>JAECXG010000701.1:641749-1283498 GCA_018152135.1 Drosophila paulistorum
CCAACACGATATTGCTCTATACTGATCGTCAAAACGATCAGAATGCTTGCAATTGGGTAGACAACAAGCCATTGAAAAGCCAAAATAAACACAAGGCAAAAAAAAACAACAACAAAAAATATATATAAAAATTTAAATAAACAGCACAAAGATAATTATCGATAAAAAATCAATAATTACAAATAAAACAAAGAGACAGCTAGAGTACACAGCACAAGAGAGAGTGCAAGAACAGTTATAAGACGAGCTTTGAGAGGCGGCCTTAGAAAAGTAATTACGCGGGAGGGAAGCTGAGCACAAGCACAATGCAGAGAGAACAACAAAACCACTAGCACTGATGGTATGATGGGGGCGATGAGGGGAGCAACTGCAGAAGCAATGACGGGAGAGAACAATAAGAAAAAAATAAAAACAATTTAGATGCACCAAACACTAATCACAAAAAAGAAAAACACAAAACTGTTTAATTTGGCGAATTATGCAAATAAAACACAAGGGTTTCAAGCAAATGACACCAGCGAAAACGAAAACAAACTAGGCACAATTAAAAATTGGGAAAAAACAATATATATTAATAAAACTCAGGAGCTAAGCAAAAACACGACCGTCACGTCAGAGAGCAGAAGCTTTTTACAAGCTGCTGGAACCATTCTACATCCGCTATTTTGAGTCTTATTCCCGCCATTTTTTATATCGTAGCCATAAAAGCTGCTGGAACCATTTTCCATCCGCCATTTAGAGTGTTATAGCCACCAACCTTTATATAACAGATATACAAGTTGCTGGAACCATTCTACAGCCGTCATTTTGAGTCTTGTAGCCATTATCCTTTATATTACTGTACCAAATGAGTATTTCTCAGCTATGGTTGACCCTAACTTTTGGCCAGAGGGCCTAGTTGTACACGAATTTGCGCCCAATAAGCGCTCCCGCCCTTTGCCTGTCCACCTTCCTAATGTATCTTCTGCTTCAAAAAACTAATAACGTCTAGTCTTTGCATTCACTATCAAAATGTAAGAGGACTTCTTACCAAGCTCTCGAAACTATTCTGCGATAGCCAAACCTTTTCGGCTGACATATTAGCTTTCTCTGAAACTTGGCTTAACTCCTCTGTTTTGGATAATGAAATTCTTTCTAATAACTTTATTTCTTATAGGCTTGATCGTGTTGGTCGTCGTGGCGGCGGAGTACTCATTGCAGTCAACTCGAATCTGTGCTCAAGTGTTGTGCCGATTGATCTCCCCTTAGGTGTTGAGTTTATTTGCGTCGAAGTTACATGTTCTAACTTTAGCTTATATATCTCTTGTTCATACATTCCTCCAGCTTCTGATATGATGATCTACATGCACCATGCTGATGCTTTGCGAACTATTTTTAGTCGTCTTAAAGATCGTGATTTTTTTATAGCTTTAGGTGATTTTAACTTGCCTAATGTTTCTTGGCTTGCTGATGATAATCTATCTTTCTTAATTCCTTCATCTCAACATGTTTTTCTTGATAGCCTACTTGAATGTCCGCTATATCAGTTGAATTCTTTTCTTAACTCTTCTAAAAGAATCCTCGATCTTGTTTTTGTCTCTGATCCCACTGTTAGTGCTGTATCACAAACACAGCCCCTAGTGAAGCCTGAAGATACTTATCACCCTACCATTGAAATTACTATTTCTTACAATTCCGTTAATAATTCATTCAATAACATCTCAAATTCTCGTCGCAGATGTTTTCGTAAAACAAATTTCAATCTTCTTAACAGCCTTATTTTCTCTTTTGATTGGTCATTTCTATTTGAGTGCTGTGATATAGATTGTGCAGTAAATTTTTTCTACTCTGCTCTTAATTCTCTAATTGATAAATGCGTTCCTTATGTGAATGTCTCTACCGTCTCCAGTGCGCCAGTCTGGTTCACACGTAGGCTCTCTAATCTCCGTAACATTAAATCGAGATATTTTAAAAGATTTAAAAAAACTGGTTCGCGACTTGACTATGCAAATTATTGTGTAGCCAAATCTCAATTTTGCCTTTTAAATACTCAATGCTACAATAATTATATCGTTCGCTGTAAGGTTGAATTTTATAAGAACCCCAAAAGATTTTATAACTTTGTTAATTCCAAAAGACGCTCTAATTTACTACCTTCCACCTTCAGACTTAATGACCAGACTGCTAATTGTGATTCAGATATTGCAGATCTGTTTGCTAAATTCTTTCAGTCGACTTATTCTTCTACTGCTTCGGATCCCACACCTTATCCCTTCACAATTCCACATTTAAATTGTATGTTTTTTCCTAATATTACTGAAGACTGTATTATCTCTAGCTTGTCATCTATGACGTCTTCCTTCGTACCCGGGCCTGATAATATACCTAGTTGCATCCTTAAAATGTGTTCGATTTCCCTATCTAAGCCTTTATCTCGGTTATTCTTTATATCGAGTGAGACTTGTCGCTTCCCTGATATTTGGAAGGAGTCTTTTATTATTCCGCTGTTTAAAAAGGGTAACAAATCGGATATTTCTAACTACCGTGGCATTGCCAAACTTTCGGCAATACCTAAGCTGTTTGAGAAAATTATTACGTGTTCCCTTCAACACCTATCCAGATCCGCTATTTCTGCTTGTCAGCATGGCTTCATGAAAGGTCGTTCGTCGCTTACCAACCTTTTAGAATTGACTACCCTTGTACACCATGGCTTCCGTAAAAGTGTCAAACTGATGTTATTTATACTGACTTTAGTAAGGCTTTCGATACGGTTGATCATTCCTTGCTTCTCATGAAACTTAACATCATGGGTTTTTCCCCGAAACTATTGGCTTGGTTAAAGTCGTATCTTATTGGCAGAACCCAAAGGTGTCTTTTCGTTCCTCGATATCTAAAACTGTTCGAGTTACGTCAGGTGTCCCCCAAGGCAGTCATCTGGGCCCACTGTTATTTACCTTGTTTATAAACGATTTGCCTTTGGCCTTGGCTCATTCACGCGTGCTCATGTTTGCGGATGACGTGAAGATTTGCTATTCATATAATGATCCTTCTTTCCAACAGTACTTGCAATCAGATCTCGATGCGTTCTGTGTTTGGTGTCACGTTAATAAATTACACCTTAATGCCTCTAAATGCTCTTTTATGACTTTCAGTCGTTTGTCGCCGTTCCTAGCTCAATACTCTATTAAGTCTGTTCTGTTAGATTGTGTACCATCATTTAAAGACTTAGGCGTTATGTTTGACCCAAAACTTTCTTTTAATATTCATATATCTTCAATTGTTAATAGAGCATGCAGTCTTCTTGGCTTCATTAAACGTTGGGCCAAAGAATTTGATGATCCATATGTGACAAAGGTTTTATACACTTCGTTAGTTCGCCCTACTCTAGAATATTGCTCACCAGTGTGGAGCCCTCAATATGATGTTCACCAGCGTAGTATTGAATCGGTACAGAAGCAATTCCTTAAGTTTGCGTTACGCGGTCTTAATTGGGACCCGAATCTTCGCCTACCTTCTTATTCTGACAGACTTCTTCTTATTAATCTTCCTTCACTTTACAACCGTAGGCTCGTATTTGGGATTCTCTTTCTACATAAAGTAGTCAACGGCGAAGTCAGTTCTACCAATTTACTAGATACGCTATATTTTTGTGTTCCCTCACGTCGGACCAGAAACTTTTTTCCTCTTCACCTTAGTAGATGTTTGACTAACTACTCTCTTCACGAACCTCTTCGTGTTCTTTGCCAATCTTTTAACAACCTTTCTCACCTTATTTCTCCTCATCTATCTGTCACTTCTCTTCGCGCTATACTTTTTAATTATCTACAGCGTAACCACTGAAAGTATTCTGGACTGGATATTTGATTGGCTGCAACTCATCCCTGACCACATTGGCTGTGAATCGGGGCATAGCTGGCACCTTGTTGCAAATAAAACACCTCCATCGGGTCGGGGATGTTGTGCATATAGCTAAGCTACCTTAATGAATTAATTACTATTTGTATTTTAGCTTAAGCTTTTTCGTCGACTGCTGACTTAGTTGACGTAAATAAATAAATAAATAAATAAATAAATAAATATAACAGCTATACAAGCTGCTGGAACCATTCTACAGCCGCCACTTTGAGTCTTATACCCGTGACCCTTGTATAACAGCTATACAAGCTATATAGCCACCATCCTTTATATAACAGAAATACAAGTTGCTGGAACCATTCTACAGCCGCCATTTTGAGTCTTATAACCGTGACCCTTATATAACAGCTATACAAGCTGCTGGAACCATTCCACAGCCGCCATTTTGAATCTTATAGCAGCCGTCTTGTATATGACAGCTAAACAAGCTGCTGGAACCATTAAACAGCCTTCATTTTGCGTCTTATAGCCGCCGACCTTTATGTAACAGACATACAAGCTGCTGGAACCATTCTACAGCTGCCATTTCGAGTGTTATAGCCACCATCCTTTACATAACAGAAATACAAGCTGCTGGAACCATTCTACAGCCGCCATTTTAAGTCTTATACCCGCCATTTTTTATATCGTAGCCATAAAAGCTGCTGGAACCATTCTACATCCGCTATTTCGAGTCTTATATCCGTGACCCTTATATAACAGCTATACAAACTGATGGAACCATTCTACAGCAGACATTTTGAGTCTTATAGCCGCCATCCCTTATATAAAAACTATACAAGCTACTGGAACCGTTCTACAGCCCCCCATTTTGAGTCTTGTAGCCGACAGCCTTTATGTAACAGCTTTGCAAGCTGCTGGAAGCATTCTACAGCCGCCATTTTAAGTGTTATAGCCGCCATCCTTTATATACCAGCTATACATGTTGCTGGAACCATTCTACAGCCGCCATTATGAGTCTTACAGCCACCATACTTTATTTAATCTTTTACAACCTGCTGAAACCATTCTACAGCCGCCATTTTGAGTCTTGTAGCCGCCATCCTTCATATCGTAGCCATTAAAGCTGCTGGAACCATTTTTCATCCGCCATTTTTAGTCTTATACCCGCCATCCTTTATATGACAGCTATACAAGCTGCTGGAACCATTCTACAACCGCCATTTGCAGTGTTATAGCCATCATCCTTTATATGACAGCCATACAAGCTGCTGGAACCATTCTACAACCGCCATTTTGAGTGTTATAGCCATCATCCTTTATATAACAGAAATACAAGCTGCTGGAACCATTCTACAGCCGTCATTTTGAGTCTTATACTCGCCATCCTTTAATTGACAGATATACAAGCTGCTGGAACCATTCTACAGACGCCATTTTGAGTCTTATACCCGTGACCCTCATATAACAGCTATACAAGCTGCTGGAACCATTCTACAGCCGCCATTTCAAATGTTATAGCCACCAACCTTTACATAACAGAAGCACAAGCTGCTGGAACCATTCTACAGCCGCTATTTTGAGTCTTATACCCGCCATTTTTTATATCGTAGCCATAAAAGCTGCTGGAACCATTTTTTATCCGCCATTTAGAGTGTTATAGCCACCAACCTTATATAACAGATATACAAGTTGCTGGAACCATTCTACAGCCGTCATTTTGAGTCTTGTAGCCATTATCCTTTATATAACAGCTATACAAGCTGCTGGAACCATTCTACAGCCGCCACTTTGAGTCTTATACCCGTGACCCTTATATAACAGCTATACAAGCTGCTGGAACCATTCTACAGCTGTCATTTCGAGTGTTATAGCCACCATGCTTATAGCAGCCGTCTTTTATATGACAGCTAAACAAGCTGCTGGAACCATTAAATAGCCTTCATTTTACGTCTTATAGCCGCCGACCTTTATGTAACAGACATACAAGCTGCTGGAACCATTCTACAGCTGCCATTTCGAGTGTTATAGCCACCATCCTTTATATAACAGAAATACAAGCTGCTGGAACCCGTGACCCATAACAGATATACAAGCTGTTGGAACCATTCTACAGCCGCCCTTTTGAGTCTTATACCCGTTTTCCTTTATATGACATTTATACAAGCTACTGGAACCATTCTACAGCCGCTATTTTAAGACTTATAGCCTTTATATCGTAGCCATAAAATCTGCTGGAACTATTCTACAGCCGCCATTTCGAGTGTTATAGACACCACCCTTTATATAAGAGAAAAACAAGCTGCTGGAAGCATTCTACAGCCGCCATTTTAAGTGTTATAGCCGCCATCCTTTATATACCAGCTATACATGTTGCTGGAACCATTCTACAGCCGCCATTATGAGTCTTACAGCCACCATCCTTTATTTAATCTTTTACAACCTGCTGAAACCATTCTACAGCCGCCATTTTGAGTCTTGTAGCCGCCATCCTTCATATCGTAGCCATTAAAGCTGCTGGAACCATTTTTCACCCGCCACTTTGAGTCTTATACCCGCCATCCTTTATATGACAGCTATACAAGCTGCTGGAACCATTCTACAACCGCCATTTTGAGTGTTATAGCCATCATCCTTTATATGACAGCTATACAAGCTGCTGGAACCATTCTACAACCGCCATTTTGAGTGTTATAGCCATCATCCTTTATATAACAGAAATACAAGCTACTGGAACCATTCTACAGCCGTCATTTTGAGTCTTGTAGCCACCATCCTTTATATAACAGCTATACAAGCTGCTGGAACCATTCTACAGCCGCCATTTTGAGTCTTATACCCGTGACCCATACTATTTACAGCCGCCATTTCGAGTGTTCTAGCCACCATCCTTTATATAACAGAAATACAAGCTGCTGGAACCATTCTACAGCCGCTATTTTGAGTCTTATACCCGCCATTTTTTATATCGTAGCCATAAAAGCTGCTGGAACCATTTTTCATCCGCCATTTAGAGTCTTATACCCGCCATCCTTTATATGACAGCTATACAAGCTGCTGGAATCATTCTACAACCGCCACTTAGAGTGTTTTAGCCATCATCCTTTATATGACAGCTATACAAGCTGCTGGAACCATTCTACAACCGCCATTTTGAGTGTTATAGCCATCATCCTTTATAACAGAAATACAAGCTGCTGGAACCATTCTACAGCCGTCATTTTGAGTCTTGTAGCCACCATCCTTTAACAGCTATACAAGCTGCTGGAACCATTCTACAGCCGCCATTTTGAGTTTTATACCCGTGACCCTTATATAACAGCTATACAAGCTGCTGGAACCATTCTACAGCCGCTATTTTGAGTCTTATACTCGCCATATTTTATATCGTAGCCATAAAAGCTGCTGGAACCATTTTTCATCCGCTATTTAGAGTGTTATTGCCACCAACCTTTATATAACAGATATACAAGTTGCTGGAACCATTCTACAGCCGTCATTTTGAGTCTTGTAGCCATTATCCTTTATATAACAGCTATGCTGGAACCATTCTACAGCCGCAACTTTGAGTCTTATACCCGTGACCCTTATATAACAGCTATACAAGCTGCTGGAACCATTCTACAGCTGTCATTTCGAGTGTTATAGCCACCATCCTTTATATAACAGAAATACAAGTTGCTGGAACCATTCTACAGCCGCCATTTTGAGTCTTATAACCGTGACCCTTCTATAACAGCTATACAAGCTGCTGGAACCATTCCACAGCCGCCATTTTGAGTCTTATAGCCGACATCCTTTATGTAACAGCTTTGCAAGCTGCTGGAACATTCTACAGCTGCCATTTAGAGTCTTATAGCCACCATCCTTTATATATTAGCTATACAAGCTGCTGGAACCATTCCACAGCCGCCATTTTAAGTGTTATAGCCGCCATTTTTTATATAAGAGCCATACAAGCTGCTGGAACCATTCTACAGCCGCCATTTTGAGTCTTATAGCCGCCATTTTTTATATAACAGCTTTGCAAGCTGTTTGAACCATTCTACAGCCGTCATTTTGAGTCTTATACCCGCCATCCTTTATATCGTAGCCATAAAATCTGCTGGAACCATTCTATAGACGCAATTATGAGTCTTATACCCGTGACCCTTATATAACAGCTATACAAGCTGCTGGAACCATTCCACAGCCGCCATTTTGAGTCTTATAGCCGACATCGTTTATGTAATAGCTTTGCAAGCTGCTGGAACATTCTACAGCTGCCATTTAGAGTCTTATAGCCACCATCCATTATATAGTAGCTATACAAGCTGCTGGAACCATTCCACAGCCGCCATTTTGAGTTTTATACCCGTGACCCTTATATACCAGCTATACATGTTGCTGGAACCATTCTACAGCCGCCATTATGAGTCTTACAGCCACCATCCTTTATTTAATCTTTTACAACCTGCTGAAACCATTCTAAAGCCGCCATTTTGAGTCTTGTAGCCGCTATCCTTCATATCGTAGCCATTAAAGCTGCTGGAACCATTTTTCACCCGCCACTTTGAGTCTTATACCCGCCATCCTTTATATGACAGCTATACAAGCTGCTGGAACCATTCTACAACCGCCATTTTGAGTGTTATAGCCATCATCCTTTATATGACAGCTATACAAGCTGCTGGAACCATTCTACAACCGCCATTTTGAGTGTTATAGCCATCATCCTTTATATAACAGAAATACAAGCTACTGGAACCATTCTACAGCCGTCATTTTGAGTCTTGTAGCCACCATCCTTTATATAACAGCTATACAAGCTGCTGGAACCATTCTACAGCCGCCATTTTGAGTCTTATACCCGTGACCCATACTATTTACAGCCGCCATTTCGAGTGTTATAGCCATCATCCTTTATATGACAGCTATACAAGCTGCTGGAACCATTCTACAACCGCCATTTTGAGTGTTATAGCCATCATCCTTTATAACAGAAATACAAGCTGCTGGAACCATTCTACAGCCGTCATTTTGAGTCTTGTAGCCACCATCCTTTAACAGCTATACAAGCTGCTGGAACCATTCTACAGCCGCCATTTTGAGTTTTATACCCGTGACCCTTATATAACAGCTATACAAGCTGCTGGAACCATTCTACAGCCGCTATTTTGAGTCTTATACTCGCCATATTTTATATCGTAGCCATAAAAGCTGCTGGAACCATTTTTCATCCGCTATTTAGAGTGTTATTGCCACCAACCTTTATATAACAGATATACAAGTTGCTGGAACCATTCTACAGCCGTCATTTTGAGTCTTGTAGCCATTATCCTTTATATAACAGCTATGCTGGAACCATTCTACAGCCGCAACTTTGAGTCTTATACCCGTGACCCTTATATAACAGCTATACAAGCTGCTGGAACCATTCTACAGCTGTCATTTCGAGTGTTATAGCCACCATCCTTTATATAACAGAAATACAAGTTGCTGGAACCATTCTACAGCCGCCATTTTGAGTCTTATAACCGTGACCCTTATATAGCAGCTATACAAGCTGCTGGAACCATTCCACAGCCGCCATTTTGAGTCTTATAGCCGACATCCTTTATGTAACAGCTTTGCAAGCTGCTGGAACATTCTACAGCTGCCATTTAGAGTCTTATAGCCACCATCCTTTATATAGTAGCTATACAAGCTGCTGGAACCATTCCACAGCATCATTTTGAGTGTTATAGCCGCCATTTTTTATATAACAGCCATACAAGCTGCTGGAACCATTCTACAGCCGCCATTTTGAGTCTTATAGCCGCCATTTTTTATATAACAGCTTTGCAAGCTGTTTGAACCATTCTACAGCCGTCATTTTCAGTCTTATACCCGCCATCCTTTATATCGTAGCCATAAAATCTGCTGGAACCATTCTATAGACGCAATTATGAGTCTTATACCCGTGACCCTTATATAACAGCTATACAAGCTGCTGGAACCATTCCACAGCCGCCATTTTGAGTCTTATAGCCGACATCGTTTATGTAATAGCTTTGCAAGCTGCTGGAACATTCTACAGCTGCCATTTAGAGTCTTATAGCCACCATCCTTTATATAGTAGCTATACAAGCTGCTGGAACCATTCCACAGCCGCCATTTCGAATGTTAGAGCCACCATCCTTTATATAACAGAAATACAAGCTGCTGGAACCATTCTACAGCCGCCATTTTGAGGCTTATACCCGCCATTTTTCATATCGTAGCCATAAAAGCTGCTGGAACCATTTTCCATCCGCCATTTAGAGTGTTATAGCCACCAACCTTTATATAACAGATATACAAGTTGCTGGAACCATTCTACAGCCGTCATTTTGAGTCTTGTAGCCATTATCCTTTATATAACAGCTATACAAGCTGCTGGACCCATTCTACAGCCGCCACTTTGAGTCTTATACCCGTGACCCTTATATAACAGCTATACAAGCTGCTGGAACCATTCTACAGCTGTCATTTCGAGTGTTATAGCCACCATCCTTTATATAACAGAAATACAAGTTGCTGGAACCATTCTTCAGCCGTCATTTTGAGTCTTGTAGACACCATCCTTTATATAACAGAAATACAAGTTGCTGGAACCATTCTACAGCCGCCATTTTGAGTCTTATAGCCGTGACCCTTATATAACAGCTATACAAGCTGCTGGAACATTCTACAGCTGCCATTTTGAGTCTTATAGCCACCATCCTTTATATAGTAGCTCTACAAGCTGCTGGAACCATTCCACAGCCGCCATTTTGAGTGTTATAGCCGCCATTTATTATATAACAGCTATACAAGCTGCTGGAACCATTCTACAGCCGCCATTTTGAGTCTTATAGCCGCCATTTTTATATAACAGCTTTGCAAGCTGTTTGAACCATTCTACAGCCGTCAATTTGAGTCTTATACCCGCCATCCTTTATATCGTAGCCATAAAATCTGCTGGAACCATTCTATAGCCGCAATTATGAGTCTTACAGCCACCATCCTTTTTATAACAGATATACAAGCTGTTGGAACCATTCTTCAGCCGCCATTTTTAGTCTTATACCCGCCTTCCTTTATATGACAGTTATACAAGCGGCTGGAAAAATTCTACAACCGCCATTATAAGTCATACAGCCACCATCCTTTTTATAACAGATATACAAGCTGTTGGAACCATTCTACAGCCGCCATTTTGAGTCTTATATCTGCCATCCTTTATATCGTAGCCATAAAATCTTCTGGAACCATTCTACAGCCGCCATTATGAGTCATACAGCCACCATGCTTTTTATAACAGATATACAAGCTGTTGGAGTCTTATACCCGCCTTCCTTTATATGACAGTTATACAAGCTGCTGGAACCGATCTACAGCCGTCATTTTGGGTCTTATACCGGCCATTTTTTATATCGTGGCCATAAAAGCTGCTGGAACCATTTTACAGCTGACATTTCGAGTGTTATAGCCACCATCCTTTATATAACAGAAATACAAGCTGCTTGAACCATTCTACAGCCGCGATTTTGAGTCTTATACCCGCCTCCCTTTATATGACAGCTATACAAGTTGCTGGAACCATTCTACAACCGCCATTTTCAAACTTATACCCGCAATCCTTTATATGAGAGCTATACAATCTGCTGGAACCATTCTACAGCCGCCATTTTGAGTGTTATAGCCATCATCTTTTATAAAACAGAAATAAAAGTTGCTGGAACCATTCTACAGCCGCCATTTTGAGTCTTATACCGGCCATTTTTTATATCGTAGCCATAAAAGCTGCTGGAACCATTTTACAGCTCCCAATTCGAGTGTTATAGCCACCATCCTTTATATAACAGAAATACAAGCTGCTGGAACCATTCTACAGCCGTCATAAAAGCTGCTGGAACCATTTTACAGCTCCCATTTCGAGTGTTATAGCCACCATCCTTTATATAACAGAAATACAAGCTACTGGAACCATTCTACAGCCGTCATTTTGTGTATTATACCGGCCATTTTTTATATCGTGGCCATAAAAGCTGCTGGAACCATTATACAGCCGCCATTATGAGGCTTACAGCCACCATCCTTTTTATAACAGATATACAAGCTACTGGAACCATTCTACAGCCGACATTTTGAGTCTTATACCCGCCTTCCTTTATATAACAGAAATAAAAGTTGCTGGAACCATTCTATAGGCGCCTTTTTGAGTCTTATACCCGTGACCCTAGTATAACAACTATACAAGCTGCTGGAACCATTTTACAGCTGCCATTTCGAGTGTTATAGCCACCATCCTTAAAACAACCGAAATACAAGCTGCTGGAACCATCCTACAGATGCCATTTTTAATCCTATACCCGCCATTTTTTATATCGTAGCCATAAAAGCTGCTGGTTTCATTTTCATCAGCCATTTAGAGTGTTATAGCCAACCAATAACAGCCATAAAAGCTGCTGGAACCGTTCTACAGCTGCTATTTTGAGTCTTATAGTTGTAACAGCTATAAAAGCTGCTGAAACCTTTTTACAGCCGCCATTTTGAGTCTTATAGCCGCCATCCTTTATATGACAGTTATACAAGCTGCTGGAACCATTCTACAGCCGCCATTTTGAGTCTTATAGCTGCCATCCTTTATATCGTAGCCATAAAATCTGCTGGAACCATTCTACAGCCGCCATTTTGAGTCTTATTTTCGCCATTTTTTATATAACAGCTTTGCAAGCTGTTTGAACCATTCTACAGCCGCCATTTTGAGTCTTATACCCGCCATCCTTTATATCGTAGCCATAAAATCTGCTGGAACCATTCTATAGCCGCCATTATGAGTCTTACAGCCACCATCCTTTTTATAACAAATATACAAGCTGTTGGAACCATTCTTCAGCCGGCATTATGAGTCTTACAGCCACTATCCTTTTTATAACAAATATACAAGCTGTTGGAACCATTCTACAGCCGCCATTTTGAGTCTTATACCCGCCATTTTCTATATAGTAGCCATAAAAGCTGCTGGAACCATTTTCCATCTGCCATTTAGAGTGCTATAGCCACCATCCTTTATATAACAGAAATACAAGTTGCTGGAACTATTCTTCAGCCGTCATTTTGAGTCTTGTAGACACCATCCTTTATATAACAGCTATACAAGTTGCTGGAACCATTCTACAACCGCCATTGTCAATCTTATACCCGCCATCCTTTCTATGAGAGCTATACAATCTGCTGGAACCATTCTACAGCCGCCATTTTGAGTCTTATAGCCGTGACCCTTATATAACAACTATACAAGCTGCTGGAACATTCTACAGCTGCCATTTCGAGTGTTATAGCCACCATCCTTTATATAACAGAAATACAAGTTGCTGGAACCATTCTACAGCCGCCATTTTGAGTCTTATAGCCGTGACCCTTATATAACAGCTATACAAGCTGCTGGAACATTCTACAGCTGCCATTTCGAGTGTTATAGCCACCATCCTTTATATAACAGAAATACAAGCTGCTGGAACCATTCTACAGCCGCCATTATGAGTCTTATAGCTGCCATTGTTTGTATCGTCGCCATAAAATCTGCTGGAACCATTCTACAGCCGCCATTATGAGTCTTACAGCCACCATCCTTTTTATAACAGATATACAAGCTGTTGGAGTCTTATACCGGCCTTCCTTTATATGACAGCTATACAAGCTGCTGGAACCATTCTACAGCCGTCATTTTGAGTCTTGTAGCCACCATCCTTTTTATAACAGATATATAAGCTGTTGGAACCATTCTACAGCCGCCATTTTGAGTCTTATACCCGCCTTCCTTTATATGACAGTTATACAAGCTGCTGGAAAAATTCTACAACGGCCATTATAAGTCATACAGCCACCATCCTTTTTATAACAGATATACAAGCTGTTGGAACCATTCTACAGCCGCCATTAGCCACCATCTTTTATATAACAGAAATACAAGCTGCTGGAACCATTCTACAGCCGTCATAAAAGCTGCTGGAACCATTTTACAGCTCCCATTTCGAGTGTTATAGCCACCATCCTTTATATAACAGAAATACAAGCTACTGGAACCATTCTACAGCCGTCATTTTGTGTCTTATACCGGCCATTTTTTATATCGTGGCCATAAAAGCTGCTGGAACCATTCTAAAGCCGCCATTATGAGTCTTACAGCCACCATCCTTTTTATAACAGATATACAAGCTGTTGGAACCATTCTACAGCCGACATTTTGAGTCTTATACCCGCCTTCTTTTATATAACAGAAATAAAAGTTGCTGGAACCATTCTATAGGCGCCTTTTTGAGTCTTATACCCGTGACCCTAGTATAACAACTATACAAGCTGCTGGAACCATTTTACAGCTGCCATTTCGAGTGTTATAGCCACCATCCTTAATATAACTGAAATGCAAGCTGCAGGAATAATTCTACATCCACCATTTTGAGTCTTATACACGCCATTTTTTATATCGTAGCCATAAAAGCTGCTGGTTTCATTTTCATCCGCCATTTAGAGTGTTATAGCCACCATCTTTTAAATAACAGCCATAAAAGCTGCTGGAATCGTTCTACAGCTGCTATTTTGAGTCTTATAGTTGTAACAGCTATAAAAGCTGCTGAAACCTTTGTACAGCCGCCATTTTGAGTCTTATAGCCGCCATCCTTTATATGACAGTTATACAAGCTGCTGGAACCATTCTACAGCCGTCATTTTGAGTCTTATAGCCACCATCCTTTATATAGTAGCTTTACAAGCTGCTGGAACCATTCCACAGCCGCCATTTTGAGTGTTATAGCCGCCATTTTTGATATAACAGCTTTACAAGCTGCTGGAACCATTCTACAGCCGCCATTTTGAGTCTTATAGCCGCCATTTTTTATATAACAACTTTGCAAGCTGTTTGAACCATTCTACAGCCGTCATTTTGAGTCTTATACCCGCCATCCTTTATATCGTAGCCATAAAATCTGCTGGAACCATTCTACAGCCGCCATTATGAGTCTTACAGCCACCATCCTTCTTATAATAGATATACAAGCTGTTGGAGTCTTATACCCGCCTTCCCTGTATATGACAGTTATAGAAGCTGTTTGAACCATTCTACAGCCGTCATTTTGAGTCTTATAGCCACCATCCTTTATATAGTAGCTATTCAAGCTGCTGGAACCATTCCACAGCCGCCATTTTGAGTGTTATAGCCGCCATCCTTTATATCGTAGCCATAAAATCTGCTGGAACCATTCTATAGCCGCCATTATGAGTCTTACAGCCACCATCCTTTTCATAACAAATATACAAGCTGTTGGAACCATTCTTCAGCCGGCATTATGAGTCTTACAGCCACTATCCTTTTTATAACAAATATACAAGCTGTTGGAACCATTCTACAGCCGCTAATTTGAGTCTTATACCCGCCTTCCTTTATATGAGAGTTATACAAGCTGCTGGAACCATTCTTCAGCCGCCAGTATGAGTCTTACAGCCACCATCCATTTTATAACAAATATGCAAGCTGTTGGAACCATTCTACAGCAGCTATTTTGAGTCTTATACCCGCCTCCCTTTATATGAGAGTTATACAAGCTGCTGGAACCATTCTTCAGCCGCCATTATGAGTCTTACAGCCGCCATTATGAGTCCTACAGCCACCATCCTCTTTATAACAAATATACAAGCTGTTGGAACCTATCTACAGCCGCTATTTTAAGTCTTATACCCGCCTTCCTTTATATGAGAGTTACACAAGCTGCTGGAACCATTCTTCAGCCGCCATTAAGAGTCTTCCAGCATCTTTCCTTTTTTTAACAGATATACAAGCTGTTGGAACCATTCTACAGCCGCCATTTTGAGTCTTATACTCGTGACCCTAATATAACAGCTATACAATCTGCTGGAACCATTTTACAGCTGCCATTTCGAGTGTTATAGCCACCATCCTTTATATAACCGAAATACAAGATGCTGGAACCATCCTACAGCCGCCATTTTGAGTCCTATACCAGCCATTTTTTATATCGTAGCCATAAAAGCTGCCGGAACCATTTTCCATCCGCCTATAAAAGCTGCTGAAACCTTTGTACAGCCGCCATTTTGAGTCTTATAGCCGCCATCCTTTATATGACAGTTATACAAGCTGCTGGAACCATTCTACAGCCGTCATTTTGAGTCTCGTAGCCACCATCCTTTATATAGTAGCTATACAAGCTGCTGGAACCATTCCACAGCCGCCATTTTGAGTGTTATAGCCGCCATTTTTTATATAACAGCTATACAAGCTGCTGGAACCATTCTGCAGCCGCCATTTTGAGTCTTATAGCTGCCATCCTTTATATCGTAGCCATAAAATCTGCTGGAACCATTCTACAGCCGCCATTTTGAGTCTTACAGCCGCCATTTTTTACATAACAGCTTTGCAAGCTGTTTGAACCATTCTACAGCCGTCCTTTTGAATCTTATAGCCACCATCCTTTATATAGTAGCTATACAAGCTGCTGGAACCATTCCACAGCCGCCATTTTGAGTGTTATTGCCGCCATTTTTTATATAACAGCTATACAAGCTGCTGGAACCATTCTACAGCCGCCATTTTGAGTCTTATAGCCGCCATTTTTTATATAAAAGCTTTGCAAGCTGTTTGAACCATTCTACAGCCGTCATTTTGAGTCTTATACCCGCCATCCTTTATATCGTAGCCATAAAATCTGCTGGAACCATTCTATAGCCGCCATTATGAGTCTTACAGCCACCATCCTTTTTATAACAAATATACAAGCTGTTGGAACCATTCTTCAGCCGGCATTATGAGTCTTACAGCCACTATCCTTTTTATAACAAATATACAAGCTGTTGGAACCATTCTACAGCCGCCATTTTGAGTCTTATACCCGCCATTTTTTATATAGTAGCCATAAAAGCTCCTGGAACCATTTTCCATCTGCCGTTTAGAGTGTTATAGCCACCATCCTTTATATAACAGAAATACAAGTTGCTGGAACCATTCTTCAGCCGTCATTTTGAGTCTTGTAGACACCATCCTTTATATAACAGCTATACAAGTTGCTGGAACCATTCTACAACCGCCATTTTCAATCTTATACCCGCCATCCTTTATATGAGAGCTATACAATCTGCTGGAACCATTCTACAGCCGCCATTTTGAGTCTTATAGCCGTGACCCTTATATAACAACTATACAAGCTGCTGGAACATTCTACAGCTGCCATTTCGAGTGTTATAGCCACCATCCTTTATATAACAGAAATACAAGCTGCTGGAACCATTCTACGGCCGCCATTATGAGTCTTATAGCTGCGATCCTTTATATCGTCGCCATAAAATCTGCTGGAACCATTCTACATGAGTCTTAAAGCCACCATCCTTTTTATAACAGATATACAAGCTGTTGGTGTCTTATACCCGCCTTCCTTTATATGACAGCTATACAAGCTGCTGGAACCATTCTACAGCCGTCATTTTGAGTCTTGTAGCCACCATCCTTTTTATAACAGATATACAAGCTGTTGGAACCATTCTACAGCCGTCATTTTAGGTCTTATACCGGCCATTTTTTATATCGTAGCCATAAAAGCTGCTGGAACCATTTTCCATCTGCCATTTAGAGTGCTATAGCCACCATCCTTTATATAACAGAAATACAAGCTGTTTGAACCATTCTACAGCCTCGATTTTGAGTCTTATACCCGCCTCCCTTTATATGACAGCTATACAAGTTGCTGGAACCATTCTACAGCCGCCATTTTGAGTGTTATAGCCATCATCTTTTATATAACAAAAATAAAAGTTGCTGGAACCATCCTACAGCCGCCATTTTGAGTCTTATACCGGCCATTTTTTATATCGTAGCCATAAAAGCTGCTGGAACCATTTTACAGCTCCCATTTCGAGTGTTATAGCCACCATCTTTTATATAACAGAAATACAAGCTGCTGGAACCATTCTACAGCCGTCATAAAAGCTGCTGGAACCATTTTACAGCTCCCATTTCGAGTGTTATAGCCACCATCCTTTATATAACAGAAATACAAGCTACTGGAACCAATCTACAGCCGTCATTTTGAGTCTTATACCGGCCATTTTTTATATCGTGGCCATAAAAGCTGCTGGAACCATTCTACAGCCGCCATTATGAGTCTTACAGCCACCATCCTTTTTATAACAGATATACAAGCTGTTGGAACCATTCTACAGCCGACATTTTGAGTCTTATACCCGCCTTTTTTAATATAACAGAAATAAAAGTTGCTGGAACCATTCTATAGCCGCCTTTTTGAGTCTTATACCCGTGACCCTAGTATAACAACTATACAAGCTGCTGGAACCATTTTACAGCTGCCATTTCGAGTGTTATAGCCACCATCCTTAATATAACCGAAATACAAGCTGCTGGAATAATTCTACATCCACCATTTTGAGTCTTATACACGCCATTTTTTATATCGTAGCCATAAAAGCTGATGGTTTCATTTTCATCCGCCATTTAGAGTGTTATAGCCACCATCTTTTAAATAACAGCCATAAAAGCTGCTGGAACCGTTCTACAGCTGCTATTTTGAGTCTTATAGTTGTAACAGCTATAAAAGCTGCTGCAACCTTTGTACAGCCGCCATTTTGAGTCTTATAGCCGCCATTCTTTATATGACAGTTATACAAGCTGCTGGAACCATTCTAAAGCCGTCATTTTGAGTCTTATAGCCACCATCCTTTATATAGTAGCTATACAAACTGCTGGAACCATTCCACAGCCGCCATTTTGAGTGTTATAGCCGCCATTTTTTATATAACAGCTATTCAAGCTACTGGAACCATTCTACAGCCGCCATTTTGAGTCTTATAGCCGCCATTTTTTATATAACAGCTTTGCAAGCTGTTTGAACCATTCTACAGCCGTCATTTTGAGTCTTATACCCGCCATCCTTTATATCGTAGCCATTCTACAGCCGCCATTATGAGTCTTACAGCCACCATTCTTCTTATAATAGATATACAAGATGTTGGAGTTTTATACCCGCCTTCCCTGTATATGACAGTTATAGAAGCTGCTGGAACCATTCTACAGCCGCCATTTTGAGTCTTATAGCTGTCATCCTTTATATCGTAGCCATAAAATCTGCTGGAACCATTCTACAGCCGCCATTATGAGTCTTACAGCCGCCATTTTTTATATAACAGCTTTGCAAGCTGTTTGAACCATTCTACAGCCGTCATTTTGAGTCTTATAGCCACCATCCTTTATATAGTAGCTATACAAGCTGCTGGAACCATTCCACAGCCGCCATTTTGAGTGTTATAGCCGCCATCCTTTATATCGTAGCCATAAAATCTGCTGGAACCATTCTATAGCCGCCATTATGAGTCTTACAGCCATCATCCTTTTTATAACAAATATACAAGCTGTTGGAACCATTCTTCAGCCGGCATTATGAGTCTTACAGCCACTATCCTTTTTTTAACAGATATAAAAGCTGTTGGAACCATTCTACAGCCGCCATTTTGAGTCTTATACCCGTGACCCTAATATAACAGCTACACAATCTGCTGGAACCATTTTACAGCTGCCATTTCGAGTGTTATAGCCACCATCCTTTATATAACCGAACTACAAGATGCTGGAACCATCCTACAACCGCCATTTTGAGTCCCATACCCGCCATTTTTTATATCGTAGCCATAAAAGCTGCCGGAACCATTTTTCATCCGCCATTTAGAGTGTTATAGCCATTCTACAGCCGCCATTTTGAGTCTTATAGCTGCCATCCTTTATATCGTAGCCATAAAATCTGCTGGAACCATTCTACAGCCGCCATTATGAGTCTTACAGTCACAATCCTTTTTATAACAGATATACAAGCTGATGGATTCTTATACCCGCCTTCCTTTATATGACAGTTATACAAGCTGCTGGAACCATTCTACAACCGTCAGTTTGAGTCTTGTGGCCACCATCCTTTATATAACAGCTATACAAGCTGCTGGAACTATTCTACAGCCGCCATTATGAGTCTTATATTGTCTGGACGTTGACGCGTACAATGCGAAGTACGTTCAAGTGGCCCTTACGACACCAGGACATAGCCTGTTTCGCGCGAGCCCAAGCAGAGCGCTGTCCACCTCCCGTCCGACCGACCGTGGGGCGCAGCCGTATATCGGACGGCACGATCGCGTGGACAAATACAAGTATAACGGACAAACAATTAAAAATTAGATTAACTAAAGCTAATTACGGGCTAAATGTGCTAAAATAGAGGTTTTCATAAGAGAAAGAGAGGCTTCTGAACTGATTACGGGATACAGAAGATTGTAATCAGAACATAGGACTCGAAAAGGTGCATGCAAAGAATAGTTAGAACTACAATGTTTTAAAGATAGAGGAATAAAATTTCTAGTAGGTCTACGGGGTACAGATAGGTTTAACTGGTTCAATAGCTCAGGAGAGTCTATTTCACCTATTAAAAGTTTATGAATAAAGATAGCACCAAGCATTACTCTACGATTAATTAATGAAGGAAGATTGATTAAAAGAAGCCTACTGGAGTATGATGGCAAATTGACATTGCGGTCCCAATTTAGACCACGAAGAGCAAATAGCAGAAATTGCTTTTGAACAGATTCAATTTTACTTTGGTGCGTCTCATATTGAGGTGACCATATGCAAGATCCGTACTCTAAGATAGGACGGATTAATGAAGTATACAGAAGTTTGGTTGTGTACGGATCGTCAAACTCTTTTGACCATCGTTTCACAAAACCAAGAACATTTATAGCTTTACTAACTGTAGCAGAAATATGAGGATTAAAGGTTAATTTATGGTCCATAAGAACACCTAAGTCATTGCCAATATCTAACCGCTCTAAGGCAGTGTCGTTAAGATAATAAGTCGCTAAGTGTGGAGTGCTTCTATAAAAAGACATAACTTTATATTTAGAGCCGTTAAGGTTTAATAGGTTGGTTTCACACCAACTCTGAAGATCATTAAGATCCGATTGAAGTAGTCAAGAAGACGATATGTCTTTAAAACTGAGGTAAAGCTTAACATTATCCGCGTACATAAGCACCCGAGAATGTGACACTACCAATGGAAGATCATTTATAATGAAGTAAGTAAGTCGTCTCGCCGACTTAGGTATACCATACACCAACAAAACAAATGCATTTTGCCTATTTGAAAAAAATTCTGTTCACATGCTTTTTACAAGCATATCTTAGTATCTGACTGACTCATGCATCTGAGCACCCTAGCGCCCCCACCCGCCAACGACCAACTCCGGCCTTATGGAAAAACGTTTATATGCATAACTTGGCTATTTTTTGTCCGATTTTGATCAAATTTGGTATTTTGCTGGGTATTAGTATCAAATTCAAGTGTGCCAAATTTGATTCCACAAGGTAAAAAATTACGGGAGATAATCGAGTTTTTCAAATTTTGGGGGCGGAAAGGGGCATGGCAAAATCTTTATACAAACAAAATGTGCGCATTTACTAAACAAATATACATACCAAAGACGGTGTCTCTAGCTACAATAGTTTTTGAGATAAACGTTTTTTTTGAATTGCGGGGGCGGAAAGGGGCGTGGCAAAATTTCGAAATAAACTCGATCACTCTACATACTACATGAGCCTACATACCAAATTTGGTGGCTCTATCTCTCTTATAGTCTCTTATAGTCTCTGATATCTAGGCGTTCATACGGACGCACAGACGGACGGACGGACAGACGGACAGACGGACGGACAGACGGACATGGCTATATCGACTCGGCTGTTGATACTGATCAAGAATATATATACTTTATGGGGTCGGAAAAGCTTCCTTCTGCCTGTTACCCACATTTTGGCGACTTTAATATACCATTTCACCCTATGGGTGTATGGTATAAAAAGAGTGAATAGCAATGGACACAAATGACTACCCTGAGGTACTCCAGAAGTCACTTGGATGGTCTTAGAAAATGAAGATTTACCTTTTTTGTACGCTTAGAAAGATATTGAATAATGCAATCTAGCAAAAGGCTCGGGATGCCAAGTGCATTTAACTTATATAAAAGTAGAGTGTGATTAACAGAGTCAAAGGCCTTGCTGAAGTCAGTATAAATGACATCGGTTTGCACGGCAGTCTTGAATCCTTTGATTGAATGAGATGTAAATTCTAATAGGTTAGTAGTTGTCGATCTACGTTTTTTAAACCCGTGTTGGGATGACAAAATGATTGAGCTACAAAAATGCTGCAATTGAGACGTTATTATTTTCACAAATGCTTTGGGTATGGCAGACAATTTAATTGGAGGCTTCGGACTTTTTCCCCTTTTTATGAAGAGGAATAATATATGATTCCTTCCAGATGGACGGGAAGGCGGAATATGTAACGGACAGTGTAAACAACTTAAGTATTGGTTTACATAGGGCCTCTGCGCAAAACCTTAATACGCAGCCTGGTATTCCATCAGGGCCAGGTGCATATATTGGTTTGACGGCACTAAGATCGCTAAAAATAGAACTTTCTTCAAACACAGGGTCTAAAATGCAATTAGACGATTGCAAGTGATAAGGATAGGGAGGATTTGCTTGATAAATCGAAGAGGAATAAGTTGTTTTGAAAAAATCAGCAAATATATCAGCAATTGCCTGATCATTGTCAGCTTTATTGTTTTCGAAAGACAAGTAAGACGGATGCACTGATGTCTTACGTTTTCCATTGACGAATTTATAAAATTGCTTAGGATTGCGAGAAAACCTAAGTTTACATCTCTGAAGATAATCCTTATAGCATTGTGAATTCAGCACCATAAAATTTGATCGAGCAACTACGTATAGGGAAAAATCCGATGCTTTACCGGATTTTTTAAATCTTTTATAGTATCTCGATTTTACGTTCTTCAAGTTACATAACTCACGTGAGAACCAAGGAGGTTTATCAGACCATCCTTGAGTCACACGCGGGACACAAACATCAAAGAACGACTCAAGAGTTTTATAGAAGACAGAAATGGCAGAGTCCATATCCGTGCAAGTATACAGATATGTCCAATCATTAGTTAATAAGAGGTTTTTAAGTTTAGTAAAGTTTGTCTTGCGAAAACATCGGGTTGGAGGCATCGAATTATTATATCGAGTCATAACCCCAAAAGGAAGGTCAATGGTTACATGCAGAGTTGGATGAAAGTTGTCTTCAGGGATAACTAAGGGATCAGTCCTGGAAATATCGCAGTTGGAAGAATCCAACACAAATACCAGATCTAGTGATCTGTTCCGACTATTTCGGACAGGATTTATTTGAGTTAGGGACAACTCAAACAGACCATCAATGAGAGGGTCCAGGCAATCTCAGGTAACTTAAAATCTCCCAGAACAACAAACAAGTCTTTGTCAGAGATATATGAGGAAACAAGTTGAATAGCTTCCAAATGGTGAATGTATACTGCCAAGTCGGACTGTGGTGGAATATACGAACAAGTAATATAGGCAGAAAAGGAATTAAGAGAAATTTTAACACAAACAAATTCAATCTCCTGATTGGAAGACTGTACAATTTCAGATGAGAACGCCGAATCAACAGCGATCAAAACGCCACCACCATTACGGATAGTCCGATCATGTCTATATATTAAATATTTTGAGGGGAGAATTGAAGCATCGGCAATATCAGGGTTCAGCCAAGTCTCAGTAAAAGCAAGAATTTGAAAGTCAAAAGCTAAACTATCTACATAGAGTCTAGAGAGTTTCGACTTTAGTCCCCGTACGTTCTGATAGGCCAGAGTTAGGGACGAAATTAGTTTTTTGACTCGCCAACAGGTGCAGACGAGCCGGAAGGAACGTTATTCACAGAGGCAGGTAGCAGGCTAATCGGAGGCCGATTCTTCTTTTTTATTGTATACTCTTTTACAATGAGGTGTTCCGGCCAAAAGTCTTTATGACATATTTGCCCAAAAAGATCTGGGGAAACACTTATTTTAAAGGACGATATGTCCCGAGTATATGAAAAACGGAACTTTTCCACAGCAATGTTTGGTGCTTGAACTTTGCCCTCCTTCAGAAGTAGTATTGGGATCAAGCCGCGAAATAAAAATTTGCTTTTTGGGTGGAACTACAACAAGGGAACTAGAAGTGCCAGGCACAGCAGTAGCAGGAACAGCGGATGCAGCAGCAGCTGAACACTTTACTAGCTCCTCTTGTAACTACCTTATTGGCAATATTCCTGGAAACGGATGTTTGCCCGGGCGGTTCGGAAACTACAACAGATATCGTGTTAGTAGGTGGGATACTGTCTCCAGGGGAAATGGGAAGAGACTCCACACCTTCCAAAGCCGGACTCCTAAACGATATCAGCTGCTGTGCATTTGGTGACATAGGGTCATTGTCGGAAGCCGGAACTGGCAGACAACGATGTGCCGACGGACTGAGGGACGCGCCCTGAAACCTGGCCCTCTTTCGGGTCGGAGATTCAATCAAAAGTTTAGAACTTCTGAATTGAACCTCCATCGCCAAAAGCTCTTCTTGGAGCCTTTGAACGCCAGCTGACAGAGTTTTAAACGCATCCCCAGTCCGTTTCATAAAACTTCGCATCTCGAGCTCCAAGCCACGACACGAATCACAGCCCCATTTAAGGCCGCCACCCTGTGCAATACTATCCCGCACCTTGACTGTGTAACCAGCACATTTAAAGTGCATTACATTATCACACAGCCAACAGTAAAGAAAGTCTTCACTGGTCTTGCTGGGATTATTGCAATTATATTTGCAACAGACAGGCATTATTAAATAATTGATTTATCACAATCAAATTATAAATCAAAATGTATGTAAATAAAAGGGAAAAATGTTAAATTAAGAGAGGCGTATACAGACCAAAGCAAAAGCTAACTGCAATATGCAAATTAGAAAGAGAAGAAAAAGAGAATATTTATTATTTTTGTATTACAACACACAACAACAAAAACTTGTCACAAGTGCGAAGTTAACGGCCGCGAGCGCGATCAAAAGAGAAAGCAGAAGAATAGAGAGCACCAACACCACACAAACAAAAACAAACAAACTATAAATTGAGAGCGCGGGTGGGAGAAAAAAATAGAACGAAATCAAAAAGTAAGCAGCGCAACAACAAAATTATATTTGCGTTTGTTAAAGTTTTGATATTAATAAATATAAATGTTAATAAATTTAACAAAAACTTCGCGATCAGTATAGCGAATTATTAAAAATTTATAAAACAATGAATTTAAATTGAATATTATAGATTAACTTCACAAAAGAACGAAAGACAGTAATTAAGCGAGAGCGCAAAAAAAAAACACGACCGACTTCGATGAGTGACAATATATATCCTTTTTATAACAAATATACAAGCTGTTGGAACCATTCTACAGCCGCTATTTTGAGTCTTATACCCGCCTTCCTTTATATGAGAGTTATACAAGCTGCTGGAACCATTCTTCAGCCGCCATTATGAGTCTTACAGCCACTATCCTTTTTATAACAGATATACAAGCTGTTGGAACCATTCTACAGCCGCCATTTTGAGTCTTATACCCGTGACCTTTATATAACAGCTATACAAGCTGCTGGAACCATTTTACAGCTGCCATTTCGAGTGTTATAGCCACCATCCTTTATATAACAGAAATACAAGCTGCTGGAACCATTCTACACCCGCCATTTAGAGTCTTATAACGGCCATTCCTTATATAACAGCTTAACAAGCTGCTGGAACCGTTCTACAGCTGCTATTTTGAGTCTTATAGTTGTAACAGCTATAAAAGCTGCTGAAACCTTTGTATAGCCCTTATTTTCAGTCTTATAGCCGCCATCCTTTATATGACAGTTATACAAGCTGCTAGTACCGTTCCACAGACGCCATTTTGAGTGTTATACCCGCCATTTTTTATATAACAGCTATACAAGCTGCTGGAACCATTCTACAGCCGCCATTTTGAGTCCTACAGTCGCCATTTTTTATATAACAGCTTTGCAAGCTGTTTGAACCATTCTACAGCCGTCATTTTGAGTCTTAAAGCCACCATCCTTTATATAGTAGCTATACAAGCTGCTGGCACCATTCCACAGAAGCCATTTTGAGTGTTATAGCCGCCATTTTTTATATAACGGCTATACAAGCTGCTGGAACCATTCTACAGCCGCCATTTTGAGTCTTATAGCCGCCATTTTTATATAACAGCTTTGCAAGCTGTTTGAACTATTCTACAGCCGTCATTTTGAGTCTTATACCCGCCATCCTTTATATCGTAGCCATAAAATCTGCTGGAACCATTCTACAGCCGCCATTATGAGTCTTACAGCCACCATCCTTCTTATAATAGATATACTAGCTGTTGGAGTCTTATACCCGCCTTTCTTTATATGATATATAGCTGCCATCCTTTATATAACAGAAATACAAGTTGCTGGAACCATTCTTCAGCCGTCATTTTGAGTCTTGTAGACACCATCCTTTATATAACAGCTATACAAGCTGCTGTAACCATTCTACAGCCGCCATTATGAGTCTTATAGCTGCCATCCTTTATATCGTAGCCATAAAATCTGCTGGAACCATTCTACAGCCCCCATTATGAGTCTTACAGCCACCATCCTTTTTATAACAGATATACAAGCTGTTGGAGTCTTATACCCGCCTTCCTTTATATGACAGTTATACAAGCTGCTGGAACAATTCTACAGGCGCCATTTTGAGTCTTATAGCTGCCATCCTTTATATCGTCGCCATAAAATCTGCTGGAACCATTCTACAGCCGCTATTATGAGTCTTACAGCCACCATCCTTTTTATAACAGATATACAAGCTGTTTTGAGTCTTATACCCGCCTTCCTTTATATGACAGTTATACAAGCTGCTGTAACCATTCTACAACCGCCCTTATAAGTCATACAGCCACCATCCTTTTTTTAACAGATATACAAACTGTTGGAACCATTCTACAGCCGCCATTTTGAGCCCTATATCTGCCATCCTTTATATCGTAGCCATAAAATCTTCTGGAACCATTATACAGCCGCCATTATGAGTCTTACAGCCACCATGCTTTTTATTACAGATATACAAGCTGTTGGAGTCTTATACCCGCCTTCCTTTATGTGACAGTTATACAAGCTGCTGGAACCATTCTACAGCCGTCATATTGTGTCTTGTACCGGCCATTTTTTATATCGTAGCCATAAAAGCTGCTGGAAGCATTTTACAGCTGACATTTCGAGTGTTATAGCCACTATCCTTTATATAACAGAAATACAAGCTGTTGGAACCATTCTACAGCCGTCAATTTGTGTCTTATACCGGCCATTTTTTATATCGTAGCCATAAAAGCTGCTGGAACCATTCTACAACCGCCATTATGAGTCTTACAGCCGCCATCCTTTTTATAACAGATATACAAGCTGTTGGAACCATTCTACAGCCGACATTTTGAGTCTTATACCCGCCTTCCTTTAAATGACAGCTATACAAGTTGCTGGAACCATTCTACAACCGCCATTTTCAATCTTATACCCGCTATCCTTTATATGACAGCTATACAAGCTGCTAGAACCATTCTACAGCCGCCATTTTGAGTGTTATAGCCATATTCCTTTATATAACAGAAATAAAAGTTGCTGGAACCATTCTATTGCCGCCTTTTTGAGTCTTATACCCGTGACCCTAATATAACAACTTTACAAGCTGCTGGAACCATTTTACAGCTGCCATTTCGAGTGTTAAAGCCACCATCCTTTATATAACCGAAATACAAGCTGCTGGAACCATCCTACAGCCGCCATTTTGAGTCCTATACCCGCCATTTTTTATATCGTAGCCATAGAAGCTGCTGGAACCATTTTCCATCCGCCATTTAGAGTGTTATAGCCACCATCCTTTATATAACAGCCATAAAAGCTGCTGGAACAATTCTACATCCACCATTTTGAGTCTTATACACGCCATTTTTTATATCGTAGCCATAAAAGCTTATGGTTTCATTTTCATCCGCCATTTAGAGTGTTATAGCCACCATCTTTTATATAACAGCCATAAAAGCTGCTGGAACCATTCTACATCCACCATTTAGAGTCTTATAGCGGCCATTCCTTGTATAACAGCTTTACAAGCTGCTGGAACCGTTCTACAGCTGCTATTTTGAGTCTTATAGTTGTAACAGCTATAAAAGCTGCTGAAACCTTTGTACAGCCGCCATTTTGAGTCTTATAGCCGCCATTCTTTATATGACAGTTATACAAGCTGCTGGAACCATTCTACAGCCGCCATTTTGAGTCTTACAGCCGCCATTTTCTATATAACAGCTTCGCAAGCTCTTTGAACCATTCTACAGCCGTCATTTTGAGCCTTATAGCCACCATCCTTTACATAGTAGCTAAACAAGCTGCTGGAACCATTATACAGCCGCCATTTTGAGTGTTATAGCCGCCATTTTTTATATAACAGCTATACAAGCTGCTGGAACCATTCTACAGCCGCCATTTTGAGTCTTATAGCCGCCATTTTTTATATAACAGCTTTGCAAGCTGTTTGAACCATTCTACAGCCGTCATTTCGAATCTTATTCCCGCCATTCTTTATATCGTAGCCATAAAATCTGCTGGAACAATTCTATAGCCGCCATTATGAGTCTTACAGCCACCATCCTTCTTATAATAGATATACAAGCTGTTGGAGTCTTATACCCGCCTTCCTTTATATGAGAGTTATACAAGCTGCTGGAACCATTCTTCAGCCACCATTATGAGTCTTACAGCCGCCATTATGAGTCTTACAGCCACCATCCTTTTTATAACAGATATACAAGCTGTTGGATTCTTATACCCGCCTTCCTTTATATGACAGTTATACAAGCTGCTGGAACCATTCTACAACCGTCAGTTTGAGTCTTGTAGCCACCATCCTTTATATAACAGCTATACAAGCTGCTGGAACTATTCTACAGCCGCCATTATGAGTCTTACAGCCACCATCCTTTTTATAACAAATATACAAGCTGTTGGAACCATTCTACAGCCGCTGTTTTGAGTCTTATAGCCGCCTTCCTTTATATGAGAGTTATACAAGCTGCTGGAACCATTCTTCAGCCGCTATTATGAGTCTTACAGCCATAATATCCTTTTTTATAACAGATATACAAGCTGTTGGAACCATTCTATAGGCGCCATTTTGAGTCTTATACCCGTGACTTTTATATAACAGAAATACAAGCTGCTGGAACTATTCTACACCCGCCATTTAGAGTCTTATAGCGGCCATTCCTTATATAACAGCTTAAGAAGCTGCTGGAACCGTTCTACAGCTGCTATTTTGAGTCTTATAGTTGTAACAGCTATAAAAGCTGCTGAAACCTTTGTACAGCCGCCATTTTGAGTCTTATAGCCGCCATCCTTTATATGACAGTTATACAATCTGCTAGTACCGTTCTACAGACGCCATTTTGAGTGTTATACCCGCCATTTTTTATATAACAGCTATACAAGCTGCTGGAACCATTCTACAGCCGCCGTTTTAAGTCCTGCAGTCGCCATTTTTTATATAACAGCTTTGCAAGCTGTTTGAACCATTCTACAGCCGTCATTTGGGGTCTAATAGCCACCATCCTTTATATAGTAGCTATACAAGCTGCTGGCACCATTCCACAGAAGCCATTTTGAGTGTTATATCCGCCATTTTTTATATAACAGCTATACAAGCTGCTGGAACCATTCTACAGCCGCCATTTGGAGTCTTATAGCCGCCATTTTTTATATAACAGCTTTGCAAGCTGTTTGAACTATTCTACAGCCGTCATTTTGAGTCTTATACCCGCCATCCTTTATATCGTAGCCATAAAATCTGCTGGAACCATTTTACAGCCGCCATTATGAGTCTTACAGCCACCATCCTTCTTATAATAGATATACTAGCTGTTGGAGTCTTATACCCGCCTTCCTTTATATGACAGTTATACAAGCTGCTGGAACAATTGTACAGGCGCCATTTTGAGTCTTATAGCTGCCATCCTTTATATCGTTGCCATAAAATCTGCTGGAACCATTCTACAACCGCCATTATAAGTCATACAGCCACCATCCTTTTTATAACAGATATACAAACTGTTGGAACCATTCTACCTTCCTTTATATGACAGCTATACAAGCTGCTGGAACCATTCTACAGCCGTCATTTTGAGTCTTGTAGCCACCATCCACTATATAACAGCTATACAAGCTGCTGGAACTATTCTACAGCCGCCATTATGAGTCTTACAGCCACCATCCTTTTTATAACAGATATACAAGCTGTTGGAATCTTATACCCGCCTTCCTTTATATGGCAGTTATACAAGCTGCTGGAACAATTCTACAGGCGCCATTTTGAGTCTTATAGCTGCCATCCTTTATATCGTTGCCATAAAATCTGCTGGAACCATTCTACAGCCGCTATTATGAGTCTTACAGCCACCATCCTTTTTATAACAGATATACAAGCTGTTGGAGTCTTATACCCGCCTTCCTTTATATGACAGTTATACAAGCTGCTGGAACCATTCTACAACCGCCATTATAAGTCATACAGCCACCATCCTTTTTATAACAGATATACAAACTGTTGGAACCATTCTACAGCCGCCATTTTGAGTCTTATATCTGCCATCCTTTATATCGTAGCCATAAAATCTTCTGGAACCATTCTACAGCCACCATTATGAGTCTTACAGCCACCATGCTTTTTATAACAGATATACAAACTGTTGGAGTCTTATACCCGCCTTCCTTTATATGACAGTTATACAAGCTGCTGGAACCATTCTACAGCCGTCATTTTGTGTCTTATACGGGCCATTTTTTATATCGTAGCCATAAAAGCTGCTGGAACCATTTTACAGCTGACATTTCGAGTGTTATAGCCAGCATCCGTTATATAACAGAAATACAAGCTGCTTGAACCATTTGACAGCCGCCATTTTGAGTCTTATACCGGCCATTTTCTATATCGTAGCCATAAAAGCTGCTGGAACCATTTTACAGCTCCCATTTCGAGTGTTATAGCCACTATCCTTTATATAACAGAATTACAAGCTGCTGGAACCATTCTACAGCCGTCAATTTGTGTCTTATACCGGCCATTTTTTATATCGTAGCCATAAAAGCTGCTGGAACCATTCTACAACCGCCATTATGAGTCTTACAGCCGCCATCCTTTTTATAACAGATATACAAGCTGTTGGAACCATTCTACAGCCGACATTTTGAGTCTTATACCCGCCTTCCTTTATATGACAGCTATACAAGTTGCTGGAACCATTCTACAACCGCCATTTTTATACCCTTGCAGAGGGTATTATAAAATTGGTCAGATGTTTGTAACGCACAGAAGGAGACGTTTCCGACCCCATAAAGTATATATATTCTTGATCAGCATGAGAAGCTGAGTCGATATAGCCATGTCCGTCTGTCCGTCTGTCCGTCGGTGCGTACGCGTTTTACTCAGCCATCTTAAGAGCTATCGGGATGAAATTTTTTTTTGGGGGCTTATTTTTACCCAAGTGAGATAAAGTATGAAAATCATCGGAATCGAACTACTATATCATATAGCTCTGGAACAAAAATTTTTTCAAAAATTGGAGTATCCCCATGAAATTTAGCAATATAATAGAATTTGATATAAAATCTCAGATCCCAAAATTTGAATTTGATCGGATAAATAGAACACAAGTTACAGTCAATACAAATCCGTTCTACGTCATCAGCAAATCAAACAGAGCACATACATACACACACACAGACGTAGCGCTACACGTATATATGTATGTGTATGCGTGTTGTGCTTTGCTTAAAAATTTGTAGTGAAAAGAGAAATAATTTCAATGTTTTATTTGTGTGTTGATGAATTGAGTTGCAAGGAAAGAAATTTCAAAATGTAAAAATATTATTGCAAAGGACTGCAAGGGTATATAAACTTTGGCATAGCCGAAGTTAGCTTCTTTGATATTCAATCTTATACCTGCTATCCTTTACATGACAGCTATACAAGCTGCTGGAACCATTCTACAGCCGCCATTTTGAGTGTTATAGCCATCTTCCTTTATATAACAGAAATAAAAGTTGCTGGAACCATTCTATAGCCGCCATTTTGAGTCTTATACCCGTGACTTTTATATAACAGAAATACAAGCTGCTGGAACTATTCTACACCCGCCATTTAGAGTCTTATAGCGGCCATTCCTTATATAACAGCTTAAGAAGCTGCTGGAACCGTTCTACAGCTGCTATTTTGAGTCTTATAGTTGTAACAGCTATAAAAGCTGCTGAAACCTTTGTACAGCCGCCATTTTGAGTCTTATAGCCGCCATCCTTTATATGACAGTTATACAATCTGCTAGTACCGTTCTACAGACGCCATTTTGAGTGTTATACCCGCCATTTTTTATATAACAGCTATACAAGCTGCTGGAACCATTCTACAGCCGCCATTTTGAGTCCTACAGTCGCCATTTTTTATATAACAGCTTTGCAAGCTGTTTGAACCATTCTACAGCCGTCATTTTGAGTCTTAAAGCCACCATCCTTTATATAGTAGCTATACAAGCTGCTGGCACCATTCCACAGAAGCCATTTTGAGTGTTATAGCCGCCATTTTTTATATAACAGCTATACAAGCTGCTGGAACCATTCTACAGCCGCCATTTTGAGTCTTATAGCCGCCATTTTTTATATAACAGCTTTGCAAGCTGTTTGAACTATTCTACAGCCGTCATTTTGAGTCTTATACCCGCCATCCTTTATATCGTAGCCATAAAATCTGCTGGAACCATTCTACAGCCGCCATTATGAGTCTTACAGCCACCATCCTTCTTATAATAGATATACTAGCTGTTGGAGTCTTATACCCGCCTTTCTTTATATGATATATAGCTGCCATCCTTTATATAACAGAAATACAAGTTGCTGGAACCATTCTTCAGCCGTCATTTTGAGTCTTGTAGACACCATCCTTTATATAACAGCTATACAAGCTGCTGTAACCATTCTACAGCCGCCATTATGAGTCTTATAGCTGCCATCCTTTATATCGTAGCCATAAAATCTGCTGGAACCATTCTACAGCCCCCATTATGAGTCTTACAGCCACCATCCTTTTTATAACAGATATACAAGCTGTTGGAGTCTTATACCCGCCTTCCTTTATATGACAGTTATACAAGCTGCTGGAACAATTCTACAGGCGCCATTTTGAGTCTTATAGCTGCCATCCTTTATATCGTCGCCATAAAATCTGCTGGAACCATTCTACAGCCGCTATTATGAGTCTTACAGCCACCATCCTTTTTATAACAGATATACAAGCTGTTTTGAGTCTTATACCCGCCTTCCTTTATATGACAGTTATACAAGCTGCTGTAACCATTCTACAACCGCCCTTATAAGTCATACAGCCACCATCCTTTTTTTAACAGATATACAAACTGTTGGAACCATTCTACAGCCGCCATTTTGAGCCCTATATCTGCCATCCTTTATATCGTAGCCATAAAATCTTCTGGAACCATTATACAGCCGCCATTATGAGTCTTACAGCCACCATGCTTTTTATTACAGATATACAAGCTGTTGGAGTCTTATACCCGCCTTCCTTTATGTGACAGTTATACAAGCTGCTGGAACCATTCTACAGCCGTCATATTGTGTCTTGTACCGGCCATTTTTTATATCGTAGCCATAAAAGCTGCTGGAAGCATTTTACAGCTGACATTTCGAGTGTTATAGCCACTATCCTTTATATAACAGAAATACAAGCTGTTGGAACCATTCTACAGCCGTCAATTTGTGTCTTATACCGGCCATTTTTTATATCGTAGCCATAAAAGCTGCTGGAACCATTCTACAACCGCCATTATGAGTCTTACAGCCGCCATCCTTTTTATAACAGATATACAAGCTGTTGGAACCATTCTACAGCCGACATTTTGAGTCTTATACCCGCCTTCCTTTAAATGACAGCTATACAAGTTGCTGGAACCATTCTACAACCGCCATTTTCAATCTTATACCCGCTATCCTTTATATGACAGCTATACAAGCTGCTAGAACCATTCTACAGCCGCCATTTTGAGTGTTATAGCCATATTCCTTTATATAACAGAAATAAAAGTTGCTGGAACCATTCTATTGCCGCCTTTTTGAGTCTTATACCCGTGACCCTAATATAACAACTTTACAAGCTGCTGGAACCATTTTACAGCTGCCATTTCGAGTGTTAAAGCCACCATCCTTTATATAACCGAAATACAAGCTGCTGGAACCATCCTACAGCCGCCATTTTGAGTCCTATACCCGCCATTTTTTATATCGTAGCCATAGAAGCTGCTGGAACCATTTTCCATCCGCCATTTAGAGTGTTATAGCCACCATCCTTTATATAACAGCCATAAAAGCTGCTGGAACAATTCTACATCCACCATTTTGAGTCTTATACACGCCATTTTTTATATCGTAGCCATAAAAGCTTATGGTTTCATTTTCATCCGCCATTTAGAGTGTTATAGCCACCATCTTTTATATAACAGCCATAAAAGCTGCTGGAACCATTCTACATCCACCATTTAGAGTCTTATAGCGGCCATTCCTTGTATAACAGCTTTACAAGCTGCTGGAACCGTTCTACAGCTGCTATTTTGAGTCTTATAGTTGTAACAGCTATAAAAGCTGCTGAAACCTTTGTACAGCCGCCATTTTGAGTCTTATAGCCGCCATTCTTTATATGACAGTTATACAAGCTGCTGGAACCATTCTACAGCCGCCATTTTGAGTCTTACAGCCGCCATTTTCTATATAACAGCTTCGCAAGCTCTTTGAACCATTCTACAGCCGTCATTTTGAGCCTTATAGCCACCATCCTTTACATAGTAGCTAAACAAGCTGCTGGAACCATTATACAGCCGCCATTTTGAGTGTTATAGCCGCCATTTTTTATATAACAGCTATACAAGCTGCTGGAACCATTCTACAGCCGCCATTTTGAGTCTTATAGCCGCCATTTTTTATATAACAGCTTTGCAAGCTGTTTGAACCATTCTACAGCAGTCATTTCGAATCTTATTCCCGCCATTCTTTATATCGTAGCCATAAAATCTGCTGGAACAATTCTATAGCCGCCATTATGAGTCTTACAGCCACCATCCTTCTTATAATAGATATACAAGCTGTTGGAGTCTTATACCCGCCTTCCTTTATATGAGAGTTATACAAGCTGCTGGAACCATTCTTCAGCCACCATTATGAGTCTTACAGCCGCCATTATGAGTCTTACAGCCACCATCCTTTTTATAACAGATATACAAGCTGTTGGATTCTTATACCCGCCTTCCTTTATATGACAGTTATACAAGCTGCTGGAACCATTCTACAACCGTCAGTTTGAGTCTTGTAGCCACCATCCTTTATATAACAGCTATACAAGCTGCTGGAACTATTCTACAGCCGCCATTATGAGTCTTACAGCCACCATCCTTTTTATAACAAATATACAAGCTGTTGGAACCATTCTACAGCCGCTGTTTTGAGTCTTATAGCCGCCTTCCTTTATATGAGAGTTATACAAGCTGCTGGAACCATTCTTCAGCCGCTATTATGAGTCTTACAGCCATAATATCCTTTTTATAACAGATATACAAGCTGTTGGAACCATTCTATAGCCGCCATTTTGAGTCTTATACCCGTGACTTTTATATAACAGAAATACAAGCTGCTGGAACTATTCTACACCCGCCATTTAGAGTCTTATAGCGGCCATTCCTTATATAACAGCTTAAGAAGCTGCTGGAACCGTTCTACAGCTGCTATTTTGAGTCTTATAGTTGTAACAGCTATAAAAGCTGCTGAAACCTTTGTACAGCCGCCATTTTGAGTCTTATAGCCGCCATCCTTTATATGACAGTTATACAATCTGCTAGTACCGTTCTACAGACGCCATTTTGAGTGTTATACCCGCCATTTTTTATATAACAGCTATACAAGCTGCTGGAACCATTCTACAGCCGCCGTTTTGAGTCCTGCAGTCGCCATTTTTTATATAACAGCTTTGCAAGCTGTTTGAACCATTCTACAGCCGTCATTTGGGGTCTAATAGCCACCATCCTTTATATAGTAGCTATACAAGCTGCTGGCACCATTCCACAGAAGCCATTTTGAGTGTTATATCCGCCATTTTTTATATAACAGCTATACAAGCTGCTGGAACCATTCTACAGCCGCCATTTGGAGTCTTATAGCCGCCATTTTTTATATAACAGCTTTGCAAGCTGTTTGAACTATTCTACAGCCGTCATTTTGAGTCTTATACCCGCCATCCTTTATATCGTAGCCATAAAATCTGCTGGAACCATTTTACAGCCGCCATTATGAGTCTTACAGCCACCATCCTTCTTATAATAGATATACTAGCTGTTGGAGTCTTATACCCGCCTTCCTTTATATGACAGTTATACAAGCTGCTGGAACAATTGTACAGGCGCCATTTTGAGTCTTATAGCTGCCATCCTTTATATCGTTGCCATAAAATCTGCTGGAACCATTCTACAACCGCCATTATAAGTCATACAGCCACCATCCTTTTTATAACAGATATACAAACTGTTGGAACCATTCTACCTTCCTTTATATGACAGCTATACAAGCTGCTGGAACCATTCTACAGCCGTCATTTTGAGTCTTGTAGCCACCATCCACTATATAACAGCTATACAAGCTGCTGGAACTATTCTACAGCCGCCATTATGAGTCTTACAGCCACCATCCTTTTTATAACAGATATACAAGCTGTTGGAATCTTATACCCGCCTTCCTTTATATGGCAGTTATACAAGCTGCTGGAACAATTCTACAGGCGCCATTTTGAGTCTTATAGCTGCCATCCTTTATATCGTTGCCATAAAATCTGCTGGAACCATTCTACAGCCGCTATTATGAGTCTTACAGCCACCATCCTTTTTATAACAGATATACAAGCTGTTGGAGTCTTATACCCGCCTTCCTTTATATGACAGTTATACAAGCTGCTGGAACCATTCTACAACCGCCATTATAAGTCATACAGCCACCATCCTTTTTATAACAGATATACAAACTGTTGGAACCATTCTACAGCCGCCATTTTGAGTCTTATATCTGCCATCCTTTATATCGTAGCCATAAAATCTTCTGGAACCATTCTACAGCCACCATTATGAGTCTTACAGCCACCATGCTTTTTATAACAGATATACAAACTGTTGGAGTCTTATACCCGCCTTCCTTTATATGACAGTTATACAAGCTGCTGGAACCATTCTACAGCCGTCATTTTGTGTCTTATACGGGCCATTTTTTATATCGTAGCCATAAAAGCTGCTGGAACCATTTTACAGCTGACATTTCGAGTGTTATAGCCAGCATCCGTTATATAACAGAAATACAAGCTGCTTGAACCATTTGACAGCCGCCATTTTGAGTCTTATACCGGCCATTTTCTATATCGTAGCCATAAAAGCTGCTGGAACCATTTTACAGCTCCCATTTCGAGTGTTATAGCCACTATCCTTTATATAACAGAATTACAAGCTGCTGGAACCATTCTACAGCCGTCAATTTGTGTCTTATACCGGCCATTTTTTATATCGTAGCCATAAAAGCTGCTGGAACCATTCTACAACCGCCATTATGAGTCTTACAGCCGCCATCCTTTTTATAACAGATATACAAGCTGTTGGAACCATTCTACAGCCGACATTTTGAGTCTTATACCCGCCTTCCTTTATATGACAGCTATACAAGTTGCTGGAACCATTCTACAACCGCCATTTTTATACCCTTGCAGAGGGTATTATAAAATTGGTCAGATGTTTGTAACGCACAGAAGGAGACGTTTCCGACCCCATAAAGTATATATATTCTTGATCAGCATGAGAAGCTGAGTCGATATAGCCATGTCCGTCTGTCCGTCTGTCCGTCGGTGCGTACGCGTTTTACTCAGCCATCTTAAGAGCTATCGGGATGAAATTTTTTTTTGGGGGCTTATTTTTACCCAAGTGAGATAAAGTATGAAAATCATCGGAATCGAACTACTATATCATATAGCTCTGGAACAAAAATTTTTTCAAAAATTGGAGTATCCCCATGAAATTTAGCAATATAATAGAATTTGATATAAAATCTCAGATCCCAAAATTTGAATTTGATCGGATAAATAGAACACAAGTTACAGTCAATACAAATCCGTTCTACGTCATCAGCAAATCAAACAGAGCACATACATACACACACACAGACGTAGCGCTACACGTATATATGTATGTGTATGCGTGTTGTGCTTTGCTTAAAAATTTGTAGTGAAAAGAGAAATAATTTCAATGTTTTATTTGTGTGTTGATGAATTGAGTTGCAAGGAAAGAAATTTCAAAATGTAAAAATATTATTGCAAAGGACTGCAAGGGTATATAAACTTTGGCATAGCCGAAGTTAGCTTCTTTGATATTCAATCTTATACCTGCTATCCTTTACATGACAGCTATACAAGCTGCTGGAACCATTCTACAGCCGCCATTTTGAGTGTTATAGCCATCTTCCTTTATATAACAGAAATAAAAGTTGCTGGAACCATTCTATAGCCGCCTTTTGAGTCTTATACCCGTGACCCTAATATAACAACTATACAAGCTGCTGGAACCATTTTACAGCTGCCATTTCGAGTGTTATAGCCACCATCCTTTATATAACCGAAATACAAGCTACTGGAACCATCCTACAGCCGCCATTTTGAGTCCTATACCCGCCATTTTTTATATCGTAGCCATAAAAGCTGCTGGAACCATTTTCCATCCGCCATTTAGAGTGTTATAGCCACCATCCTTTATATAACAGCCATAAAAGCTGCTGGAACAATTCTACATCCACCATTTTGAGTCTTATACACGCCATTTTTTATATCGTAGCCATAAAAGCTGCTGGTTTCATTTTCATCCGCCATTTAGAATGTTATAGCCACCATCTTTTATATAACAGCCATAAAAGCTGCTGGAACCATTCTACATCCACCATTTAGAGTCTTATAGCGGCCATTCCTTATATAACAGCTTTACAAGCTGCTGGAACCGTTCTACAGCTGCTATTTTGAGTCTTATAGTTGTAACAGCTATAAAAGCTGCTGAAACCTTTGTACAGCTGCCATTTTGAGTCTTATAACCGCCATTCTTTATATGACAGTTATACAAGCTGCTGGAACCATTCTACAGTCGCCATTTTGAGTCTTACAGCCGCCATTTTTTATATAACAGCTTTGCAAGCTCTTTGAACCATTCTACAGCCGTCATTTTGAGTCTTATACCCGCCATCCTTTATATCGTAGCCATAAAATCTGCTGGAACAATTCTATAGCCGCCATTATGAGTCTTACAGCCACCATCCTTCTTATAATAGATATACAACCTGTTGGAACCATTCTACAGCCGCCATATTGAGTCTTATAGCCGCCATTTTTTATATAACAGCTTTGCAAGCTGTTTGAACCATTCTACAGCCGTCATTTTGAGTGTTATACCCGCCATCCTTTATATCGTAGCCATAAAATCTGCTGGAACAATTCTATAGCCGCCATTATGAGTCTTACAGCCACCATCCTTCTTATAATAGATATACAACCTGTTGGAACCATTCTACAGCCGCCATTTTGAGTCTTATACCCGCCTTCCTTTGTATGACAGTTATACAAGCTGCTGGAAAAATTCTACAACCGCCATTATAAGTCATACAGCCACCATCCTTTTTATAACAGATATACAAGCTGTTGGAGTCTTATACCCGCCTTCCTTTATATGAGAGTTATACAAGCTGCTGGAACCATTCTTCAAGCTGCTGGAACCATTCTTACAGCCACTATCCTTTATATAACAAAAATACAAGCTGCTGGAACCATTCTACACCCGCCATTTTGAGTCTTATAGCCGCCATTCCTTATATAACAGTTTTACAAGCTGCTGGAACAGCTTACAGCCGCCATTTTGAGTCTTATAGTCGACATCCTTATTGTAATAGCTATAAAAGCTACTGGAACCTTTGTACAGCCGCAATTTTGTGTCTTATACACGCCATTTTTTATATCGTAGCCATAAAAGCTGCTGGTTTAATTTTCATCCGCCAGTTATACAAGCTGCTGGAACAATTCTACAGGCGCCATTTTGAGTCTTATAGCTGCCATCCTTTATATCGTTGCCATAAAATCTGCTGGAACCATTCTACAGCCGCTATTATGAGTCTTACAGCCACCATCCTTTTTATAACAGATATACAAGCTGTTGGAGTCTTATACCCGCCTTCCTTTATATGACAGTTATACAAGCTGCTGGAACCATTCTACAACCGCCATTATAAGTCATACAGCCACCATCCTTTTTATAACAGATATACAAACTGTTGGAACCATTCTACAGCCGCCATTTTGAGTCTTATATCTGCCATCCTTTATATCGTAGCCATAAAATCTTCTGGAACCATTCTACAGCCACCATTATGAGTCTTACAGCCACCATGCTTTTTATAACAGATATACAAACTGTTGGAGTCTTATACCCGCCTTCCTTTATATGACAGTTATACAAGCTGCTGGAACCATTCTACAGCCGTCATTTTGTGTCTTATACGGGCCATTTTTTCACATTTCGAGTGTTATAGCCAGCATCCGTTATATAACAGAAATACAAGCTGCTTGAACCATTTGACAGCCGCCATTTTGAGTCTTATACCGGCCATTTTCTATATCGTAGCCATAAAAGCTGCTGGAACCATTTTACAGCTCCCATTTCGAGTGTTATAGCCACTATCCTTTATATAACAGAATTACAAGCTGCTGGAACCATTCTACAGCCGTCAATTTGTGTCTTATACCGGCCATTTTTTATATCGTAGCCATAAAAGCTGCTGGAACCATTCTACAACCGCCATTATGAGTCTTACAGCCGCCATCCTTTTTATAACAGATATACAAGCTGTTGGAACCATTCTACAGCCGACATTTTGAGTCTTATACCCGCCTTCCTTTATATGACAGCTATACAAGTTGCTGGAACCATTCTACAACCGCCATTTTTATACCCTTGCAGAGGGTATTATAAAATTGGTCAGATGTTTGTAACGCACAGAAGGAGACGTTTCCGACCCCATAAAGTATATATATTCTTGATCAGCATGAGAAGCTGAGTCGATATAGCCATGTCCGTCTGTCCGTCTGTCCGTCGGTGCGTACGCGTTTTACTCAGCCATCTTAAGAGCTATCGGGATGAAATTTTTTTTTGGGGGCTTATTTTTACCCAAGTGAGATAAAGTATGAAAATCATCGGAATCGGACTACTATATCATATAGCTCTGGAACAAAAATTTTTTCAAAAATTGGAGTATCCCCATGAAATTTAGCAATATAATAGAATTTGATATAAAATCTCAGATCCCAAAATTTGAATTTGATCGGATAAATAGAACACAAGTTACAGTCAATACAAATCCGTTCTACGTCATCAGCAAATCAAACAGAGCACATACATACACACACACAGACGTAGCGCTACACGTATATATGTATGTGTATGCGTGTTGTGCTTTGCTTAAAAATTTGTAGTGAAAAGAGAAATAATTTCAATGTTTTATTTGTGTGTTGATGAATTGAGTTGCAAGGAAAGAAATTTCAAAATGTAAAAATATTATTGCAAAGGACTGCAAGGGTATATAAACTTTGGCATAGCCGAAGTTAGCTTCTTTGATATTCAATCTTATACCTGCTATCCTTTACATGACAGCTATACAAGCTGCTGGAACCATTCTACAGCCGCCATTTTGAGTGTTATAGCCATCTTCCTTTATATAACAGAAATAAAAGTTGCTGGAACCATTCTATAGCCGCCTTTTTGAGTCTTATACCCGTGACCCTAATATAACAACTATACAAGCTGCTGGAACCATTTTACAGCTGCCATTTCGAGTGTTATAGCCACCATCCTTTATATAACCGAAATACAAGCTACTGGAACCATCCTACAGCCGCCATTTTGAGTCCTATACCCGCCATTTTTTATATCGTAGCCATAAAAGCTGCTGGAACCATTTTCCATCCGCCATTTAGAGTGTTATAGCCACCATCCTTTATATAACAGCCATAAAAGCTGCTGGAACAATTCTACATCCACCATTTTGAGTCTTATACACGCCATTTTTTATATCGTAGCCATAAAAGCTGCTGGTTTCATTTTCATCCGCCATTTAGAATGTTATAGCCACCATCTTTTATATAACAGCCATAAAAGCTGCTGGAACCATTCTACATCCACCATTTAGAGTCTTATAGCGGCCATTCCTTATATAACAGCTTTACAAGCTGCTGGAACCGTTCTACAGCTGCTATTTTGAGTCTTATAGTTGTAACAGCTATAAAAGCTGCTGAAACCTTTGTACAGCTGCCATTTTGAGTCTTATAACCGCCATTCTTTATATGACAGTTATACAAGCTGCTGGAACCATTCTACAGCCGCCATTTTGAGTCTTACAGCCGCCATTTTTTATATAACAGCTTTGCAAGCTCTTTGAACCATTCTACAGCCGTCATTTTGAGTCTTATACCCGCCATCCTTTATATCGTAGCCATAAAATCTGCTGGAACAATTCTATAGCCGCCATTATGAGTCTTACAGCCACCATCCTTCTTATAATAGATATACAACCTGTTGGAACCATTCTACAACCGCCATATTGAGTCTTATAGCCGCCATTTTTATATAACAGCTTTGCAAGCTGTTTGAACCATTCTACAGCCGTCATTTTGAGTGTTATACCCGCCATCCTTTATATCGTAGCCATAAAATCTGCTGGAACAATTCTATAGCCGCCATTATGAGTCTTACAGCCACCATCCTTCTTATAATAGATATACAACCTGTTGGAACCATTCTACAGCCGCCATTTTGAGTCTTATACCCGCCTTCCTTTGTATGACAGTTATACAAGCTGCTGGAAAAATTCTACAACCGCCATTATAAGTCATACAGCCACCATCCTTTTTATAACAGATATACAAGCTGTTGGAGTCTTATACCCGCCTTCCTTTATATGAGAGTTATACAAGCTGCTGGAACCATTCTTCAAGCTGCTGGAACCATTCTTACAGCCACTATCCTTTATATAACAAAAATACAAGCTGCTGGAACCATTCTACACCCGCCATTTTGAGTCTTATAGCCGCCATTCCTTATATAACAGTTTTACAAGCTGCTGGAACAGCTTACAGCCGCCATTTTGAGTCTTATAGTCGACATCCTTATTGTAACAGCTATAAAAGCTACTGGAACCTTTGTACAGCCGCAATTTTGAGTCTTATACACGCCATTTTTTATATCGTAGCCATAAAAGCTGCTGGTTTAATTTTCATCCGCCATTTAGAGTGTTATAGCCACCATCTTTTATATAACAGCCATAAAAGCTGCTGGAACACTCCTACATTCACCATTTAGAGTCTTATAGCGGCCATTCCTTATATAACAGCTTTACAAGCTGCTGGAACCGTTCTACAGCTGCTATTTTGAGTCTTATAGTTGTAACAGCTATAAAAGCTTTGTACAGCCTTTGTACAGCTGCCATTTTGAGTCTTATAACCGCCATTCTATATATGACAGTTATACAAGCTGCTGGAACCATTCTACAGCCGCCATTTTGAGTCTTACAGCCGCCATTTTTTATATAACAGCTTTGCAAGCTCTTTGAACCATTCTACAGCCGTCATTTTGAGTCTTATACCCGCCATCCTTTATATCGTAGCCATAAAATCTGCTGGAACAATTCTATAGCCGCCATTATGAGTCTTACAGCCACCATCCTTCTTATAATAGATATACAACCTATTGGAACCATTCTACAGCCGCCATATTGAGTCTTATAGCCGCCATTTTTTATATAACAGCTTTGCAAGCTGTTTGAACTATTCTACATCCGTCATTTTGAGTCTTATACCCGCCATCCTTTATATCGTAGCCATAAAATCTGCTGGAACAATTCTATAGCCGCCATTATGAGTCTTACAGCCACCATCCTTCTTATAATAGATATACAACCTGTTGGAACCATTCTACAGCCGCCATATTGAGTCTTGTAGCCGCCATTTTTTATATAACAGCTTTGCAAGCTGTTTGAACTATTCTACAGCCGTCATTTTGAGTCTTATACCCGCCATCCTTTATATCGTAGCCATAAAATCTGCTGGAACAATTCTATAGCCGCCATTATGAGTCTTACAGCCACCATCCTTCTTATAATAGATATACAACCTGTTGGAACCATTCTACAGCCGCCATATTGAGTCTTATAGCCGCCATTTTTTATATAACAGCTTTGCAAGCTGTTTGAACCATTCTACAGCCGTCATTTTGAGTGTTATACCCGCCATCCTTTATATCGTAGCCATAAAATCTGCTGGAACAATTCTATAGCCGCCATTATGAGTCTTACAGCCACCATCCATAATAGATATACAACCTGTTGGAACCATTCTACAGCCGTCATTTTGAGTCTTATACCCGCCTTCCTTTGTATGACAGTTATACAAGCTGCTGGAAAAATTCTACAACCGCCATTATAAGTCATACAGCCACCATCCTTTTTATAACACATATACAAGCTGTTGGAGTCTTATACCCGCCTTCCTTTATATGAGAGTTATACAAGCTGCTGGAACCATTCTTCAGCCGCCATTATGAGTCTTACAGCCGCCATTGTGAGTCTTACAGCCACCATCCTTTTTATAACAAATATACAAGCTCTTGGAACCTATCTACAGCCGCTATTTTGAGTCTTATACCCGCCTTCCTTTATATGAGAGTTTTACAAGCTGCTGGAACCATTTTACAGCTGCCATTTGGAGTGTTATAGCCACCATCCTTTATATAACCGAAATGCAAGCTGCTGGAACCATCCTACAGACGCCATTTTGAGTCCAATACCCGCCATTTTTTATATCGTAGCCATAAAAGCTGCCGGAACCATTTTCCATCCGCCATTTAGAGTGTTATAGCCATTCTACAGCCGCCATTTTGAGTCTTATAGCTGCCATCCTTTATTTCGTAGCCATAAAATCTGCTGGAACCATTCTACAGCCGCCATTATGAGTCTTACAGTCACAATCCTTTTTATAACAGATATACAAGCTGTTGGATTCTTATACCCGCCTTCCTTTATATGACAGTTATACAAGCTGCTGGAACCATTCTACAACCGTCAGTTTGAGTCTTGTAGCCACCATCCTTTATATAACAGCTATACAAGCTGCTGGAACTATTCTACAGCCGCCATTATGAGTCTTACAGCCACCATCCTTTTTATAACAAATATACAAGCTGTTGGAACCATTCTACAGCCGCTATTTTGAGTCTTATACCCGCCTTCCTTTATATGAGAGTTATACAAGCTGCTGGAACCATTCTTCAAGCTGCTGGAACCATTCTTACAGCCACTATCCTTTATATAACAAAAATACAAGCTGCTGGAACCATTCTACACCCGCCATTTTGAGTCTTATAGCCGCCACTCCTTATATAACAGTTTTACAAGCTGCTGGAACAGCTTACAGCCGCCATTTTGAGTCTTATAGTCGACATCCTTATTGTAACAGCTATAAAAGCTACTGGAACCTTTGTACAGCCGCCATTTTGAGTCTTATACACGCCATTTTTTGTATCGTAGCCATAAAAGCTGCTGGTTTCATTTTCATCCGCCATTTAGAGTGTTATAGCCACCATCTTTTATATAACAGCCATAAAAGCTGCTGGAACACTCCTACATTCACCATTTAGAGTCTTATAGCGGCCATTCCTTATATAACAGCTTAACAAGCTGCTGGAACCGTTCTACAGCTGCTATTTTGAGTCTTATAGTTGTAACAGCTATAAAAGCTGCTGAAACCTTTGTACAGCCGCCATTTTGAGTCTTATAGCCGCCATCCTTTATATGACAGTTATACAAGCTGCTAGTACCGTTCTACAGACGCCATTTTGAGTTTTATACCCGCCATTTTTTATATAACAGCTATACAAGCTGCTGGAACCATTCTACAGCCGCCATTTTGAATCCTACAGTCGCCATTTTTTATATAACAGCTTTGCAAGCTGTTTGAACCATTCTACAGCCGTCATTTTGAGTCTTATAGCCACCATCCTTTATATAGTATACAAGCTGCTGGAACCATTCCACAGAAGCAATTTTGAGTGTTATAGCCGCCATTTTTTATATAACAGCTATACAAGCTGCTGGAACCATTCTATAGCCGCCATTTTGAGTCTTATAGCCGCCATTTTTAAATTAACAGCTTTGCAAGCAGTTTGAACCATTCTACAGCCGTCATTTTGAGTCTTATACCCGCCATCCTTTATATCGTAGCCATAAAATCTGCTGGAACCATTCTACAGCCGCGATTATGAGTCTTACAGTCACCATCCTTCTTATAATAGATATACAAGCTGTTGAAGTCTTATACCCGCCTTCCTTTATATGACAGTTATAGAAGCTGCTGGAACCATTCTACAGCCGCCATTTTGAGTCTTATAGCTGCCATCCTTTATATCGTAGCTATAAAATCTGCTGGAACCATTCTACAGCCGCCATTATGAGTCTTACAGCCACCATCCTTCTTATAATAGATATACAAGCTGGTGGAGTCTTATACCCGCCTTCCTTTATATGACAGTTATAGAAGCTGCTGGAACCATTCTACAGCCGCCATTTTGAGTCCTATACCCGCCATTTTTTATATCGTAGCCATAAAAGCTGCTGGAACCATTTTCCATCCGCCATTTAGAGTGTTATAGCCACCATCCTTTATATAACAGCCATAAAAGCTGCTGGAACAATTCTACATCCACCATTTTGAGTCTTATACACGCCATTTTTTATATCGTAGCCATAAAAGCTGCTGGAACCATTTTCCATCCGCCATTTTGAGTGTTATAGCCATATTCCTTTATATAACAGAAATAAAAGTTGCTGGAACCATTCTTTAGCCGCCTTTTTGAGTCTTATACCCGTTGTTCACGCCACCGGGTGAACAGCAGAGAGTGAGGGGTAGGGTTTTTTCCAAAAACCGAATTCGGTCATACTGAGAAAGGTGACGAAGGGTTCTCGAGTAAATCGCCATATTCAATCCAGTACGAAATTTCAACCCGAACACCCGTTCCTTTTTTCCATTGAATTTTTCCTCCTTTCGAATTGTATATATATTTTAACCCGAGACATTTTCGTGTGTGTCGGGCAACCTATGAATATTAATGAATAAAGTATAAGTTTTTGTAACCGAAGTTATCGCGCGTTATCAATTCACCACTCACTCACCACCCGAAGAAATTGGCACCCGCCAACCCCTTGTATTATAATTTGGATCCTTCCGCCCCTCCACGAACATTGGTCCTTCGAGCCGGATATCCTTCCGCTCTTCCAGCTTGCATCGGCGGAATTCCTGATAAGTACAACATTTCTTAATAAAAATCTCATTCACATTATACCCCATTGCAAACTTATAAAAGTGTGAGGTTTCCCGCTCTTCCATAGCGACCTACACACTTTTGTATACTTGTATGTACATACCTGACCTGTTCCAAAGGTTACTTGGTTGATGAAGTGTCTTTTTCCCATTCTTTGAAATTCTGAATGTCTAAAAGTCCAATTGCATAACAATACATATGTATGTACATATATGTATGTATACATATATATACGTACATGTAAAAACAGCTGTTTTCTAACCTGCAAGTAAAAGTGTTTATAAAGTACCACTTACCTTTCCTTAAATTGTAAAGCACACTCCACGGGCTGATCATTAGTCCAGCGGCATAAATTATTTATGCCAAATACTTTGTATATGCATACATATATATGTATGTACATACATACATATGTACATATGTAATAATTTTTGTCGCGGTAAGCACACTCATACGACATACTTACATATATACATACATATGTATGTACATATGTACATATGTCCACATACAATTTGATTCCATCCACACAAAATAAATTGCAGCCACTCCGATTGGCTCTCCGCAATTTAATAATTCGAAACCTACATAATTAAAGCAGGAAATCGTGATCTTCGTTAAACAATTTAAAATTAATTAAATTCATAAAACATAAACAACGGCAGAACAGCTGACTCCCGATCAGTGCTGACACTCAAGTCTCATCAGTGCTGACACTTGAGCCAAGCCGTGACTCGGTCACGACATCCATTTTTTCCATCGTGATTTTCGTATTGTGCAAAAAATATTTCAATCGACTGATTGAATTTAATTCGCAAAATATTTTCTAACGAAAAATAAGTACAATTTTATTTATATGGAATTAGTATTTTGTCTTGGTGCATTTTTGATTTTTTCCTCACAGATTCATGAAATTTATCTAGTCCGTTTAATGAAAATTAATTCCGAGTTTTTGCCCTCCATTGAAAAGTAATCCTACTGATCTCAATTTCTCCATATTTTTGTACAGAGTACAACTCTTATAAATTTCAACATATTTCCATATTGTATAAATTTTAATATCCAAGTGATTATATATCCTTATAATTATTCACACAACTGCGAAGAAAATTATAAATTCTTCTAATTTCATTTATCCATTGTGTTCATTAAAAAGAGGAGACATTTTTCCTTAGCACTCCTCTATCCTTAAATTATACAGTCCACTTACAACTTCGTTTCGATCTCCTCGCTTGAGAGCTCTAATTCCAAGCAGTTTTTTGTTTCCATTCGATTCGTAATAGCTCTTTCCGACTTTGTTGCCGTGTGCGAGGCATTAACGGCGTTCGAAGCTCGCGAGGCCCAGGCTTTAGCGGACGACGTGCCACTCGTCTCCATTAAAATACACTTAGACCAGCTTAAGTCGCTTTGGGCAGAAGTCGAGGCAGAGTTTTCACGATGTTATAAGGCCTTGACGGCTCAAAAGAAGGAAGATAGTCCGAAGCACATAGCTACAATTAAAGCTAAACATGAATATTGTTATATGGTATATGTTCGAGGCGGGACTTTGTTTGGAGAGCGAATCGAGCAGCTGTCAGCGAAAACGGTTCCCCCACCAGTCAGACTCTCCGTCGATTCCACCCATCAAAGCCACACAGTTCCCCCGTGTGAAGTCGAAATCTTCAACGGAGACAGCCTGGCTTGGCCTACATTCCGTGATTTGTTTACCGCGATTTTTATCCATAATCCAAGCCTAACACAAGTGGAGAAACTGTACCACTTAAGTTGCAAAACTCGCGGTGAAGCCAGAGCCATTGTTTCTAGGTCACCCTTGACCAATGAAAGGTTCCAGTCCGCGTGGGATAACCTCACTGCGCGATACGAAAATAATCGATTATTGATTATGAGCCAAGCCAAGCAGCTTCTACAGATCCCAGCTGTAACCCAAGAGTCTGGCAAAGCGTTGAGAGAACTGCAGACGTCAATTCAAGGTTGTTTAACCGGTCTTGAGCTTTCCGGGGCTCGTACAGACAATTGGGATATCCTTCTCATAGCAATCTGTACGAGCAAAATGCCCAAAGCCACCCTTCTGTTGTGGGAACAGTCCGTTCCAAATAAGACCGCCGTCTCATCCTGGGACGACCTGAATCGATTCCTAACTGATCGCCACCGTGTACTAGAGGCCACAGATGTCCTTCAACCAAGCTCTAGCGGTCAGGCCTTTCCATCCGTGAGCCGAAAACCTACGGCACGAACTCAGGCCTTTTCCACTCAAGTGCAAGAGAGCTCAGCACCAGCAGCCCCCATGTAAACGTGGGAATTTACTTCGCATCCACTCGCAACACTGGCCTCCTGGGTACTGCGAGGGTAACTATTCATCATCGTGGCAAGCAGTTTCAAATCCGCGCTTTGATTGATATGGGATCCGAAGCATTCTTTATTTCCCAAAGAATGTTTGAATTGATTAATCCTCCAAGCTGCAAGGTATCAACTAGCATTCGCGGCATTGGGCAATGCGATGCGGGTAGCGGCGACAAAGTGTGCCGCTTACAGATTTCTCCTCCTGACGAACCGCTGCGACAGTTCGAAGCAGTCGCCGTGGTGCTGCCTAGTGTAGCTGAAGCACTTCCGTCCTGCGCCGTTCCGAATAAGGTGAAGCAGGATTCGCTTGACCTTCCGCTCGCTGATCCGCAATTTCACCAAAAAGCTCCTGTGGATTTGGTGCTTGGAGCCGAGCTCCTTCCCACTATCCTCGGGGAACGAATCATCAAGAATGTTGGTGATTTTTTCGTGGGGATCGAGACGATGTTCGGATGGGTTCTCTGTGGATCCGTTACTGGAAAACCCAGAAGGTCTCGGTCCACCTCCTCCAGCAGTCCGAAGATGTCTCTAAAGGCAGCAGCACCATCCGATTTAGAACGCAGTTCCAATTGCTTCAGGTGCCGCGTTTGTCAAGGGGCACACGCGCTCCGTCAGTGCCGACAGTTTCGAGGACTACGAGCTGACGACAGGCTACGGGTAGTCTTGAGCAACGGATACTGCCCAAACTGTTTGGCTCATGAGCATTCCAATGGCTCCTGCAGGAGCACAGCAGGATGCCATCGATGTGGCAAGCAACACCACACGCTCTTGCACATCGGCAGCTCAGTCGCGTACATCCAACCCAAAGCGTCCAAAGAGCAAAGACCCGAAAGGCACCCGCCTTTCATTCGGACTTCTATCCAGAGGTCATCAGTCATCGCGTCGCCTACTCCATCTACATCCAAAGTTCCCCCTCCATCTCCACCCGTGTCTTGGCGATCCAGAACGCTGCCATCCCCCATCCTTAGACATGTCCAGCGAGGCAATTGCAACTTGTTGCAAGGGGGGCGGTATGTTCACGCCACCGGGTGAACAGCAGAGAGTGAGGGGGTAGGGTTTTTTCAAAAACCGAATTCGGTCATACTGAGGAAGGTGACGAAGGGTTCTCGAGTAAATCGCCATATTCAATCCAGTACGAAATTTCAACCCGAACACCCGTTCCTTTTTTCCATTGAATTTTTCCTCCTTTCGAATTGTATATATATTTTAACCCGAGACATTTTCGTGTGTGTCGGGCAACCTATGAATATTAATGAATAAAGTATAAGTTTTTGTAACCGAAGTTATCGCGCGTTATCAATTCACCACTCACTCACCACCCGAAGAAATTGGCACCCGCCAACCCCTTGAATTATAATTTGGATCCTTCCGCCCCTCCACGAACACCCGTGACCCTAATATAACAACTATACAAGCTGCTGGAACCATTTTACAGCTGCTATTTCGAGTGTTATAGCCACCATCCTTTATATAACCGAAATACAAGCTGCTGGAACCATCCTACAGCCGCCATTTTGAGTCCTATACCCGCCATTTTTTATATCGTAGCCATAAAAGCTGCTGGAACCATTTTCCATCCGCCATTTAGAGTGTTATAGCCACCATCCTTTATATAACAGCCATAAAAGCTGCTGGAACAATTCTACATCCACCATTTTGAGTCTTATACACGCCATTTTTTATATCGTAGCCATAAAAGCTGTTGGTTTCATTTTCATCCGCCATTTAGAGTGTTATAGACGCCATCTTTTATATAACAGCCATGAAAGCTGCTGGAACCATTCTACATCCACCATTTAGAGTCTTATAGCGGTCATTCCTTATATAACAGCTTTACAAGCTGCTGGAACCGTTCTACATCTGCTATTTTGAGTCTTATAGTTGTAACAGCTATAAAAGCTGCTGAAACCTTTGTACAGCCGCCATTTTGAGTCTTATAGCCGCCATTCTTTATATGACAGTTATACAAGCTGCTGGAACTCAGTTTGAGTCTTGTAGCCACCATCCTTTATATAACAGCTATACAAGCTGCTGGAACTATTCTACAGCCGCCATTATGAGTCTTACAGCCACCATCCTTTTTATAACAAATATACAAGCTGTTGGAACCATTCTACAGCCGCAATTTTGAGTCTTATACCAGACTTCCTTTATATGAGAGTTATACAAGCTGCTGGAACCATTCTTCAGCCGCCATTATGAGTCTTACAGCCATAATATCCTTTTTATAACAGATATACAAGCTGTTGGAACCTTTGTACAGCCGCCATTATGAGTCTTACAGCCACATCATTTTTATAACAGCTATACAAGCTGCTGGAACCATTTTACAGCTGCCATTTCGAGTGTTATAGCCACCATCCTATTTATAACAGAAATACAAGCTGCTGGAACCATTCTACAGCCGCCATTTTGAGTCTGATACCCGCCATTTTTTATATCGTAGCCATTAAAGCTGCTGGAACCATTTTCCATCTGCCATTTCGAGTGTTATAGCCAACATTCTTTATATAACAGAAATACAAGTTGGTGGAACCATTCTACAGCTGTCATTTTGAGTCTTGTAGCCACCATCCTTTATATAACTATACAAGCTGCTGGTACGATTCTACTGCCGCCATTATGAGTCTTACAGCCACCATCCTTTTTATAACAGATATACAAGCTGTTGGAACCATTCTACAGCCGCCATTTTGAGTCTTATACCCGCCATTTTTTATATCGTAGCCATAAAAGCTGCTGGTTTCATTTTCATCCGCCATTTAGAGTGTTATAGCCACCATCTTTTATATAACAGCCATAAAAGCTGCTGGAACAATTCTACATTCACCATTTAGAGTCTTATAGCGGTCATTCCTTATATAACAGCTCTACAAGCCGCTGGAACCGTTCTACAGCTGCTATTTTGAGTCTTATAGTTGTAACAGCTATAAAAGCTGCTGAAACCTTTGTACAGCCGCCATTTTGAGTCTTATAGCCGCCATTCTTTATATGACAGTTATACAAGCTGCTGGAACCATTCTAAAGCCGCCATTTTGAGTCTTACAGCCACCATTTTCTATATAACAGCTTTGCAAGTTCTTTGAACCATTCTACAGCCGTCATTTTGAGTCTTATAGCCACCATCCTTTATATAGTAGCTATACAAGCTGCTGGAACCATTATACAGCCGCCATTTTGAGTGTTATAGCCGCCATTTTTTATATAACAGCTATGCAAGCTGCTGGAACCATTCTACAGCCGCCATTTTGAGTCTTATAGCCGCCATTTTTTATATAACAGCCATAAAAGCTGCTGGAACCATTCTACAGCTGCCATTTTGAATCTTATAGCCGCCATTTTTTATATAACAGCTTTGCAAGCTGTTTGAACCATTCTACAGCCGTCATTTTGAGTCTTATACCCGCCATCCTTTATATCGTAGCCATAAAATCTGCTGGAACCATTTTACAACCGCCATTATGAGTCTTACAGCCACCATCCTTCTTATAATAGATATACAAGCTGTTGGAGTCTTATACCCGCCTACCTTTATATGACAGTTATACAAGCTGCTGGAACCATTCTACAACCGTCAGTTTGAGTCTTGTAGCCACCATCCTTTATATAACAGCTATACAAGCTGCTGGAACTATTCTACAGCCGCCATTATGAGTCTTACAGCCACCATCCTTTTTATAACAAATACACAAGCTGTTGGAACCATTCTACAGCCGCTATTTTGAGTCTTATACCCGCCTTCCTTTATATGAGAGTTATACAAGCTGCTGGAACCATTCTTCAGCCGCCATTACGAGTCTTACAGCCACTATCCTTTTTATAACGGATATACAAGCTGCTGTAACCATTGTACAGCTGCCGTTTCGAGTGTTATAGCCACCATCATTTATATAACAGAAATACAAGCTGCTGGAACCATTCTACACCCGCCATTTTGAGTCTTATAGCCGCCATTCCTTATATAACTGCTTTACAAGCTGCTGGAACAGCTTACAGCCGCCATTTTGAGTCTTATAGTCGACATCCTTATTGTAACAGCTATAAAAGCTGCTGGAACCTTTGTACAGCCGCAATTTTGAGTCTTATACACGCCATTTTTTATATCGTAGCCATAAAAGATGCTGGTTTCATTTACATCCGCCAATTAGAGTGTTATAGCCACCATCTTTAATATAACAGCCATAAAAGCTGCTGGAACAATCCTACATTCACCATATAGAGTCTTATAGCGGCCATTCCTTATATAACAACTTTAAAAGCTGCTGGAACCGTTCTACAGCTGCTATTTCGAGTCGTATAGTTGTAACAGCTATAAAAGCTGCTGAAACCTTTGTTCAGCCGCCATTTTGAGTCATATAGCCCCCATCCTTTATATGACAGTTATACAAGCTGCTAGTACCGTTCTACAGACGCCATTTTGAGTGTTATGCAAGCTGCTGAAACCATTCTACAGCCGCCATTTTGAGTCCTACAGTCGCCATTTTTTATATAACAGCTTTGCAAGCTGTTTGAACCATTCTACAGCCGTCATTTTGAGTCTTATAGCCACCATCCTTTATATAGTAGCTATACAACCTGCTGGAACAATTCTACATCCACCATTTTTTATATCGTAGCCATAAAAGCTGCTGGTTTCATTTTCATCCGCCATTTAGAGTGTTATAGCCACCATAAATATATAACAGCCATGAAAGCTGCTGGAACCATTCTACAGCTGTTATTTCGAGTCTTATAGTTGTAACACCTATAAAAGCTGCTGAAACCTTTGTTCAGCCGCCATTTTGAGTCTTATAGCCCCCATCCTTTATACGACAGTTATACAAGCTGCTAGTACCATTCTACAACCGCCATTTTCAATCTTATACCCGCTATCCTTTATATGACAGTTATACAAGCTGCTGGAACCATTCTACAGCCGCCATTTTAAGTGTTATAGCCATATTCCTTTATATAACAGAAATAAAAGTTGCTGGAACCATTCTATAGCCGCCTTTTTGAGTCTTATACCCGTGACCCTAATATAACAACTATACAAGCTGCTGGAACCATTTTACAGCTGCCATTTCGAGTGTTATAGCCACCATCCTTTATATAACCGAAATACAAGCTGCTGGAACCATCCTACAGCCGCCATTTTGAGTCCTATACCCGCCATTTTTTATATCGTAGCCATAAAAGCTGCTGGAACCATTTTCCATCCGCCATTTAGAGTGTTATAGCCACCATCCTTTATATAACAGCCATAAAAGCTGCTGGAACAATTCTACATCCACCATTTTGAGTCTTATACACGCCATTTTTTATATTGTAGCCATAAAAGCTGCTGGTTTCATTTTCATCCGCCATTTAGAGTGTTATAGCCACCATCTTTTATATAACAGCCATAAAAGCTGCTGGAACCATTCTACATCCACCATTTAGAGTGTTATAGCGGCCATTCCTTATATAACAGCTTTACAAGCTGCTGGAACCGTTCTACAGCTGCTATTTTGAGTCTTATAGTTGTAACAGCTATAAAAGCTGCTGAAACCTTTGTACAGCCGCCATTTTGAGTCTTATAACCGCCATTCTTTATATGACAGTTATACAAGCTGCTGGAACCATTCTACAGCCGTCATTTTGAGTCTTATAGCCACCATCCTTTATATAGTAGCTATACAAGCTGCTGGAACCATTCTACAGCCTCCATTTTGAGTCTTATAGCCGCCATTTTTTATATAACAGCTTTGCAAGCTGTTTGAACCATTGTACAGCCGTCATTTTGAGTCTTATACCCGCCATCCTTTATATCGTAGCCATAAAATCTGCTGGAACAATTCTATAGCCGCCATTATGAGTCTTACAGCCACCATCCTTCTTATAATAGATATACAAGCTGTTTGAAGCATTCTACAGCCGCCATTTTGAGTCTTATACCCGCCTTCCTTTATATGACAGTTATACAAGCTGCTGGAAAAATTCTACAACCGCCATTTTAAGTCATACAGCCACCATCCTTTTAATAACAGATATACAAGCTGTTGGAGTCTTATACCCGCCTTCCTTTATATGAGAGTTATACAAGCTGCTGGAACCATTTTACAGCTGCCATTTCGAGTGTTATAGCCACCATCCTTTATATAACCGAAATACAAGCTGCTGGAACCATCCTACAGCCGCCATTTTGAGTCCTATACCCGCCATTTTTTATATCGTAGCCATAAAAGCTGCCGGAACCATTTTCCATCCGCCATTTAGAGTGTTATAGCCATTCTACAGCCGCCATTTTGAGTCTTATAGCTGCCATCCTTTATTTCGTAGCCATAAAATCTGCTGGAACCATTCTACAGCCGCCATTACGAGTCTTACAGTCACAATCCTTTTTATAACAGATATACAAGCTGTTGGATTCTTATACCCGCCTTCCTTTATATGACAGTTATACAAGCTGCTGGAACTATTCTACAGCCGCCATTATGAGTCTTACAGCCACCATCCTTTTTATAACAAATATACAAGCTGTTGGAACCATTCTACAGCCGCTATTTTGAGTCTTATACCCGCCTTTCTTTATATGAGAGTTATACAAGCTGCTGGAACCATTCTTCAGCCGCCATTATGAGGCTTACAGCCACTATCCTTTATATAACAGAAATACAAGCTGCTGGAACCATTCTACACCCGCCATTTTGAGTCTTATAGCCGCCATTCCTTATATAACAGTTTTACAATCTGCTGGAACAGCTTACAGCCGCCATTTTGAGTCTTATAGTCGACATCTTTATTGTAACAGCTATAAAAGCTGCTGGAACCTTTGTACAGCCGCCATTTTGAGTCTTATACACGCCATTTTTTGTATCGTAGCCATATAAGCTGCTGGTTTCATTTTCATCCGCCATTTAGAGTGTTATAGCCACCATCTTTTATATAACAGCCATAAAAGCTGCTGGAACAATCCTACATTCACCATTTAGAGTCTTATAGCGGCCATTCGTTATATAACAGCTTTAAAAGCTGCTGGAACCGTTCTACAGCTGCTATTTTGAGTCTTATAGTTGTAACAGCTATAAAAGCTGCTGAAACCTTTGTACAGCCGCCATTTTGAGTCTTATAGCCGCCATCCTTTACATGACAGTTATACAAGCTGCTAGTACCGTTCTACAGACGCCATTTTGAGTTTTTTACCCGCCATTTTTTATATAACAGCTATACAAGCTGCTGGAACCATTCTACAGCCGCCATTTTGAGTCCTACAGTCGCCATTTTTTATATAACAGCTTTGCAAGCAGTTTGAACCATTCTACAGCCGTCATTTTGAGTCTTATACCCGCCATCCTTTATATCGTAGCCATGAAATCTGCTGGAACCATTCTACAGCCGCCATTATGAGTCTTACAGCCACCATCCTTCTTATAATAGATATACAAGCTGTTGGAGTCTTATACCCGCCTTCCTTTATATGAGAGTTATAGAATCTGCTGGAACCAATCTACAGCCGCCATTTTGAGTCCTATACCCGCCATTTTTTATATCGTAGCCATAAAAGCTGCTGGAACCATTTTCCATCCGCCATTTAGAGTGTTATAGCCACCATCCTTTATATAACAGCCATAAAAGCTGCTGGAACAATTCTACATCCACCATTTTGAGTCTTATACACGCCATTTTTTATATCGTAGCCATAAAAGCTGCTGGTTTCATTTTCATCCGCCATTTAGAGTGTTATAGCCACCATCTTTTATATAACAGCCATAAAAGCTGCTGGAACCTTTCTACATCCACCATTTAGAGTGTTATAGCGGCCATTCCTTATATAACAGCTTTACAAGCTGCTGGAACCGTTCTACAGCTGCTATTTTGAGTCTTATAGTTGTAACAGCTATAAAAGCTGCTGAAACCTTTGTACAGCCGCCATTTTGAGTCATATAGCCGCCATTCTTTATATGACAGTTATACAAGCTGCTGGAACCATTCTACAACCGTCAGTTTGAGTCTTGTAGCCACCATCCTTTATATAACAGCTATACAAGCTGCTGGAACCATTCTACAGCCGCCATTTTGTCTTATACCCGTGATCTTTATATAACAGCTATACAAGCTGCTGGAACCATTTTCCATCCGCCATTTAGAGTGTTATAGCCACCATCCTTTATATAACAGCCATAAAAGCTGCTGGAACAATTCTACATCCACCATTTTGAGTCTTATACACGCCATTTTTTATATCGTAGCCATAAAAGCTGCTGGTTTCATTTTCATCCGCCATTTAGAGTGTTATAGCCACCATCTTTTATATAACAGCCATAAAAGCTGCTGGAACAATCCTACATTCACCATTTAGAGTCTTATAGCGGCCATTCGTTATATAACAGCTTTAAAAGCTGCTGGAACCGTTCTACAGCTGCTATTTTGAGTCTTATAGTTGTAACAGCTATAAAAGCTGCTGAAACCTTTGTACAGCCGCAATTTTGAGTCTTATACCAGCCTTCCTTTATATGAGAGTTATACAAGCTGCTGGAACCATTCTTCAGCCGCCTTTATGAGTCTTACAGCCACTATCCTTTTTATAACAGATATACAAGCTGTTGGAACCATTCTACAGCCGCCATTTTGTCTTATACCCGTGATCTTTATATAACAGCTATACAAGCTGCTGGAACCATTTTACAGCTGCCATTTCGAGTGTTATAGCCACCATCCTATTTATAACAGAAATACAAGCTGCTGGAACCATTCTACAGCCGCCATTTTGAGTCTGATACCCTCCATTTTTTATATCGTAGCCATAAAAGCTGCTGGAACCATTTTCCATCTGCCATTTCGAGTGTTATAGCCAACATCCTTTATATAACAGAAATACAAGTTGGTGGAACCATTCTACAGCTGTCATTTTGAGTCTTGTAGCCACCATCCTTTATATAACTTTACAAGCTGCTGGTACGATTCTACTGCCGCCATTATGAGTCTTACAGCCACCATCCTTTTTATAACAGATATACAAGCTGTTGGAACCATTCTACAGCCGCCATTTTGGGTCTTATACGCGCCTTCCTTTATATGAGAGCTATACAAGCTGCTGGAACCATTCTACAGCCGCCATTTTGAGTGTTATAGCCATCATCCTTTATATACCAGAAATAAAAGTTGGTGGAACCATTCTACAGCCGCCATTTTGAGTATTATAGCCACCATCCTTTATATAACATTTTTTATATCGTAGCCATAAAAGCTGCTGGAACCATTTGCCATCCGCCATTCAGAGTGTTATAGCCACCATCCTTTATATAATAGAAATACAAGCTGCTGGAACCATTCTACACCCGCCATTTTGTGTCGTATAGCCGCCATTCCATATGTAACAGCTTTACAAGCTGCTGGAACAGCTTAAAGTCGCCATTTTGAGTCTTATAGTCGACATCCTTAATGTAACAGCTATAAAAGCAGCTGGAACCTTTGTACAGCCGCCATTTTGAGTCTTATACCCGACATTTTTTATATCGTAGCCATAAAAGCTGCTGGTTTCATTTTCATCCGCCATTTAGAGTGTTATAGCCACCATCTTTTATATAACAGCCATAAAAGCTGCTGGAACAATTCTACATACACCATTTAGAGTCTTATAGCGGTCATTCCTTATATAACAGCTTTACAAGCTGCTGGAACCGTTCTACAGCTATTTTGAGTCTTATAGTTGTAACAGCTATAAAAGCTGCTGAAACCTTTGTTCAGCCGCCATTTTGAGTCTTACAGCCCCCATCCTTTATATGACAGTTATACAAGCTGCTAGTACCGTTCTACAGACACCATTTTGAGTGTTATACCCGCCATTTTTTATATAACAGCTATACAAGCTGCTGGAACCATTCTACAGCCGCCATTTTGAGTCCTACAGTCGCCATTTTTTATATAACAGCTTTGCAAGCTGTTTGAACTATTCTACAGCAGTCATTTTGAGTCTTATAGCCACCATCCTTTATATAGTAGCTATACAACCTGCTGGAACCATTCCACAGCCGCCATTTTGAGCGTTATAGCCGCCATTTTTTATATAACAGCTATACAAGCTGCTGGAACCATTCTACAGCTGCCATTTTGAGTCTTATAGGCGCCATTTTTTATATAACAGCTATACAAGCTGTTGGAACCATTCTACACCCGCCATTTTGAGTCCTACAGTCGCCATTTTTTATATAACAGCTTTGCAAGCTGTTTGAACCATTCTACAGCCGTCATTTTGAGTCTTATAGCCACCATCCTTTATATCGTAGCCATAAAATCTGCTGGAACCATTCTACAACCGCCATTATGAGTCTTACAGCCACCATCCTTCTTATAATAGATATACAAGCTGTTGGAGTCTTATACCCGCCTTCCTTTATATGACAGTTATAGAAGCTGCTGGAACTATTCTACAGCCGCCATTTTGAGTCTTATAGCTGCCATCCTTTATATCGTAGCCATAAAATCTGCTGGAACCATTCTACAGCCGCCATTATGAGTCTTACAGCCACCATCCTTCTTATAATAGATATACAAGCTGTTGGAGTCTTATACCCGCCTTCCTTTATATGAGAGTTATAGAATCTGCTGGAACCAATCTACAGCCGCCATTTTGAGTCCTATACCCGCCATTTTTTATATAAAAGCTGCTGGAACAATTCTACATCCACCATTTTGAGTCTTATACACGCCATTTTTTATATCGTAGCCATAAAAGCTGCTGGTTTCATTTTCGTCCGCCATTTAGAGTGTTATAGCCACCATCTTTTATATAACAGCCATAAAAGCTGCTGGAACCTTTCTACATCCACCATTTAGAGTGTTATAGCGGCCATTCCTTATATAACAGCTTTACAAGCTGCTGGAACCGTTCTACAGCTGCTATTTTGAGTCTTATAGTTGTAACAGCTATAAAAGCTGCTGAAACCTTTGTACAGCCGCCATTTTGAGTCATATAGCCGCCATTCTTTATATGACAGTTATACAAGCTGCTGGAACCATTCTACAGCCGCCATTTTGAGTCTTATATCCGCCATCTTTTATATCGTAGCCATAAAATCTGCTGGAACCATTTTCCATCTGCCATTTCGAGTGTTATAGCCAACATCCTTTATATAACAGAAATACAAGTTGGTGGAACCATTCTACAGCTGTCATTTTGAGTCTTGTAGCCACCATCCTTTATATAACTTTACAAGCTGCTGGTACGATTCTACTGCCGCCATTATGAGTCTTACAGCCACTATCCTTTTTATAACAGATATACAAGCTGTTGGAACCATTCTACAGCCGCCATTTTGTCTTATACCCGTGATCTTTATATAACAGCTATACAAGCTGCTGGAACCATTTTACAGCTGCCATTTCGAGTGTTATAGCCACCATCCTTTTTATAACAGAAATACAAGCTGCTGGAACCATTCTACAGCCGCCATTTTGAGTCTTATATCCGCCATCTTTTATATCGTAGCCATAAAATCTGCTGGAACCATTTTCCATCTGCCATTTCGAGTGTTATAGCCAACATCCTTTATATAACAGAAATACAAGTTGGTGGAACCATTCTACAACCGTCAGTTTGAGTCTTGTAGCCACCATCCTTTATATAACAGCTATACAAGCTGCTGGAACTATTCTACAGCCGCCATTATGAGTCTTACAGCCACCATCCTTTTTATAACAAATATACAAGCTGTTGGAACCATTCTACAGCCGCCATTTTGGGTCTTATACGCGCCTTCCTTTATATGAGAGCTATACAAGCTGCTAGAACCATTCTACAGCCGCCATTTTGAGTGTTATAGCCATCATCCTTTATATACCAGAAATAAAAGTTGGTGGAACCATTCTACAGCCGCCATTTTGAGTGTTATAGCCACCATCCTTTATATAACATTTTTTATATCGTAGCCATAAAAGCTGCTGGAACCATTTGCCATCCGCCATTCAGAGTGTTATAGCCACCATCCTTTATATAATAGAAATACAAGCTGCTGGAACCATTCTACACCCGCCATTTTGAGTCTTATAGCCGCCATTCCATATGTAACAGCTTTACAAGCTGCTGGAACAGCTTAAAGCCGCCATTTTGAGTCTTATAGTCGACATCCTTAATGTAACAGCTATAAAAGCAGCTGGAACCTTTGTACAGCCGCCATTTTGAGTCTTATACCCGCCATTTTTTATATCGTAGCCATAAAAGCTGCTGGTTTCATTTTCATCCGTCATTTAGAGTGTTATAGCCACCATCTTTTATATAACAGCCATAAAAGCTGCTGGAACAATTCTACATTCACCATTTAGAGTCTTATAGCGGTCATTCCTTATATAACAGCTTTACAAGCTGCTGGAACCGTTCTACAGCTATTTTGAGTTCTATAGTTGTAACAGCTATAAAAGCTGCTGAAACCTTTGTTCAGCCGCCATTTTGAGTCTTACAGCCCCCATCCTTTATATGACAGTTATACAAGCTGCTAGTACCGTTCTACAGACGCCATTTTGAGTGTTATACCCGCCATTTTTTATATAACCGCTATACAAGCTGCTGGAACCATTCTACAGCCGCCATTTTGAGTCCTACAGTCGCCATTTTTTATATAACAGCTTTGCAAGCTGTTTGAACCATTCTACAGCCGTCATTTTGAGTCTTATAGCCACCATCCTTTATATAGTAGCTATACAACCTGCTGGAACCATTCCACAGCCGCCATTTTGAGCGTTATAGCCGCCATTTTTTATATAACAGCTATACAAGCTGCTGGAACCATTCTACAGCTGCCATTTTGAGTCTTATAGCCGCCATTTTTATATAACAGCTATACAAGCTGCTGGAACCATTCTACAGCCGCCATTTTGAGTGTTATAGCCACCATCCTTTATATAACATTTTTTATATCGTAGCCATAAAAGCTGCTGGAACCATTTGCCATCCGCCATTCAGAGTGTTATAGCCACCATCCTTTATATAATAGAAATACAAGCTGCTGGAACCATTCTACACCCGCCATTTTGAGTCTTATAGCCGCCATTCCATATGTAACAGCTTTACAAGCTGCTGGAACAGCTTAAAGCCGCCATTTTGAGTCGTATAGTCGACATCCTTAATGTAACAGCTATAAAAGCAGCTGGAACCTTTGTACAGCCGCCATTTTGAGTCTTATACCCGCCATTTTTTATATCGTAGCCATAAAAGCTGCTGGTTTCATTTTCATCCGTCATTTAGAGTGTTATAGCCACCATCTTTTATATAACAGCCATAAAAACTGCTGGAACAATTCTACATTCACCATTTAGAGTCTTATAGCGGTCATTCCTTATATAACAGCTTTACAAGCTGCTGGAACCGTTCTACAGCTATTTTGAGTTCTATAGTTGTAACAGCTATAAAAGCTGCTGAAACCTTTGTTCAGCCGCCATTTTGAGTCTTACAGCCCCCATCCTTTATATGACAGTTATACAAGCTGCTAGTACCGTTCTACAGACGCCATTTTGAGTGTTTTACCCGCCATTTTTTATATAACAGCTATACAAGCTGCTGGAACCATTCTACAGCCGCCATTTTGAGTCCTACAGTCGCCATTTTTTATATAACAGCTTTGCAAGCTGTTTGAACCATTCTACAGCCGTCATTTTGAGTCTTATATCCGCCATCTTTTATATCGTAGCCATAAAATCTGCTGGAACCATTCTACAAGCGCCATTATGAGTCTTACAGCCACCATCCTTCTTATAATAAATATACAAGCTGTTGGAGTCTTATACCCGCCTTCCTTTATATGACAGTTATAGAAGCTGCTGGAACCATTCTACAGCCGCCATTTTGAGTCTTATAGCTGCCATCCTTTATATCGTAGCCATAAAATCTGCTGGAACCATTCTACAGCCGCCATTATGACTCTTACAGTCACAATCCTTTTTATAACAGATATACAAGCTGTTGGATTCTTATACTCGCCTTCCTTTATATGACAGTTATACAAGCTGCTGGAACCATTCTACAACCGTCAGTTTGAGTCTTGTAGCCACCATCTTTTATATAACAGCTATACAAGCTGCTGGAACTATTCTACAGCCGCCATTATGAGTCTTACAGCCACCATCCGTTTTATGACAAATATACAAGCTGTTGGAACCATTCTACAGCCGCTATTTTGAGTCTTATACCCGCCTTCCTTTATATGAGAGTTATACAAGCTGCTGGAACCATTCTTCAGCTGCCATTATAAGTCTTACAGCCACTATCCTTTTATAACAGATATAAAAGCTGTTGGAACCATTCTACAGCCGCCATTTTGAGTCTATACAAGCTGCTTTAACCATTTTACAGCTGCCATTTCAAGTGTTATAGCCACCATCCTTTATATAACTGAAATACAAGCTGCTGGAACCATTCTATACCCGCCATTTTGAGTCTTATAGCCGCCATTCCTTATATAACAGCTTTACAAGCTGCTGGAACAGCTTACAGCCGCCATTTTGAGTCTTATAGTCGACATCCTTATTGTAACAGCTATAAAAGCTGCTGGAGCCTTTGTACAGCCGCCATTTTGAGTCTTATACACGCCATTTTTTATATCGTAGCCATAAAAGCTGCTGGTTTCATTTTCAGCCGCCATTTAGAGTGTTATAGCCACCATCTTTTATATAACAGCCATAAAAGCTGCTGGAACAATCTACCATTTAGAGTCTTATAGCGGCCATTCCTTATATAACAGCTTTACAAGCTGCTGGAACCGTTCTACAGCTGCTATTATGAGTCTTATAGTTGTAACAGCTATAAAAGCTGCTGAAACCTTTATACAGCCGCCATTTTGAGTCTTATAGCCGCCAACCTTTATATGACAGTTATACAAGCTGCTAGTACCGTTCTACAGACGCCATTTTGAGTGTTATACCCGCCATTTTTTATATAACAGCTATACAAGCTGCGCCATTTGAGTCTTATACCCGCCTTCCTTTATATAACAGCTATACAATCTGCTGGAACCATTCTACAGCCCTCATTTTGAGTCTTACAGCCACCATCCTTTATATCGTAGCCATAAAATCTGCTGGAACCATTCTACAACCGCCATTATGAGTCTTACAGCCACCATCCTTCTTATAATAGATATACAAGCTGTTGGAGTCTTATACCCGCCTTCCTTTATATGACAGTTATAGAAGCTGCTGGAACCATTCTACAGCCGCCATTTTGAGTCTTATAGCTGCCATCCTTTATATCGTAGCCATAAAATCTGCTGGAACTATTCTACAGCCGCCATTATGAGTCTTACAGCCACCATCCTTTTTATAACAAATATACAAGCTGTTGGAACCATTCTACAGCCGCCATTTTGGGTCTTATACGCGCCTTCCTTTATATGAGAGCTATACAAGCTGCTAGAACCATTCTACAGCCGCCATTTTGAGTGTTATAGCCATCATCCTTTATATACCAGAAATAAAAGTTGGTGGAACCATTCTACAGCCGCCATTTTGAGTGTTATAGCCACCATCCTTTATATAACATTTTTTATATCGTAGCCATAAAAGCTGCTGGAACCATTTGCCATCCGCCATTCAGAGTGTTATAGCCACCATCCTTTATATAATAGAAATACAAGCTGCTGGAACCATTCTACACCCGCCATTTTGAGTCTTATAGCCGCCATTCCATATGTAACAGCTTTACAAGCTGCTGGAACAGCTTAAAGCCGCCATTTTGAGTCTTATAGTCGACATCCTTAATGTAACAGCTATAAAAGCAGCTGGAACCTTTGTACAGCCGCCATTTTGAGTCTTATACCCGCCATTTTTTATATCGTAGCCATAAAAGCTGCTGGTTTCATTTTCATCCGTCATTTAGAGTGTTATAGCCACCATCTTTTATATAACAGCCATAAAAGCTGCTGGAACAATTCTACATTCACCATTTAGAGTCTTATAGCGGTCATTCCTTATATAACAGCTTTACAAGCTGCTGGAACCGTTCTACAGCTATTTTGAGTTCTATAGTTGTAACAGCTATAAAAGCTGCTGAAACCTTTGTTCAGCCGCCATTTTGAGTCTTACAGCCCCCATCCTTTATATGACAGTTATACAAGCTGCTAGTACCGTTCTACAGACGCCATTTTGAGTGTTATACCCGCCATTTTTTATATAACCGCTATACAAGCTGCTGGAACCATTCTACAGCCGCCATTTTGAGTCCTACAGTCGCCATTTTTTTATATAACAGCTTTGCAAGCTGTTTGAACCATTCTACAGCCGTCATTTTGAGTCTTATAGCCACCATCCTTTATATAATAGCTATACAACCTGCTGGAACCATTCCACAGCCGCCATTTTGAGCGTTATAGCCGCCATTTTTTATATAACAGCTATACAAGCTGCTGGAACCATTCTACAGCTGCCATTTTGAGTCTTATAGCCGCCATTTTTTATATAACAGCTATACAAGCTGCTGGAACCATTCTACAGCCGCCATTTTGAGTGTTATAGCCACCATCCTTTATATAACATTTTTTATATCGTAGCCATAAAAGCTGCTGGAACCATTTGCCATCCGCCATTCAGAGTGTTATAGCCACCATCCTTTATATAATAGAAATACAAGCTGCTGGAACCATTCTACACCCGCCATTTTGAGTCTTATAGCCGCCATTCCATATGTAACAGCTTTACAAGCTGCTGGAACAGCTTAAAGCCGCCATTTTGAGTCTTATAGTCGACATCCTTAATGTAACAGCTATAAAAGCAGCTGGAACCTTTGTACAGCCGCCATTTTGAGTCTTATACCCGCCATTTTTTATATCGTAGCCATAAAAGCTGCTGGTTTCATTTTCATCCGTCATTTAGAGTGTTATAGCCACCATCTTTTATATAACAGCCATAAAAGCTGCTGGAACAATTCTACATTCACCATTTAGAGTCTTATAGCGGTCATTCCTTATATAACAGCTTTACAAGCTGCTGGAACCGTTCTACAGCTATTTTGAGTTCTATAGTTGTAACAGCTATAAAAGCTGCTGAAACCTTTGTTCAGCCGCCATTTTGAGTCTTACAGCCCCCATCCTTTATATGACAGTTATACAAGCTGCTAGTACCGTTCTACAGACGCCATTTTGAGTGTTATACCCGCCATTTTTTATATAACAGCTATACAAGCTGCTGGAACCATTCTACAGCCGCCATTTTGAGTCCTACAGTCGCCATTTTTTATATAACAGCTTTGCAAGCTGTTTGAACCATTCTACAGCCGTCATTTTGAGTCTTATAGCCACCATCCTTTATATAGTAGCTATACAACCTGCTGGAACCATTCCACAGCCGCCATTTTGAGCGTTATAGCCGCCATTTTTTATATAACAGCTATACAAGCTGCTGGAACCATTCTACAGCTGCCATTTTGAGTCTTATAGCCGCCATTTTTTATATAACAGCTATACAAGCTGCTGGAACCATTCTACAGCCGCCATTTTGAGTCCTACAGTCGCCATTTTTTATATAACAGCTTTGCAAGCTGTTTGAACCATTCTACAGCCGTCATTTTGAGTCTTATATCCGCCATCCTTTATATCGTAGCCATAAAATCTGCTGGAACCATTCTACAAGCGCCATTATGAGTCTTACAGCCACCATCCTTCTTATAATAAATATACAAGCTGTTGGAGTCTTATACCCGCCTTCCTTTATATGACAGTTATAGAAGCTGCTGGAACCATTCTACAGCCGCCATTTTGAGTCTTATAGCTGCCATCCTTTATATCGTAGCCATAAAATCTGCTGGAACCATTCTACAGCCGCCATTATGACTCTTACAGTCACAATCCTTTTTATAACAGATATACAAGCTGTTGGATTCTTATACTCGCCTTCCTTTATATGACAGTTATACAAGCTGCTGGAACCATTCTACAACCGTCAGTTTGAGTCTTGTAGCCACCATCTTTTATATAACAGCTATACAAGCTGCTGGAACTATTCTACAGCCGCCATTATGAGTCTTACAGCCACCATCCGTTTTATGACAAATATACAAGCTGTTGGAACCATTCTACAGCCGCTATTTTGAGTCTTATACCCGCCTTCCTTTATATGAGAGTTATACAAGCTGCTGGAACCATTCTTCAGCTGCCATTATAAGTCTTACAGCCACTATCCTTTTTATAACAGATATAAAAGCTGTTGGAACCATTCTACAGCCGCCATTTTGAGTCTATACAAGCTGCTTTAACCATTTTACAGCTGCCATTTCAAGTGTTATAGCCACCATCCTTTATATAACTGAAATACAAGCTGCTGGAACCATTCTATACCCGCCATTTTGAGTCTTATAGCCGCCATTCCTTATATAACAGCTTTACAAGCTGCTGGAACAGCTTACAGCCGCCATTTTGAGTCTTATAGTCGACATCCTTATTGTAACAGCTATAAAAGCTGCTGGAGCCTTTGTACAGCCGCCATTTTGAGTCTTATACACGCCATTTTTTATATCGTAGCCATAAAAGCTGCTGGTTTCATTTTCAGCCGCCATTTAGAGTGTTATAGCCACCATCTTTTATATAACATCCATAAAAGCTGCTGGAACAATTCTACATTCACCATTTAGAGTCTTACAGCGGCCATTCCTTATATAACAGCTTTACAAGCTGCTGGAACCGTTCTACAGCTGCTATTTTGAGTCTTATAGTTGTAACAGCTATAAAAGCTGCTGAAACCTTTGTACAGCCGCCATTTTGAGTCTTATAGCCGCCATCCTTTATATGACAGTTATACAAGCTGCTAGTACCGTTCTACAAACGCCATTTTAAGTGTTATACCCGCCATTTTTTATATAACAGCTATACAAGCTGCGCCATTTGAGTCTTATACCCGCCTTCCTTTATATAACAGCTATACAATCTGCTGGAACCATTCTACAGCCCTCATTTTGAGTCTTACAGCCACCATCCTTTATATCGTAGCCATAAAATCTGCTGGAGCCATTCTACAGCCGTCATTTTGAGTCTTGTAGCCACCATCCAATATATAACAGCTATACAAGCTGCTGGAACTATTCTACAGCCCCCATTATGAGTCTTACAGCCACCATCCTTTTTATAACAGATATACCAGCTGTTGGAACCATTCTAAAGCCGCCATTTTGAGTCTTATACCCGCCTTCCTTTGTATGACAGTTATACAAGCTGCTGGAAAAATTCTACAACCGCCATTATAAGTCATACAGCCACCATCCTTTTTATAACAGATATACAAGCTGTTGGAACCATTCTACAGCCGCTATTTTGAGTCTTATAGCTGTCATCCTTTATAGCGTCGCCATAAAATCTTCTGGAACCATTCTACAGCCGCCATTATGAGTCTTACAGCCACCATGCTTTTTTATAACAGATATACAAGCTGTTGGAGTCTTATACCCGCCTTCCTTTATATGAAAGTTATACAAGCTGCTGGAACCATTCTACAGCGGTCATTTTGAGTCTTATACCCGCCTCCCTTTATATGACAGCTATACAAGTTGCTGGAACCATTCTACAACCGCCATTTTCAATCTTATACCCTCCATCCTTTATATGAGAGCAATACAATCTGCTGGAACCATTCTTCAGCCGCCATTTTGAGTGTTATAGCCATCATTTTTTATATAACAGAAATACAAGCTGCTGGAACCATTCTACAGCCGCAATTTTGAGTCTTATACCCGCCATTTTTTATACCGTAGCCATAAAGGCTGCTGGAACCATTTTCCATCCGCCATTCAGAGTGTTATAGCCACCATCCTTTATATAACAGAAGTACAAGTTGCTGGAACCATTCTACAGCCGTCATTTTGAGCCTTGTAGCCACCATCCTTTATATAACAGCTATACGAGCTGCTGGAACCATTCTACAGCCGCCATTATGAGTCTTACAGCCACCATCCTTTTTATAACAGATATACAAGCTGTTGGAACCATTCTACAGCCGACATTTTGAGTCTTATACCCGCCTTCCTTTATATGACAGGTATACAAGTTGCTGGAACCATTCTACAACCGCCATTTTAATCTTATACCCGCTATCCTTTATATGACAGCTATACAAGCTGCTGGAACCATTCTACAGCCGCCATTTTCAGTGTTATAGCCATCTTCCTTTATATGACAGAAATAAAAGTTGCTGGAACCATTCTATAGCCGCCTTTTTGAGTCTTATACCCGTGACCCTAATATAACAGCTATACAAGCTGCTGGAACCATTGTACAGCCGCCATTTTGAGTCTTATACACGCCATTTTTTATATCTTAGACATAAAAGCTGCTGGTTTCATTTTCATCCGCCATTTAGAGTGTTATAGCCACCATCTTTTATATAACAGCCATAAAAGCTGCTGGAACAATCTACCATTTAGAGTCTTATAGCGGCCATTCCTTATATAACAGCTTTACAAGCTGCTGGAACCGTTCTACAGCTGCTATTATGAGTCTTATAGTTGTAACAGCTATAAAAGCTGCTGAAACCTTTGTACAGCCGCCATTTTGAGTCTTATAGCCGCCAACCTTTATATGACAGTTATACAAGCTGCTAGTACCGTTCTACAGACGCCATTTTGAGTGTTATACCCGCCATTTTTTATATAACAGCTATACAAGCTGCGCCATTTGAGTCTTATACCCGCCTTCCTTTATATAACAGCTATACAATCTGCTGGAACCATTCTACAGCCCTCATTTTGAGTCTTACAGCCACCATCCTTTATATCGTAGCCATAAAATCTGCTGGAACCATTCTACAACCGCCATTATGAGTCTTACAGCCACCATCCTTCTTATAATAGATATACAAGCTGTTGGAGTCTTATACCCGCCTTCCTTTATATGACAGTTATAGAAGCTGCTGGAACCATTCTACAGCCGCCATTTTGAGTCTTATAGCTGCCATCCTTTATATCGTAGCCATAAAATCTGCTGGAACCATTCTACAGCCGCCATTATGAGTCTTACAGTCACAATCCATTTTATAACAGATATACAAGCTGTTGGATTCTTATACCCGCCTTCCTTTATATGACAGTTATACAAGCTGCTGGAACCAGTCTACAACCGTCAGTTTGAGTCTTGTAGCCACCATCCTTTATATAACAGCTATACAAGCTGCTGGAACTATTCTACAGCCGCAATTTTGAGTCTTATTCCCGCCTTCCTTTATATGAGAGTTATACAAGCTGCTGGAACCATTCTACAGCCGCCATTATGAGTCTTACAGCCACTATCCTTTTTATAACAGATATATAAGCTGTTGGAACCATTCTAGAGCCGCCATTTTGAGTCTTATACCCGTGACCTTTATATTACAGCTATACCAGCTGCTGTAACCATTTTACAGCTGCCGTTTCGAGTGTTATAGCCACCATCATTTATATAACAGAAATACAAGCTGCTGGAACCATTCTACACCCGCCATTTTGAGTCTTATAGCCGCCATTCCTTATATAACAGCTTTACAAGCTGCTGGAACAGCTTACAGCCGCCATTTTGAGTCTTATAGTCGACATCCTTATTGTAACAGCTATAAAAGCTGCTGGAACCTTTGTACAGCCGCAATTTTGAGTCTTATACACGCCATTTTTAATATCGTAGCCATAAAAGATGCTGGTTTCATTTTCATCCGCCATTTAGAGTGTTATAGCCACCATCTTTAATATAACAGCCATAAAAGCTGCTGGAACAATTCTACATTCACCATATAGAGTCTTATAGCGGGCATTCCTTATATAACAGCTTTAAAAGCTGCTGGAACCGTTCTACAGCTGCTATTTCGAGTCAGTTATACAAGCTGCTAGTACCGTTTTACAGACGCCATTTTGAGTGTTATACCCGCCGTTTTTTATATAACAGCTATACAAGCTGCTGGAAACATTCTAAAGCTGCATTTTGAGTCTTATAGCCGCCATTTTTTATATAACAGCTTTGCAAGCTGTTTGAACCATTCTACAGCCGTCATTTTGAGTCTTATAGCCACCATCCTTTATATAGTAGCTATACAACCTGCTGGAACCATTCCACAGCCGCCATTTTGAGTGTTATAGCCGCCATTTTTTATATAACAGCTATACAAGCTGCTGGAACCATTCTAAAGCTGCATTTTGAGTCTTATAGCCGCCATTTTTTATATAACAGCTTTGCAAGCTGTTTGAACCATTCTACAGCCGTCATTTTGAGTCTTATACCCGCCATCCTTTATATCGTAGCCATAAAATCTGCTGGAACCATTCTACAAGCGCCATTATGAGTCTTACAGCCACCATCCTTTTTATAACAGATATACAAGCTGTTGGATTCTTATACCCGCCTTCCTTTATTAGACAGTTATAGAAGCTGCTGGAACCATTCTACAGCCGCCATTTTGAAACTTATAGCTGCCATCCTTTATATCGTAGCCATAAAATCTGCTGGAACCATTCTACAGCCGCCATTATGACTCTTACAGTCACAATCCTTTTTATAACAGATATACAAGCTGTTGGATTCTTATACCCGCCTTCCTTTATATGACAGTTATACAAGCTGCTGGAACCATTCTACAACCGTCAGTTTGAGTCTTGTAGCCACCATCTTTTATATAACAGCTATACAAGCTGCTGGAACTATTCTACAGCCGCCATTATGAGTCTTACAGCCACCATCCGTTTTATGACAAATATACAAGCTGTTGGAACCATTCTACAGCCGCTATTTTGAGTCTTATACCCGCCTTCCTTTATATGAGAGTTATACAAGCTGCTGGAACCATTCTTCAGCTGCCATTATAAGTCTTACAGCCACTATCCTTTTTATAACAGATATAAAAGCTGTTGGAACCATTCTACAGCCGCCATTTTGAGTCTATACAAGCTGCTTTAACCATTTTACAGCTGCCATTTCAAGTGTTATAGCCACCATCCTTTATATAACTGAAATACAAGCTGCTGGAACCATTCTACACCCGCCATTTTGAGTCTTATAGCCGCCATCCTTTATATGACAGTTATACAAGCTGCTAGTACCGTTCTACAAACGCCATTTTAAGTGTTATACCCGCCATTTTTTATATAACAGCTATATAGAAGCTGCTGGAACCATTCTACAGCCGCCATTTTGAGTCCTACAGTCGCCATTTTTTATATAACAGCTTTGCAAGCTGTTTGAACCATTCTACAGCCGCCATTTTGAGTCTTATAGCTGCCATCCTTTATATCGTAGCCATAAAATCTGCTGGAGCCATTCTACAGCCGTCATTTTGAGTCTTGTAGCCACCATCCAATATATAACAGCTATACAAGCTGCTGGAACTATTCTACAGCCCCCATTATGAGTCTTACAGCCACCATCCTTTTTATAACAGATATACCAGCTGTTGGAACCATTCTAAAGCCGCCATTTTGAGTCTTATACCCGCCTTCCTTTGTATGACAGTTATACAAGCTGCTGGAAAAATTCTACAACCGCCATTATAAGTCATACAGCCACCATCCTTTTTATAACAGATATACAAGCTGTTGGAACCATTCTACAGCCGCTATTTTGAGTCTTATAGCTGTCATCCTTTATAGCGTCGCCATAAAATCTTCTGGAACCATTCTACAGCCGCCATTATGAGTCTTACAGCCACCATGCTTTTTATAACAGATATACAAGCTGTTGGAGTCTTATACCCGCCTTCCTTTATATGAAAGTTATACAAGCTGCTGGAACCATTCTACAGCGGTCATTTTGAGTCTTATACCCGCCTCCCTTTATATGACAGCTATACAAGTTGCTGGAACCATTCTACAACCGCCATTTTCAATCTTATACCCTCCATCCTTTATATGAGAGCAATACAATCTGCTGGAACCATTCTTCAGCCGCCATTTTGAGTGTTATAGCCATCATTTTTTATATAACAGAAATACAAGCTGCTGGAACCATTCTACAGCCGCAATTTTGAGTCTTATACCCGCCATTTTTTATACCGTAGCCATAAAGGCTGCTGGAACCATTTTCCATCCGCCATTCAGAGTGTTATAGCCACCATCCTTTATATAACAGAAGTACAAGTTGCTGGAACCATTCTACAGCCGTCATTTTGAGCCTTGTAGCCACCATCCTTTATATAACAGCTATACGAGCTGCTGGAACCATTCTACAGCCGCCATTATGAGTCTTACAGCCACCATCCTTTTTATAACAGATATACAAGCTGTTGGAACCATTCTACAGCCGACATTTTGAGTCTTATACCCGCCTTCCTTTATATGACAGGTATACAAGTTGCTGGAACCATTCTACAACCGCCATTTTAATCTTATACCCGCTATCCTTTATATGACAGCTATACAAGCTGCTGGAACCATTCTACAGCCGCCATTTTCAGTGTTATAGCCATCTTCCTTTATATGACAGAAATAAAAGTTGCTGGAACCATTCTATAGCCGCCTTTTTGAGTCTTATACCCGTGACCCTAATATAACAGCTATACAAGCTGCTGGAACCATTGTACAGCCGCCATTTTGAGTCTTATACACGCCATTTTTTATATCTTAGACATAAAAGCTGCTGGTTTCATTTTCATCCGCCATTTAGAGTGTTATAGCCACCATCTTTTATATAACAGCCATAAAAGCTGCTGGAACAATCTACCATTTAGAGTCTTATAGCGGCCATTCCTTATATAACAGCTTTACAAGCTGCTGGAACCGTTCTACAGCTGCTATTATGAGTCTTATAGTTGTAACAGCTATAAAAGCTGCTGAAACCTTTGTACAGCCGCCATTTTGAGTCTTATAGCCGCCAACCTTTATATGACAGTTATACAAGCTGCTAGTACCGTTCTACAGACGCCATTTTGAGTGTTATACCCGCCATTTTTTATATAACAGCTATACAAGCTGCGCCATTTGAGTCTTATACCCGCCTTCCTTTATATAACAGCTATACAATCTGCTGGAACCATTCTACAGCCCTCATTTTGAGTCTTACAGCCACCATCCTTATATCGTAGCCATAAAATCTGCTGGAACCATTCTACAACCGCCATTATGAGTCTTACAGCCACCATCCTTCTTATAATAGATATACAAGCTGTTGGAGTCTTATACCCGCCTTCCTTTATATGACAGTTATAGAAGCTGCTGGAACCATTCTACAGCCGCCATTTTGAGTCTTATAGCTGCCATCCTTTATATCGTAGCCATAAAATCTGCTGGAACCATTCTACAGCCGCCATTATGAGTCTTACAGTCACAATCCATTTTATAACAGATATACAAGCTGTTGGATTCTTATACCCGCCTTCCTTTATATGACAGTTATACAAGCTGCTGGAACCAGTCTACAACCGTCAGTTTGAGTCTTGTAGCCACCATCCTTTTATATAACAGCTATACAAGCTGCTGGAACTATTCTACAGCCGCAATTTTGAGTCTTATTCCCGCCTTCCTTTATATGAGAGTTATACAAGCTGCTGGAACCATTCTACAGCCGCCATTATGAGTCTTACAGCCACTATCCTTTTTATAACAGATATATAAGCTGTTGGAACCATTCTAGAGCCGCCATTTTGAGTCTTATACCCGTGACCTTTATATTACAGCTATACCAGCTGCTGTAACCATTTTACAGCTGCCGTTTCGAGTGTTATAGCCACCATCATTTATATAACAGAAATACAAGCTGCTGGAACCATTCTACACCCGCCATTTTGAGTCTTATAGCCGCCATTCCTTATATAACAGCTTTACAAGCTGCTGGAACAGCTTACAGCCGCCATTTTGAGTCTTATAGTCGACATCCTTATTGTAACAGCTATAAAAGCTGCTGGAACCTTTGTACAGCCGCAATTTTGAGTCTTATACACGCCATTTTTAATATCGTAGCCATAAAAGATGCTGGTTTCATTTTCATCCGCCATTTAGAGTGTTATAGCCACCATCTTTAATATAACAGCCATAAAAGCTGCTGGAACAATTCTACATTCACCATATAGAGTCTTATAGCGGGCATTCCTTATATAACAGCTTTAAAAGCTGCTGGAACCGTTCTACAGCTGCTATTTCGAGTCAGTTATACAAGCTGCTAGTACCGTTTTACAGACGCCATTTTGAGTGTTATACCCGCCGTTTTTTATATAACAGCTATACAAGCTGCTGGAAACATTCTAAAGCTGCATTTTGAGTCTTATAGCCGCCATTTTTTATATAACAGCTTTGCAAGCTGTTTGAACCATTCTACAGCCGTCATTTTGAGTCTTATAGCCACCATCCTTTATATAGTAGCTATACAACCTGCTGGAACCATTCCACAGCCGCCATTTTGAGTGTTATAGCCGCCATTTTTTATATAACAGCTATACAAGCTGCTGGAACCATTCTAAAGCTGCATTTTGAGTCTTATAGCCGCCATTTTTTATATAACAGCTTTGCAAGCTGTTTGAACCATTCTACAGCCGTCATTTTGAGTCTTATACCCGCCATCCTTTATATCGTAGCCATAAAATCTGCTGGAACCATTCTACAAGCGCCATTATGAGTCTTACAGCCACCATCCTTTTTATAACAGATATACAAGCTGTTGGATTCTTATACCCGCCTTCCTTTATTAGACAGTTATAGAAGCTGCTGGAACCATTCTACAGCCGCCATTTTGAAACTTATAGCTGCCATCCTTTATATCGTAGCCATAAAATCTGCTGGAACCATTCTACAGCCGCCATTATGACTCTTACAGTCACAATCCTTTTTATAACAGATATACAAGCTGTTGGATTCTTATACCCGCCTTCCTTTATATGACAGTTATACAAGCTGCTGGAACCATTCTACAACCGTCAGTTTGAGTCTTGTAGCCACCATCTTTTATATAACAGCTATACAAGCTGCTGGAACTATTCTACAGCCGCCATTATGAGTCTTACAGCCACCATCCGTTTTATGACAAATATACAAGCTGTTGGAACCATTCTACAGCCGCTATTTTGAGTCTTATACCCGCCTTCCTTTATATGAGAGTTATACAAGCTGCTGGAACCATTCTTCAGCTGCCATTATAAGTCTTACAGCCACTATCCTTTTATAACAGATATAAAAGCTGTTGGAACCATTCTACAGCCGCCATTTTGAGTCTATACAAGCTGCTTTAACCATTTTACAGCTGCCATTTCAAGTGTTATAGCCACCATCCTTTATATAACTGAAATACAAGCTGCTGGAACCATTCTACACCCGCCATTTTGAGTCTTATAGCCGCCATTCCTTATATAACAGCTTTACAAGCTGCTGGAACAGCTTACAGCCGCCATTTTGAGTCTTATAGTCGACATCCTTATTGTAACAGCTATAAAAGCTGCTGGAGCCTTTGTACAGCCGCCATTTTGAGTCTTATACACGCCATTTTTTATATCGTAGCCATAAAAGCTGCTGGTTTCATTTTCATCCGCCATTTAGAGTGTTATAGCCACCATCTTTTATATAACATCCTTAAAAGCTGCTGGAACAATTCTACATTCACCATTTAGAGTCTTATAGCGGCCATTCCTTATATAACAGCTTTACAAGCTGCTGGAACCGTTCTACAGCTGCTATTTTGAGTCTTATAGTTGTAACAGCTATAAAAGCTGCTGAAACCTTTGTACAGCTGCCATTTTGAGTCTTATAGCCGCCATCCTTTATATGACAGTTATACAAGCTGCTAGTACCGTTCTACAGACGCCATTTTAAGTATTATACCCGCCATTTTTTATATAACAGCTATATAGAAGCTGCTGGAACCATTCTACAGCCGCCATTTTGAGTCCTACAGTCGCCATTTTTTATATAACAGCTTTGCAAGCTGTTTGAACCATTCTACAGCCGCCATTTTGAGTCTTATAGCTACCATCCTTTATATCGTAGCCATAAAATCTGCTGGAGCCATTCTACAGCCGTCATTTTGAGTCTTGTAGCCACCATCCATTATATAACAGCTATACAAGCTGCTGGAACTATTCTACAGCCCCCATTATGAGTCTTACAGCCACCATCCTTTTTATAACAGATATACCAGCTGTTGGAACCATTCTAAAGCCGCCATTTTGAGTCTTATACCCGCCTTCCTTTGTATGACAGTTATACAAGCTGCTGGAAAAATTCTACAACCGCCATTATAAGTCATACAGCCACCATCCTTTTTATAACAGATATACAAGCTGTTGGAACCATTCTACAGCCGCTATTTTGAGTCTTATAGCTGTCATCCTTTATAGCGTAGCCATAAAATCTTCTGGAACCATTCTACAGCCGCCATTATGAGTGTTTAAGAATAAACATCGTGTTCATCTGAACTGGCTTCACCAAATCAGATGCACTAAAGAAAATACAATACAACTGTACCTTTGTACCAAACAACTAACCTAGCATATGACTAGAAATACAATCTGCCACACGCGGTGTGGGAAAAACAATTGTAATTCTAAACTAACCCAAAAGATCACAACGACAGGATGTCAAGTGGCCGACGATGTGCCCAAAATAATAATTTTTCAACCCCCGAATACGTGGGTGTGAGTCTAAAATAAGATCTTCTAAGAACAATTGTTACCTACTAGAGCCTAAGATAATCATATATAAACTCCGTACTTTTGTAAATAAAATCAGTTCATATTTTGAATTCAACGAATGAAGATTGGGTTTTTTAGTTGTGGTTCTAAATCCCTATTCATTTTGGTCCTTCGAAAAAAGGAACTCTGCAGTTTTCCCCCACCAGTGGTAAGAGACTCAGAGTGTGAATCAGGTCCTTAAAGTCTGAATTCTTATGCAAGTGTAAATGCTAAGATCAGCTATAGGTAGCAAAATAAAAAAACTCTTGTTTTCCCCCACCAGTGGTAAGAGACAGAGTATAATATAAAAGGCAAAATTTTGCTTAATAAATAAAAAGTGCGTGCATCCGATTTTAAAGTCAGTTTGGCTAGTGGAGCAACTGTAGTAATTTCGGCGGCGGGAGTTTTTGTGTGTGGCGTATTCGAAGCCCTAATATCGAAAAAAAAAAGAATTTACTAGTGTACATACACACTATATACACTGTATATTATACAGTTGCAAGTCGGCAACTAGAAATAGCAGCAGAGCAACAAGATAGTTGCAAAGAAGAGGCGACCTACTTGGCAAACTCTACTTGGCGGACAACAGTGGCGAACGGTGTCAACAGGATCATCAGATAAGATACAAATTAAGATAGTTATAAGTACATCTATCTATTTTTATTATTATATATTTATATCGATATCCTAATGTTCGCACAAGATAAAATGTTCACTAATAAGACTGGGAAGTTGTTAGAGAAGCAGGTAGAGTTACATACCAGGTTAAGGCAGTTGGAAGCACTAAATCCCAGAAACATTACTAACAAGGAGATTGAGGAAGTAAAAGTGATTAGTAGCCGATGGATGCCTAACCATGAGAAATTGCTCCAGCAGGGGGTTTTCGATCATCAGTACTACAGAGATAAAGTACATGAAGAAGTTTTACAGATAGTTGCCAAAATAATAGCTACAGGAGAGTCAGAAAAACCAGGCACTAGTAAGTCAGTGTTAGTCGAAGCAGAAGCAGATATGTCAGAAATGGTTGATGATAGCAAAGGAGAGTCGCGCGGGAATGCGACCTCCAGTAATGAAAACGCTAATGTTAGCCAGGAAAAATTTCAAGGAAAGGTCCGTCAGCTTCAGCAATATTTGGACATGGTGAGCAAAGATTTACGTATGATAGACAATAGAACAGGCGAAATGTATATTAAAAAAATAGAATTCTTGTTCAAGAAGGTACAGATGTGCCAAGCTTATACAGATGAACTTATATGTAATGAAACGTTTAAAGAAGTCATAGAAGAATTGGAGTTCGACGTTCAGAATATCTTGTCAGCACTAGAAGAAAAAATAAACGATCAGAAAAATTTGAAAGCTGAGAATGTTACCGTAAGAGGCGAACTACCGGTGTTGCTGAAAATACAGGTACCCACATTTTCTGGGGAACCTAGAGAATGGGACCTGTTTGTGGAATTATTTGCGGAACTTATTGAAAAAAGAGAGGATTTAAGTCTTGCTCTTAAGTTTAATTATTTAAAATCCGCTTTAAAGGGGGAAGCGAGGAGCATGGTAGCTCATCTATTGTCAGGTTCAGCTGATAACTATAGTGCCGCTTGGGAACTATTAACCAAGCGGTATGAAAATAATCGGAAGGTATTTTCCGAACAATTAAGTCGGATCGTTGATTTACCGATGATCAACAATGAATCCGCAAAAGCGTAAAAGGAGTGATTGACATAATTAATGAGTCAATACACTTAATTAAAATTAAAGCAAATTTGTCCGATGAAGTTGACGTAATAGTCGCTCAACTCATACTTCGGAAATTTGACAGGGAGACTCTACAATTATATGAGAGTCAAATTAGAAAAACAAGGCAAATTCAAATTCTATCTGATGTCATGGAATACTTGGAGCAAAGATATTGCTCACTAAGTGCCATAAAAAAAGAAGAGAAAAAACCGTTACAAAAAACGTCGGTGGCGGTGTTTAAAGATAGTTGTCCGATCTGCAAAGGTCCCTGGCATAGCGCCCCGATGTGCTATAAGTTTAAAGCGCTAACACCTAATGAAAGGGTGGAAATAGCCAAAAAGTGCAATTGTGTATACGATGCTTGAAGCATTCAAGCAACAAGAGATGCACTAATGAAATAGTCTGCTCAATGTGCAGCAAGGGGCACCATACCATGCTTCATTTTGGGGAAAAACAGGCGAAGGTAAACACTTGTGTTACGGAACAACAAAAACTGTTGGCCACAGCTCTAATACAAGTCAAAAATATAAATGGAGGATATAAGACTCTAAGAGCCCTTATTGATTGTGGTTCACAGAGCAGCATTTTGTCTGAAGAGGCCGCTCAAATATTAAAACTACCTAAAATTAAACAGTATACAGAAATAAGTGGCGTGTCCTCAATAAAATCTAATAAATCAAAATATAAGGTAAAAATAGATGTAAAGACGAGAAATCCTTGGAAAGGACATCTAAAGGTTGAGGCAATTGTGTTGCCAAAGTTAATGAAAGCTCTTCCATTAAAAATTGCAAACGTGGATATGTCAAAATGGCAAACTTACGTGCTAGCTGATCCTAGCTTCAATAAACCTGGTAGGGTTGATATAATAATGGGGGTAAACGTATATACCCAAATCTTAAAAGGGGAATTACAAAGATTGATGGCCTGCTAGGCCAAAATACTCAATTTGGTTGGATCGTCTCGGGATGCACCAAATCAAATCAGAATAAATCTGTAGTGGCAACAACAATAGATGTCACAGGTTTTGAACAACGTTGGGAGAGGAAAGGTAAATTTCAAAGTAAAAACGACACAATCCCAAAGAAATGCAACAGCAAAACCCAAAAAATAAATTTATGGCCCCCGGCAGGACCTCACATTGGAGGTAAAGTGAAAATTGGGGAACAAAAAGTATATATCCCAGAGCCAATACAAAATGAGAACATTCAGAAAGCAATGGGTCAATTAGATAATGATTATCTAAAAAATAATATCAAAAAAGTTTCCGGTAACAAATTGTCCGAAACTATAGTACCAAAAAGGCAGATATGGCAAAATATTTATAAAACGACAACATTTAATGATAGCCAGAATAACCACTCAAGTTTTAGCAGTCAGCGATATTTAAAAATGGTGGAGCGAAGATCACATTGGTACAATTCAAAAAGGAAAGATAGTTCTTTTTTAAATTCTTCAGCTTATAAAAAGGCTAGAAGTCAGCACAGTAATACACATCAGGAATGGGTAGATATCCCGAAACAGAAATCATTAAGTAATATGCCAAATATTATAAAAACCAGTAGAAGCCAACTCAGTAATACATACGGGAGAATTGGTAAGAATAGGAAGTCAGTGACAATGGCAAAGGAACATCAGATTGACTAGGTTCAACGTCCATCATGTAACTGGTCATGCTTCTTTAACAATAATTATCTTACTAATGATAGTTTAATAATAATTTGTACAAGACAACTAACTATAAAAATAAAGTCCAAAACGCCGCATTTGGTGGCCCTTTGCAGAATGTTTAAGAATAAACATCGTGTTCATCTGAACTGGCTTCACCAAATCAGATGCACTAAAGAAAATACAATACAACTGTACCTTTGTACCAAACAACTAACCTAGCATATGACTAGAAATACAATCTGCCACACGCGGTGTGGGAAAAACAATTGTAATTCTAAACTAACCCAAAAGATCACAACGACAGGATGTCAAGTGGCCGACGATGTGCCCAAAATAATAATTTTTCAACCCCCGAATACGTGGGTGTGAGTCTAAAATAAGATCTTCTAAGAACAATTGTTACCTACTAGAGCCTAAGATAATCATATATAAACTCCGTACTTTTGTAAATAAAATCAGTTCATATTTTGAATTCAACGAATGAAGATTGGGTTTTTTAGTTGTGGTTCTAAATCCCTATTCAATGAGTCTTACAGCCACCATGCTTTTTATAACAGATATACAAGCTGTTGGAGTCTTATACCCGCCTTCCTTTATATGAAAGTTATACAAGCTGCTGGAACCATTCTACAGCGGTCATTTTGAGTCTTATACCCGCCTCCCTTTATATGACAGCTATACAAGTTGCTGGAACTATTCTACAACCGCCATTTTCAATGTTATACCCTCCATCCTTTATATGAGAGCTATACAATCTGCTGGAACCATTCTTCAGCCGCCATTTTGAGTGTTATAGCCATCAGTTTTTATATAACAGAAATACAAGCTGCTGGAACCATTCTACAGCCGCAGTTTTGAGTCTTATACCCGCCATTTTTTATACCGTAGCCATAAAGGCTGCTGGAACCATTTTCCATCCGCCATTCAGAGTGTTATAGCCACCATCCTTTATATAACAGAAATACAAGTTGCTGGAACCATTCTACAGCCGTCATTTTGAGCCTTGTAGCCACCATCCTTTATATAACAGCTATACGAGCTGCTGGAACCATTCGACAGCCGCCATTATGAGTCTTACAGCCACCATCCTTTTTATAACAGATATACAAGCTGTTGGAACCATTCTACAGCCGACATTTTGAGTCTTATACCCGCCTTCCATTCTACAGCCGCCATTTTGAGTCTTATAGCCGTGACCCTTATATAACAGCTATACAAGCTGCTGGAACATTCTACAGCTGCCATTTTGAGTGTTATAGCCACCATCCTTTATATAACAGAAATACAAGCTGCTGGAACCATTCTACAGCCGCCATTTTGAGTCTTATACCCGCCATTTTTTATATAGTAGTCATAAAAGCTGCTGGAACCATTTTCCATCTGCCATTTAGAGTGTTATAGCCACCATCCTTTATATAACAGAAATACAAGTTGCTGGAACCATTCTACAGCCGCCATTTTGAGTCTTATACCCGCCTTCCTTTATATGACAGTTATACAAGCTGCTGGAAAAATTCTACAACCGTCATTATAAGTCTTACAGCCACCATCCTTTTTATAACAGATATACAAGCTGTTGGAACCATTCTACAGCCGCCATTTTGAGTCTTATATCTGCCATCCTTTATATCGTAGCCATAAAATCTTCTGGAACCATTCTACAGCCGCCATTTAGAGTGTTATAGCCACCATCCTTTATATAACAGAAATACAAGTTGCTGGAACCATTCTACAGCCGCCATTTTGAGTCTTATACCCGCCTTCCTTTATATGACAGTTATACAAGCTGCTGGAAAAATTCTACAACCGTCATTATAAGTCTTACAGCCACCATCCTTTTTATGACAGTTATACAAGCTGCTGGAACCATTCTACAGCCGTCATTTTGTGTCTTATACCGGCCATTTTTTATATCGTAGCCATAAAAGCTGCTGGAACCATTTTACAGATGACATTTCGAGTGTTATAGCCACCATCCTTTATATCACAGAATATATATATATATATATATATATATTACATCTGACATTTCGAGTGTTATAGCCACCATCCTTTATATAACAGAAATACAAGCTGCTTGAACCATTCTACAGCCGCGATTTTGAGTCTTATACCCGCCTCCCTTTATATGACAGCTATACAAGTTGCTGGAACCATTCTACAACCGTCATTTTCAAACTTATACCCGCCATCCTTTATATGAGAGCTATACAATCTGCTGGAATCATTCTACAGCCGCCATTTTGAGTGTTATAGCCATCATCTTTTATATAACAGAAATAAAAGTTGCTGGAACCATCCTACAGCCGCCATTTTGAGTCTTATACCGGCCATTTTGTATATCGTAGCCATAAAAGCTGCTGGAACCATTTTACAGCTCCCATTTCGAGTGTTATAGCCGCCATCCTTTATATAACAGAAATACAAGCTGCTGGAACCATTCTACAGCCCTCATAAAAGCTGCTGGAACCATTTAACAGCTCCCATTTCGAGTGTTATAGCCACCATCCTTTATATAACAGAAATACAAGCTGCTGGAACCATTCTACAGCCGTCATAAAAGCTGCTGGAACCATTTTACAGCTCCCATTTCGAGTGTTATAGCCACCATCCTTTATATAACAGAAATACAAGCTGCTGGAACCATTCTACAGCCGTCATTTTGTGTCTTATACCGTCCATTTTTTCTATCGTAGCCATAAAAGCTGCTGGAACCATTCTACAGCCGCCATTATGAGTCTTACAGCCACCATCCTTTTTATAACAGATATACAAGCTGTTGGAACCATTCTACAGCCGACATTTTGAGTCTTATACCCGCTTTCCTTTATATAACAGAAATAAAAGTTGCTGCCATTTCGAGTGTTATAGCCACCATCCTTAAAATAACTGAAATACAAGCTGCTGGAACCATCCTACAGCCGCCATTTTGAGTCCTATACCCGCCATTTTTTATATCGTAGCCATAGAAGCTGCTGGAACCATTTTTTATCCGCCATTTAGAGTGTTATAGCCACCATCCTTTATATAACAGCCATAAAAGCTGCTGGAACAATTCTACATCCACCATTTTGTGTCTTATACACGCCATTTTTTATATCGTAGCCATAAAAGCTGCTGGTTTCATTTTCATCCGCCATTTAGAGTGTTATAGCCACCATCTTTTAAATAACAGCCATAAAAGCTGCTGGAACCTTTGGACAGCCACCATTTTGAGCCTTACAGCCGCCATCCTTTATATGACAGTTATACAAGCTGCTGGAACCATTCTACAGCCGTCATTTTGAGTCTTATAGCCACCATCCTTTATATAGTAGCTATACAAGCTGCTGGAACCATTCCACAGCCGCCATTTTGAGTGTTATAGCCGCCATTTTTTATATAACAGCTATACAAGCTGCTGGAACCATTCTACAGCCGCCATTTTGAGTCTTATAGCCGCCATCCTTTATATCGTAGCCACAAAATCTGCTGGAACCATTCTACAGCCGCCATTATGAGTCTTACAGCCACCATCCTTCTTATAATAGATATACAAGCTGTTGGAGTCTTATACCCGCCTTTCCAGTTACAGTTATAGTGACAGTTATAGAAGCTGCTGGAACCATTCTACAGCCGCCATTTTCAGTCTTACAGCTGTCATCCTTTATATCGTAGCCATAAAAGCTGCTGGAACCATTTTCCATCCGCCATTTAGAGTGTTATAGCCACCATCCTTTATATAACAGCCATAAAAGCTGCTGGAACAATTCTACATCCACCATTTTGTGTCTTAGACACGCCATTTTTTATATATGATAGCCATAAAAGCTGCTGGTTTCATTTTCATCCGCCATTTAGAGTGTTATAGCCACCATCTTTTAAATAACAGCCATAAAAGCTGCTGGAACCTTTGTACAGCCGCCATTTTGAGTCTTACAGCCGCCCTTTTTTATGTAACAACTTTGCAAGCTGTTTGAACCATTCTACAGCCGTCATTTTGAGTCTTATAGCCACCATCCTTTATATAGTAGCTATACAAGCTGCTGGAACCATTCCACAGCCGCCATTTTGAGTGTTATAGCCGCTCTTTTTTTTATAACAGCTAATCAAGCTGCTGGAACCATTCTACAGCCGCCATTTTGAGTCTTATAGCCGTTTGAACCATTCTACAGCCGTCATTTTGAGTCTTATACCCGCCATCCTTTATATCGTAGCCATAAAATCTGCTGGAACCATTCAATAGCCGCCATTATGAGTCTTACAGCCACCATCCTTTTTATAACAAATATACAAGCTGTTGGAACCATTCTTCAGCCGGCATTATGAGTCTTACAGCCACTATCCTTTTTATAACAAATATACACGCTGTTGGAACCATTCTACAGCCGCCATTTTGAGTCTTATAGCCGTTTGAACCATTCTACAGCCGTCATTTTGAGTCTTATACCCGACATCCTTTATATCGTAGCCATAAAATCTGCTGGAACCATTCAATAGCCGCCATTATGAGTCTTACAGCCACCATCCTTTTTATAACAAATATACAAGCTGCTGGAACCATTCTACAGCCGCCATTTTGAGTCTTATACCCGCCATTTTTTATATCGTAGCCATAAAATCTGCTGGAACTATTTTCCATCCGCCATTTAGAGTGTTATAGCCACCATCCTTTATACAACAGAAATACAAGTTGCTGGAATCATTCTTCAGCCGTCATTTTGAGTCTTGTAGACACCATTTTTTATATAACAGAAATACAGGTTGCTGGATCCATTCTACAGCCGCCATTTTGAGTCTTATATCCGTGACCCTTATATAACAGCTATACAAGCTGCTGGAACCATTCTACAGCCGCCATTATGAGTCTTACAGCCACCATCCTTCTTATAATAGATATACAAGCTGTTGGAGTCTTATACCCGCCTTTCCAGTTACAGTTATAGTGACAGTTATAGAAGCTGCTGGAACCATTCTACAGCCGCCATTTTCAGTCTTACAGCTGTCATCCTTTATATCGTAGCCATAAAAGCTGCTGGAACCATTTTCCATCCGCCATTTAGAGTGTTATAGCCACCATCCTTTATATAACAGCCATAAAAGCTGCTGGAACAATTCTACATCCACCATTTTGTGTCTTATACACGCCATTTTTTATATCATAGCCATAAAAGCTGCTGGTTTCATTTTCATCCGCCATTTAGAGTGTTATAGCCACCATCTTTTAAATAACAGCCATAAAAGCTGCTGGAACCTTTGTACAGCCGCCATTTTGAGTCTTACAGCCGCCCTTTTTTATGTAACAACTTTGCAAGCTGTTTGAACCATTCTACAGCCGTCATTTTGAGTCTTATAGCCACCATCCTTTATATAGTAGCTATACAAGCTGCTGGAACCATTCCACAGCCGCCATTTTGAGTGTTATAGCCGCTCTTTTTTATATAACAGCTAAACAAGCTGCTGGAACCATTCTACAGCCGCCATTTTGAGTCTTATAGCCGTTTGAACCATTCTACAGCCGTCATTTTGAGTCTTATACCCGCCATCCTTTATATCGTAGCCATAAAATCTGCTGGAACCATTCAATAGCCGCCATTATGAGTCTTACAGCCACCATCCTTTTTATAACAAATATACAAGCTGTTGGAACCATTCTTCAGCCGGCATTATGAGTCTTACAGCCACTATCCTTTTTATAACAAATATACACGCTGTTGGAACCATTCTACAGCCGCCATTTTGAGTCTTATAGCCGTTTGAACCATTCTACAGCCGTCATTTTGAGTCTTATACACGCCATCCATTATATCGTAGCCATAAAATCTGCTGGAACCATTCAATAGCCGCCATTATGAGTCTTACAGCCACCATCCTTTTTATAACAAATATACAAGCTGCTGGAACCATTCTACAGCCGCCATTTTGAGTCTTATACCCGCCATTTTTTATATCGTAGCCATAAAATCTGCTGGAACTATTTTCCATCCGCCATTTAGAGTGTTATAGCCACCATCCTTTATACAACAGAAATACAAGTTGCTGGAATCATTCTTCAGCCGTCATTTTGAGTCTTGTAGACACCATTCTTTATATAACAGAAATACAGGTTGCTGGATCCATTCTACAGCCGCCATTTTGAGTCTTATAGCCGTGACCCTTATATAACAGCTATACAAGCTGCTGGAACATTCTACAGCTGCCATTTTGAGTGTTATAGCCACCATCCTTTATATAACAGAAATACAAGCTGCTGGAACCATTCTACAGCCGCCATTTTGAGTCTTATACCCGCCGTTTTTTATATAGTAGCCATAAAAGCTGCTGGAACCATTTTCCATCTGCCATTTAGAGTGTTATAGCCACCATCCTTTATATAACAGAAATACAAGTTGCTGGAACCATTCTACAGCCGCCATTTTGTGTCTTATACCCGCCTTCCTTTATATGACAGCTATACAAGCTGCTGGAAAAATTCTACAACCGTCATTATAAGTCATACAGCCACCATCCTTTTTATAACAGATATACAAGCTGTTGGAACCATTCTACAGCCGCCATTTTGAGTCTTATATCATCCTTTATATCGTAGCCATAAAATCTTCTGGAACCATTCTACAGCCGCCATTATGAGTCTTACAGCCACCATGCTTTTTATAACAGATGTACAAGCTGTTGGAGTCTTATACCCGCCTTCCTTTATATGACAGTTATACAAGCTGCTGGAACCATTCTACAGCCGTCATTTTGTGTCTTATACCGGCCATTTTTTATATCGTAGCCACAAAAGCTGCTGGAACCATTTTACAGATGACATTTCGAGTGTTATAGCCACCATCCTTTATATCACAGAATATATATATGTGAGATGGGATAAGGTAGTTGCAGCGTGGTGGCAACTCCCTTATGCAGATTGGCAACGCAGCAGCAGTCGTGAGGTGTCGTGTAAAGTCAGCAGTCGATATTCAGCAGTCAGCAGTCGATATTCAGCAGTCAGCAGTCGAGGTTCAGCAGTCGGCAGTCGGTGTTCAGCAGTCAGAAGTATCAGCAGTCAGCAGTCGTAAGCAGCAGTAAGAAGCCGATAAATCAGCAGTATACAGAACCCGAGATTTAAGTTGCATATTTTGTAATCATTATTCGCCCGTCCACGATTTATAATAATATTAATAAACTATAATATAATACATTTGGGGACTCAATTGAGGACTCCATCTTACATTTGGGGGCTCAACCGATCGCGGACTTTGGAAATACATGATTGGAAAGCTGTCAGTGGAAAGAGTGAGACAGAGAAAGTATTCAACAGCAGAAAGAACGAAAGAGCGAGTCCACTCGGAGGAAAAAACAAATTCCAATTTCGTAAGAAGACGCGATGCTCGAGCGCCAAACGAGATAAACAAGACGAAAACATCAAGCGAAAGAAAAGAGATAGCAAGCAGACGCGAAACTTCGGCGCCAAACGAAACGAAAAAGTCGACAGCAAGCAGACGCGAAATTCTGGCGCCAAACGAAACGAAAAAACGACAGCAAGCAGACGCGAGATTCTGCAGGCAAACGAAACGAGAATAGAAACGAGGACAGCAATCGGAAAAAACGAGACAGCAAGCGAAAAACGAAGAGGAAAAATCGCGAGCAAGCTTCCAATAAGAGAGAGTACGCTTCCAATAAGAGTATTACGAAATCGCATCATTATGGCGGACGAAGATGACCAATTAGCCTCGATGTCGCACCCAGGTGAAAGGGTAAACGAATTAAAGGCAATTGAGCACCAACATGATGGAAACCAGGCCGGAATAAATGAAGCAATGCTAGTTGAGAATACCGCGACTCTTCAGCAGCTGGTCCAACTATTTTCTCTGAAAGTGCAAGCAGACGAAATAGACAAAAAAAAATGACACCAAGCTGGTGGTGGAGAACTTTGCCAAAATCATTCCAGAATTTTGCGGGGAAGGAATGTCTGTACAACAGTGGTTTCAAAACTTTGAACTCAACGCCGATGCATATGGATTGAACAATAAACAGAAGTACGTTCAAGCCCGAGCGAAAATGACCGGTACTGCCGCCCTATTTCTTGAGTCTACGGCTGTCTACGAATATGAACAACTTCGCCAGCAAATCCTGGAGGAATTTGATTGCGATCAGCCATGCAGTGCCGAAATTCACAACCAATTATCTCTACGTACGAAGTCCGATGATGAAAGTTTTCATGAGTACACTTTGCAAATGAAACGGATCGCTGCCCGTGGGATTATTGATATGGAGTCAGTTATCAAGCACATTGTTAATGGATTGAACCTGAAGAGTGACTACAAATACACGTTGTACGGCTGCAAGTCACTGAAGGAGCTGAAAGATAAATATGACATTTTCGAAAAAAATCGCCCGTACCAATGTTAAGCCCGAAAAACGAGCTACACAGCAGTTTACGCCGAAATCAAACTTCGGCAGGAGTGACAAGAAGCAACACTGCTTCAAATGCGGATCAATGGCGCATCTGCGCAAGGACTGTAAGGAGGAAGTCAAGTGTTTCCGCTGCAACCAAACTGGACACATGTCTAAAAATTGTCCAACTTCCTACTCTGTAAACATCGCGTATGAAGAAATCCGACTTAAATCGTTCCAGATAGGCGATGTGAAGGTAAAAGGACTGATAGATACCGGAGCCGACGTGTCTATACTTAGAAAGTCTGTGTTTAGCCGAATGCGAGAAGTCCAGCTGCTAGCAAGTACGTCTTGTCTGAGAGGACTAGGGCAGAACACCACACGTCCTGTAGGTCAGTTCAAGGCAGAGGTGCAGATCGATGGCATTTGCCTCACACACACGTTTCTGGTAGTGGATGACTGCACAATTGGAATTGAATTACTGCTGGGATATGATTTTATATCAAAGTTCCAAATGACATTAACTGCCGTTGGATATACTTTCGCACAGCTATCTGAGGAAGAAGCTGCCAACCAAAATCAGATAAGTATTTATAATGTAGTCGAAACAAACACTGATCCTGATGTGCCTTCACAGTATACTCATGTTGTTCATTCGATGATTGAGGATTTTGCCAAAAGAGAGAAGACAGCTGACTGCCCGATCACGTTGAAGATAGTGCCTGACGACAATATCAAGCCATTTCGACACGCACCAAGCCGAATAGCCATTACCGAAGCAGATGTGGTCAAGCAGCAGATTAATGAATGGCTGCAGGATGATACGATACGACGTTCATCATCTAACTTCGTCAGTCGTACGGTGATCGTGAAAAAGAAGGATGGCAATAATCGAGTGTGCATTGACTACCGGCAGTTAAACAAGATGGTATTAAAGGACTGCTTCCCTGTGCCTATCGTCGAAGATGTTTTGGAAAAATTGGGCAATGCAAAAGTTTTCACTATCATGGATCTTGAAAATGGTTTCTTTCACGTTCCAGTGCACACTGGTTGCGCTTATATGGGGCTGGTGGCCAAAAATACTTCCAGTAAAGATAGAGAGCTGAAATTTTTTCCTGGGTATTAGAGATGAATTTAGATAGCATACAGTAAATATTTGTGAAAGAGAGAAACTCCCCCACCCCCCTCCCCTCCAGCAAGAAATAATTTTAAAAATTCGTGATTCCATTTTTTCAACCATATATAACAGCAAATATTATTTAATTATAAGATAATAAAAATGATGAAAATTTAAGATAAATAATAAACAAGGTTAACATACATCATCCAATAAATCATATGTAGATGATAAAAAAGTGGATTTCTGATTCTTTGGCAGATTTCTTTGACCTGTTATAAAAGGGTCTGATTTCAAAAGAAGCACTTTAATTAAATCTGTATTTGTCAATATACGAGACATCTTCCTAGTATGCTGCAGCCGACACTTTTTTATTTCTTTATTGTTTGACTCTGCAGCTTCCTCTGAGAGCTCACCAATCGAAACCAAAGCGTGCTCTATAACCTTTGGTGCATGAATTAAAATTTTATGCACTGTTGCTGGAAGGTAGTACCATGGATACATTTCAATTAATTTATTCGCTGTATCTAGTGCGAATTTTTCGAATTTTTTATATTTATTTTGTATCCTGATGCTAAGGCTTGCAGTATCGCAGCGCATCGTGCAATAACTTCTTCATCAATGCCTGTAATCTGAGATGCTAAGCTTGGGTTACTGAAAAATTTCCTGGCAGTATTACCATCGTTGGAGTTTCCTCTACCTCCATCCTTTGGCGTATCGACCAGTAACCCCATTTTCTCTCGAAGCTCCGCTTGAATTTTATGTTTTTTCTTTAATACAATAGACTTGAGTTCTCCCGATCGTACTTGCCAAAGCTTTACATCCAGCTTGTACGAAATGTGCAAGAAATATTCGAAGAACCGGATATATGAATGAAGTGGTGATAGCCCGAATTCAAAATACTTTTCTTGCACATCTCTTCCAACACATTCTTCAATATTATTCATTTCTGTGGGCTTGGCTCCACATATAAAGCATTTCATCGAGGACGTGTTGCTTAAAGCGTTGCAAACTTTACCATCCACCATGGTTAATTGAAGGGCGTGCTTTATAGAAACTGTTGTATTGCAAATTTTATGCTCTGTTGTCTTCAAGTTAGCTATTTTCTCCTTGAAGTAGAGCTCTTCTTCGACGGAAAGTGCGGCGGTTTCCTTTTAAATTGAAGCCTGAGTGGCCTACAATATCGGGTAGACGATGGCCTGGGATTTTTCCATATTACTTTAGAGTCGGTTACCAGCTGAAGTGGGACGTACGATGTGACAAATAAACTTTTCTCATCATTAATACAATTGGAAAACTTTTGTTTATATTCGCTGTGGCCAGTGCTGCCATCGAATCCCCATTTTCCAATTAATGTTAATGTTTTTTCAGTTTCATCCAAACGTTCTTCAATTACATTCTTTTGAAGCTCTAAAATACTTAAAGCCGTGTTGTCTAAAAGACTTTGTAGTTCCACTTCTGCATGTGTTTCGTCTACAACAATATTATTTGGATATCTCAATGTTTTGAACTTAAGAATTTTTTCGTAACTTGGCAATAAGTTATAGGAAACTTCTGAATTTATAAATGATCTAATGACCAAGTATTGGTGTTTGGACAACCCAATGTCGACGACAAGCGACAAGACCTTTTCAATATTTATTTCAGTTGCATTAAGGCTTGACTGAGAATCAGATGAGCGCAAAACAGAAGCTGCAGACTCATCATGCTTTTGTAGTAGGGCTATTCGGCGACGTTTCGTCCTTTTTGAGGACCCAACAAAATCCATTTTGGGCCGTCCACGACTAGAACTCAGATCAATTTGTTGAGCACTACTAGTAGGTTTCAGGACAATAAATTCTTTAGTTTTTAGCCATTCAGATTTGTATTGTACAACTAAACTTCTAATTCTTTTGTACTGAATCCAGAACGCAACTATCTTTTTGCAAATGTACTGAATACATTTCTTAAGGTCAATCGTATTGACTTCGTAGCCTTTGCTTTTTATGTTTAGTGCCAGTAAATTATTTATGCCTTGCATTTTTTCGGCATTCGTGCCTTTTCTTTGCACCAAAGATCAAAAATGTGGATGCGTGAAAACACACAGTTATAAGATGCTCCTATACAATCAAAATAAAATGTGCAAAGCAAACATAAATTAGTACAGTAAATTTAATGTAAGAAAAGGTACAAAACAAACGACGAAAACGAAACCAACAACACAAAGATCAACTGATAACGGTGGATATTTGTCCCATGAAAATAAATAAGACCACTTTAGTTTATTTATCAATATAAGCTAATTAGCAACTTTTAGTAACTAAACTTTCATGATTATTACCTTAAAACATTGACAAATACAGTGATGGCAATCTCAATGGGGGCATCCGGGGCCAACACAACTAAAACTTTTAGTAAACATAAAAAAGACGTACACAAACTGCACAAAAAAGGTTAAGACGTTCAAAATCACACAAAAATGTTTGAATTGATAAAATTAATCTTTAAATACACATTTATTAAAGTAAATACCTTCAATTACAAAATCCATTTTAAATTATTAATATCGGACCACTTTGTCAAACGTTTGATCACTTTGAAGAACGAATTTGCAATGACAAAGTACAAACAAACCTCAGACGGGCTGCAAAAATGTACACAAGTTCATTCTTGTAATGCTATTTTTAGAAAGTTCCGTTAGATTTGTGGAAAAACCGTTTTGGCGTTTTGAAGATTGAACATTTTAGTGTCAATTTGTGTTCGTTTTGTCCAAGTATTTTGTGATGATATTTTTGATTTTTGGCCTATAGACGCAACCAGTGTGCAGTGGAGGAAAGCAGCAAGAAATACACCGCATTCATAACGAAAGAGGGCCTTTTTGAGTTCAACCGCGCGCCCTTTGGCTTTTGCAACTCTCCAGCAGCTTTTATTCGTTTTGTTAATTACGTATTTCAAAACCTCATTAATGATAACGTTCTCGATCTTTACATGGACGATATCATAATACATGCCGAAACAGCTAACGAATGTCTCACAAAACTGCAAAAAGTTCTGGATGTAACAGCTGAGTATGGGCTGAAAATAAAATGGAGAAAGTGCCGATTTCTGCAGACTGAAATTGAATTTTTGGGTCATCAAATTGGAAACGGAAACATAAAACCGGGAGCAGAAAAGACCAGAGCCATTAAAAAGTTTCCAATGCCAAAAAACGTCAAGGCTGTTCAGGCTTTTCTCGGATTAACTGGTTTTTTCCGCAAATTTATAAGAGACTACTCATTGATCGCCAAGCCGCTGACAGATCTATTGCGAAAAGATGTCGAATTTAAAATGGGCCCTAGGGAACAAAATGCTGTTGAAGTCTTAAAGGATGCCTTAATAAAAGAGCCAGTTTTGAAGTTGTATCGAAGGGATGCCAGAACCGAAATACATACCGACGCATCTAAAGACGGGTTTGGTGCTGTTTTGCTACAGTGGCAAGAGGGTCAACTTCACCCCGTTTTGTTTTGGAGCAAGAAAACCTGAGTCTGAAGCACGGCTGCATAGCTATGTACAAGAAGCCAAAGCTATATTCCTAGCTTGCAAAAAATTTCGGCAGTATATTCTTGGAATTAACTTTAAGCTTGTAACCGATTGCGCTGCGTTCAAGCAAACATTGAGTAAGAAAGACGTTCCTCGGGAGGTTGCCCAATGGGTGCTATACTTGCAAGACTTCGATTTTGAGGCAGTGCACAGACCAGGAGAGCGGCTAAAACACGTGGATTGCCTAAGCCGATACACAAGTCAAATAATGTTAGTATCATCAACAGTCACAGCGAAGATTAGAAAAGCCCAGCAAGATGATACGATGATTAAAGCAATTTCCGAGATTCTTAGAAGCAAGCCGTATGACAACTTTAAGCTTAAAGGAGGTTTGGTGTACAAGGTGGTACAAGGAATAGATTTGCTCGCTATACCAAAATCCCTAGAAAGAGAAATAATTACGGAAGCTCACAACGCAGGACACTTTGCAGTGCAAAAAACTATGCACGCAGTACAACAAAGTTTTTGGATACCACATCTGGAAGGCAAAGTGATGCAGATAATAAACAATTGTGTTAAATGCATTATCTACAACAAGAAACTTGGCAAAAAAGAAGGGTTTCTTTATCAAATTGACAAAGGATCCGAACCGCTGCACACTTTACAAGTGGATCACCTCGGACCGATGGATGCCACATCAAAGCTGTATAAATACATATTTGCAATGGTCGATAGTTTCAGCAAATTTGTATGGATGTACCCCACAAAAACCACTAATGCCGACGAGGTCATCAAAAAGCTACAGGAATGGTCAGATATATTCGGACATCCAGCTCGCATCATAAGTGATCGTGGGTCAGCATTTACATCGTCAAGTTTTGAAGAGTATACGAAACAGAATGGAATTGAACATGTTTGGAGCACCACTGGAGTGCCAAGAGGAAATGGACAAATTGAACGTGTCAACCGATCGATCCTTAACATTATATCCAAGTTGTCATCGGAGGAGCCTGAGAGATGGTATAAGTTCGTACCGAGAGTTCAAAAAACGATTAATTCTTCTGTCCATAAGTCCACAAAGCGGTCTCCATTTGAATTGATGCTTGGCGTGAAAATGAGAAGTGGAACCGAAAGCGATATCTTACAGTTGCTCGAAAATGAAATGTTTGATACCTTTGACTCAGAAAGACAAGAGATTCGTGATAAAGCAAAAGAAAATATACGGATGGCTCAGAAAGGTTATAAAGAACAGTTCGATAAAAACCGAAAGAACGAGGTTGGATACAGTGTTGGAGATCTAGTGGCCATTCGTAGAACACAATTTGTAGCAGGCAAAAAGTTGGCAAGCGAGTTTTTGGGACCGTACGAGATAGTAAAGTTGAAACGTGCAGGACGCTATGATGTTCGAAAAGCATAACAGATACCGAGGGACCAAAATATACGACCACTAGCAATGACAACATGAAATTGTGGAGTTTTGTAGCAGAAAACGAGGATGCATGGTCATCAGAGGCTGATGACTAATCAGGAAGGCCGAATGTGAGATGGGATAAGGTAGTTGCAGCGTGGTGGCAACTCCCTTACGCAGCAGCAGTCGTGAGGTGTCGTGTAAAGTCAGCAGTCGATATTCAGCAGTCAGCAGTCGATATTCAGCAGTCAGCAGTCGAGGTTCAGCAGTCGGCAGTCGGTGTTCAGCAGTCAGAAGTATCAGCAGTCAGCAGTCGTAAGCAGCAGTAAGAAGCCGATAAATCAGCAGTATACAGAACCCGAGATTTAAGTTGCATATTTTGTAATCATTATTCGCCCGTCCACGATTTATAATAATATCAATAAACTATAATATAATACATTTGGGGACTCAATTGAGGACTCCATCTTACATATATATATATATATATATTACATCTGACATTTCGAGTGTTATAGCCACCATCCTTTATATAACAGAAATACAAGCTGCTTGAACCATTCTACAGCCGCGATTTTGAGTCTTATACCCGCCTCCCTTTATATGACAGCTATACAAGTTGCTGGAACCATTCTACAACCGCCATTTTCAAACTTATACCCGCCATCCTTTATATGAGAGCTATACAATCTGCTGGAACCATTCTACAGCCGCCATTTTGAGTGTTATAGCCATCATCTTTTATATAACAGAAATAAAAGTTGCTGGAACCATCCTACAGCCGCCATTTTGAGTCTTATACCGGCCATTTTTTATATCGTAGCCATAAAAGCTGCTGGAACCATTTTACAGCTCCCATTTCGAGTGTTATAGCCACCATCCTTTATATAACAGAAATACAAGCTGCTGGAACCATTCTACAGCCGTCATAAAAGCTGCTGGAACCATTTTACAGCTCCCATTTCGAGTGTTATAGCCACCATCCTTTATATAACAGAAATACAAGCTGCTGGAACCATTGTACAGCCGTCATTTTGTGTCTTATACCGGCCATTTTTTCTATCGTAGCCATAAAAGCTGCTGGAACCATTCTACAGCCGCCAATATGAGTATTACAGCCACCATCCTTTTTATAACAGATATACAAGCTGTTGGAACCATTCTACAGCCGACATTTTGAGCCTTATACCCGCCTTCCTTTATATAACAGAAATAAAAGTTGCTGCCATTTCGAGTGTTATAGCCACCATCCTTAATATAACCGAAATACAAGCTGCTGGAACCATCCTACAGATGCCATTTTGAATCCTATACCCGCCATTTTTTATATCGTAGCCATAGAAGCTGCTGGAACCATTTTCCATCCGCCATTTAGAGTGTTATAGCCACCATCCTTTATATAACAGCCATAAAAGCTGCTGGAAATATTCTACATCCACCATTTTGTGTCTTATACAGGCCATTTTTTATATCGTAGCCATAAAAGCTGCTGGTTTCATTTTCATCCGCCATTTAGAGTGTTATAGCCACCGTCTTTTAAATAACAGCCATAAAAGCTGCTGGAACCTTTGTACAGCCGCCATTTTGAGTCTTACAGCCGCCATCCTTTATATGACAGTTATACAAGCTGCTGGAACCATTCTACAGCCGTCATTTTGAGTCTTATAGCCACCATCCTTTATATAGTAGCTATACAAGCTGCTGGAACCATTCCACAGCCGCCATTTTGAGTGTTATAGCCGCCATTTTTTATATAACAGCTATACAAGCTGCTGGAACCATTCTACAGCCGCCATTTTGAGTCTTATAGCCGCCATCCTTTATATCGTGGCCACAAAATCTGCTGGAACCATTCTACAGCCGCCATTATGAGTCTTACAGCCACCATCCTTCTTATAATAGAAATACAAGCTGTTGGAGTCTTATACCCGCCTTCCCAGTTACAGTTATAGTGACAGTTATAGAAGCTGCTGGAACCATTCTAGAGCCGCCATTTTCAGTCTTACAGCTGTCATCCTTTATATCGTAGCCATAAAAGCTGCTGGAACCATTTTCCATCCGCCATTTAGAGTGTTATAGCCACCATCCTTTATATAACAGCCATAAAAGCTGCTGGAACAATTCTACATCCACCATTTTGTGTCTTATACACGCCATTTTTTATATCATAGCCATAAAAGCTGCTGGTTTCATTTTCATCCGCCATTTAGAGTGTTATAGCCACCATCTTTTGAGTCTTACAGCCGCCATCCTTTATATGACAGTTATACAAGCTGCTGGAACCATTCTACAGCCGCCATTTTGAGTCCTATACCCGCCATTTTTTATATCGTAGCCATAAAAGCTGCTGGAACCATTTTCCATCCGCCATTTAGAGTGTTAAAGCCACCATCCTTTATATAACAGCCATAAAAGCTGCTGGAACAATTCTACATCCACCATTTTGAGTCTTATACACGCCATTTTTTATATCGTAGCCATAAAAGCTGCTGGTTTCATTTTCATCCGCCATTTAGAGTGTTATAGCCACCATCTTTTATAAAAGCTGCTGGAACCATTCTACATCCACCATTTAGAGTCTTATAGCGGCCACTCCTTATATAACAGCTTTACAAGCTGCTGGAACCGTTCTACAGCTGCTATTTTGAGTCTTATAGTTGTAACAGCTATAAAAGCTGCTGAATCCTATGTACAGCCGCCATTTTGAGTCTTATAGCCGCCATTCTTTATATGACAGTTATACAAGCTGCTGGAACCATTCTACAGCCGCCATTTTTAGTCTTACAGCCGCCATTTTTTATATAACAGCTTTGCAAGCTCTTTGAACCATTCTACAGCCGTTATTTTGAATCTTATAGCCACCATCCTTTATATAGTAGCTATACAAGCTGCTGGAACCATTCCACAGCCGCCATTTTGAGTGTTATAGCCGCCATTTTTTATATAACAGCTATACAAGCTGCTGGAACCATTCTACAGCCGCCATTTTGAGTCTTATAGCCGCCATTTTTTATATAACAGCTTTGCAAGCTGTTTGAACCATTCTACAGCCGTCATTTTGAGTCGCCATCCCGCCATCCTTTATATCGTAGCCATAAAATCTGCTGGAACAATTCTATAGCCGCCATTATGAGTCTTACAGCCGCCATTATGAGTCTTACAGCCACCATCCTTTTTATAACAAATATACAAGCTGTTGGAACCTATCTACAGCCGCTATTTTGAGTCTTATACCCGCCTTCCTTTATGTGAGAGTTATACAAGCTGCTGGAACCATTTTACAGCTGCCATTTCGAGTGTTATAGCCACCATCCTTTATATAACCGAAATACAAGCTGCTGGAACCATCCTACAGCCGCCATTTTGAGTCCTATACCCGCCATTTTTTATATCGTAGCCATAAAAGCTGCCGGAACTATTTAACATCCGCCATTTAGAGTGTTATAGCCATTCTACAGCCGTCAGTTTGAGTCTTGTAGCCACCATCCTTTATAAAACAGCTATACAAGCTGCTGGAACTATTCTACAGCCGCCATTATGAGTCTTACAGCCACCATCCTTTTTATAACAAATATACAAGCTGTTGGAACCATTCTACAGCCGCTATTTTGAGTCTTATACCCGCCTTCCTTTATATGAGAGTTATACAAGCTGCTGGAACCATTCTTCAGCCGCCATTATGAGTCTTACAGCCACTATCCTTTATATAACAGAAATACAAGCTGCTGGAACCATTCTACACCCGCCATTTTGAGTCTTATAGCCGCCATTCCTTATATAACAGTTTTACAAGCTGCTGGAACAGCTTACAGCCGCCATTTTGAGTCTAATAGTCGACATCCTTATTGTAACAGCTATAAAAGCTGCTGGAACCTTTGTACGCCCGCAATTTTGAGTCTTATACACGCCATTTTTTGTATCGTAGCCATAAAAGCTGCTGGTTTCATTTTCATCCGCCATTTAGAGTGTTATAGCCACCATTTTTTATATAACAGCCATAAAAGCTGCTGGAACAATCCTACATTCACCATTTAGAGTCTTATAGCGGCCATTTCTTATATAACAGCTTAACAAGCTGCTGGAACCGTTCTACAGCTGCTATTTTGAGTCTTATAGTTGTAACAGCTATAAAAGCTGCTGAAACCTTTGTACAGCCGCCATTTTGAGTCTTACAGCCGCCATCCTTTATATGACAGTTATACAAGCTGCTAGTACCGTTCTACAGACGCCATTTTGAGTTTTATACCCGCCATTTTTTATATAACAGCTATACAAGGTGCTGGAACCATTCTACAGCCGCAATTTTGAGTCCTACAGTCGCCATTTTTTATATAACAGCTTTGCAAGCTGTTTGAACCATTCTACAGCCGTCATTTTGAGTCTTGTAGCCACCATCCTTTATATAGTAGCTATACAAGCTGCTGGAACCATTCCACAGAAGCCATTTTGAGTGTTATAGCCGCCATTTTTTATATATCAGCTATACAAGCTGCTGGAACCATTCTACAGCCGCCATTTTGAGTCTTATAGCCGCCATTTTTTATATAACAGCTTTGCAAGCAGTTTGAACCATTCTACAGCCGTCATTTTGAGTCTTATACCCGCCATCCTTTATATCGTAGCCATAAAAGCTGCTGGAACCATTTTCCATCTGCCATTTCGAGTGTTATAGCCAACATCCTTTATATAACAGAAAAACAAGTTGGTGGAACCATTCTACAGCTGTCATTTTGAGTCTTGTAGCCACCATCCTTTATATAACTATACAAGTTGCTGGTACGATTCTACTGCCGCCATTATGAGTCTTACAGCCACCATCCTTTTTATAACAGATATACAAGCTGTTGAAACCATTCTACAGCCGCCATTTTGGGTCTTATACGCGCCTTCCTTTATATGAGAGCTATACAAGCTGCTGGAACCGTTCTACAGCCGCCATTTTGAGTGTTATAGCCATCATCCTTTATATACCAGAAATAAAAGTTGGTGGAACCATTCTACAGCCGCCATTTTGAGTGTTATAGCCACCATCCTTTATATAACATTTTTTATATCGTAGCCATAAAAGCTGCTGGAACCATTTGCCATCCGCCATTAAGAGTGTTATAGCCACCATCCTTTATATAATAGAAATACAAGCTGCCGGAACCATTCTGCAGCCGCCATTTTGAGTCTTATAGCCGCCACTCCATATGTAACAGCTTTACAAGCTGCTGGAACAGCTTAAAGCCGCCATTTTAAGTCTTTTAGTCGACATCCTTAATGTAACAGCTATAAAAGCAGCTGGAACCTTTGTACAGCCGCCATTTTGAGTCTTATACCCGCCATTTTTTACATCGTAGCCATAAAAGCTGCTGGTTTTATTTTCATCCGCCATTTAGAGTGTTATAGCTACCATCTTTTATATAACAGCCATAAAAGGTGCTGGAACAATTCTACATTCACCATTTAGAGTCTTAAAGCGGCCATTCCTTATATAACAGCTTTACAAGCTGCTGGAACCGTTCTACAGCTATTTTGAGTCTTATAGTTGTAACCGCTATAAAAGCTGCTGAAACCTTAGTACAACCGCCATTTTGAGTCTTATAGCCCCTATCCCTTATATGACAGTTATACAAGCTGCTAGTACCGTTCTACAGACGCCATTTTGAGTGTTATACCCGCCATTTTTTATATAACAGCTATACAAGCTGCTGGAACCATTCTACAGCCGCCATTTTGAGTCCTACAGTCGCCATTTTTTATATAACAGCTTTGCAAGCTGTTTGAACCATTCTACAGCCGTCATTTTGAGTCTTATAGCTGCCATCCTATATATCGTCGCCATAAAATCTGCTGGAACCATTCTACAGCCGCCATTATGAGTCTTACAGCCACCATCCTTTTTATAACAGATATACAAGCTGTTGGAGTCTTATACCCGCCTTCCTTTATATGACAGCTATACAAGCTGCTGGAACCATTCTACAGCCGTCATTTTGAGTCTTGTAGCCACCATCCATTATATAACAGCTATACAAGCTGCTGGAACTATTCTACAGCCCCCATTATGAGTCTTACAGCCACCATCCTTTTTATAACAGATAAACAAGCTGTTGGAGTCTTATACCCGCCTTCCTTTATATGACAGTTATAGAAGCTGCTGGAACCATTCTACAGCCGCCATTTTGAGTCTTATAGCTGCCATCCTTTATATCGTAGCCATAAAATCTGCTGGAACCATTCTACAGCCGCCATTATGAGTCTTACAGTCACAATCCTTTTTATAACAGATATACAAGCTGTTGGATTCTTATACCCGCCTTTCTTTATATGACAGTTGTACAAGCTGCTGGAACCATTCTACAACCGTCAGTTTGAGTCTTGTAGCCACCATCCTTTATATAACAGCTATACAAGCTGCTGGAACTATTCTACAGCCGCCATTATGAGTCTTACAGCCACCATCCATTTTATAACAAATATACAATCTGTTGGAACCATTCTACAGCCGCTATTTTGAGTCTTATACCCGCCTTCCTTTATATGAGAGTTATACAAGCTGCTGGAACCATTCTTCAGCCGCCATTATGAGTCTTACAGCCACTATCCTTTATATAACAGAAATACAAGCTGCTGGAACCATTCTACACCCGCCATTTTGAGTCTTATAGCCGCCATTCCTTATATAACAATTTTACAAGCTGCTGGAACAGCTTACAGCCGCCATTTTGAGTCTTATAGTCGACATCCTTAATGTAACAGCTATAAAACAGCTATAAAAGCAGCTGGAACCTTTGTACAGCCGCCATTTTGAGTCTTATACCCGCCATTTTTTATATCGTAGCCATAAAAGCTGCTGGTTTCATTTTCATCCGCCATTTAGAGTGTTATAGCCACCATCTTTTATATAACAGCCATAAAAGCTGCTGGAACAATTCTACATTCACCATTTAGAGTCTTATAGCGGCCATTCCTTATATAACAGCTTTACAAGCTGCTGGAACCGTTCTACAGCTATTTTGAGTCTTATAGTTGTAACCGCTATAAAAGCTGCTGAAACCTTTGTACAGCCGCCATTTTGAGTCTTATAGCCCCTATCCTTTATATGACAGTTATACAAGCTGCTAGTACCGTTCTACAGACGCCATTTTGAGTGTTATAGCCACCATCCTTTATATAACTTTTTTTATATCGTAGCCATAAAAGCTGCTGGAACCATTTGCCATCCGCCATTAAGAGTGTTATAGCCACCATCCTTTATATAATAGAAATACAAGCTGCCGGAACCATTCTGCAGCCGCCATTTTGAGTCTTATAGCCGCCACTCCATATGTAACATCTTTACAAGCTGCTGGAACAGCTTAAAGCCGCCATTTTGAGTCTTATAGTCGACATCCTTAATGTAACAGCTATAAAAGCAGCTGGAACCTTTGTACAGCCGCCATTTTGAGTCTTATACCCGCCATTTTTTACATCGTAGCCATAAAAGCTGCTGGTTTCATTTTCATCCGCCATTTAGAGTGTTATAGCCACCATCTTTTATATAACAGCCATAAAAGGTGCTGGAACAATTCTACATTCACCATTTAGAGTCTTATAGCGGCCATTCCTTATATAACAGCTTTACAAGCTGCTGGAACCGTTCTACAGCTATTTTGAGTCTTATAGTTGTAACCGCTATAAAAGCTGCTGAAACCTTTGTACAGCCGCCATTTTGAGTCCTATAGCCCCCATCCTTTATATGACAGTTATACAAGCTGCTAGTACCGTTCTACAGACGCCATTTTGAGTGTTATGCCCGCCATTTTTTATATAACAGCTATACAAGCTGCTGGAACCATTCTACAGCCGCCATTTTGAGTCCTACAGTCGCCATTTTTTATATAACAGCTTTGCAAGCTGTTTGAACCATTTTACAGCCGCCATTTTTAGTCTTATAGCCGCCATTTTTTATATAACAGCTTTGCAAGCTGTTTGAACCATTCTACAGCCGTTATTTTGAGTCTTATACCCGCCATCCTTTATATCGTAGCCATAAAATCTGCTGGAACCATTCTACAACCGCCATTATGAGTCTTACAGCCACCATCCTTCTTATAATAGATATAATAGATATAAGCTGTTGGAGTCTTATACCCGCCTTCCTTTATATGACAGTTATAGAAGCTGCTGGAACCATTCTACAGCCGCCATTTTGAGTCTTATAGCTGCCATCCTTTATATCGTAGCCATAAAATCAGCTGGAACCATTCTACAGCCGCCATTATGAGTCTTACAGTCACAATCCTTTTTATAACAGATATACAAGCTGTTGGATTCTTATACCCGCCTTTCTTTATATGACAGTTGTACAAGCTGCTGGAACCATTCTACAACCGTCAGTTTGAGTCTTGTAGCCACCATCCTTTATATAACAGCTATACAAGCTGCTGGAACTATTCTACAGCCGCCATTATGAGTCTTACAGCCACCATCCATTTTATAACAAATATACAATCTGTTGGAACCATTCTACAGCCGCTATTTTGAGTCTTATACCCGCCTTCCTTTATATGAGAGTTATACAAGCTGCTGGAACCATTCTTCAGCCGCCATTATGAGTCTTACAGCCACTATCATTTATATAACAGAAATACAAGCTGCTGGAACCATTCTACACCCGCCATTTTGAGTCTTATAGCCGCCATTCCTTATATAACAATTTTACAAGCTGCTGGAACAGCTTACAGCCGCCATTTTGAGTCTTATAGTCGACATCCTTAATGTAACAGCTATAAAACAGCTATAAAAGCAGCTGGAACCTTTGTACAGCCGCCATTTTGAGTCTTATACCCGCCATTTTTTATATCGTAGCCATAAAAGCTGCTGGTTTTATTTTCATCCGCCATTTAGAGTGTTATAGCCACCATCTTTTATATAACAGCCATAAAAGCTGCTGGAACAATTCTACATTCACCATTTAGAGTCTTATAGCGGCCATTCCTTATATAACAGCTTTACAAGCTGCTGGAACCGTTCTACAGCTATTTTGAGTCTTATAGTTGTAACCGCTATAAAAGCTGCTGAAACCTTTGTACAGCCGCCATTTTGAGTCTTATAGCCCCTATCCTTTATATGACAGTTATACAAGCTGCTAGTACCGTTCTACATACGCCATTTTGAGTGTTATAACCGACATTTTTATATAACAGCTATACAAGCTGCTGGAACCATTCTACAGCCGCCATTTTGAGTCCTACAGTCGCCATTTTTTATATAACAGCTTTGCAAGCTGTTTGAACCATTCTACAGCCGTCATTTTGAGTCTTATACCCGCCATCCTTTATATGGTAGCCATAAAATCTGCTGGAACCATTCTACAACCGCCATTATGAGTCTTACAGCCACTATCCTTTATATAACAGAAATACAAGCTGCTGGAACCATTCTACACCCGCCATTTTGAGTCTTATAGCCGCCATTCCTTATATAACAATTTTACAAGCTGCTGGAACAGCTTACAGCCGCCATTTTGAGTCTTATAGTCGACATCCTTAATGTAACAGCTATAAAACAGCTATAAAAGCAGCTGGAACCTTTGTACAGCCGCAATTTTGAGTCTTATACACGCCATTTTTTGTATCGTAGCCATAAAAGCTGCTGGTTCATTTTCATCCGCCATTTAGAGTGTTATAGCCACCATCTTTAATATAACAGCCATAAAAGCTGCTGGAACAATCCTACATTCACCATATAGAGTCTTATAGCGGCCATTTCTTATATAACAGCATTAAAAGCTGCTGGAACCGTTCTACAGCTGCTATTTCGAGTCTTATAGTTGTAACAGCTATAAAAGCTGCTGAAACCTTTGTACAGCCGCCATTTTGAGTCTTATAGCCGCCATCCTTTATATGACAGATATACAAGCTGCTGAAACCATTCTACAGCCTCCATTTTGAGTCCTATAGCTGTTATCCTTTATAACGTAGCCATAAAATCTGCTGGAACTATTCTACAGCCGTCATTACAAGTGTTACACACAACATCCTTTATATAAGAGAAAAACCAGCTGCAGGAACCATTCTACAGCCGCCATTTTCAGTCTTATATTCTCCATCCTTTTTATAACAGATATACAACCTGCTGGAAGCATTCTACAGCCGCTATTTTAAGTCTTATAGACGTTATCCTTTATATCGTAGCCATTAAAGCTGCTGGAACCAATGTACAATGGTACAGCCGCCATTTTGAGTGTTATAGCCACTATCCTTTATATAACAGAAATACGAGCTGCTGGAACCATTCTACAGCCGCCATTTTGAGTCTTATAGCCGCCATTCTTTATATTACAGCTTTACAATCTACTGGAATCATTTTACAGCCGCCATTTTGAGTCTTATAGCCGCCATCCCTTATATGACAGTTATACAAGCTGCTGGAACCGTTCTACAGCCGCCATTATGAGTCTTATACCGTTCATCCTTTATATAACAGCTATACAAGCTGCTGGAACCCTTCAACAGCCTTCATTTTGAGTATAATAGTCGCCATCCCTTATATGACAGATATTCAAGCTGCTGGAACCGTTTTACAGCCGCCATTTTGAGTCTTATAGCCGCCATCCCTTATATAAAAGTTATACAAGCTGCTGGAATCGTTCTACAGCCGCCACTTTGAGTCTCATAGCCGCCATCGTTTATATAACAGCTTTACAATCTACTGGAATCATTCTACAGCCGCCATTATGAGTCCTATACCCGTGACCCTTATATAACAGCTATACAAGCTGCTGGAACAATTTTACAGCTGCCATTTTGAGCGTTATAACCGCCATTCTTTATATAACAGCTATACAAGCTGCTGGAACCATTCTGCAGCCACCATTATGAGTCTTATACCCTTCATCTTTTATATAACAGCTATACAAGCTGCTGGAACTGTTCTACAGCCGCCATTTTGAATGTTATTGCCGCCACTCTTTATATAACAGCTATACACGCTGCTGGAACTATTCTACAGCCGCCGTTTTGAATCTTATAGCCGCCAACCTTTTTATAACAGATACAAAACCTGCTGGAACCATTCAACAGCCTTCATTTTGGGTCTTATAGTCGCCATGCCTTATATAAAAGTTATACAACCTGATGCAACCGTTCTGAAGCCGCCATTTTGAGTCTTATAGCCTCCATCGTTTTTATAACAGATATAAAACCTGCTGGAACCATTCTACAGCCGCCATTTTGAATCTTATAGACGTTATCCTTTATATCGTAGCCATTAAAGCTGCTGGAACCAATGTACAATGGTACAGCCGCCATTTTGAGTGTTATAGCCACTATCCTTTATATAATAGAAATACAAGGAACCATTTTACAGCCGCCATTTTGAGCCTTATACACGCCATTTTTTATATCATAGACATAAAAGCTGCTGAAACCATTTTCCATCCGCCATGTAGAGTGTTATAGCCACCATCCTTTATATAACAGAAATACAAGCTGCTGGAACCATTCTACAGCCGCCATTTTGACTCTTGTAGTCGCCATCCTTTATATCGTAGCCATTAAAGCTACTGGAACCATTCTACAGCCGCCATTTTGAATCTTACAGCCACCATCCCTTATATAACAGATGTACAAGCTGCTGAAACCATTCTACAGTCGCCATTTTGAGTGTTATAGCCGCCACTCTTTATATAACAGCTATAAACGCTGCTGGAACTATTCTACAGCCGCCATTTTGAATCTTATAGCCGCCACCCTTTTTATTACAGATATACAACCTGCTGGAACCATTCAACAGCCTTCATTTTGGGTCTTATAGTCGCCATCCCTTATATGACCGTTATACAAGCTGCTGGAACCGTTCTACAGCCGCCATTTTGAGTCTTATAGCCGTCATCCTTTTTATAACAGATATACAACCTGCTGGAACCATTCTACAGCCGCTATTTTGAGTCTTATAGACGTTATCCTTTTTATCGTAGCCATTAAATCTGCTGGAAACAATGTACAATGGTACAGCCGCCATTTTGAGTGTTATAGCCACAATCCTTTATATAACAGAAATAAGAGATGCTTCTACAGCCGCCACTTTGAGTCTTATAGCCGCCATTCTTTATATCGTAGCCATAAAAGCTGCTGGAACCATTTTCCATCCGCCATTTAGAGTGTTATAGCCGCCGTCCTTTATATAACAGCTATACAAGCTGCTGGAACCATTCTGCAGCCGCCATTATGAGTCTTATACCCGCCTTCCTTTATATGACAGTTACACAAGCTGTTGGAAACATTATACAGCCGCCATTTTGAGTCTCATACCCGCCTTCCTTTATATGACAGTTATACAAGCTGCTGGATCCATTCAACATCCGCCATTTTGATTCTTATAGTCGCCATCCTTTATATCGAAGCCATTAAAGCTGGTGGAACCATTCTACAGACGCCATTTCGAGTGTTATAGACACCATCCTCTATATAATAGAAATACAAGCTGCTGGAACCATTCTACAGTCGCCATTTTGCGTGTTATAGCCGCCAACCTTTATGTAACAGCTATACAAGCTGCTGGAACCATTCTACAGCTGCCATTATGAGTCTTACAGCCACCATTCTTTATATAACAGATATACAAGCTGCTGGAACCATTCTACAGACCCCATTTTAAGACTTATACCCGTCATCCTTTATATAACAGCTATACAAGCTGATGGAACTATTCTACAGCCGCCATTTTGACATGTAAGCCGCCATCCTTTAGATCGTAGTCATTAAAGCTGCTGGAACCAATCTACAGTCGCCATTTTGAGTCTTATACCCGTCATCCTTTATATAACAGCTAGACAAGCTGCTGGAACTGTTCTACAGCCGCCATTTTGAATCTTATAGCCGCCATCTTTTTTATAACAGATATACAACCTGCTGGAACCATTCTACAGCGCCATTATGAGTCTTACAGCCACCATCCTTTATATAATAGATATGCAAGCTGCTGAAATGATTTTACTGTCGCCATTTTGAGCGTTATAGCCGCCATTCTTTATATAACAGCTATAAAAGCTGCTGGAACCATTTTGCAGCCGCCATTATGAGTCTTATACCCTTCATCTTTTATATAACAGCTATACAAGCTGCTGGAACTGTTCTACAGCCGCCATTTTGAATGTTATAGCCGCCACTCTTTATATAACAGCTATACACGCTGCTGGAACTATTCTACAGCCGCCATTTTGAATCTTATAGCCGCCACCCTTTTTATAACAGATATACAAACTGCTGGAACCATTCAACAGCCTTCATTTTTGTCTTATAGTCGCCATGCATTATCTAAAAGTTATACAACCTGCTGCAACCGTTCTACAGCCGCCATTTTGTCTTATAGCCGCCATCCTTTTTATAACAAATATACAATCTGTTGGAACCATTCTACAGCCGCTATTTTGAGTCTTATACCCGCCTTCCTTTATATGAGAGTTATAGAAGCTGCTGGAACCATTCTACAGCCGCCATTTTGAGTCTTATAGCTGCCATCCTTTATATCGTAGCCATAAAATCTGCTGGAACCATTCTACAGCCGCCATTATGAGTCTTACAGTCACAATCCTTTTTATAACAGATATACAAGCTGTTGGATTCTTATACCCGCCTTTCTTTATATGACAGTTGTACAAGCTGCTGGAACCATTCTACAACCGTCAGTTTGAGTCTTGTAGCCACCATCCTTTATATAACAGCTATACAAGCTGCTGGAACTATTCTACAGCCGCCATTATGAGTCTTACAGCCACTATCATTTATATAACAGAAATACAAGCTGCTGGAACCATTCTACACCCGCCATTATGAGTCTTATAGCCGCCATTCCTTATATAACTATTTTACAAGCTGCTGGAACAGCTTACAGCCGCCATTTTGAGTCTTACAGCCACCATCCTTTTTATAACAAATATACACTCTGTTGGAACCATTCTACAGCCGCTATTTTGAGTCTTATACCCGCCTTCCTTTATATGAGAGTTATACAAGCTGCTGGAACCATTCTTCAGCCGCCATTATGAGTCTTACAGCCACTATCATTTATATAACAGAAATACAAGCTGCTGGAACCATTCTACACCCGCCATTTTGAGTCTTATAGCCGCCATTCCTTATATAACAATTTTACAAGCTGCTGGAACAGCTTACAGCCGCCATTTTGAGTCTTATAGTCGACATCCTTAATGTAACAGCTATAAAACAGCTATAAAAGCAGCTGGAACCTTTGTACAGCCGCCATTTTGAGTCTTATACCCGCCATTTTTTATATCGTAGCCATAAAAGCTGCTGGTTTTATTTTCATCCGCCATTTAGAGTGTTATAGCCACCATCTTTTATATAACAGCCATAAAAGCTGCTGGAACAATTCTACATTCACCATTTAGAGTCTTATAGCGGCCATTCCTTATATAACAGCTTTACAAGCTGCTGGAACCGTTCTACAGCTATTTTGAGTCTTATAGTTGTAACCGCTATAAAAGCTGCTGAAACCTTTGTACAGCCGCCATTTTGAGTCTTATAGCCCCTATCCTTTATATGACAGTTATACAAGCTGCTAGTACCGTTCTACATACGCCATTTTGAGTGTTATAACCGCCATTTTTTATATAACAGCTATACAAGCTGCTGGAACCATTCTACAGCCGCCATTTTGAGTCCTACAGTCGCCATTTTTTATATAACAGCTTTGCAAGCTGTTTGAACCATTCTACAGCCGTCATTTTGAGTCTTATACCCGCCATCCTTTATATCTGCTGGAACCATTCTACAACCGCCATTATGAGTCTTACAGCCACTATCCTTTATATAACAGAAATACAAGCTGCTGGAACCATTCTACACCCGCCATTTTGAGTCTTATAGCCGCCATTCCTTATATAACAATTTTACAAGCTGCTGGAACAGCTTACAGCCGCCATTTTGAGTCTTATAGTCGACATCCTTAATGTAACAGCTATAAAACAGCTATAAAAGCAGCTGGAACCTTTGTACAGCCGCAATTTTGAGTCTTATACACGCCATTTTTTGTATCGTAGCCATAAAAGCTGCTGGTTCATTTTCATCCGCCGTTTAGAGTGTTATAGCCACCATCTTTAATATAACAGCCATAAAAGCTGCTGGAACAATCCTACATTCACCATATAGAGTCTTATAGCGGCCATTTCTTATATAACAGCATTAAAAGCTGCTGGAACCGTTCTACAGCTGCTATTTCGAGTCTTATAGTTGTAACAGCTATAAAAGCTGCTGAAACCTTTGTACAGCCGCCATTTTGAGTCTTATAGCCGCCATCCTTTATATGACAGATATACAAGCTGCTGAAACCATTCTACAGCCTCCATTTTGAGTCCTATAGCTGTTATCCTTTATAACGTAGCCATAAAATCTGCTGGAACTATTCTACAGCCGTCATTACAAGTGTTACACACAACATCCTTTATATAAGAGAAAAACAAGCTGCAGGAACCATTCTACAGCCGCCATTTTCAGTCTTATATTCTCCATCCTTTTATAACAGATATACAACCTGCTGGAAGCATTCTACAGCCGCTATTTTAAGTCTTATAGACGTTATCCTTTATATCGTAGCCATTAAAGCTGCTGGAACCAATGTACAATGGTACAGCCGCCATTTTGAGTGTTATAGCCACTATCCTTTATATAACAGAAATACGAGCTGCTGGAACCATTCTACAGCCGCCATTTTGAGTCTTATAGCCGCCATTCTTTATATTACAGCTTTACAATCTACTGGAATCATTTTACAGCCGCCATTTTGAGTCTTATAGCCGCCATCCCTTATATGACAGTTATACAAGCTGCTGGAACCGTTCTACAGCCGCCATTATGAGTCTTATACCGTTCATCCTTTATATAACAGCTTTACAAGCTGCTGGAACCCTTCAACAGCCTTCATTTTGAGTATAATAGTCGCCATCCCTTATATGACAGTTATTCAAGCTGCTGGAACAATTTTACAGCTGCCATTTTGAGCGTTATAGCCGCCATTCTTTATATAACAGCTATACAAGCTGCTGGAACCATTCTGCAGCCACCATTATGAGTCTTATACCCTTCATCTTTTATATAACAGCTATACACGCTGCTTGAACTGTTCTACAGCCGCCATTTTGAATGTTATAGCCGCCACTCTTTATATAACAGCTATACACGCTGCTGGAACTATTCTACAGCCGCCATTTTGAATCTTATAGCCGCCACCCTTTTTATAACAGATACAAAACCTGCTGGAACCATTCAACAGCCTTCATTTTGGGTCTTATAGTCGCCATGCCTTATATAAAAGTTATACAACCTGATGCAACCGTTCTACAGCCGCCATTTTGAGTCTTATAGCCTCCATCGTTTTTATAACAGATATAAAACCTGCTGGAACCATTCTACGGCCGCCATTTTGAGTCTTATAGCCGCTATCCTTTATATAACAGCTTTACAATCTACTGGAATCATTCTACAGCCGCCATTATGAGTCCTATACCCGTGACCCTTATATAACAGCTATACAAGCTGCTGGAACAATTTTACAGCTGCCATTTTGAGCGTTATAGCCGCCATTCTTTATATAACAGCTATACAAGCTGCTGGAACCATTCTGCAGCCACCATTATGAGTCTTATACCCTTCATCTTTTATATAACAGCTATACACGCTGCTTGAACTGTTCTACAGCCGCCATTTTGAATGTTATAGCCGCCACTCTTTATATAACAGCTATACACGCTGCTGGAACTATTCTACAGCCGCCGTTTTGAATCTTATAGCCGCCAACCTTTTTATAACAGATACAAAACCTGCTGGAACCATTCAACAGCCTTCATTTTGGGTCTTATAGTCGCCATGCCTTATATAAAAGTTATACAACCTGATGCAACCGTTCTACAGCCGCCATTTTGAGTCTTATAGCCTCCATCGTTTTTATAACAGATATAAAACCTGCTGGAACCATTCTACAGCCGCCATTTTGAATCCTATAGACGTTATCCTTTATATCGTAGCCATTAAAGCTGCTGGAACCAATGTACAATGGTACAGCCGCCATTTTGAGTGTTATAGCCACTATCCTTTATATAATAGAAATACAAGGAACCATTTTACAGCCGCCATTTTGAGCCTTATACACGCCATTTTTTATATCATAGACATAAAAGCTGCTGAAACCATTTTCCATCCGCCATGTAGAGTGTTATAGCCACCATCCTTTATATAACAGAAATACAAGCTGCTGGAACCATTCTACAGCCGCCATTATGAGTCTTACAGCCACCATTCTTTATATAACAGATATACAAGCTGCTGGAACCATTCTACAGACCCCATTTTAAGACTTATACCCGTCATCCTTTATATAACAGCTATACAAGCTGATGGAACTATTCTACAGCCGCCATTTTGACATTTATAGCCGCCATCCTTTAGATCGTAGTCATTAAAGCTGCTGGAACCAATCTACAGTCGCCATTTTGAGTCTTATACCCGTCAACCTTTATATAACAGCTAGACAAGCTGCTGGAACTGTTCTACAGCCGCCATTTTGAATCTTATAGCCGCCATCTTTTTTATAACAGATATACAACCTGCTGGAACCATTCTACAGCGCCATTATGAGTCTTACAGCCACCATCCTTTATATAATAGATATGCAAGCTGCTGAAATGATTTTACTGTCGCCATTTTGAGGGTTATAGCCGCCATTCTTTATATAACAGCTATAAAAGCTGCTGGAACCATTTTTCAGCCGCCATTATGAGTCTTATACCCTTCATCTTTTATATAACAGCAATACAAGCTGCTGGAACTGTTCTACAGCCGCCATTTTGAATGTTATAGCCGCCACTCTTTATATAACAGCTATACACGCTGCTGGAACTATTCTACAGCCGCCATTTTGAATCTTATAGCCGCCACCCTTTTTATAACAGATATACAAACTGCTGGAACCATTCAACAGCCTTCATTTTGGGTCTTATAGTCGCCATGCCTTATCTAAAAGTTATACAACCTGCTGCAACCGTTCTACAGCCGCCATTTTGTCTTATCGCCGCCATCCTTTTTATAACAGATATAAAACTGCTGGAACCAATCTACAGCCGCCATTTTGAATCTTACAGCCGCCATCCTTTTTATAACAGATATACAACAAGCTGCTGGAAGCAATCTACAGTCGACATTTTGAGTCTTATACCCGTCATCCTTTATATAACAGCTATTTAAGCTGCTGGAACTGTTATACAGCCGCCATTTTGAATCTTACAGCCCCCATCCTTTATATAACAGATATACAAGCTGCTGAAACCATTCTACAGTCGCCATTTTGAGTGTTATAGCCGCCATCCTTTTTATAACAGATATACAACCTGCTAGAACTATTCTACAGCCGCCATTATAGCCTCCATCCCTTATATAAAAGTTATATAAGCTGCTGGAACCGTTCTACAGCCGCCATTTTGAGTCTTATAGCCGCCATCCTTTTTATAACAGATATACAACCTGCTGGAACCATTCTACAGCCGCCATTTTGAGTCTTATAGACGTTATCCTTTTTATCGTAGCCATTAAAGCTGCTGGAACCAATGTACAATGGTACAGCCGCCGTTTTGAGTGTTATAGCCACTATCCTTTATATAACAGAAATACAAGGAACCATTTTACAGCCGCCATTTTGAGCCTTATACCCGCCATTTTTTATATCGTAGACATAAAAGCTGCTGGAACCATTTTCCATCCGCCATTTAGAGTGTTATAGCCACCATCCTTTATATAACAGAAATACAAGCTGCTGGAACAATTCTACAGTCGCCATTTTGCGTGTTATAGCCGCCAACCTTTATATAACAGCTATACAAGCTGCTGGAACCATTCTACAGCCGCCATTATGATTCTTACAGCCACCATTCTTTATATGACAGTTATACAAGCTGCTGGATCCATTCAACATCCGCCATTTTGATTCTTATAGTCGCCATCCTTTAGATCGTAGTCATTAAAGCTGCTGGAACCAATCTACAGTCGCCATTTTGAGTCTTATACCCGTCATCCTTTATATAACAGCTATACAAGCTGCTGGAACTGTTCTACAGACCCCATTTTGAGACTTATACCCGTCATCCTTTATATAACAGCTATACAAGCTGCTGGAACTATTCTACAGCTGCCATTTTGACACTTATAGCCGCCATCCTTTAGATCGTAGTCATTAAAGCTGCTGGAACCAATCTACAGTTGCCATTTTGAGTCTTATACCCGCCTTCCTTTATATGACAGTTACACAAGCTGTTGGAAACATTATACACCCGCCATTTTGAGTCTTATACCCGCCTTCCTTTATATGACAGTTATACAAGCTGCTGGATCCATTCTACAGCCGCCATTTTGAATCTTATAGACGTTATCCTTTATATCGTAGGCATTAAAGCTACTGGAACCATTCTACAGCCGCCATTTTGAATCTTACAGCCGCCATCCTTTTTATAACAGATATACAACTAGCTGCTGGAAGCAATCTACAGTCGACATTTTGAGTCTCATACCCGTCATCCTTTATATAACAGCTATACAAGCTGCTGGAACTGTTATACAGCCGCCATTTTGAATCTTACAGCCCCAATCCTTTATATAACAGATATACAAGCTGCTGAAACCATTCTACAGTCGCCATTTTGAGTGTTATAGCCGCAATTCTTTATATAACAGCTATACAAGCTGATGGAACCATTCTGCAGCCGCCATTATGAGTCTTATACCCTTCATCCTTTATATAACAGCTATACAAGCTGCTGGAACTGTTCTACAGCCGCCATTTTGAATGTTATAGCCGCCACTCTTTATATAATAGCTATACACGCTGCTGGAACTATTCTACCTCCGACTTTTTGAATTTTATAGCCGCCATCCTTTTTATAACAGATATACAACCTGCTAGTACTATTCTACAGCCGCCATTTTGAATCTTAAAGCCGCCATCCTTTATATAACAGCACTACAAGCTGCTGGAACCATTCAACAGCCTTCATTTTGAGTCTTATAGTCGCCATCCCTTATACGACAGTTATACAAGCTGCTGGAACCGTTCTACAGGCGCCATTTTGAGTTAAGACTCAGGCTATAAGTAGCCTCCATCCCTTATATAAAAGTTATATAAGCTGCTGGAACCGTTCTACAGCCGCCATTTTTAGTCTTATAGCCGCCATACTTTTTATAACAGAAATACGAGCTGCTGGAACCATTCTACAGCCGCCATTTTGAGTCTAATACCCACCATTTTTTATATCGTAGACATAAAAGCTGCTGGAACCATTTTCCATCCGCCATTTAGAGTGTTATAGCCACCATCCTTTATATAACAGAAATACAAGCTGCTGGAACCATTTTGCGTGTTATAGCCGCCAACCTTTATATAACAGCTATACAAGCTGCTGGAACCATTCTACAGCCGCCATTATGAGTCTTACAGCCACCATTCTTTATATGACAGTTATACAAGCTGCTGGATCCATTCAACATCCGCAATTTTGATTCTTATAGTCGCCATCCTTTAGATCGTAGTCATTAAAGCTGCTGGAACCAATCTACAGTCGCCATTTTGAGTCTTATAGTCGCCATCCCCTATATGACACTTATGCAAGCTGCTGGAACCGTTCTACAGCCGCCATTTTGAGTCTTATAGCCTCCATCCCTTATATAAAAGTTATATAAGCTGCTGGAACCGTTCTACAGCCGCCATTTTGAGTCTTATAGCCGCCATCCTTTTTATAACAGATATACAACCTGCTGGAACCATTCTACAGCCGCCATTTTGAGTCTTATAGACGTTATCCTTTTTATCGTAGCCATTAAAGCTGCTGGAACCAATGTACAATGGTACAGCCGCCATTTTGAGTGTTATAGCCACTATCCTTTATATAACAGAAATACATGGGAACCATTTTACAGCCGCCATTTTGAGCCTTATACCCGCCATTTTTTATATCGTAGACATAAAAGCTGCTGGAACCATTTTCCATCCGCCATTTAGAGTGTTATAGAAACCATCCTTTATATAACAGAAATACAAGCTGCTGGAACTATTTTGCGTGTTATAGCCGCCAACCTTTATATAACAGCTATACAAGCTGCTTGAACCTTTCTACAGCCGCCGTTATGAGTCTTACAGCCACAATTCTTTATATGACAGTTATACAAGCTGCTGGATCCATTCAACATCCGCCATTTTGATTCTTATAGTCGCCATCCTTTAGATCGTAGTCATTAAAGCTGCTGGATCCAATCTACAGTCGCCATTTTGAGTCTTAACCCGCCTTCCTTTATATGACAGTTACACAAGCTGTTGGAAACATTATACAGCCGCCATTTTGAGTCTTATACCCGCCTTCCTTCATATGACAGTTATACAAGCTGCTGGATCCATTCAACATCCGCCATTTTGATTCTTATAGTCGCCATCCATTATATCGAAGCCATTAAAGCTGCTGGAACCAATCTACAGTCGCCATTTTGAGTCTTATACCCGTCATCCTTTATATAACAGCTATACAAGCTGCTGGAACTGTTCTACAGCCGCCATTTTGAATCTTATAGCAGCCATCCTTTTTATAACAGATATACAACCTGCTGGAACCATTCTACAGCGCCATTATGAGTCTTACAGCCACCATCCTTTATATAATAGATATGCAAGCTGCTGAAATGATTTTACTGTCGCCATTTTGAGCGTTATAGCCGCCATTCTTTATATAACAGCTATACAAGCTGCTGGAACCATTCTGCAGCCGCCATTATGAGTCTTATACCCTTCATCTTTTATATAACAGCTATACAAGCTGCTGGAACTGTTCTACAGCCGCCATTTTGAATGTTATAGCCGCCACTCTTTATATAACAGCTATACACGCTGCTGGAACTATTCTACAGCCGACATTTTGTATCTTATAGCCGCCACCCTTTTTATAACAGATATGCAACCAGCTGGAACCATTCAACAGCCTTAATTTTGGGTCTTATAGTCGCCAAGCATTATCTAAAAGTTATACAACCTGCTGCAACCGTTCTACAGCCGCCATTTTGAGTCTTATAGCCGCCATCCTTTTTATAACAGATATAAAACATGCTGGAACCATTCTACAGCCGCCATTTTGAATCTTATAGACTTTATCCTTTATATCGTAGGCATTAAGCTGCTGGAAACAATCTACAGTCGACATTTTGAGTCTTATACCCGTCATCCTTTATATAACAGCTATACAAGCTGCTGGAACTGGAACTGTTATACAGCCGCCATTTTGAATCTTACAGCCCCCATCCTTTATATAACAGATATACAAGCTGCTGAAACCATTCTACAGTCGCCATTTTGAGTATTATAGCCGCAATTCTTTATATAACAGCTATACAAGCTGCTGGAACCATTCTGCAGCCGCCATTATGAGTCTTATACCCTTCATCCTTTATATAACAGCTATACAAGCTGCTGAAACTGTTCTACAGCCGCCATTTTGAATGTTATATAGCCAATCACTTTAAATTTGCATAAACTTTAAAATTTCCTTATTTCTTTTTTGATTTTAAGGATATCCAATTCAACCGCCGCCGCGTACAGACGTGTTTTTTAATGCACTCCGCAAAATTTAGTGTAAAAAATAAAAAGACCGCGTTTGCAAAAATTGTGTAGGGCTCTCAGTCGCCTCAGAGACGCCTATTTACAATCATATTGCTATTAGTCTGTTCTAATAGCAATAAATACTAAGTTGCAACAACAAAGTGAGCACCTTTTTTGGAAAAGACATGTCCACCAATTCGGGCCCAAGCTCTCTTGATCCCCACCAGCAACAGCTACAAGAACTACTTGTACAACAACAACGTGAGCGTCGTCTCTCGGTCCAACGCAACAACGCGTACTTTTCGGTGGTGTCGCCGACCCCACTGAATGCTACCGTAAGCAATAACACCGAAAGTGCAAGCCACTCAGCAACAGCAAGCCACAACAGCAATTTACCGTGGAGAGAGCAGTGTGCTTCTCCATCAATATCGATAACTGGGTCACCGATTGCACCGACCAGCACCGTCAGCTCGTTGACAGCAACTGCTGCAACGTCTGCAGAAGTATTGACCTGCCTCAAGCCGCCATCGACAAGTCGCCCAGAGTCAGCCACGACAAGAAACCCAACGCCTTCTGTCCAAACTGGAATGGATAGATATATTAAAATAACTAAGCGGAAGCTAAGCCCGCAAAAGAAAAAAATTGGCAATACGTCTAAAATAACCAAAACAAATGAACGAGCAGCACTTCTAAGCGGAAATCGTTTTAAAATTCTTGCCGATCAGCAAGACGATCAAGCCGGCGCTGTGGATAAAGTTAAATCGGCTAGACCACCCCCTCTATACATCCGTGAAGCCAACTGCAGCGCCCTGATTTCGAAGCTAGTAGAAACAGTAGGGGCAAATAACTTTGTTGTAAACCCTCTCAACAGGGGTAACATAAAAGAAATTAAATGTCAAACCCAAACTGAGGACAATTTCCGCATCATCGAAAAGTACCTCCGTAATGCTAACATAAACTTCTATACCTACCAACTAAAAAGCAGTAAAGGGCTCCAGGTTGTGTTAAAGGGGATCGAGCCATCGGTCCCACTTCAAGAAATAGCAGACGCATTGGCCGAAAAAGGGTTTGCAGTTAAGTCCGTTGTCAATATCATCAACAGGAATAAAGTCGCACAGCCGCTCTTTAAAATCGAGCTCCAACCAGATGCAAAGCGGTCGAAGCCAAATGAAGTGCATCCAATCTACAACCTTCAGCTCCTATTGCACAGAAGAATCACCGTAGAGGAGCCCCATAAGAGATACCAACCACCTCAGTGTAAGAACTGCCAGGAATACAACCACACCTCTAACAATTGCAATCTTAGGTCAGTGTGTGTTGGCTGCGGCGAACATCATAAAGATGGCATTTGCACCAAGGACAGAAACAACGTCGTACTAAGACTATGCCGTAACTGTGGAGGGAACCACACAGCCAACTACAGGGGATGTCCTGTCTTCAAGGATCTTAAATCGCACCTAAACGGGCGTAAACCCCCAGCTGGACCAAAAATCACCTTCAACGCCTCCAAAACTACACCGGAGGTATTCTTCGCCAAGGCTGTTAGATCATCTAACATGCCTACTACAACCAATCCTAGTGTATCCTTCGCTAGTGTACTCCGAACTGGACAGACGGAGCCCGCGAAAGAGACCCCGTCACTCCACTATCTACAGAATCCGCAACCTAGCGCACCAGAGCTTGGCCAGCAAACTCCAAGTGGTTTAGAGGCCCTATTGATCTCACTTAATCAAAACATGACCACTTTTATGACGTTCATGCAAAACTGTATTCAGGAACTGATGCGGAATCAAAACCTGCTTATCCAGAAGCTTATCGAGAATAAATAATGGCTTCCCTACGTCTATGTCTTTGGAATGCTAATGGCGTCTCCAAGCACAAAAATGAACTGCAACTATTCCTAGACTCAAGTGAAATCGACGTCATGCTGATATCGGAAACACATTTAACATCAAAAAATAACTTTCAAATACCAAAATACACCTTCTACGCAACAAACCATCCAGACGGAAAAGCTCATGGCGGGACTGGTATCCTAATCAAAAACCGTATAAAACACTTGTTCCTCAACAGATTCGAAACACAGCACCTACAAGCAACTGCTATAACCGTCCAAACCAGCTGCGGCAACACTACGTTGGTTGCCCTGTACTGCCCACCACGCTTCTCAATCTCTGAAAAGGAATTCACCGGTTTCTTTAACACACTCGGAGAACGCTTCATTGCAGCAGGGGACTATAACGCCAAACATACGCACTGGGGATCTCGCCTGGTAAATCCTAAAGGCAAGCAGTTGTACAATACAATAGTCAACCCACTCAATAAGATGGATTGCGTCTCACCGGGTAGGCCTACTTATTGGCCCACAGATCCACAGAAAATGCCTAACTTGATTGATTTCGCAGTAACCAAGAGGATTCCGCGTAATCGGATCACTGCGGAAACACTGCTAGATTTAACCTCCGATCACTCTCCAGTGCTATTCACACTGTTAACAAGACCTCAAGTACTTGATCGACCATATATGCTTACAAACAACAAAACAAATTGGCTTAAATTTAAAATGTACATGAGTGCCCACATTGACTGTTCGCCGAAACTGGATGCTGCAGAGGACATTGACATGTGCGTCTCTGCACTTGAGTCGATTCTGGGAGCTGCAGCAAGAGTATCTACGCCACAAGCCTCTACTTACGCTAAACCTGCTGTCAGGCCTACGAACCGGCGGATAGAACAATTAGTAACGGAAAAACGACGTCTAAGAAGAGAATGGCAGATTACTCGATCACCAGCAGCAAAACTTCGCCTAAGGCATGCCAGCCGCAACCTCTCCAAGGAGTTAAGACAAGAGGAAATCTGGGCTCAAAGGAAATACATAGAAAAGCTCAGTCCATCCAACACTAAACATCCTCTGTGGAAAGCCCACCTAACTTTAAGCGCTCCTACAGAGACAGTTTTACCAATAAGGGGTCCAACCGGTGGATGGGCCCGCAGTGACGAAGAGAGGGCATCCGTATTTGCCACACATCTTAAAATGGTTTTCCAGCCAAATCCAACATCAAACTCATTTGTACTTCCCCCTTCGAGCACATTAACGGATAGTGAGTACTCGGAATTCCAATCGGATGAGATCACTACAGTTATTAAAAACCATTACTGGCCATGACCTAATCACACCGAAAAAGATCCTAGAACTCCCTACCATCGCCATACAATACATCTGCAAAATGTTCAAAGGTCCACTATCATCATGATTCCTAAAGTGGGAAAGGACAAAACCCAACCATCATCCTATAGGCCCATTAGTTTGCTACCTTGTCTTTCAAAGCTTTTTGAAAAGGTCCTGCAGATTCGTCCTAGAACTCCCTACCATCGCCATACAATACATCTGCAAAATGTTCAAAGGTCCACTATCATCATGATTCCTAAAGTGGGAAAGGACAAAACCCAACCATCATCCTATAGGCCCATTAGTTTGCTACCTTGGCTTTCAAAGCTTTTTGAAAAGGTCCTGCAGATTCGTCTAAACTCATTTCTGGCATCGGAGAACACAATCCCTTCACACCAGTTCGGCTTCCGCGAAAAACATGGGTCAATTGAACAAGTCAATCGTATAACATCCGAAATACGAACAGCATTCGAACTAAAACAATGCTGTTCGGCTCTCTTTCTCGACGTTGCCCAGGCTTTCGACAGAGTTTGGCTGGAGGGTCTAATGTTCAAAATCCGGCAAAAACTCCCACAGTACACCCACAAACTCATGGAATCTTAACTTTACAATAGGAAATTCGCTGTAAGATGCAATGGCTCCGTCTCGGCTGACTTTGAAATCGAAGGTGGTGTACCACAAGGCAGTGTACTCGGCCCATTGCTCTACCTGCTGTACACTGCAGACTTACCAACGAGTCTAGGACTTACAACGTCCACTTTTGCCGATGACACGGCAATCCTCAGCGGATCCAAATGCCCGATACAAGCCTCTGCAAAATTAGAGGAACACCTCAAGGTGGTAGAGGAATGGCTAGCAACCTGGCGTATCCGGGTCAACGAGCAGAAATGCAAACATGTTACATTTACGCTTAACAGAAGAAACTGTCCAGCCATAATGCTAAACAACGTACCAATTCCTCAAGCCGTGGATGTCACTTATTTTGGTATCCACCCAGACAGAAGACTAACTTGGCGCAAGCACATTGAGGCTAAAAAAGTCACAGCTTAAACTGAAAGCGAGTAGCTTACATTGGATCATCAATGCTCGGTCACCTCTACGTCTGGAGTATAAAGTCCCCCTATATAACTCCGTACTGAAACCCATCTGGACTTACGGTGCCGTACTATGGGGAAATGCAAGTACCAGCAATGTCGACATTATACAAAGGGCGCAGTCGAAGATTTTAAGATCAATCACTGGGGCTCCGTGGTACATACGGAACGACAACATTCAAAATGATCTAAATATACCTCGCGTAAAATCTGAAATAGGTAGTCAACAACTAAAGTATTCTGCGAAACTGGATGTACACCCTAATGTTCTTGCCAATTCCCTTACGCGAACTAATAATAGAACTCGTCTTAAAAGAAATGACAGACCAACCCAATAATAAATGATTAGGGCCGCCTGCAATATCCCCTGGATATATCTTAAGTACTAGATTAAGAAAAATATCTCAAACTTGTTGTTAGGCTCTAATTTAAGAATAGATACAACAAATATATATTAAACTTTAAAAAAAAAAAAAAAAAATTTTTTTTTTGAATGTTATAGCCGCCACTCTTTATATAACAGCTATACACGCTGCTGGAGCTATTCTACATCCGCCATTTTGAATCTTATAGCCGCCATCCTTTTTAAAACAGATATACAACCTGCTAGAACTGTTCTACAGCCGCCAAATTGAATCTTAAAGCCGCCATCCTTTATATAACAGCTCTACAAGCTGCTGGAACCATTCAACAGCCTTCATTTTGAGTCTTATAGTCGCCATCCCTTATACGACAGTTATACAAGCTGCTGGAACCGTTCTACAGGCGCCATTTTGAGTCTTATAGCCTCCATCCCTACTATAACAGTTATATAAGCTGCTGGAACCGTTCTACAGCCGCCATTTTGAGTCTTATAGACGCCATCCTTTTTACAACAGATATACAACCTGCTGGAACCATTCTACAGCCGCCATTTTGATTCTTATAGACGTTATCCTTTTTATCGTAGCCATTAAAGCTGCTGGAACCAATGTACAATGGTACAGCCGCCATTTTGAGTGTTATAGCCACTATCATTTATATAACAGAAATACAAGGAACCATTTTACAGCCGCCATTTTGAGCCCTATACCCGCCATTTTTTATATCGTAGACATAAAAGCTGCTGGAACCATTTTCCATCCGCCATTTAGAGTGTTATAGCCACCATCCTTTATATAAAAGAAATACAAGCTGCTGGAACCATTCTACAGCCGCCATTATGAGTCTTACAGCCACAATTCTTTATATGACAGTTATACAAGCTGCTGGATCCATTCAACATCCGCCATTTTGATTCTTATAGTCGCCATCCTTTAGATCGTAGTCATTAAAGCTGCTTGAACCAATCTACAGTCGCCATTTTGAGTCTTATACCCGTCATCCTTTATATAACAGCTATACAAGCTGCTGGAACTGTTCTACAGACCCCATTTTGAGACTTATACCCGTCATCCTTTATATAACAGCTATACAAGCTGCTGGAACTATTCTACAGCCGCCATTATGAGTCTTACAGCCACCATTCTTTATATGACAGTTATACAAGCTGCTGGATCCATTCAACATCCGCCATTTTGATTCTTATAGTCGCCATCCTTTAGATCGTAGTCATTGAAGCTGCTGGAACCAATCTACAGTCGCCATTTTGAGTCTTTTAGACACCATCCTTTATATAACAGAAATACAAGCTGCTGGAACCATTCTACAGTCGCCATTTTGCGTGTTATAGCCGCCAACCTTTATATAACAGCTATACAAGCTGCTGGAACCATTCTACAGCCGCCATTATGAGTCTTATACCCGCCTTCCTTTATATAACAGCTATACAAGCTGCTGGAACTGTTCTACAGCCGCGATTTTGAATCTTATAGCAGCCATCCTTTTTATAACAGATATACAACCTGCTGGAACCATTCTACAGCGCCATTATGAGTCTTACAGTCACCATTCTTTATATAATAGATATGCAAGCTGCTGATATGATTTTACTGTCGCCATTTTGAGCGTTATAGCCGCCATTCTTTATATAACAGCTATACAAGCTGCTGGAACCATTCTGCAGCCGCCATTATGAGTCTTATACCCTTCATCTTTTATATAACAGCTATACAAGCTGCTGGAACTGTTCTACAGCCGCCATTTTGAATGTTATAGCCGCCACTCTTTATATAACAGATATACACGCTATTGGAACTATTCTACAGCCGCCATTTTGTATCTTATAGCCGCCACCCTTTTGAAAAACAGATATACAACCTGCTGGAACCATTCAACAGCCTTCATTTTGGGTCTTATAGTCGCCATGCATTATCTAAAAGTTATACAACCTGCTGCAACCGTTCTACAGGCGCCATTTTGAGTCTTATAGCCGCCATCCTTTTTATAACAGATATAAAACATGCTGGAACCATTCTACAGCCGCCATTTTGAATCTTATAGACGTTATCCTTTATATCGTAGGCATTAAAGCTACTGGAACCATTCTACAGCCGCCATTTTGAATCTTACAGCCGCCATCCTTTTTATAACAGATATACAACATGCTGCTGGAAGCAATCTACAGTCGACATTTTGAGTCTTATACCCGTCATCCTTTATATAACATCTATACAAGCTGCTGGAACTGTTATACAGCCGCCATTTTGAATCTTACAGCCCCCATCCTTTATATAACAGATATACAAGCTGCTGAAACCATTCTACAGTCGCCATTTTGAGTGTTATAGCCGCAATCCTTTATATAACAGCTATACAAGCTGCTGGAACTGTTCTACAGCCGCCATTTTGAATGTTATAGCCGCCACTCTTTATATAACAGCTATACACGCTGCTGGAACTATTCTACATCCGCCATTTTGAATCTTATAGCCGCCATCCTTTTTATAACAGATATACAAACTGCTAGAACTATTCTACAGCCGCCATTTTGAATCTTAAAGCCGCCATCCCGTATATAAGAGCTCTACAAGCTGCTGGAACCATTCAACAGACTTCATTTTGAGTCTTATGGTCGCCATCCCTTATACGACAGTTATACAAGCTGCTGGAACCGTTCTACAGGCGCCATTTTGAGTCTTATAGCCTCCATCCCTTATATAAAAGTTATATAAGCTGCTGGAACCATTCTACAGCCGCCATTTTGAGTCTTATAGCCGCCATCCTTTTTATAACAGATATACAACCTGCTGAAACCATTCTACAGCCGCCATTTTGAGTCTTATAGACGTTATCCTTTTTATCGTAGCCATTAAAGCTGCTGGAACCTATGTACAATGGTACAGCCGCCATTTTGAGTGTTATAGCCACTATCCTTTATATAACAGAAATACAAGGAACCATTTTACAGCCGCCATTTTGAGCCCTATATCCGCCATTTTTTATATCGTAGACATAAAAGCTGCTGGAACCATTTTCCATCCGCCATTTAGAGTGTTATAGCCACCATCCTTTATATAACAGAAATACAAGCTGCTGGAACCATTCTACAGCCGCCATTATGAGTCTTACAGCCACAATTCTTTATATGACAGTTATACAAGCTGCTGGATCCATTCAACATCCGCCATTTTGATTCTTATAGTCGCCATCCTTTAGATCGTAGTCATTAAAGCTGCTGGAACCAATCTACAGTCGCCATTTTGAGTCTTATACCCGTCATCCTTTATATAACAGCTATACAAGCTGCTGGAACTATTCTACAGCCGCCATTATGAGTCTTACAGCCACCATTCTTTATATGACAGTTATACAAGCTGCTGGATCCATTCAACATCCGCCATTTTGATTCTTATAGTCGCCATCCTTTAGATCGTAGTCATTAAAGCTGCTGGAACCAATCTACAGTCGCCATTTTGAGTCTTATACCCGCCTTCCTTTATATGACAGTTACACAAGCTGTTGGAAACATTATACAGCCGCCATTTTGAGTCTTATACCCGCCTTCCTTCATATGACAGTTATACAAGCTGCTGGATCCATTCAACATCCGCCATTTTGATTCTTATAGTCGCCATCCTTTATATCGAAGCCATTAAAGCTGGTGGAACCATTCTACAGCCGCCATTTCGAGTGTTATAGACACCATCCTTTATATAACAGAAATACAAGCTGCTGGAACCATTCTACAGTCGCCATTTTGCGTGTTATAGCCGCCAACCTTTATATAACAGCTATACAAGCTGCTGGAACCATTCTACAGCCGCCATTATGAGTCTTATACCCGCCTTCCTTTATATAACAGCTATACAAGCTGCTGGAACTGTTCTACAGCCGCGATTTTGAATCTTATAGCATCCATCCTTTTTATAACAGATATACAACCTGCTGGAACCATTCTACAGCGCCATTATGAGTCTTACAGTCACCATTCTTTATATAATAGATATGCAAGCTGCTGATATGATTTTACTGTCGCCATTTTGAGCGTTATAGCCGCCATTCTTTATATAACAGCTATACAAGCTGCTGGAACCATTCTGCAGCCGCCATTATGAGTCTTATACCCTTCATCTTTTATATAACAGCTATACAAGCTGCTGGAACTGTTCTACAGCCGCCATTTTGAATGTTATAGCCGCCACTCTTTATATAACAGCTATACACGCTATTGGAACTATTCTACAGCCGCCATTTTGTATCTTATAGCCGCCACCCTTTTGTATAACAGACATACAACCTGCTAGAACCATTCAACAGCCTTCATTTTGGGTCTTATAGTCGCCATGCATTATCTAAAAGTTATACAACCTGCTGCAACCGTTCTACAGGCGCCATTTTGAGTCTTATAGCCGCCATCCTTTTTATAACAGATATAAAACATGCTGGAACCATTCTACAGCCGCCATTTTGAATCTTATAGACGTTATACTTTATATCGTAGGCATTAAAGCTACTGGAACCATTCTACAGCCGCCATTTTGAATCTTACAGCCGCCATCCTTTTTATGACAGATATACAACAAGCTGCTGGAAGCAATCTGCAGCCGCCATTATGAGTCTTATACCCTTCATCCTTTATATAACAGCTATACAAGCTGCTGGAACTGTTCTACAGCCGCCATTTTGAATGTTATAGCCGCCACTCTTTCTATAACAGCTATACACGCTGCTGGAACTATTCTACATCCGCCATTTTGAATCTTATAGCCGCCATCCTTTTTATAACAGATATACAAACTGCTAGAACTATTCTACAGCCGCCATTTTGAATCTTAAAGCCGCCATCCTTTATATAAGAGCTCTACAAGCTGCTGGAACCATTCAACAGCCCCCATCCTGTTCATTTTGAGTCTTATGGTCGCCATCCCTTATACGACAGTTATACAAGCTGCTGGAACCGTTCTACAGGCGCCATTTTGAGTCTTATAGCCTCCATCCCTTATATAAAAGTTATATTAGCTGCTGGAACCGTTCTACAGCCGCCATTTTGAGTCTTATAGCCGCCATCCTTTTTATAACAGATATACAACCTGCTGGAACCATTCTACAGCCGCCATTTTGAGTCTTATAGACGTTATCCTTTTTATCGTAGCCATTAAAGCTGCTGGAACCTATGTACAATGGTACAGCCGCCATTTTGAGTGTTATAGCCACTATCCTTTATATAACAGAAATACAAGGAACCATTTTACAGCCGCCATTTTGAGCCCTATACCCGCCATTTTTTATATCGTAGACATAAAAGCTGCTGGAACCATTTTCCATCCGCCATTTAGAGTGTTATAGCCATCATCCTTTATATAACAGAAATACAAGCTGCTGGAACCATTCTACAGTCGCCATTTTGCGTGTTATAGCCGCCAACCTTTATATAACAGCTATAAAAGCTGCTGGAACCATTCTACAGCCGCCATTATGAGTCTTACAGCCACCATTCTTTATATGACAGTTATACAAGCTGCTGGATCCATTCAACATCCGCCATTTTGATTCTTATAGTCGCCATCCTTTAGATCGTAGTCATTAAAGCTGCTGGAGTCTTGAGTCTTATACCCGTCATCCTTTATATAACAGCTATACAAGCTGCTGGAACTGTTCTACAGACCCCATTTTGAGACTTATACCCGTCATCGTTTATATAACAGCTATACAAGCTGCTGGAACCAATCTACAGTCGCCATTTTGAGTCTTATACCCGCCTTCCTTTATATGACAGTTACACAAGCTGTTGGTAATATTATACAGCCGCCATTTTGAGTCTTATACCCGCCTTCCTTTATATGACAGTTATACAAACTGCTGGATCCATTCAACATCCGCCATTTTGATTCTTATAGTCGCCATCCTTTATGTCGAAGCCATTTAAGCTGGTGGAACCATTCTACAGCCGCCTGGATCCATTCAACATCCGCCATTTTGATTCTTATAGTCGCCATCCTTTATATCGAAGCCATTAAAGCTGGTGGAACCATTCTACAGCCGCCATTTCGAGTGTTATAGACACCATCCTTTATATAACAGAAATACAAGCTGCTGGAACCATTCTGCAGCCGCCATTATGAGTCTTATACCCTTCATCCTTTATATAACAGCTATACAAGCTGCTGGAACTGTTCTACAGCCGCCATTTTGAATGTTATAGCCGCCACTCTTTATATAACAGCTATACACGCTGCTGGAACTATTCTACATCCGCCATTTTGAATCTTATAGCCGCCATCCTTTTTATAACAGATATACAAACTGCTAGAACTATTCTACAGCCGCCATTTTGAATCTTAAAGCCGCCATCCTTTATATAAGAGCTCTACAAGCTGCTGGAACCATTCAACAGCCTTCATTTTGAGTCTTATGGTCGCCATCCCTTATACGACAGTTATACAAGCTGCTGGAACCGTTCTACAGGCGCCATTTTGAGTCTTATAGCCTCCATCCTTTATATAAAAGTTATATAAGCTGCTGGAACCGTTCTACAGCCGCCATTTTGAGTCTTATAGCCGCCATCCTTTTTATAACAGATATACAACCTGCTGGAACTATTCTACAGCCGCCATTTTGAATCTTAAAGCCGCCATCCTTTATATAAGAGCTCTACAAGCTGCTGGAACTAATCTACAGCCGCCATTATGAGTCTTACAGCCACCATTCTTTATATGACAGTTATACAAGCTGCTGGATCCATTCAACATCTGCCATTTTGATTCTTATAGTCGCCATCCTTTAGATCGTAGTCATTAAAGCTGCTTGAACCAATCTACAGCCGCCATTTTGAGTCTTATACCCGTCATCCTTTATATAACAGCTATACAAGGTGCTGGAACTGTTCTACAGACCCCATTTTGAGACTTATACCCGTCATCGTTTATATAACAGCTATACAAGCTGCTGGAACCAATCTACAGTCGCCATTTTGAGTCTTATACCCGCCTTCCTTTATATGACAGTTACACAAGCTGTTGGTAATATTATACAGCCGCCATTTTGAGTGTTATAGCCACTATCCTTTATATAACAGAAATACAAGGAACCATTTTACAGCCGCCATTTTGAGCCCTATACCCGCCATTTTTTATATCGTAGACATAAAAGCTGCTGGAACCATTTTCCATCCGCCATTTAGAGTGTTATAGCCATCATCCTTTATATAACAGAAATACAAGCTGCTGGAACCATTCTACAGTCGCCATTTTGCGTGTTATAGCCGCCAACTTTTATATAACAGCTATAAAAGCTGCTGGAACCATTCTACAGCCGCCATTATGAGTCTTACAGCCACCATTCTTTATATGACAGTTATACAAGCTGCTGGATCCATTCAACATCCGCCATTTTGATTCTTATAGTCGCCATCCTTTAGATCGTAGTCATTAAAGCTGCTGGAATCAATCTACAGTCGCCATTTTGAGTCTTATACCCGTCATCCTTTATATAACAGCTATACAAGCTGCTGGAACTGTTCTACAGACCCCATTTTGAGACTTATACCCGTCATCGTTTATATATCAGCTATACAAGCTGCTGGAACCAATCTACAGTCGCCATTTTGAGTCTTATACCCGCCTTCCTTTATATGACAGTTACACAAGCTGTTGGTAATATTATACAGCCGCCATTTTGAGTCTTATACCCGCCTTCCTTTATATGACAGTTATACAAACTGCTGGATCCATTCAACATCCGCCATTTTGATTCTTATAGTCGCCATCCTTTATGTCGAAGCCATTTAAGCTGGTGGAACCATTCTACAGCCGCCTGGATCCATTCAACATCCGCCATTTTGATTCTTATAGTCGCCATCCTTTATATCGAAGCCATTAAAGCTGGTGGAACCATTCTACAGCCGCCATTTCGAGTGTTATAGACACCATCCTTTATATAACAGAAATACAAGCTGCTGGAACCATTCTGCAGCCGCCATTATGAGTCTTATACCCTTCATCCTTTATATAACAGCTATACAAGCTGCTGGAACTGTTCTATAGCCGCCATTTTGAATGTTATAGCTGCCACTCTTTATATAACAGCTATACACGCTGCTGGAACTATTCTACATCCGCCATTTTGAATCTTATAGCCGCCATCCTTTTTATAACAGATATACAAACTGCTAGAACTATTCTACAGCCGCCATTTTGAATCTTAAAGCCGCCATCCTTTATATAAGAGCTCTACAAGCTGCTGGAACCATTCAACAGCCTTCATTTTGAGTCTTATGGTCGCCATCCCTTATACGACAGTTATACAAGCTGCTGGAACCGTTCTACAGGCGCCATTTTGAGTCTTATAGCCTCCATCCTTTATATAAAAGTTATATAAGCTGCTGGAACCGTTCTACAGCCGCCATTTTGAGTCTTATAGCCGCCATCCTTTTTATAACAGATATACAACCTGCTGGAACTATTCTACAGCCGCCATTTTGAATCTTAAAGCCGCCATCCTTTATATAAGAGCTCTACAAGCTGCTGGAACTAATCTACAGCCGCCATTATGAGTCTTACAGCCACCATTCTTTATATGACAGTTATACAAGCTGCTGGATCCATTCAACATCTGCCATTTTGATTCTTATAGTCGCCATCCTTTAGATCGTAGTCATTAAAGCTGCTTGAACCAATCTACAGCCGCCATTTTGAGTCTTATACCCGTCATCCTTTATATAACAGCTATACAAGGTGCTGGAACTGTTCTACAGACCCCATTTTGAGACTTATACCCGTCATCGTTTATATAACAGCTATACAAGCTGCTGGAACCAATCTACAGTCGCCATTTTGAGTCTTATACCCGCCTTCCTTTATATGACAGTTACACAAGCTGTTGGTAATATTATACAGCCGCCATTTAGAGTGTTATAGCCATCATCCTTTATATAACAGAAATACAAGCTGCTGGAACCATTCTACAGTCGCCATTTTGCGTGTTATAGCCGCCAACTTTTATATAACAGCTATAAAAGCTGCTGGAACCATTCTACAGCCGCCATTATGAGTCTTACAGCCACCATTCTTTATATGACAGTTATACAAGCTGCTGGATCCATTCAACATCCGCCATTTTGATTCTTATAGTCGCCATCCTTTAGATCGTAGTCATTAAAGCTGCTGGAATCAATCTACAGTCGCCATTTTGAGTCTTATACCCGTCATCCTTTATATAACAGCTATACAAGGTGCTGGAACTGTTCTACAGACCCCATTTTGAGACTTATACCCGTCATCGTTTATATAACAGCTATACAAGCTGCTGGAACCAATCTACAGTCGCCATTTTGAGTCTTATACCCGCCTTCCTTTATATGACAGTTACACAAGCTGTTGGTAATATTATACAGCCGCCATTTTGAGTCTTATACCCGCCTTCCTTTATATGACAGTTATACAAACTGCTGGATCCATTCAACATCCGCCATTTTGATTCTTATAGTCGCCATCCTTTATGTCGAAGCCATTTAAGCTGGTGGAACCATTCTACAGCCGCCTGGATCCATTCAACATCCGCCATTTTGATTCTTATAGTCGCCATCCTTTATATCGAAGCCATTAAAGCTGGTGGAACCATTCTACAGCCGCCATTTCGAGTGTTATAGACACCATCCTTTATATAACAGAAATACAAGCTGCTGGAACCATTCTGCAGCCGCCATTATGAGTCTTATACCCTTCATCCTTTATATAACAGCTATACAAGCTGCTGGAACTGTTCTATAGCCGCCATTTTGAATGTTATAGCCGCCACTCTTTATATAACAGCTATACACGCTGCTGGAACTATTCTACATCCGCCATTTTGAATCTTATAGCCGCCATCCTTTTTATAACAGATATACAAACTGCTAGAACTATTCTACAGCCGCCATTTTGAATCTTAAAGCCGCCATTCTTTATATAAGAGCTCTACAAGCTGCTGGAACCATTCAACAGCCTTCATTTTGAGTCTTATGGTCGCCATCCCTTATACGACAGTTATACAAGCTGCTGGAACCGTTCTACAGGCGCCATTTTGAGTCTTATAGCCTCCATCCTTTATATAAAAGTTATATAAGCTGCTGGAACCGTTCTACAGCCGCCATTTTGAGTCTTATAGCCGCCATCCTTTTTATAACAGATATACAACCTGCTGGAACTATTCTACAGCCGCCATTTTGAATCTTAAAGCCGCCATCCTTTATATAAGAGCTCTACAAGCTGCTGGAACTAATCTACAGCCGCCATTATGAGTCTTACAGCCACCATTCTTTATATGACAGTTATACAAGCTGCTGGATCCATTCAACATCTGCCATTTTGATTCTTATAGTCGCCATCCTTTAGATCTTAGTCATTAAAGCTGCTTGAACCAATCTACAGCCGCCATTTTGAGTCTTATACCCGTCATCCTTTATATAACAGCTATACAAGGTGCTGGAACTGTTCTACAGACCCCATTTTGAGACTTATACCCGTCATCTTTTATATAACAGCTATACACGCTGCTGGAACTATTCTACAGCCGCCATTTTGTATCTTATAGCCGCCATCCTTTTTATAACAGATATACAACCATTCAACAGCCTTCATTTTGGGTCTTATAGTCGCCATGCATTATCTAAAAGTTATACAACCTGCTGCAACCGTTCTACATCCGCCATTTTGAGTCTTATAGCCGCCATTCTTTTTATAACAGATATAAAACATGCTGGAACCATTCTACAGCCGCCATTTTGAATCTTATAGACGTTATCCTTTATATCGTAGGCATTAAAGCTACTGGAACCATTCTACAGCCGCCATTTTGAATCTTACAGCCGCCATCCTTTTTATAACAGATATACAACAAGCTGCTGGAAGTAATCTACAGTCGACATTTTGAGTCTTATACCCGTCATCCTTTATATAACATCTATACAAGCTGCTGGAACTGTTATACAGCCGGCATTTTGAATCTTACAGCCCCCATCCTTTATATATCAGCTATACAAGCTGCTGGAACCATTCTACAGCCGCCATTATGAGTCTTACAGCCACCATTCTTTATATGACAGTAATACAAGCTGCTGGATCCATTCGACATCCGCCATTTTGATTCTTATAGTCGCCATCCTTTAGATCGTAGTCATTAAAGCTGCTGGAACCAATCTACAGTCGCCATTTTGAGTCTTATACCCGTCATCCTTTATATAACAGCTATACAAGCTGCTGGAACTGTTCTACAGACCCCATTTTGAGACTTATACCCGTCATCCTTTATATAACAGCTATACAAGCTGCTGGAACCAATCTACAGTCGCCATTTTGAGTCTTATACCCGCCTTCCTTTGTATGACAGTTACACAAGCTGTTGGAAACATTATGCAGCCGCCATTTTTAGTCTTATACCCGCCTTCCTTTATATGACAGTTATACAAGCTGCTGGATCCATTCAACATCCGCCATTTTGATTCTTATAGTCGCCATCCTTTATATCGAAGCCATTAAAGCTGGTGGAACCATTCTACAGCCGCCATTTCGAGTGTTATAGACACCATCCTTTATATAACAGAAATACAAGCTGCTGGAACCATTCTACAGTCGCCATTTTGCGTGTTATAGCCGCCAACCTTTATATAACAGCTATACAAGCTGCTGGAACCATTCTACAGCCGCCATTATGAGTCTTATACCCGCCTTCCTTTATATGACAGTTACACAAGCTGTTGGAAACATTATACAGCCGCCATTTTGAGTCTTATACCCGCCTTCCTTTACATGACAGTTATACAAGCTGCTGGATCCATTTAACATCCGCCATTTTGATTCTTATAGTCGCCATCCTTTATATCGAAGCCATTAAAGCTGGTGGAACCATTCTACAGCCGCCATTTCGAGTGTTATAGACACCATCCTTTATATAACAGAAATACAAGCTGCTGGAACCATTCTGCAGCCGCCATTATGAGTCTTATACCCTTCATCCTTTATATAACAGCTATACAAGCTGCTGGAACTGTTCTACAGCCGCCATTTTGAATGTTATAGCCGCCACTCTTTATATAACAGCTATACACGCTGCTGGAGCTATTCTACATCCGCCATTTTGAATCTTATAGCCGCCATCCTTTTTATAACAGATATACAACCTGCTAGAACTATTCTACAGCCGCCAAATTGAATCTAAAAGCCGCCATCCCTTATATAACAGCTCTACAAGCTGCTGGAACCATTCAACAGCCTTCATTTTGAGTCTTATAGTCGCCATCCCTTATACGACAGTTATACAAGCTGCTGGAACCGTTCTACAGGCGCCATTTTGAGTCTTATAGCCTCCATCCCTTATATAAAAGTTACATAAGCTGCTGGAACCGTTCTACAGCCGCCATTTTGAGTCTTATAGACGCCATTCTTTTTAAACCAGATATACAACCTGCTGGAACCATTCTACAGCCGCCATTTTGAGTCTTATAGACGTTATCATTTTTATCGTAGCCATTAAAGCTGCTGGAACCAATGTACAATGGTACAGCCGCCATTTTGAGTGTTATAGCCACTATCCTTTATATAACAGAAATACAAGGAACCATTTTACAGCCGCCATTTTGAGCCCTATACCCGCCATTTTTTATATCGTAGACATAAAAGCTGCTGGAACCAATCTACAGTCGCCATTTTGAGTCTTATACCCGTCATCCTTTATATAACAGCTATACAAGCTGCTGGAACTGTTCTACAGACCCCATTTTGAGACTTATACCCGTCATCCTTTATATAACAGCTATACAAGCTGCTGGAACCAATCTACAGTCGCCATTTTGAGTCTTATACCCGCCTTCCTTTGTATGACAGTTACACAAGCTGTTGGAAACATTATGCAGCCGCCATTTTTAGTCTTATACCCGCCTTCCTTTATATGACAGTTATACAAGCTGCTGGATCCATTCAACATCCGCCATTTTGATTCTTATAGTCGCCATCCTTTATATCGAAGCCATTAAAGCTGGTGGAACCATTCTACAGCCGCCATTTCGAGTGTTATAGACACCATCCTTTATATAACAGAAATACAAGCTGCTGGAACCATTCTACAGTCGCCATTTTGCGTGTTATAGCCGCCAACCTTTATATAACAGCTATACAAGCTGCTGGAACCATTCTACAGCCGCCATTATGAGTCTTATACCCGCCTTCCTTTATATGACAGTTACACAAGCTGTTGGAAACATTATACAGCCGCCATTTTGAGTCTTATACCCGCCTTCCTTTACATGACAGTTATACAAGCTGCTGGATCCATTTAACATCCGCCATTTTGATTCTTATAGTCGCCATCCTTTATATCGAAGCCATTAAAGCTGGTGGAACCATTCTACAGCCGCCATTTCGAGTGTTATAGACACCATCCTTTATATAACAGAAATACAAGCTGCTGGAACCATTCTGCAGCCGCCATTATGAGTCTTATACCCTTCATCCTTTATATAACAGCTATACAAGCTGCTGGAACTGTTCTACAGCCGCCATTTTGAATGTTATAGCCGCCACTCTTTATATAACAGCTATACACGCTGCTGGAGCTATTCTACATCCGCCATTTTGAATCTTATAGCCGCCATCCTTTTTATAACAGATATACAACCTGCTAGAACTATTCTACAGCCGCCAAATTGAATCTAAAAGCCGCCATCCCTTATATAACAGCTCTACAAGCTGCTGGAACCATTCAACAGCCTTCATTTTGAGTCTTATAGTCGCCATCCCTTATACGACAGTTATACAAGCTGCTGGAACCGTTCTACAGGCGCCATTTTGAGTCTTATAGCCTCCATCCCTTATATAAAAGTTACATAAGCTGCTGGAACCGTTCTACAGCCGCCATTTTGAGTCTTATAGACGCCATTCTTTTTAAACCAGATATACAACCTGCTGGAACCATTCTACAGCCGCCATTTTGAGTCTTATAGACGTTATCATTTTTATCGTAGCCATTAAAGCTGCTGGAACCAATGTACAATGGTACAGCCGCCATTTAGAGTGTTATAGCCACCATCCTTTATATAAAAGAAATACAAGCTGCTGGAACCATTCTACAGCCGCCATTATGAGTCTTACAGCCACCATTCTTTATATGACAGTTATACAAGCTGCTGGATCCATTCTACATCCGCCATTTTGATTCTTATAGTCGCCATCCTTTAGATCGTAGTCATTAAAGCTGCTTGAACCAATCTACAGTCGCCATTTTAAGTCTTATACCCGTCATCCTTTACATAACAGCTATACAAGCTGCTGGAACTGTTCTACAGACCCCATTTTGAGACTTATACCCGTCATCCTTTATATAACAGCTATACAAGCTGCTAGAACTATTCTACAGCCGCCATTATGAGTCTTACAGCCACCATTCTTTATATGACAGTTATACAAGCTGCTGGATCCATTCAACATCCGCCATTTTGATTCTTATAGTCGCCATCCTTTAGATCGCAGTCATTAAAGCTGCTGGAACCAATCTATACCCGTCATCCTTTATATAACAGCTATACAAGCTGCTGGAACTGTTCTACAGACCCCATTTTGAGACTTATACCCGTCATCCTTTATATAACAGCTATACAACCTGCTGGAACTATTCTACAGCCGCCATTATGAGTCTTACAGCCACCATTCTTTATATGACAGTTATACAAGCTGCTGGATCCATTCAACATCCGCCATTTTGATCCTTATAGTCGCCATCCTTTAGATCGTAGTCATTAAAGGTGCTGGAACCATTCTACAGTCGCCATTTTGCGTGTTATAGCCGCCAACCTTTATATAACAGCTATACAAGCTGCTGGAACCATTCTACAGCCGCCATTATGAGTCTTATAGCAGCCATCCTTTTTATAACAGATATACAAGCTGCTGGAACTGTTCTACAGCCGCGATTTTGAATCTTATAGCAGCCATCCTTTTTATAACAGATATACAACCTGCTGGAACCATTCTACAGCGCCATTATGAGTCTTACAGCCACCATCCTTTATATAATAGATATGCAAGCTGCTGAAATGATTTTACTGTCGCCATTTTGAGCGTTATAGCCGCCATTCTTTATATAACAGCTATACAAGCTGCTGGAACCATTCTGCAGCCGCCATTATGAGTCTTATACCCTTCATCTTTTATATAACAGCTATACAAGCTGCTGGAACTGTTCTACAGCCGTCATTTTGAATGTTATAGCCGCCACTCTTTATATAAGAGCTATACACGCTGCTGGAACTATTCTACATCCGCCATTTTGAATCTTATAGCCGCCATCCTTTTTATAACAGATATACAAACTGCTAGAACTATTCTACAGCCGCCATTTTAAATCTTAAAGCCGCCATCCTTTATATAAGAGCTCTACAAGCTGCTGGAACCATTCAACAGCCTTCATTTTGAGTCTTATAGTCGCCATCCCTTATACGACAGTTATACGAGCTGCTGGAACCGTTCTACAGGCGCCATTTTGAGTCTTATAGCCTCCATCCCTTATATAAAAGTTATATAAGCTGCTGGAACCGTTCTACAGCCGCCATTTTGAGTCTTATAGCCGCCATCCTTTTTATAACAGATATACAACTTGCTGGAACCATTCTACAGCCGCCATTTTGAGTCTTATAGACGTTATCCTTTTTATCGTAGCCATTAAAGCTGCTGGAACCAATGTACAATGGTACAGCCGCCATTTTGAGTGTTATAGCCACTATCCTTTATATAACAGAAATACAAGGAACCATTTTACAGCCGCCATTTTGAGCCCTATACCCGCCATTTTTTATATAGTAGACATAAAAGCTGCTGGAACCATTTTCCATCCGCCATTTAGAGTGTTATAGCCACCATCCTTTATATAACAGAAATACAAGCTGCTGGAACCATTCTACAGTCGCCATTTTGCGTGTTATAGCCGCCAACCTTTATATAACAGCTATACAAGCTGCTGGAACAATTCCACAGCCGCCATTATGAGCCTTACAGCCACCATTCTTTATATGACAGTTATACAAGCTGCTGGATCCATTCAACATCCGCCATTTTGATTCTTATAGTCGCCATCCTCTAGATCGTAGTCATTAAAGCTGCTGGAACCAGTCTACAGTGGCCATTTTGAGTCTTATACCCGTCATCCTTTATATAACAGCTATACAAGCTGCTCGAACTGTTCTACAGACCCCATTTTGAGACTTATACCCGTCATCCTTTATATAACAGCTATACAAGCTGCTGGAACCAATCTACAGTCGCCATTTTGAGTCTTATACCCGCCTTCCTTTATATGACAGTTACACAAGCTGTTGGAAACATTATACAGCCGCCATTTTGAGTCTTATACCCGCCTTCCTTTATATGACAGTTATACAAGCTGCTGGATCCATTCAACATCCGCCATTTTGATTCTTATAGTCGCCATCCTTTATATCGAAGCCATTAAAGCTGGTGGAACCATTCTACATTCGCCATTTCGAGTGTTATACACACCATCCTTTATATAACAGAAATACAAGCTGCTGGAACCATTCTACAGTCGCTATTTTGCGTGTTATAGCCGCCAACCTTTATATAACAGCTATACAAGCTGCTGGAACCATAATACAGCCGCCATTATGAGTCTTATACCCGCCTTCCTTTATATGACAGTTACACAAGCTGTTGGAAACATTATACAGCCGCCATTTTGAGTCTTATACCCGCCTTCCTTTATATGACAGTTATACAAGCTGCTGGATCCATTCAACATCCGCCATTTTGATTCTTATAGTCGCCATCCTTTAGATCGTAGTCATTAAAGCTGCTGGAACCAATCTACAGTGGCCATTTTGAGTCTTATACCCGTCATCCTTTATATAACAGCTATACAAGCTGCTCGAACTGTTCTACAGACCCCATTTTGAGACTTATACCCGTCATCCTTTATATAACAGCTATACAAGCTGCTGGAACCAATCTACAGTCGCCATTTTGAGTCTTATACCCGCCTTCCTTTATATGACAGTTACACAAGCTGTTGGAAACATTATACAGCCGCCATTTTGAGTCTTATACCCGCCTTCCTTTATATGACAGTTATACAAGCTGCTGGATCCATTCAACATCCGCCATTTTGATTCTTATAGTCGCCATCCTTTAGATCGTAGTCATTAAAGCTGCTGTAACCAATCTACAGTCGCCATTTTGAGTCTTATACCCGTCATCCTTTATATAACAGCTATACAAGCTGGTGGAACTGTTCTACAGACCCCATTTTGAGACTTATACCCGTCATCCTTTATATAACAGCTATACAAGCTGCTGGAACTATTCTACAGCCGCCATTTTGACACTCATAGTCACCATCCTTTAGATCGTAGACATTAAAGCTGCTGGAACCAATCTACAGTCGCTATTTTGAGTCTTACAGCCACCATTCTTTATATAACAGATATACAAGCTGCTGGAACCGTTCTACAGCCGCCATTTTGAGTCTTACAGCCACCATTCTTTAATTGACAGTTATACAAGCTGCTGGATCCATTCAACATCCGCCATTTTGATTCTTATAGTCGCCATCTTTTAGATCGTAGTCATTAAAGCTGCTGGAACCAATCTACAGTCGCCATTTTGAGTCTTCTACCCGTAATCCTTTATATAACAGCTATACAAGCTGGTGGAACTGTTCTACAGACCCCATTTTGAGACTTATACCCGTCATCTTTTATATAACAGCTATACAAGCTGCTGGATCCATTCAACATCCGCCATTTTGACACTCATAGTCACCATCCTTTAGATCGTAGACATTAAAGCTGCTGGAACCAATCTACAGTCGCTATTTTGAGTCTTACAGCCACCATTCTTTATACAACAGATATACAAGCTGCTGGAACCGTTCTACAGCCGCCATTTTGAGTCTTATAGACGCCATCCTTTTTATAACAGATATACAACCTGCTGGAACCATTCTACAGCCGCCATTATGAGTCTTACAGCCACCATTCTTTATATGACAGTTATACAAGCTGCTGGATCCATTCAACATCCGCCATTTTGATTCTTATAGTCGCCATCCTCTAGATCGTAGTCATTAAAGCTGCTGGAACCAGTCTACAGTGGCCATTTTGAGTCTTATACCCGTCATCCTTTATATAACAGCTATACAAGCTGCTCGAACTGTTCTACAGACCCCATTTTGAGACTTATACCCGTCATTTTTTATATAACAGCTATACAAGCTGCTGGAACCAATCTACAGTCGCCATTTTGAGTCTTATACCCGCCTTCCTTTATATGACAGTTACACAAGCTGTTGGAAACATTATACAGCCGCCATTTTGAGTCTTATACCCGCCTTCCTTTATATGACAGTTATACAAGCTGCTGGATCCATTCAACATCCGCCATTTTGATTCTTATAGTCGCCATTCTTTATATCGAAGCCATTAATGCTGGTGGAACCATTCTACAGACGCCATTTCGAGTGTTACAGAAATACAAGCTGCTGGAACCATTCTACAGTCGCTATTTTGCGTGTTATAGCCGCCAACCTTTATATAACAGCTATACAAGCTGCTGGAACCATTCTACAGCCGCCATTATGAGTCTTATACCCGCCTTCCTTTATATGACAGTTACACAAGCTGTTGGAAACATTATACAGCCGCCATTTTGAGTCTTATACCCGCCTTCCTTTATATGACAGTTATACAAGCTGCTGGATCCATTCAACATCCGCCATTTTGATTCTTATAGTCGCCATCCTTTATATCGTAGTCATTAAAGCTGCTGGAACCAATCTACAGCCGCCATTTTGAGTCTTATACACACCATCCTTTATATAACAGAAATACAAGCTGCTGGAACCAATCTACAGTCGCTATTTTGCGTGTTATAGCCGCCAACCTTTATATAACAGCTATACAAGCTGCTGGAACCATTCTACAGCCGCCATTATGAGTCTTATACCCGCCTTCCTTTATATGACAGTTACACAAGCTGTTGGAAACATTATACAGCCGCCATTTTGAGTCTTATACCCGCCTTCCTTTATATGACAGTTATACAAGCTGCTGGATCCATTCAACATTTACATTGGTTCCAGCGTGTTAAAACCAACCATATATAAAAAAATACAAAAAACTGGAAACCGCCATTTTGATTCTTATAGTCGCCATCCTTTAGATCGTAGTCATTAAAGCTGCTGGAACCGATCTACAGTGTTTGTTCCTTAAAAAACAAACAAGAGAGAAAAAAAAACATTTTGACACTTATAGTCGCCATCCTTTATATCGAAGCCATTAAAGCTGCTGGAACCAATCTACAGTCGCCATTTTGAGTCTTATACCCGTCATCCTTTATATAACAGCTATACAAGCTGGTGGAACTGTTCTACAGACCCCATTTTGAGACTTATACCCGTCATCCTTTATATAACAGCTATACAAGCTGCTGGAACCAATCTACAGTCGCCATTTTGAGTCTTATACCCGCCTTCCTTTATATGACAGTTACACAAGCTGTTGGAAACATTATACAGCCGCCATTTTGAGTCTTATACCCGCCTTCCTTTATATGACAGTTATACAAGCTGCTGGATCCATTCAACATCCGCCATTTTGATTCTTATAGTCGCCATCCTTTAGATCGTAGTCATTAAAGCTGCTGGAACCAATCTACAGTCGCCATTTTGAGTCTTATACCCGTCATCCTTTATATAACAGCTATACAAGCTGGTGGAACTGTTCTACAGACCCCATTTTGAGACTTATACCCGTCATCCTTTATATAACAGCTATACAAGCTGCTGGAACTATTCTACAGCCGCCATTTTGACACTCATAGCCAACATCCTTTAGATCGTAGACATTAAAGCTGCTGGAACCAATCTACAGTCGCTATTTTGAGTCTTACAGCCACCATTCTTTATATAACAGATATACAAGCTGCTGGAACCGTTCTACAGCCGCCATTTTGAGTCTTACAGCCACCATTCTTTAATTGACAGTTATACAAGCTGCTGGATCCATTCAACATCCGCCATTTTGATTCTTATAGTCGCCATCCTTTAGATCGTAGTCATTAAAGCTGCTGGAACCAATCTACAGTCGCCATTTTGAGTCTTCTACCCGTAATCCTTTATATAACAGCTATACAAGCTGGAACTGTTCTACAGACGCCATTTTGAATGTTATAGCCGCCACTCTTTATATAACAGCTATACACGCTGCTGGAACTATTCTACATCCGCCATTTTGAATCTTATAGTCGCCATCCTTTTTATAACAGATATACAAACTGCTAGAACTATTCTACAGCTGCCATTTTGAATCTTAAAGCCGCCATCCTTTATATAACAGCTATACACGCTGCTGGAACTATTCTACATCCGCCATTTTGAGTCTTATAGACGCCATCCTTTTTGTAACAGATATACAACCTGCTGGAACCATTTTACAGCCGCCATTATGAGTCTCACAGCCACCATTCTTTATATGACAGTTATACAAGCTGCTGGATCCATTCAACATCCGCCATTTTGATTCTTATAGTCGCCATCCTTTAGATCGTAGTCATTAAAGCTGCTGGAACCAATCTACAGTCGCCATTTTGAGTCTTATACCCGTCATCCTTTATATAACAGCTATACAAGCTGGTGGAACTGTTCTACAGACCCCATTTTGAGACTTATACCCGTCATCCTTTATATAACAGCTATACAAGCTGCTGGAACTATTCTACAGCCGCCATTTTGACACTTATAGTCGCCATCCTTTATATCGAAGCCATTAAAGCTGTTGGAACCAATCTACAGTCGCCATTTTGAGTCTTATACCCGTCATCCTTTATATAACAGCTATACAAGCTGGTGGAACTGTTCTACAGACCCCATTTTGCGGCTGATACCCGTCATCCTTTATATAACAGATATACAAGCTGCTGAAACCATTCTACAGTCGCCATTTTGAGTGTTATAGCCGCAATTCTTTATATAACAGCTATACAAGCTGCTGGAACCATTCTGCAGCCGCCATTATGAGTCTTATACCCTTCATCTTTTATATAACATCTATACAAGCTGCTGGAACTGTTATACAGCCGCCATTTTGAATCTTACTGCCCCCATCCTTTATATAACAGATATACAAGCTGCTGAAACCATTCTACAGTCGCCATTTTGAGTGTTATAGCCGCAATTCTTTATATAACAGCTATACAAGCTGCTGGAACCATTCTGCAGCCGCCATTATGAGTCTTATACCCTTCATCCTTAATATAACGGCTATACAAGCTGCTGGAACTGTTCTACAGCCGCCATTTTGAATGTTATAGCCGCCACTCTTTATATAACTGATATACACGCTGCTGGAACTATTCTACAGCCGCCATTTTGTATCTTATAGCCGCCACCCTTTTTATAACAGATATACAACCATTCAACAGCCTTCATTTTGGGTCTTATAGTCGCCATGCATTATCTAAAAGTTATACAACCTGCTGCAACCGTTCTACAGCCGCCATTTTGAGTCTTATAGCCGCCATCCTTTTCATAACAGATATAAAACATGCTGGAACCATTCTACAGCCGCCATTTTGAATCTTATAGACGATATCCTTTATATCGTAGGCATTAAAGCTACTGGAACCATTCTACAGCCGCCATTTTGAATCTTACAGCCGCCATCCTTTTTATAACAGATATGCAACAATCTGCTGGAAGCAATCTACAGTCAACATTTTGAGTCTTATACCCGTCATCCTTTATATAACATCTATACAAGCTGCTGGAACTGTTATACAGCCGCCATTTTGAATCTTACAGCCCCCATCCTTTATATAACAGATATACAAGCTGCTGAAACCATTCTACAGTCGCCATTTTGAGTGTTATAGCCGCAATTCTTTATATAACAGCTATACAAGCTGCTGGAACCATTCTGCAGCCGCCATTATGAGTCTTATACCCTTCATCCTTTATATAACAGCTATACAAGCTGCTGGAACTGTTCTACAGCCGTCATTTTGAATGTTATAGCCGCCACTCTTTATATAACAGCTATACACGCTGCTGGAACTATTCTACATCCGCCATTTTGAATCTTATAGCCGCCATCCTTTTTATAACAGATATACAAACTGCTAGAACTATTCTACAGCCGCCATTTTGAATCTTAAAGCCGCCATCCTTTATATAAGAGCTCTACAAGCTGCTGGAACCATTCAACAGCCTTCATTTTGAGTCTTATAGTCGCCATCCCTTATACGACAGTTATACGAGCTGCTGGAACCGTTCTACAGGCGCCATTTTGAGTCTTATAGCCTCCATCCCTTATATAAAAGTTATATAAGCTGCTGGAACCGTTCTACAGGCGCCATTTTGAGTCTTATAGCCTCCATCCCTTACATAAAAGTTATATAAGCTGCTGGAACCGTTCTACAGCCGCCATTATGAGTCTTATACCCGCCTTCCTTTATATGACAGTTACACAAGCTGTTGGAAACATTATACAGCCGCCATTTTGAGTCTTATACCCGCCTTCCTTTATATGACAGTTATACAAGCTGCTGGATCCATTCAACATGCGAAATTTTGATTCTTATAGTCGCCATCCCTTATATCGAAGCCATTAAAGCTGCTGGAACTAATCTACAGTCGCCATTTTGAGTCTTAAACCCGTCATCCTTTATATAACAGCTATACAAGTTGCTGGAACTGTTCTACAGCCGCCATTTTGAATCTTATACCCGTCATCCTTTATATAACAGAAATACAAGCTGCTTGAACCATTCTACAGTCGCCATTTTGCGTGTTATAGCCGCCAACCTTTATATAACAGCTATACAAGCTGCTGGAACCATTCTACAGCCGCCATTATGAGTCTTACAGCCACCATTCTTTATATGACAGTTATACAAGCTGCTGGATCCATTCAACATCCGCCATTTTGATTCTTATAGTCGCCATCCTTTAGATCGTAGTCATTAAAGCTGCTGGAACCAATCTACAGTCGCCATTTAAAGTCTTATACCCGTCATCCTTTATAAAACAGCTATACAAGCTGGTGGAACTGTTCTACAGACCCCATTTTGAGACTTATACCCGTCATCCTTTATATAACAGCTATACAAGCTGCTGGAACTATTCTACAGCCGCCATTTTGACACTTATAGCCACCATCCTTTTGATCATAGACATTAAAGCTGCTGGAACCAATCTACAGTCGCCATTTTGAGTCTTACAGCCACCATTCATTATATGACAGTTATACAAGCTGCTGGATCCATTCAACATCCGCCTTTTTGATTCTTATAGTCGCCATCCTTTATATTGAAGCCGCCATTTCGAGTGTTATACACACCATCCTTTATATAACAGAAATACAAGCTGCTGGCACCATTCTACAGTCGCCATTTTGCGTGTTATAACCGCCAACCTTTATATAACAGCTATACAAGCTGCTGAACCATTCTACAGCCGCCATTATGAGTTTTATACCCGCCTTCCTTTATATAACAGCTATACAAGCTGCTGGAACTGTTCTACAGCCGCGATTTTGAATCTTATAGCAGCCATCCTTTTTATAACAGATATACAACCTGCTGTAACCATTCTACAGCGCCATTATGAGTCTTACAGCCACCATCCTTTATATAATAGATATGCAAGCTGCTGAAATGATTTTACTGTCGCCATTTTGAGCGTTATAGCCGCCATTCTTTATATAACAGCTATACACGCTGCTGGAACTATTCTACAGCCGCCATTTTTATAACAGAATACAACCTGCTGGAACCATTCAACAGCCTTCATTTTGGGTCTTATAGTCGCCATGCATTATCTAAAAGTTATACAACCTGCTGCAACCGTTCTACAGCCGCCATTTTGAGTCTTATACCCGTCATCCTTTATATAACATCTATACAAGCTGCTGGAACTGTTCTACAGCCGCCATTTTGAATGTTATAGCCGCCACTCTTTATATAACAGCTATACATGCTGCTGGAACTATTCTACAGCCGCCATTTTGTATCTTATAGCCGCCACCCTTTTTATAACACACATACAACCTGCTGGAACCATTCTACAGCGTCATTATGAGTCTTACAGCCACCATCCTTTATATAATAGATACGCAAGCTGCTGAAATGATTTTACTGTCGCCATTTTGAGCGTTATAGCCGCCATTCTTTATATAACAGCTATACACGCTGCTGGAACTATTCTACAGCCGCCATTTTGTATCTTATAGCCACCACCCTTTTTATAACAGATATATAACCTGCTGGAACCATTCAACAGCCTTCATTTTGGGTCTTATAGTCGCCATGCATTATCTAAAAGTTATACAACCTGCTGCAACCGTTCTACAGCCGCCATTTTGAGTCTTATAGCCGCCATCCTTTTCATAACAGATATAAAACATGCTGGAACCATTCTACAGCCGCCATTTTGAATCTTATAGACGATATCCTTTATATCGTAGGCATTAAAGCTACTGGAACCATTCTACAGCCGCCATTTTGAATCTTACAGCCGCCATCCTTTTTATAACAGATATGCAACAATCTGCTGGAAGCAATCTACAGTCAACATTTTGAGTCTTATACCCGTCATCCTTTATATAACATCTATACAAGCTGCTGGAACTGTTATACAGCCGCCATTTTGAATCTTACAGCCCCCATCCTTTATATAACAGATATACAAGCTGCTGAAACCATTCTACAGTCGCCATTTTGAGTGTTATAGCCGCAATTCTTTATATAACAGCTATACAAGCTGCTGGAACCATCCTGCAGCCGCCATTATGAGTCTTATACCCTTCATCCTTTATATAACAGCTACACAAGCTGCTGGAACTGTTCTACAGCCGCTATTTTGAATGTTGTAGCCGCCACTCTTTATATAACAGCTATACACGCTGCTGGAACTATTCTACATCCGCCATTTTGAATCTTATAGCCGCCATCCTTTTTATAACAGATATACAAACTGCTAGAACTATTCTACAGCCGCCATTTTGAATCTTAAAGCCGCCATCCTTTATATAAGAGCTCTACAAGCTGCTGGAACCATTCAACAGCCTTCATTTTGAGTCTTATAGTCGCCATCCCTTATACGACAGTTATACGAGCTGCTGGAACCGTTCTACAGGCGCCATTTTGAGTCTTATAGCCTCCATCCCTTAAATAAAGGTTATATAAGCTCCTGGAACCGTTCTACAGTCGCTATTTAGAGTCTTATACCCGTCATCCTTTATAAAACAGCTCTACAAGCTGGTGGAACTGTTCTACTCACCCCATTTTGAGACTTATACCCGTCATCCTTTATATAACAGCTATACAAGCTGCTGGAACTATTCTACAGCCGCCATTTTGACACTTATAGCCACCATCCTTTTGATCATAGACATTAAAGCTGCTGGAACCAATCTACAGTCGCCATTTTGAGTCTTACAGCCACCATTCATTATATGACAGCTATACAAGCTGCTGGATCCATTCAACATCCGCCATTTTGATTCTTATAGTCGCCATCCTTTATATTGAAGCCGCCATTTCGAGTGTTATACACACCATCCTTTATATAACAGAAATACAAGCTGCTGGCACCATTCTACAGTCGCCATTTTGCGTGTTATAGCCGCCAACCTTTATATAACAGCTATACAAGCTGCTGAACCATTCTACAGCCGCCATTATGAGTTTTATACCCGCCTTCCTTTATATAACAGCTATACAAGCTGCTGGAACTGTTCTACAGCCGCGATTTTGAATCTTATAGCAGCCATCCTTTTTATAACAGATATACAACCTGCTGTAACCATTCTACAGCGCCATTATGAGTCTTACAGCCACCATCCTTTATATAATAGATACGCAAGCTGCTGAAATGATTTTACTGTCGCCATTTTGAGCGTTATAGCCGCCATTCTTTATATAACAGCTATACACGCTGCTGGAACTATTCTACAGCCGCCATTTTGTATCTTATAGCCACCACCCTTTTTATAACAGATATACAACCTGCTGGAACCATTCAACAGCCTTCATTTTGGGTCTTATAGTCGCCATGCATTATCTAAAAGTTATACAACCTGCTGCAACCGTTCTACAGCCGCCATTTTGAGTCTTATAGCCGCCATCCTTTTTATAACAGATATAAAACATGCTGGAACCATTCTACAGCCGCCATTTTGAATCTTATAGACGTTATCCTTTATATCGTAGGCATTAAAGCTACTGGAACCATTCTACAGCCGCCATTTTGAATCTTACAGCCGCCATCCTTTTTATAACAGATATACAACAAGCTTCTGGAAGCAATCTACAGTCGACATTTTGAGTCTTATACCCGTCATCCTTTATATAACATATATACAAGCTGCTGAAACCATTCTACAGTCGCCATTTTGAGTGTTATAGCCGCAATTCTTTATATAACAGCTATACAAGCTGCTGGAACCATTCTGCAGCCGCCATTATGAGTCTTATACCCTTCATCCTTTATATAACAGCTATACAAGCTGCTGGAACTGTTCTACAGCCGCCATTTTGAATGTTATAGCCGCCACTCTTTATATAACAGCTATACACGCTGCTGGAACTATTCTACATCCGCCATTTTGAATCTTATAGCCGCCATCCTTTTTATAACAGATATACAAACTGCTAGAACTATTCTACAGCCGCCATTTTGAATCTTAAAGCCGCCATCCTTTATATAACAGCTCTACAAGCTGCTGGAACCATTCAACAGCCTTCATTTTGAGTCTTATAGTCGCCATCCCTTATACGACAGTTATACGAGCTGCTGGAACCGTTCTACAGGCGCCATTTTGAGTCTTATAGCCTCCATCCCTTATATAAAAGTTACATAAGCTGCTGGAACCGTTCTACAGCCGCCATTTTGAGTCTTATAGCCGCCATCCTTTTTACAACAGATATACAACCTGCTGGAACCATTCTACAGCCGCCATTTTGAGTCTTATAGACGTTATCCTTTTTATCGTAGCCATTAAAGCTGCTTTTACCAATGAACAATGGTACAGCCGCCATTTTGAGTGTTATAGCCACTATCCTTTATATAACAGAAAAACAAGGAACCATTTTACAGCCGCCATTTTGAGCCCTATACCCGCCATTTTTTATATCGTAGACATAAAAGCTGCTGGAACCATTTTCCATCCGCCATTTAGAGAAATACAAGCTGCTGGAACCATTCTACAGTCGCCATTTTGCGTGTTATAGCCGCCAACCTTTATAAAACAGCTATACAAGCTGCGGGAACCATTCTACAGCCGCCATTATGAGTCTTACAGCCACCATTCTTTATATGACAGTTATACAAGCTGCTGGATCCATTCAACATCCGCCATTTTGATTTTTATAGTCGCCATTCTTTAGATCGTAGTCATTAAAGCTGCTGGAACCAATCTACATTCGCCATTTTGAGTTTTACACCCGTCATCCTGCTGGAACTGTTCTACAGACCCTATTTTGAGACTTATACCCGTCAACCTTTTTTTAACAGCTATACAAGCTGCTGGAACCAATCTACAGTCGCCATTTTGAGTCTTATACCCGCCTTCCTTTATATGACAGTTACACAAGCTGTTGGAAACATTATACAGCCGCCATTTTGAGTCTTATACCCGCCTTCCTTTATATGACAGTTATACAAGCTGTTGGATCCATTCAACATCCGCCATTTTGATTCTTATAGTCACCATCCTTTATATCGAAGCCATTAAAGCTGGTGGAACCATTCTACAGCCGCCATTTCGAGTGTTATAGACACCATCCTTTATATAACAGAAATACAAGCTGCTGGAACCATTCTACAGTCGCCATTTTGCGTGTTATAGCCGCCAACCTTTATATAACAGCTATACAAGCTGGTGGAACTGTTCTACAACCCCATTTGGAGACTTATACCCGTCATCCTTTATATAACAGCTATACAAGCTGCTGGAACTATTCTACAGCCGCCATTTTGAATCTTATACCCGTCATCCTTTATATAACAGAAATACAAGCTGCTGGAACCATTCTGCAGCCGGCATTATGAGTCTTATACCCGCCTTCCTTTATATGCCTCCACAAGCTGTTGGAAACATTATACAGCTTCCATTTTGAGTCTTATACCCGCCTTCCTTTATATGACAGTTATACAAGCTGCTGGATCCATTCAACATCCGCCATTTTGATTCTTATATTCGCCATCCTTTATATCGAAGCTATTAAAGCTGCTGGACCCAATCTACAGTCGCCATTTTGAGTCTTATACCCGCCAACCTTTATATAACAGCTATACAAACTGCTGGAACCATTCTACAGCCGCCATTATGAGTCTTACAGCCACCATTCTTTATATGACAGTTATACAAGCTGTTGGATCCATTCAACATCCGCCATTTTGATTCTTATACTCACCATCCTTTATATCGAAGCCATTAAAGCTGGTGGAACCATTCTACAGCCGCCATTTCGAGTGTTATAGACACCATCCTTTATATAACAGAAATACAAGCTGCTGGAACCATTCTACAGTCGCCATTTTGCGTGTTATAGCCGCCAACCTTTATATAACAGCTATACAAGCTGGTGGAACTGTTCTACAACCCCATTTGGAGACTTATACCCGTCATCCTTTATATAACAGCTATACAAGCTGCTGGAACTATTCTACAGCCGCCATTTTGAATCTTATACCCGTCATCCTTTATATAACAGAAATACAAGCTGCTGGAACCATTCTGCAGCCGGCATTATGAGTCTTATACCCGCCTTCCTTTATATGCCTCCACAAGCTGTTGGAAACATTATACAGCTTCCATTTTGAGTCTTATACCCGCCTTCCTTTATATGACAGTTATACAAGCTGCTGGATCCATTCAACATCCGCCATTTTGATTCTTATATTCGCCATCCTTTATATCGAAGCTATTAAAGGTGCTGGACCCAATCTACAGTCGCCATTTTGAGTCTTATACCCGTCATCCTTTATATAACAGCTATACAAGTTGCTGGAACTGTTCTACAGCCGCCATTTTGAATCTTATACCCGTCATCCTTTATATAACAGAAATACAAGCTGCAGGAACCATTCTACATTTTGCGTGTTATAGCCGCCAACCTTTATATAACAGCTATACAAACTGCTGGAACCATTCTACAGCCGCCATTATGAGTCTTACAGCCACCATTCTTTATATGACAGTTATACAAGCTGCTGGATCCATTCAACATCCGCCATTTTGATTCTTATAGTCGCCATCCTTTAGATCGTAGTCATTAATGCTGCTGGAACCAATCTACAGTCGCCATTTTGAGTCTTATACCCGTCATCCTTTATATAACAGCTATAAAAGCTGGTGGAACTGTTCTACAACCCCATTTGGAGACTTATACCCGTCATCCTTTATATAACAGCTATACAAGCTGCTGGAACTATTCTACAGCCGCCATTTTGACACTTATAGCCGCCATCCTTTAGATCGTAGACATTAAAGCTGCTGGAACCAATCTACAGTCGCCATTTTGAGTCTTATACCCGCCTTCCTTTATATGACAGTTACACAAGCTGTTGGAAACATTATACAGCCGCCATTTTGAGTCTTATACCCGCCTTCCTTTATATGACAGTTATACAAGCTGCTGGATCCATTCAACATCCGCCATTTTGATTCTTATAGTCGCCATCCTTTATATCGAACCCATTAAAGCTGGTGGAACCATTCTACAGACGCCATTTCGAGTGTTACAGACACCATCCTTTATATAACAGAAATACAAGCTGCTGGAACCACTTTCCATCCGCCATTTAGAGTGTTATAGCACAACAGTTACACAAGCTGTTGGAAACATTATACAGCCGCCATTTTGAGTCTTATACCCGCCTTCCTTTATATGACAGTTATACAAGCTGCTGGATCCATTCAACATCCGCCATTTTGATTCTTATAGTCGCCATCGTTTATATCGAAGCCATTAAAGCTGGTGGAACCATTCTACAGCCGCCATTTCGAGTGTTATAGACACCATCCTTTATATAACAGAAATACAAGCTGCTAGAACCATTCTACAGTCGCCATTTTGCGTGTTATAGCCGCCAACCTTTATATAACAGCTATACAAGCTGCTGGAACCATTCTACAGCCGCCATTATGAGTCTTACAGCCACCATTCTTAATATAACAGATATACAAGCTGCTGGAACCATTCTACAGACCCCATTTTGAGACATATACCCGTCAACCTTTTTATAACAGCTATACAAGCTGTTGGATCCAATCTACAGTCGCCATTTTGAGTCTTATACCCGTCATCCTTTATATAACAGCTATACAAGCTGCTGGAACTGTTCTACAGCCGCCATTTTAAATCTTATAGCCGCCATCCTTTTTATAACAGATATACAACCTGCTGGAACCATTCTACAGCGCCATTATGAGTCTTACAGCCACCATCCTTTATATAATAGAAATGCAAGCTGCTGAAATGATTTTGCTGTCGCCACTTTGAGCGTTATAGCCGCCATTCTTTATATAACAGCTATACAAGCTGCTGGAACCATTCTGCAGCCGCCATTATGAGTCTTATACCCTTCATCTTTTATATAACAGCTATACAAGCTGCTGGAACTGTTCTACAGCCGCCATTTTGAATGTTATAGCCGCCACTCTTTATATAACAGCTATACACGCTGCTGGAACTATTCTACAGCCGCCATTTTGTATCTTATAGCCGCCACCCTTTTTATACCCTTGCAGAGGGTATTATAAAATTGGTCAGATGTTTGTAACGCACAGAAGGAGACGTTTCCGACCCCATAAAGTATATATATTCTTGATCAGCTTGAGAAGCTGAGTCGATATAGCCATGTCCGTCTGTCCGTCTGTCCGTCCGTCTGTGCGTATGCGTTTTACTCAGCCATCTTAAGAGATATCGGGTTGAAATTTTTTTTGGAGACTCTTTATTACCTGTGTGAGATAAAGTATGAAAATCATCGGGATCGGACTCTTATATCATATATTGTTTAATAATCATTAAATGTGTTTTGAACTCAGTAGTTTGAAAAATATTTGAGCATATTCATAATACGACAACTAATGCTGTTGATGTATGAAATTTCACTTTTCTTATCGAATTAAATACAATAAAGAACTGCAAGGGTATATAAACTTCGGCAAGGCCGAAGTTAACTTCCATAGCTCGTTATAACAGATATACATCCATTCAACAGCCTTCATTTTGGGTCTTATAGTCGCCATGCATTATCTAAAAGTTATACAACCTGCTGCAACCGTTCTACAGCCGCCATTTTGAGTCTTATAGCCGCCATCCTTTTTATAACAGATATAAAACCTGCTGGAACCATTCTACAGCCGCCATTTTGAATCTTATAGACGTTATCCTTTATATCGTAGGCATTAAAGCTACTGGAACCATTCTACAGCCGCCATTTTGAGTCTTACAGCCGCCATCCTTTTTATAACAGATATACAACAAGCTGCTGGAAGCAATCTGCAGTCGACATTTTGAGTCTTATACCCGTCATCCTTTATATAACAGCTATACAAGCTACTGGAACTGTTATACAGCCGCCATTTTGAATCTTACAGCCCCCATCCTTTATATAACAGATATACAAGCTCCTGAAACCATTCTACAGTCGCCATTTTGAGTGTTATAGCCGCAATTCTTTATATAACAGCTATACAAGCTGCTGGAACCATCCTGCAGCCGCCATTATGAGTCTTATACCCTTCATCCTTTATATAACAGCTACACAAGCTGCTGGAACTGTTCTACAGCCGCTATTTTGAATGTTGTAGCCGCCACTCTTTATATAACAGCTATACACGCTGCTGGAACTATTCTACATCCGACATTTTGAATCTTATAGCCGCCATCCTTTTTATAACAGATGTTCAATGAAAGACGTTAGTGTTTCTTGAAGTTATTAAATGTTTATTTATTTATATATATATATAGGCACTAGCACATAAACCAGTGACTAAAGGTTGTCGCAAGCAACACATAAATTGGGTGGACCTCGGAGTGAGATTACAAAGGTAGAGATGGGGGCCAAAGACACAGCGATGCACACCCGATGTAGCTACAATTGGTATCTGATCTTACTAAGAATAATGCATTTCTTTTATAGTACCAAATAGCGAGCTCACCAGTGCATAGTTCGACATAGTGTTAGGTCAGCAAAGTACGTTTTTATTGGTTAACTAGGTCTTTACTTTACTGCTGACCATATCAGATCTACTTATGACTGATGAGCCATCGATCTCTATAATCGGGTTACATACTTAACATTGACATACATTTCTATTATAATTGGCTTAATGTTCTCTTATTTTATATAATCTAAACACCAACATAATCCCGGCCGTTGAACACCTGTTCAACGTTATCCAACGTTGAGCGCAAAATTGCTGGGGGCTGGGCTTACTGCAGCAGGAGTCGGTATGGGATTGACGATCCTCACGGTTGTCTGCTCTGGACCATTGTGTCTTGGGGGTTGTGAGCATCTTTTTATTCCATATACCATCACAAGAACCAATGGTATTGTTACCGCTACGTAGGAGACTATAACATGGTGAGCCGGCTGGCTGGGGTCTTCTGGCAATTTCCAGTTTCGCTTAGTTTCCAGTTTTCCTTGAATGTTGCTTAGTTCGTCGCAGCTTAGCTGCATCTTTGTGAATTTTGTTGTTGTTGGCGCTACTTTTGTTGGGCCAATGCTGAAGTTGCCAAATCGGACATATGACAATTTCATTGTGTCTGTCGTAGTTATACGGTGACCTGTTATTCGTATAGCAGAACTCCTAGCTGTACACGTCGGGTCTAGAGTTAACAATCCAGTCTTCTTAATAGTGACACCTTGTATATTATCGTCACAGGTCACTGCGAGTTCAATTGGTCTAGTGGTGGCAAAAATCCACTGATTTTTGTGATACATGTCGTACCACACGAATGATCTGTTTGTGTGTTGTATTTGGCAAGTTGATGATTTTGTGTTTTTGAATAGCTGGAACTCACAGTTGCTATTAGCCGAAAACGTCGTTTGTTTATCAAAACAAATATATTGCTCGTTGTTGAGCTGATGGCATTGTTCCAAATCGGCTCTTGAGAGCCCAATGTATTGATTCTGTTCCTTGTTGACAGCAATGATGGGAATTTTAAAGTTCATGATTACAATCCCATGAGTTCCAATTGCTGGAATGGGTACCAGGTTATACAGTTGCACTGCCTGCGTTGCCACTAATGGAAATGTGACCTTAAATATCACATGATTTTTTGCGATTGTGCCTTGAGCCTTCATTAAGCCATATAATTGCAAGACGTAGTTATCTGGAACTGGCAAATCCAAACCAAACGGAAGATGTCTCTTCAGTTGGCTCAGATGTTCCCGAAGCTGGCCTGGTGATAGTAGTAACGGGCTTATTTTGCTATGATGGGCATCTGTAAATACTCGGGAAATTTCGGTTTGAATTCGTTGCAAATTCCCTGCAATAACTGTCATCTGAGTAGTTAACGTGATATACCATTGCAATGCCTTTACCGCATTGTCCTGGACGTTGGTCATGTCGTTCATTTGTTGTTCCATTAGTTTCATCTGATTTTCAATTATGTCTTCATCTCGCTTAATGATATTTATCGTTGAATCAATTACAGATGTCTGATTTTGCAGCAAGTTCAATAAGTAATCTTCATTTGATTTAACTTTTCGTATGGTGCCTGACATCTCTGTTGCATACCTTGAGTCCAGCACACCAAATAAGCCGTTCGCAATGTTCCCAATTATATCTAAAGGCGATCGTCGTTGGCGTTCTATGTGAAGGAGATCATTTCCTGTCCGTAGCTCTGAGTTGACATGCTCGAAGTGCCTCTGCATTGCGGTGCCTGCCTCTGGAACCTTCATTAACACGCATATTTCTCCAACCTTTACTACTCCATCTGAAAATGTCTTCTGGTCGGCCCAATATGGTTCGAGATCGTAGAATGCCACAATAGTCCAGTCAGACGTTGCCATCCTTCCTGTGCCAATACTTTCATAGTATATGTCTGGTTTGGGGTTGAATCGAGTTATATTAGTTCTTTGAGCAAATGCTATAGGCAATAACAACAGCATTAGGCAGATCGTCATTGCCAACGGTGGCAGACCGATCGATAAGCGTCTTTTTGGTTTTGGTTCTGCGTTGTCCTCGATACCAGAGTCCTTTTGGGGATTCGATTCTGTGTCATCTGCCTCGATTTTACGTTTTGTCGCTGTCTCTCTAAGCAAGGGGGCCAATTTATGGATAGCCCGCTTGTAGGTGCCTCTGGCTGTTTTAACGTCTACCACGCGGACGTATCCATCCAGGCCTGGATATAATTTAACAATTCGTCCAATTGGCCACTGCAAAATTGGCACATTATCCTCCTTTAGAATTACCATCATGCCTTCTTTGACATTATTATATGGTTTTTTCCACTTGGATGTACCCTGCAATTCTTGTAGGTACTCTTGAGACCATTGTGTCCAGAATGTATGCTTAAGCCGTTGCACTAATTCCCATTGCTCTGGAATCGATCGCTGTGTTATTGGCTCTGCATCTGGTTGGGCTACTAATGGTTCTCCAATCAATAGGTGGCGGACGAGAATTCAGCACTGCTTCAACATTGACAATGATGGTAGACAGTTGTTCGAACGTTAAGTTTGCTGTCGATACGTTTTTTAACAGTAAATGCTTAGCGGACTTTACCGCAGCTTCCCATAATCCTCCGAAATGTGGAGACCGTGGTGGTATGAACTTAAATTGCACTCCTTTTTGATTGCAAAATTCCTTGATACTACCTGCTTCCGTTTCTGAGTGTATTGTATCGGTCAGTTCCTTAAGTTGGTTGTTTGCTCCAACAAAGTTTGTTGCATTATCGCAGTATAATGTCTGGCATCTTCCTCTGCGCCCAATAAAGCGCTGAAGCGCGCCCACAAATGAGGAGGTGGACAAATCTCCGACCAACTCTAAGTGTACTGCCTTGGTTGCAAAGCATACAAATATAAATACCGGGGCAGTGTCTGCTTTTCAAGGGGAGCCACTCTCGACTTGGCCCACGACAATCTGACCGAAATTTGGCCATTTTTATAGTTTGATCGGACATAAACTGCCGCTCCATATGCCTTTTTTGATGCATCAACATGCATGCATGGAATCTTCATGTGGTTAAATGCCTGAACATCATCTCTGTAGGCTTCCCATTGCTTCTCCAAATACGGTGGCAGGTCACCATCCATCTCAATTTGTTTGGTAGCAACATGTTGAAGAAATATTTTCGATCTTACCATTACCGGTGTGAACAGGCCTAAAGGATCGAAGATTTGACCGACGTCTGGTTATTCCTTTTGTTTGCCTTTAAACCTTTCCACATAATTGATCTTCTTTGGGTGCCCATATGATTCCCAATGTTTTGACACTTGTTTGTTCCAGTGTGTCACCGAGATTGATGTCAGCAATGGTATCTTCCTTTGGAATTTTCTTTAGAAGTTGACTACTGTTTGAACACCATTTTCGTAAGTTGAAACCCTTAGGTCTCAAGATTTCTAGAAGTTCTTGTCTTATTTGCAGGGCTTCTGGCAAACTGTCTGCTCCTGTGAGACAATCATTAACATAAAGTCATTTTTTAATGCTGATGCTCCAGACGACAATTTTTCAATGTTTTTCAGTGCCAAATATTCCAGACACTTCGTCGCTAAATATGGGGCTGACGTGGTTCCATAAGTTACCGTTTTTAAACAATAAAACTTTAGTTCTTGACTTGGATCCTCTCTCCACACAATCATCTGGATGAATTGATCGGCAGGGTTTATCCAAACTTGACGATACATTTTTTCAATGTCTGCCGTGAACACATATTTGTGTGTCCTGAACCGCAGAAGAATTGAGGAGAGTTGACTCTGTACAACTGGTCCAGGATATAAAATGTCGTTCAGTGATTTTCCTGATGACGTTTTGCATGATGCATCAAATACCACTCTTAGCTTGGTGGTGGTACTTTCTGGTTTTAGTACACAATGATGCGGTATAAAGTAATGGTTCTTGGGAATTTGTTTTACCATTACTTGCTTCATATGTCCAAGCTGTTCATATTCTGACATAAATTTTACATACTCCTTTTTTATGACATTAATCTTCCTATGGCTACTTCCCGAGATTCTCCAAGAGATGACGCCTCTTCAGCAAATGGAAGTTTTACAATTAGTCGATTGTCCGCCGTTGTGTGTAGGTTATCGAGGAAGAATTTTTCACAATACTCTTCCTCCGGACTCCTGTACCTTTTTATTGGCTCTAGTGTGTCTAGCTGCCAGAATCTTTCCAGTGATTCCTCTGGATTCGTCATGCCCACCATACATGTGATGGAAGCTGACGTTGACATATCTCTCTCATCCGAACTCTGAGTTTTGTAATGTTGGACGGTTTCGATTGCCCCGTCTCATTTTTGGTAGCAGTATAGCATAATGATCATCAGCTCCCAACAGCATATCAATTTTTCCGGGTTTATCAAATGTTGGGTCCGCTAATTGAATGTTGTCTGGTACTGTGACTTTCTGCGTTATTTGTTTTGTGGGTTGGTCACCTATTATGTGTGGCAGTACAAATGCCTCAACTAGCATCGCGATCTTGTTGTATCTTGACCTTACAACCAAGCTTACTCGCGCCTTGCTTATCTGTGGTTGACCACCCACTCCATTTATATGCACATGAGTCTCGCTAATTTTTAACGATAACTTCTTTACCAGTCTCTCTGAGACCAGATTTACTTGAGAGCCGCTATCCAGGAGTGCTCGAAATTCTCCTTTCCTTTCATTGATCCCTTTTACCACTACCTTGGCCGTTGCCAACAGGGTGTATTTTCTGCCAATTCCATATGCAGAAGCTGCAGAAGCAGATGTAGCAATTTGGTTGCCTGTTTCTAAATGCAACATTGTGTTATGTTTTTTATCGCATTTAAAGCATCCCCAAGATCAATTCCAAGAGCAATTTTTTGCCATATGGTCCGGCTTGAAGCAATTGACACACAATTTGTGTCTCTGCACCCAATTAAGCCGCTCTGCTGCGGATTTGATTTTGAAGTTTTCACATTGGAAGAGTTTGTGCTTTGCTTTTTCGCAGAAAGCACACAGGGTACTGTTTGTCCCAGATGCTGTTGCGCATGTCTTCTTTGGACTTGGTTTCTCAATGCTGCGATTTTCGTTTCTTGGTTTCCCAATCGCCTCTAATGTTAAGAAGCGCTGTTCCAAGAAGGATAGGAAGTCCTTTACTTCCTGCAGATCCCTTGTGTTGGAAAGAGATTGCTCATATAGTGCGTGTTTGAATCCAATTCTATCCAATTTTCTTGTCATATGAAACATCTGACGATTCCATATTGACGCCTACATTTTTTAAGGCTTGCAATGATTCAAAAATGTTATCATGCAAATTCTTTATAGAAGCTGCGTCATTTCCCACATTTGGGTGATCAAACAGCTTTGCCAGTATGGCTGTTACTAGAACTCGTTTGTTATTAAAACGTTCCTGCAACACTGACCAAGCAGTGTTGTAATTGACTTCTGTTAATTCCAGGTGCCGTATCAATCTCTCTGCTTCTCCAGAAAGGTTTGATTTCAAGTACCACATTTTCTCTATCGTGGATACATTTGACTCATGAACCACCTTTTTATAGATGTCATGAAATTGTTGCCATTTCAGATAATCCCCATCAAATTTTGGAATGGGAATTTTGGGTAGTTGCAATGATTGTATCGATTGCAATACAGGTGGTGATTGTATCACTTGATTGTGCCACACAGAATTTCAGCATTGTATTTTCTGCGGCCACAAACGTAGCTATATTATATCCGTCTTCGGCTGGATTTTCAGCTAGCCGGTGAATGTCATAATGGATTTCTTCAATTTGCATCCATAATTTGTCGACTACCGATTTGTAAGTCATTTTATCTTCAGGCACAATTTGTCTTAATGTCCTGGATAATGACTCCAGCAGAGCACTTTGCTTGCGAACCAGTGGTTTGATCATGACTCGCTCTTCCTCTCGTTGGCGAGCTTGTCTTTCTAGCTTTATTTTTGCCAAATGGTCCTTCCACTCTTCCACTATATTAGATACAACCGTCTTCATTTTGCTGAAATAGTCCGTTACAAAGTAGTCATCTTCAGTTGGTACGTTATTTAATTTGTCCATCAACTCCTGATGACATTTCTCGAAGTTCTCCCACATGTATTCCAGTAGCTCAAGTTTTTCCTCGAAATAAGATGGCTTCGTTTTCCTGGCGAAAGAATCTTTTTTGGTATTCCGAATGAAGGCCTGGATTGCCTCACCTCGTTCTGTCTGCTGTTTATAAAACTCCTCCATGTTCTTTTATATTCTTATGTAATTGCTTATCTGTACTAGTACTTGACCCGATGGGAGTTTATTTATTTTGTCAAAGACAGGGAACGCTCCGACTCGTTCGTAAAATTGGTCAAGTGTAGCACAAATAAGAATAAGAAATCAATCGAAGTCGCCTTTTGATTAGTGTTTTAACAATAGTTTATTTTTATTTCCAATATAACTATTCTTTTACACTGATAACTGCCACGACAGTGAAACCAATTTTTTGAGTTTCTTTTCTTTGTTTCAAAAATTGCTGATCAATGCCAATCTATACTCGTGCGTACTACCTGGGTTACTGACCGAGTTAACTAGGTCAGATATTGCTGACGCCAGGGAATGCAACAGAGTTGAGTTGATCAAACTTTATTTTATATAAAAATAACTTTCTATGATTTGGTCGCCTCGTTGACACAAATCGTTGTTAAATGTTTTTTATAAAGTGATCGCCTAGTTGATCAACTTTTATTCAATGGGTATGCACTGCTACCCCGTTGCGGAAAACCAACTCCTGGTTTTTAATAAATCTTTTTTATTCGCCAAGGTGGCTACGCAATGATTGCCAAGTTAATCAATTGCGATGTTTTTAGTCGGGACTCCAGATTGATGTGAGATGTGCATCAATTTGTGCCCTCGCTTAGGATTGTCGTGTCCAAAGCGTGCAAAGAAAGTAGTCGCCTAGTTGACCAGTTTCCTTTTTGTTGAGAGATTGGTCGCCTGAGTTGACCAAATGTTCTCGCTTGATGACGGTTTCACCAAGTCTGTTATTCTTTTAACTTGGAGCCGCCAATGTCGGGGTCACCAAAATGTTCAATGAAAGACGTTAGTGTTTCTTGAAGTTATTAAATGTTTATTTATTTATATATATATATATAGGCACTAGCACATAAACCAGTGACTAAAGGTTGTCGCAACCAACACATAAATTGGGTGGACCTCGGAGTGAGATTACAAAGGTAGAGATGGCGGCCAAAGACACACCGATGCACACCCGATGTAGCTACAATTGGTATCTGATCTTACTAAGAATAATGCATTTCTTTTATAGTACAAAATAGCGAGCTCACCAGTGCATAGTTCGACATAGTGTTAGGTCAGCAAAGTACGTTTTTATTGATTAACTAGGTCTTTATTGTTTACTGCTGACCATATCAGATCTACTTATGACTGATGAGCCATCGATCTCTATAATCGGGTTATATACTTAACATTGACATACATTTCTATTATAATTGGCTTAATGTTCTCTTATTTTATATAATCTAAACACCAAAAACAGATATACAACCTGCTAGAACTATTCTACAGCGCCATTATGAGTCCTACAGCCACCATCTTTTATATAATAGATATGCAAGCTGCTGAAACGATTTTACAGTCGCCATTTTGAGCGTTATAGCCGCCATTCTTTATATAACAGCTATACAAGCTCCTGGAACCATTCTGCAGCCGCCATTATGAGTCTTATACCCTTCATCTTTTATATAACAGCTATACAAGCTGCTGGAACTGTTCTACAGCCGCCATTTTGAATGTTATAGCCGCCACTCTTTATATAACAGCTATACACGCTGCTGGAACTATTCTACAGCCGCCATTTCGAGTCTTATAACCGCCATCCTTTTTATAACAGATATACAACCTGCTGGAACCATTCTACAGCCGCCATTTTGACTCTTGTAGCCGCCATCCTTTATATCGTAGCCATTAAAGCTACTGGAACCATTCTACAGCCGCCATTTTGAATCTTACAGCCGCCATCCTTTTGAGAACAGATATACAACAAGCTGCTGGAAGCAATCTACAGTCGCCATTTTCAGTCTTATACCCTTCATCCTTTGTATAACAGCTACACAAGCTGCTGGAACTGTTCTAAAGCCGCCATTTTGAATGTTATAGCCGCCACTCTTTATATAACAGCTATAAACGCTGCTGGAACTATTCTACAGCCGCCACTTTGAGTCTTATAGCCGCCATTCTTTATATAACAGCTATAAAAGCTGCTGGAACCATTTTCCATCCGCCATTTAGAGTGTTATATGACAGTTATACAAGCTGCTGGAATCATTCTACAGCCGCCATTTTGAGTCTTATAGCCGCCATCCCTTATATAAAAGTTATACAAGCTGCTGGAACCATTCTACAGCCGCCATTTTGAGTGTTACACCCGCCATTTTTATTATCGTAGCCATAAAAGCTGCTGGAACCATTTTCCATCCGCCCTTTAGAGTGTTATAGCCGCCATCTTTTATATAACAGCTATACAAGCTGCTGGAACCATTCTACAGCCGCCATTACGAGTCCTACAGCCACCATCCTTTTTATAACAGATATACATACAAGCTGTTGCAACCATTATATACCATTATATGACAGTTGTACAAGCTGTTGAAACCATTCTACAGCTGCCATTTTGAGTGTTATAGCCACCATCCATTGTATAACAGAAATACAAGCTGCTGGAACCATTCTACAGCCGCCATTTTGAGTCTTACTCCCGCCATTTTTTATATCGTAGCCATAAAAGCTGCTGGGACCATTTTCCATCCGCCATTTAGAGTGTTATAGACACCAACCTTTATATGACAGTTATACAAGCTGCTGGAACCATTCTACAGCCGCCATTTTGCGTGTTATAGCCGCCAACCTTTATATAACAGCTATACAAGCTGCTGGAACCATTATACAGCCGCCATTATGAGTCTTACAGCCACCATTCCTTATATAACAGATATACAAGCTGCTGGAACCATTCTACAGCCGCCATTATGAGTCTTACAGCCACTATTCTTTATCTAACAGATATACAAGCTGCTGGAACCATTCTACAGACCCCAATTCGAGACTTATACCAGTCATCCTTTATATAACTGCTATACAAGCTGCTGGAACTATTCTATAGCCGCCATTTTGACACTTATAGCCGCCATCCTTTAGATCGTAGTCATTAAAGCTGCTGGAACCAATCTACAGTCGCCATTTTGAGTCTTATTCCCGTCATGCTTTATATAACAGCTATACAAGCTGCTGGAACTGTTCTACAGCCGCCATTTTGAATCTCATAGCCCCCATTCTTTATATAACAACTATACAAGCATTCTACAGCCGCCATTTTGACTCTTGTAGCCTGCTGGAACCATTCTACAGCGCCATTGTGAGTCTTATAGACGTTATCCTTTATATCGTAGCCATTAAAGCCGCCATTTTTAGTGTTATATAACAGAAATACGAGCTGCTGGAACCATTCTACAGCAGCAATTTTGAGTCTTATAGCCACCATTCTTTATATCGTAGCCATAAAAGCTGCTATAACCATTTCCATCCGCCATTTAGAGTGTTATAGCCACTATCCTTTATATAAGAGAACTAGAAGCTCCTGGAACCATTTTTCAGCCGCCATTTTGAGTGTTATATCCGCCATCCTTTATATAACAGCTATACAAGCTGCTCGGACCATTCTACAGCCTTCATTTTGAGTCCTATAGCTGTTATAGTTTATGTAGTAGCCTTAAAATCTGCTGGAACTATTCTACAGCAGCCATTTCGAGTGTTACTCACAACATCCTTTATATAAGAGAAAAACAAGCTGCAGGAACCATTCTACAGCCGCCATTTTCAGTCTTATACCCTCCATCCTTTTTATAACAGATAAACAACCTGCTGGAAGCATTCTACAGCCGCTATTTTGAGTCCTATAGACGTTATCCTTTATATCGTAGCCATTAAAGCTGCTGGAACCAATGTACAATGGTACAGCCGCCATTTTGAGTGTTATAGCCACTATCCTTTATATAACAGAAATACGAGCTGCTGGAACCATTCTACAGCCGCCATTTTGGTTCTTATAGCCGCCATTCTTTATATAACAGCTTTACAATCTACTGGAATCATTCTACAGCCGCCATTTTGAGTCTTATAGCCGCCATCCCTTATATGACAGTTATACAAGCTGCTGGAACCGTTCTACAGCCGCCATTTTGAGTCTTATATCCGCCATCCCTTATATAAAAGTTATACAAGTTGCTGGAACCGTTCTACAGCCGCCATTTTGAGTCTTATACCCTTCATCCTTTATATAACAGCTATACAAGCTGCTGGAACTGTTCTACAGCCGCCATTTTGAGTCATATAGCCGCCATCCCTTATATAAAAGATATACAAGTTGCTGGAACCGTTCTACAGCCGCCATTATAATTCTTATACCCTTCATCTATTATATAACAGCTATACAAGCTGCTGGAACCATTCAACAGCCTTAATTTTGAGTCTTATAGCCGCCATCCCCTATATGACAGTTATACAAGCTGCTGGAACCGTTCTACAGCCGCCATTTTGAGTCTTATAGCCGCCATCCCTTATATAAAAGTTATACATGCTGCTGGAACCGTTCTACAGCCGCCATTATGAGTCTTATACCCTTCATCCTTTATATAACAGCTATACAAGCTGCTGGAACCATTCAACAGCCTTCATTTTGAGTATAATAGTCGCCATCCCTTATATGACAGTAATACAACCTGCTGGAACCATTCTACGGCCGCCATTTTGAGTCTTATAGCCGCTATCCTTTATATAACAGCTGTGCAATCTACTGGATCATTCCACAGCCGCCATTTTGAGTCCTATAGCTGCCATTCTTTATATCGTAGCCATAAAAGCTGCTCGAACCATTCTCCAGCCGCCATTTCGAGTCTTATACCCGCCATCCTTTATATGACAGCTAAACAAGTTGCTGGAACCATTCTACAGACGCCATTTTAAGTGTTATGGGCTGTATGAGTCTTACAGCCACCATCCTTTATATAACTGCTTTACATCCTGCTGGAACCATTCTTAACCCGCCATTTTGAGTCTTGTAGCCGCCATCCTTTATATTGTAGCCATTAAAGCTGCTGGAAGCATTCTACAGCCGGCATTTTGAGTGTCATAGCCGCCATCCTTTATATAACAGCTATACAAGCTGCTGGAATCATTCTACAGCCGCCATTATGAGTCTTATACCCGTGAGCCTTATATAACAGCTATACACGCTGCTGGAACAATTTTACAGCTGCCATTTCGAGTGTTATAGCCACCATCCTTTGTATAACAGAAATACAAGCTGCTGGAACCATTTTACAGCCACCATTTTGAGTCTTATACCCGCCATTTTTTATATCGTAGCCATAAAAGCTGCTGGAACCATTTTCCATCCGCCATTTAGAGTGTTATAGCCACCATGCTTTATATAACAGAAATACAAGCTGCTGGAACCATTCTACAGCCGCCATTTTGAGTGTTACACCCGCCATTTTTATTATCGTAGCCATAAAAGCTGCTGGAACCATTTTCCAACCGCCATTTTGAGTGTTATAGCCGCCATCCTTTATATAACAGCTATACAAGCAGCTGGAACCATTCTACAGCCGCCATTACGAGTCTTACAGCCACCATTTTTTTTATAACAGATATACATACAAACTGTTGGAACCATTCTACAGCCGCCATTTTGAGTCTTATACCCGCCATTTTTTATATCGTAGCCATAAAAGCTGCTGGAACCATTTTCCATCCGCCATTTAGAGTGTTATAGCCACCATGCTTTATATAACAGAAATACAAGCTGCTGGAACCATTCTACAGCCGCCATTTTGAGTGTTACACCCGCCATTTTTATTATCGTAGCCATAAAAGCTGCTGGAACCATTTTCCATCCGCCATTTAGAGTGTTATAGCCACCATCTTTTGTATAACAGAAATACAAGCTGCTGGAACCATTCTACAGCCGCCATTTTGAGTCTTACTCCCGCCATTTTTTATATCGTAGCCATAAAAGCTGCTGGAACCATTTTGCATCCGCCATTTAGAGTGTTATAGCCACCATCCTTTATATGACAGTTATACAAGCTGCTGGAACCATTCTACAGCCGCCATTTTGATTCTTATAGCCGCCATCCTTTATATCGAAGCCATTAAAGCAGCTGGAACCTTTCTACAGCCGCCATTTCGAGTGTTATAGACACCATTCTTTATATAACAGCTATAGAAACTGCTGGAACCATTCTACAGTCGCCATTTTGCGTGTTATAGCCGCCATCCTTTTTATAACAGATATACAACCTGCTGGAACTATTCTACAGCCGCCATTTTGCGTGTTATAGCCGCCAACTTTTATATAACAGATATACAAGCTGCTGGAACCATTCTACAGCCGCCATTATGAGTCTTACAGCCACCATTCTTTATATAACAGATATACAAGCTGCTGGAACCATTCTACAGACCCCCTTTGAGACTTATACCCGTCATCCTTTATATAACAGCTATACAAGCTGCTGGAACTATTCTACAGCCGCCATTTTGACACTTATAGCCGCCATCCTTTAGATCGTAGTCATTAAAGCTGCTGGAACCAATCTACAGTCGCCATTTTGAGTCTTATACGCGTCATCCTTTATATAACAGATATACAAGCTGCTGGAACTGTTCTGCAGCCGCCATTTTGAATCTTATAGCCTGCTGGAACCATTCTACAGCGCCATTGTGAGTCTTACAGCCACCATCCTTTATGTAATAGATATGCAAGCTGCTGAAACCATTTTACAGTCGCCATTTTGAGCGTTCTAGCCGCCATTCTTTATATAAAAGATGCTGGAACCATTCTGCAGCCGCCATTATGAGTCTTATACCCTTCATCCTTTATATAACAGCTATACAAGCTGCTGGAACTGTTCTACAGCCGCCATTTTGAATGCTATAGCCGCCACTCTTTCTATAACAGCTTTACACGCTGCTGGAACTATTCTACATCCGCCATTTTGAATCTTATAGCCGCCATGCTTTTTATAACAGATATACAAGCTGCTGGAACCGTTCTACAGCCGCCATTTTGAGTCTTATATCCGCCATCCCTTATAATAAATTTATACAAGTTGCTGGAACCGTTCTACAGCCGCCATTATGAGTCTTATACCCTTCATCCTTTATATAACAGCTATACAAGCTGCTGGAACCGTTCTACAGCCGCCATTTTGAGTCTTATAGCCGCCATCCCTTATATAAAAGTTATACAAGCTGCTGGAACCGTTCTACAGCCGCCATTATGAGTCTTATACCCTTCATCCTTTATATAACAGCTATACAAGCTGCTGGAACCATTCAACAGCCTTCATTTTGAGTATAATAGTCGCCATCCCTTATATGACAGTAATGCAACCTGCTGGAACCGTTCTACGGCCGCCATTTTGAGTCTTATAGCCGCTATCCTTTATATAACAGCTGTGCAATCTACTGGATCATTCCACAGCCGCCATTTTGAGTCCTATAGCTGCCATTCTTTATATCGTAGCCATACAAGCTGCTGGAACCGTTCTACAGCCGCCATTATGAGTCTTATACCCTTCATCCTTTATATAACAGCTATACAAGCTGCTGGAACCATTCAACAGCCTTCATTTTGAGTATAATAGTCGCCATCCCTTATATGACAGTAATACAACCTGCTGGAACCGTTCTACGGCCGCCATTTTGAGTCTTATAGCCGCTTTCCTTTATATAACAGCTGTGCAATCTACTGGATCATTCCACAGCCGCCATTTTGAGTCCTATAGCTGCCATTCTTTATATCGTAGCCATAAAAGCTGCTCGAACCATTCTCCAGCCGCCATTTCGAGTCTTATACCCGCCATCCTTTATATGACAGCTAAACAAGTTGCTGGAACCATTCTACAGACGCCATTTTAAGTGTTATGGGCTGTATGAGTCTTACAGCCACCATCCTTTATATAACTGCTTTACATCCTGCTGGAACCGTTCTTAACCCGCCATTTTGAGTCTTGTAGCCGCCATCCTTTATATTGTAGCCAGTAAAGCTGCTGAAAGCATTCTACAGCCGGCATTTTGAGTGTCATAGCCGCCATCCTTTATATAACAGCTATACAAGCTGCTGGAATCATTCTACAGCCGCCATTATGAGTCTTATACCCGTGAGCCTTATATAACAGCTATACAAGCTGCTGGAACAATTTTACAGCTGCCATTTCGACTGTTATAGCCACCATCCTTTGTATAACAGAAATACAAGCTGCTGGAACCATTCCACAGCCACCATTTTGAGTCTTATACCCGCCATTTTTTATATCGTAGCCATAAAAGCTGCTGGAACCATTTTCCATCCGCCATTTAGAGTGTTATAGCCACCATGCTTTATATAACAGAAATACAAGCTGCTGGAACCATTCTACAGCCGCCATTTTGAGTGTTACACCCGCCATTTTTATTATCGTAGCCATAAAAGCTGCTGGAACCATTTTCCAACCGCCATTTTGAGTGTTATAGCCGCCATCCTTTATATAACAGCTATACAAGCAGCTGGAACCATTCTACAGCCGCCATTACGAGTCTTACTGCCACCATCCTTTTTATAACGGATATACATACAAACTGTTAGAACCATTCTACAGCCGCCATTTTGAGTCTTATACCCGCCATTTTTTATATCGTAGCCATAAAAGCTGCTGGAACCATTTTTCATCCGCCATTTAGAGTGTTATAGCCACCATGCTTTAACAGAAATACAAGCTGCTGGAACCATTCTACAGCCGCCATTTTGAGTGTTACACCCGCCATTTTTATTATCGTAGCCATAAAAGCTGCTGGAACCATTTTCCATCCGCCATTTAGAGTGTTATAGCCACCATCTTTTGTATAACAGAAATACAAGCTGCTGGAACCATTCTACAGCCGCCATTTTGAGTCTTACTCCCGCCATTTTTTATATCGTAGCCATAAAAGCTGCTGGAAGCATTTTGCATCCGCCATTTAGAGTGTTATAGCCACCATCCTTTATATGACAGTTATACAAGCTGCTGGAACCATTCTACAGCCGCCATTTTGATTCTTATAGCCGCCATCCTTTATATCGAAGCCATTAAAGCTGCTGGAACCTTTCTACAGCCGCCATTTCGAGTGTTATAGACACCATCCTTTATATAACAGCTATACAAACTGCTGGAACCATTCTACAGTCGCCATTTTGCGTGTTATAGCCGCCATCCTTTTTATAACAGATATACAACCTGCTGGAACTATTCTACAGCCGCCATTTTGCGTGTTATAGCCGCCAACTTTTATATAACAGATATACCAGCTGCTGGAACCATTCTACAGCCGCCATTATGAGTCTTACAGCCACCATTCTTTATATAACAGATATACAAGCTGCTGGAACCATTCTACAGACCCCCTTTTGAGACTTATACCCGTCATCCTTTATATAACAGCTATACAAGCTGCTGGAACTATTCTACAGCCGCCATTTTGACACTTATAGCCGCCATCCTTTAGATCGTAGTCATTAAAGCTGCTGGAACCAATCTACAGTCGCCATTTTGAGTCTTATACGCGTCATCCTTTATATAACAGATATACAAGCTGCTGGAACTGTTCTACAGCCGCCATTTTGAATCTTATAGCCTGCTGGAACCATTCTACAGCGCCATTGTGAGTCTTACAGCCACCATCCTTTATATAATAGATATGCAAGCTGCTGAAACCATTTTACAGTCGCCATTTTGAGCGTTCTAGCCGCCATTCTTTATATAACAGCTATACAAGCTGCTGGAACCATTCTGCAGCCACCATTATGAGTCTTATACCCTTCATCTTTTATATAACAACTATACAAGCTGCTGGAACTGGTCTACAGCCGCCATTTTGAATGTTATAGCCGCCACTCTTTCTATAACAGCTATACACGCTGCTGGAACTATTCTTCAGCCGCCATTTTGAATCTTATAGCCGCCAACCTTTTAATAACAGATACACAACCTGCTGGAACCATTCAACAGCCTTCATTTTGGGTCTTATAGTCGCCATACCTTATATAAATGTTATACAACCTGCTGTAACCGTTCTACAGCCGCCATTTTGAGTCATATAGCCGCCATCCTTTTTATAACAGATATAAAACCTGCTGGAACCATTCTACAGCCGCCATTTTGAATCTTATAGATTTATCCTTTATATCGTAGCCATTAAAGCTGCTGGAACCAATGTACAATGGTACAGCCGCCATTTTGAGTGTTATAGCCACTATCCTTTATATAACATAAACACAAGGAACCATTTCACAGCCGCCATTTTGAGCCTTATACACGCCATTTTTTATATCGTAGACATAAAAGCTGCTGGAATCATTTTCCATCCGCCATGTAGAGTGTTATATCCACCATCCTTTATATAACAGATATACAAGCTGCTGAAACCATTCTACAGTCGCCATTTTGAGTGTTATAGCCGCCATTCTTTATATAACAGCTATACAAGCTGCTGGAACCATTCTACAGCCGCCATTATGAGTCTTATACCCTTCATCCTTTATATAACAGCTATACAAGCTGCTGGAACTGTTCTACAGCCGCAATTTTGAATGTTATAGCCGCCACTCTTTATATAACAGCTATACACGCTGCTGAAACTATTCTACAGCCGCCATTTTGAATCTTATAGCCGCCATCCTTTTTATAACAGATATACAACCTGCTAGAACTATTCTACAGCCGCCATTTTGAATCTTATAGCCGCCATCCTTTATATAACATCTATACAAGCTGCTGGAACCATTCAACAGCCTTCATTTTGGGTCTTATAGTCGCCAACCCTTATATGACAGTTATACAAGCTGCTGGAACCATTCTACAGTCGCCATTTTGAGTCTTATACCCGCCATATTTTATATCGTAGCCATAAAAGCTGCTGGAACCATTTTCCATCCGCCATTTAGAGTGTTATAGCCACCATGCTTTATATAACAGAAATACAAGCTGCTGGAACCATTCTACAGCCGCCATTTTGAGTGTTACACCCGCCATTTTTATTATCGTAGCCATAAAAGCTGCTGGAACCATTTTCCAACCGCCATTTTGAGTGTTATAGCCGCCATCCTTTATATAACAGCTATACAAGCAGCTGGAACCATTCTACAGCCGCCATTACGAGTCCTACAGCCACCATCCTTTTTATAACAGATATACATACAAACTGTTGGAACCATTCTACAGCCGCCATTTTGAGTCTTATACCCGCCATTTTTTATATCGTAGCCATAAAAGCTGCTGGAACCATTTTCCATCCGCCATTTAGAGTGTTATAGCCACCATGCTTTAACAGAAATACAAGCTGCTGGAACCATTCTACAGCCACCATTTTGAGTCTTATACCCGCCATTTTTTATATCGTAGCCATAAAAGCTGCTGGAACCATTTTCCATCCGCCATTTAGAGTGTTATAGCCACCATGCTTTATATAACAGAAATACAAGCTGCTGGAACCATTCTACAGCCGCCATTTTGAGTGTTACACCCGCCATTTTTATTATCGTAGTCATAAAAGCTGCTGGAACCATTTTCCAACCGCCATTTTGAGTGTTATAGCCGCCATCCTTTATATAACAGCTATACAAGCAGCTGGAACCATTCTACAGCCGCCATTACGAGTCTTACAGCCACCATCCTTTTTATAACAGATATACATACAAACTGTTGGAACCATTCTACAGCCGCCATTTTGAGTCTTATACCCGCCATTTTTTATATCGTAGCCATAAAAGCTGCTGGAACCATTTTCCATTTAGAGTGTTATAGCCACCATGCTTTAACAGAAATACAAGCTGCTGGAACCATTCTACAGCCGCCATTTTGAGTGTTACACCCGCCATTTTTATTATCGTAGCCATAAAAGCTGCTGGAACCATTTTCCATCCGCCATTTAGAGTGTTATAGCCACCATCTTTTGTATAACAGAAATACAAGCTGCTGGAACCATTCTACAGCCGCCATTTTGAGTCTTACTCCCGCCATTTTTTATATCGTAGCCATAAAAGCTGCTGGAACCATTTTGCATCCGCCATTTAGAGTGTTATAGCCACCATCCTTTATATGACAGTTATACAAGCTGCTGGAACCATTCTACAGCCGCCATTTTGATTCTTATAGCCGCCATCCTTTATATCGAAGCCATTAAAGCTGCTGGAACCTTTCTACAGCCGCCATTTCGAGTGTTATAGACACCATCCTTTATATAACAGCTATACAAACTGCTGGAACCATTCTACAGTCGCCATTTTACGTGTTATAGCCGCCATCCTTTTTATAACAGATATACAACCTGCTGGAACTATTCTACAGCCGCCATTTTGCGTGTTATAGCCGCCAACTTTTATATAACAGATATACAAGCTGCTGGAACCATTCTACAGCCGCCATTATGAGTCTTACAGCCACCATTCTTTATATAACAGATATACAAGCTGCTGGAACCATTCTACAGACCCCCTTTTGAGACTTATACCCGTCATCCTTTATATAACAGCTATACAAGCTGCTGGAACTATTCTACAGCCGCCATTTTGACACTTATAGCCTGCTGGAACCATTCTACAGCGCCATTGTGAGTCTTACAGCCACCATCCTTTATATAATAGATATGCATGCTGCTGAAACCATTTTACAGTCGCCATTTTGAGCGTTCTAGCCGCCATGTTTTATATAACAGCTATACAAGCTGCTGGAACCATTCTGCAGCCACCATTATAAGTCTTATACCCTTCATCTTTTATATAACAACTATACAAGCTGCTGGAACTGGTCTACAGCCGCCATTTTGAATGTTATAGCCGCCACTCTTTATATAACAGCTATACACGCTGCTGGAACTATTCTACAGCCGCCATTTTGAATCTTATAGCCGCCAACCTTTTAATAACAGATACACAACCTGCTGGAACCATTCAACAGCCTTCATTTTGGGTCTTATAGTCGCCATACCTTATATAAAAGTTATACAACCTGCTGTAACCGTTCTACAGCCGCTATTTTGAGTCATATAGCCGCCATCCTTTTTATAACAGATATAAAACCTGCTGGAACCATTCTACAGCCGCCATTTTGAATCTTATAGATTTATCCTTTATATCGTAGCCATTAAAGCTGCTGGAACCAATGTACAATGGTACAGCCGCCATTTTGAGTGTTATAGCCACTATCCTTTATATAACAGAAACACAAGGAACCATTTCACAGCCGCCATTTTGAGCCTTATACACGCCATTTTTTATATCGTAGACATAAAAGCTGCTGGAATCATTTTCCATCCGCCATGTAGAGTGTTATATCCACCATCCTTTATATAACAGATATACAAGCTGCTGAAACCATTCTACAGTCGCCATTTTGAGTGTTATAGCCGCCATTCTTTATATAACAGCTGTACAAGCTGCTGGAACCATTCTACAGCCGCCATTATGAGTCTTATACCCTTCATCCTTTATATAACAGCTATACAAGCTGCTGGAACTGTTCTACAGCCGCAATTTTGAATGTTATAGCCGCCACTCTTTATATAACAGCTATACACGCTGCTGAAACTATTCTACAGCCGCCATTTTGAATCTTATAGCCGCCATCCTTTTTATAACAGATATACAACCTGCTAGAACTATTCTACAGCCGCCATTTTGAATCTTATAGCCGCCATCCTTTATATAACATCTATACAAGCTGCTGGAACCATTCAACAGCCTTCATTTCGGGTCTTATAGTCGCCATCCCTTATATGACAGTTATACAAGCTGCTGAAACCATTCTACAGTCGCCATTTTGAGTGTTATAGCCGCAATTCGTTATATAACAGCTATACAAGCTGCTGGAACCATTCTGCAGCCGCCATTATGAGTCTTATACCCTTCATCCAATATATAACAGCTATACAAGCCGCCATTTTTTTTATAACAGATATACAACCTGCTGGAACCATTCTACAGCCGCCATTATGAGTCTTACAGCCGCCATCCTTTATATAACAGATATACAAGCTGCTGAAACCATTCTACAGTCGTCATTTGGGTGTTATAGCCGCAAGTCTTTATATAACAGCTATACAAGCTGCTGGAACCATTTTGCAGCCGCCATTATGAGTCTTATACCCTTCATCCTCTATATAACATCTATACAAGCTGCTGGAACTGTTCTACAGCCGCCATTTTGAATGTTATAGCCATCCTTTTTATAACAGATATACAACCTGCTAGAAGTATTCTACAGCCGACATAATGAATCTTATAGCCGACATCCATTATATAACAGCTCTACAAGGTGCTGGAACCATTTAACAGCCTTCATTTTGAGTCTTGTAGTCGTCATCCCTTATATGACAGTTATACAAGCTGCTGGAACCGTTCTACAGCCGCCATTTTGAGTCTTATAGCCGCCATCCCTTATATAAAAGTTATATAAGCTGCTGGAACCGTTCTACAGCCGCCATTTTCAGTCTTATAGAAGATATCCTTTTTATCGTAGCCATTAAAGCTGCTGGAACCAATGAAAAATGGTACAGCCGCCATTTTGAGTGTTATAGCCACTATCCTTTATATAACAGAAACACAAGGAACCATTTCACAGCCGCCATTTTGAGCCTTATACACGCCATTTTTTATATCGTAGACATAAAAGCTGCTGGAATCATTTTCCATCCGCCATGTAGAGTGTTATATCCACCATCCTTTATATAACAGATATACAAGCTGCTGAAACCATTCTACAGTCGCCATTTTGAGTGTTATAGCCGCCATTCTTTATATAACAGCTGTACAAGCTGCTGGAACCATTCTACAGCCGCCATTATGAGTCTTATACCCTTCATCCTTTATATAACAGCTATACAAGCTGCTGGAACTGTTCTACAGCCGCAATTTTGAATGTTATAGCCGCCACTCTTTATATAACAGCTATACACGCTGCTGAAACTATTCTACAGCCGCCATTTTGAATCTTATAGCCGCCATCCTTTTTATAACAGATATACAACCTGCTAGAACTATTCTACAGCCGCCATTTTGAATCTTATAGCCGCCATCCTTTATATAACATCTATACAAGCTGCTGGAACCATTCAACAGCCTTCATTTTGGGTCTTATAGTCGCCATCCCTTATATGACAGTTATACAAGCTGCTGAAACCATTCTACAGTCGCCATTTTGAGTGTTATAGCCGCAATTCGTTATATAACAGCTATACAAGCTGCTGGAACCATTCTGCAGCCGCCATTATGAGTCTTATACCCTTCATCCAATATATAACAGCTATACAAGCTGCTGGAACTGTTCTACAGCCGCGATTTTGAATGTTATAGCCGCCACTCTTTATATAACAGCTATACACGCTGCCGAAACTATTCTACAGCCGCCATTTTGAATCTTATAGCCGCCATCCTTTTTGTAACAGATATACAACCTGCTAGAATTATTCTACAGCCGCCATTTTGAATCTTATAGACGTTATCCTTTATATCGTAGGCATTAAAGCTACATTCTAGCCATTCTACAGCCGCCATTTTGAATCTTACAGCCGCCATCCTTTTTATAGCAGATATACAACAAGCTGCTGGAAGCAATCTACAGTCGACATTTTGAGTCTTATACCCGTCATCCTTTATATAACAGCTATACAAGCTGCTGGAACTGTTCTACAGCCGCCATTTTCAGTCTTATAGAAGTTATCCTTTTTATCGTAGCCATTAAAGCTGCTGGAACCAATGAAAAATGGTACAGCCGCCATTTTGAGTGTTATAGCCACTATCCTTTATATAACAGAAATACAAGGAACCATTTTACAGCCGCCATTTTGAGCCTTATACCCGCCATTTTTTATATCGTACATAAAAGCTGCTGGAACCATTTTCCATTCGCCATTTAGAGTGTTATAGCCACCATCCTTTATATGACAGAAATACAACCTGCTGGAACCATTCTACAGCCGCCATTATGAGTCTTACAGCCACCATCCTTTATATAACAGATGTACAAGCTGCTGAAACCATTCTACAGTCGCCATTTTGAGTGTTATAGCCGCCATTCTTTATATAACAGCTATACAAGCTGCTGGAACCATTCTACAGCCGCCATTATGAGTCTTATACCCTTCATCCTTTATATAACAGCTATACAAGCTGCTGGAACTGTTCTACAGCCGCAATTTTGAATGTTATAGCCGCCACTCTTTATATAACAGCTATACACGCTGCTGAAACTATTCTACAGCCGCCATTTTGAATCTTATAGCCGCCATCCTTTTTATAACAGATATACAACCTGCTAGAACTATTCTACAGCCGCCATTTTGAATCTTATAGCCGCCATCCTTTATATAACATCTATACAAGCTGCTGGAACCATTCAACAGCCTTCATTTTGGGTCTTATAGTCGCCATCCCTTATATGACAGTTATACAAGCTGCTGGAACCGTTCTACAGCCGCCATTTTGAGTCTTATAGCCGCCATCCCTTCTATAAAAGTTATACAAGCTGCTGGTACCGTTCTACAGCCGCCATTTTAAGTCTTATAGCCGCCATCCTTTTTATAACAGATATACAACGTGCTGGAACCATTCTATAGCCACCATTTTGAGTCTTATAGACGTTATCCTTTTTATCGTAGCCATTAAAGCTGCTGAAACCAATGTACAATGGTACAGCCGCCATTTTGAGTGTTATAGCCACTATCCTTTATATAGCAGAAATACGAGCTGCTGGAACCATTCTACAGCCGCCAATTTGAGTCTTATAGCCGCCATTTTTTATATCGTAGCCATAAAAGCTGCTGGAACCATTTTCCATCCGCCATTTAGAGTGTTATAGCCACTATCCTTTATATAACAGAAATACACGCTGATGCAACTGTTCTACAGCAGCCATTTTGAATCTTATAGCCGCCATCCTTTTTATAAAAAATATGCAACCTGCTGGAACCATTCTACATCCGCCATTATGAGTCTTACAGCCACCATCCTTTATATAAAATTTATACAAGCTGCTGGAACCGTTCTACAGCCACTATTTTGAGTCTTATAGCCGCCATCCTTTTTATAACAGATATACAACCTGCTGGAACCATACTACATCCGCCATTTTGAGTCTTATAGCCGCCATCGCTTATATAAAAGTTATACAATCTGCTGGAACCGTTCTACAGCCGCCATTGTAAGTCTTATAGCCGCCATCCTTATTATAACAGATATACAACCTGCTGGAACCATTCTACAGCCGCCATTTTGAGTCTTATAGACGTTATCCTTTTTATCGTAGCCATTAAAGCTGCTGAAACCAATGTAAAATGGTACAGCCGCCATTTTGAGTGTTATAGCCACTATCCTTTATATAGCAGAAATACGAGCTGCTGGAACCATTCTACAGCCGCCATTTTGAGTCTTATAGCCGCCATTTTTTATATCGTAGCCATAAAAGCTGCTGGAACCATTTTCCATCCGCCATTTAGAGTGTTATAGCCACTATCCTTTATATAACAGAAATACACGCTGTTGCAACTGTTCTACAGCAGCCATTTTGAATCTTATAGCCGCCATCCTTTTTATAAAAAATATGCAACCTGCTGGAACCATTCTACAGCCGCCATTATGAGTCTTACAGCCACCATCCTTTATATAAAATTTATACAAGCTGCTGGAACCGTTCTACAGCCACCATTTTGAGTCTTATAGCCGCCATCCTTTTTATAACAGATATACAACCTGCTGGAACCATTCTACAGCCGCCATTATGAGTCTTACAGCCACCATCCTTTATATAAAAGTTATACAAGCTGCTGGAACCGTTCTACAGACGCCATTTTGAGTCTTATAGCCGCCATCCTTCTTATAACAGATATACAAACTGCTGGAACCATTCTACAGCCGCCATTTTGAGTCTTATAGACGTTAGCCACTATCCTTTACATAACAGAAATTCGAGCTGCTTGAATCATTCTACAGCCGCCATTTTGAGTCTTATAGCCGCCATTCTTTATATCGTAGCCATAAAAGCTGCTGGAACCATTTTCCATCCGACATTTAGAGTTTTATAGCCACTATTCTTTATATAACAGAAATACAAGCTGCTGGAACCAATTTTCAGCCGCCATTTTGAGTGTTATAGCCGCCATCCTTTATATAACAGCTATACAAGCTGATGGAACCATTCTTCAGCCGCCACCTTTATATAACAGCTATACAAGCTGCTGGAACCATTCTACAGCCGCCATTATGAGTCTTACAGCTACCATTCTTTATATAACAGATATACAAGCTGCTGGAACCATTCTACAGACCCCATTTTGAGACATATACCCGTCATCCTTTAAATAACAGCTTTACAACTGCTGGAACTATTCTACAGCCGCCATTTTGACACTTGTAGCCGCTATCCTTATGATCGTAGTCATTAAAGCTGCTGGAACCAATATACAGTCGCCATTTAGAGTCTTATACCCGTCATCCTTTATATAACAGCTATAGAAGCTGCTGGAACTGTTCTACAGCCGCCATTTTGAATCTTATAGCCCCCATTCTTTATATAACAACTATACAAGCTGCTGGAACTATGCTACAGCCGCCATTTTGAATCTTATAGCCGCCTTCCTTTATATGACAGTTACACAAGCTGTTGGAAACATTCTACAGCCGCCATTTTGAGTCGTATACCCGCCTTCCTTTATATGACAGTTATACAAGCTGCTGGATCCATTCAACAGACTCCATTTTGATTCTTATAGTCGCCATCCTTTATATCGAAGCCATTAAAGCTGGTGGAACCATTCTACAGCCGCCATTTTGAGTGTTATAGACACCATCCTTTATATAACAGAAATACAAGCTGCTGGAACCATTCTATAGCCGCCATTTTGACTCTTATAGCCGCCATCCTTTATATCGTAGCCATTAAAGCTACTGAAACCATTCTACAGCCGCCACATTGAATCTTACAGCCGCCATCCTTTTGATAACAGATATACAACAAGCTGCTGGAAGCAATCTACAGTCGCCATTTTGAGTCTTCCTTTATATAACAGCTATAGAAGCTGCTGGAACTGTTCTACAGATGCCATTTTGAATCTTATAGCCCCCATTCTTTATATAACAGCTATACAAGCTGCTGGAACTATGCTACAGCCGCCATTTTGAATCTTATAGCCGCCTTCCTTTATATGACAGTTACACAAGCTGTTGGAAACATTCTACAGCCGCCATTTTGAGTCGTATACCCGCCTTCCTTTATATGACAGTTATACAAGCTGCTGGATCCATTCAACAGACTCCATTTTGATTCTTATAGTCGCCATCCTTTATATCGTAGCCATAAAAGCGGCTGGAACCATTTTCCATCCGCCATTTAGAGTGTTATAGCCACTATCCTTTATATAACAGAAATATAAGCTGCTGGAACCATTCTACAGCCGCCATTTTGACTCTTGTAGCCGCCATCTTTTATATCGTAGCCATTAAAGCTACTGAAACCATTCTACAGCCGCCACTTTGAATCTTACAGCCGCCATCCTTTTGATAACAGATATACAACAAGATGCTGGAAGCAATCTACAGTCCCCATTTTGAGTCTTATACCCGTCATCCTTTATATAACAGCTATAGAAACTGCTGGAACTGTTCTACAGACTCCATTCTGAATCTTATAGCCCCCATTCTTTATATAACAGCTATACAAGCTGCTGGAACTATGCTAAAGCCGCCATTTTGAATCTTATAGCCGACATCCTTTTTATAACAGATATACAAGCTGCTGGAACCATTCTACAGCCGCCATTATGAGTCTTACAGCCACCATCCTTTATATAACAGATATACAAGCTGCTGAAACCATTCTACAGCCGCCATTTTGAGTGTTATAGCCGCCATTCTTTATATAACAGCTATACAAGCTCCTGGAACCATTCTGCAGCCGCCATTATGAGTCTTATACCCTTCATCCTTTATATAACAGCTATACAAGCTGCTGGAACTGTTCTACAGCCGCCATTTTGAATGTTATAGCCGCCACTCTTTATATAACAGCTATACACGCTGCTGAAACAAAACAGATATACAACCTGCTAGAACTATTCTACAGCCGCCATTTTGAATCTTATAGCCGCCGTCCTTTATATAACATCTATACAAGCTGCTGGAACCATTCAACAGCCTTCATTTTGGGTCTTATAGTCGCCATCCCTTATATGACAGTTATACAAGTTGCTGGAACCGTTCTACAGCCGCCATTTGAATTCTTATAGCCGCTATCCCTTCTATAAAAGTTATACAAGCTGCTGGTACCGTTCTACAGCCGCCATTTTAAGTCTTATAGCCGCCATCCTTGTTATAACAGATATACAACCTGCTGGAACTATTCTACAGCCGCCATTTTGAGTCTTATAGACGTTATCCTTTTTATCGTAGCCATTAAAGCTGCTGAAACCAATGTACAATGGTACAGCCGCCATTTTGAGTGTTATAGCCGCCATTCTTTATATAACAGCTATTCAAGCTGCTGGAACTATGCAACAGCCGCCATTTTGAATCTTATAGCCGCCATCCTTTTTATAAAAAATATGCAACCTGCTGGAACCATTCTACAGCCGCCATTATGAGTCTTACAGCCACCATCCTTTATATAAAATTTATACAAGCTACTGGAACCGTTCTACAGCCACCATTTTGAGTCTTATAGCCGCCATCCTTTTATAACAGATATACAACCTGCTGGAACCATTCTACATCCGCCATTTTAAGTCTTATAGCCGCCATCCCTTATATAAAAGTTATACAATCTGCTGGAACCGTTCTACAGCCTCCATTTTAAGTCTTTTAGCCGCATTCCTTATTATAACAGATATACAACCTGCTGGAACCATTCTACAGCCGCCATTTTGAATCTTATAGACGTTATCCTATTTATCGTAGCCATTAAAGCTGCTGAAACCAATGTACAATGGTACAGCCGCCATTTTGAGTGTTATAGCCACTATCCTTTATATAGCAGAAATACGAGCTGCTGGCACCATTCTTCAGCCGCCATTTTGAGTCTTATAGCCGCCATTCTTTATATCGTAGCCATAAAAGCTGCTGGAACCATTTTCCATCCGCCATTTAGAGTGTTATAGCCACTATCCTTTATATAACAGAAATATAAGCTGCTGGAACCATTCTACAGCCGCCATTTTGACTCTTGTAGCCGCCATCTTTTATATCGTAGCCATTAAAGCTACTGAAACCATTCTACAGCCGCCACTTTGAATCTTACAGCCGCCATCCTTTTGATAACAGATATACAACAAGATGCTGGAAGCAATCTACAGTCCCCATTTTGAGTCTTATACCCGTCATCCTTTATAGAACAGCTATAGAAGCTGCTGGATCTGTTCTACAGACTCCATTCTGAATCTTATAGCCCCCATTCTTTATATAACAGCTATACAAGCTGCTGGAACTATGCTAAAGCCGCCATTTTGAATCTTATAGCCGACATCCTTTTTATAACAGATATACAACCTGCTGTAACCATTCTACAGCCGCCATTATGAGTCTTACAGCCACCATCCTTTATATAACAGATATACAAGCTGCTGAAACCATTCTACAGCCGCCATTTTGAGTGTTATAGCCGCCATTCTTTATATAACAGCTATACAAGCTCCTGGAACTATTCTGCAGCCGCCATTGTGAGTCTTATACCCTTCATCCTTTATATAACAGCTATACAAGCTGCTGGAACCGTTCTACAGCGACCATTTTGAGTCTTATAGCCGCCATCCTTTTTATAACAGATATACAACCTGCTGGAACCATTCTACATCCGCCATTTTGAGTCTTATAGCCGCCATCCCTTATATAAAAGTTATACAATCTGCTGGAACCGTTCTACATCCGCCATTTTAAGTCTTATAGCCGCCATCCTTATTATAACAGATATACAACCTGCTGGAACCATTCTACAGCCGCCATTTTGAGTCTTATAGACGTTATCCTATTTATCGTAGCCCTTAAAGCTGCTGAAACCAATGTACAATGGTACAGCCGCCATTTTGAGTGTTTTATCCACTATCCTTTATATAGCAGAAATACGAGCTGCTGGAACCATTCTACAGCCGCCATTTTGAGTCTTATAGCCGCCATTCTTTATATCGTAGCCATAAAAGCTGCTAGAACCATTTTCCATCCGCCATTTAGAGTGTTATAGCTACTATCCTTTATATAACAGAAATACACGCTGCTGGAACCATTTTTCAGCTGCAATTTTGAGTGTTATAGCCGCCATCCTTTATATAACAGCTATACAAGCTGCTGCAACTCTTCTACAGCCGCCATTTTGAATCTTATAGCCGCCATCCTTTTTATAAAAGATATACAACCTGCTGGAACCATTCTACAGCCGCCATTATGAGTCTTACAGCCACCATCCTTTATATAAAAGTTATACAAGCTGCTGGAACCGTTCTACAGCCGCCATTTTGAGGTTTATAGCCGCCATCCTTTTTATAACAGATATACAAACTGCTGGAACCATTCTACAGCCGCCATTTTTAGTCTTATAGACGTTATCCTTTTTATCGTAGACATTAAAGCTGCTGGAACCAATGTACAATGGTACAGCGGCGATTTTGAGTGTTATAGCCACTATCCTTTACACAACAGCTATACAAGCTGCTGGAACTGTTCTACAGCCGCCATTTTAAATGGTATAGCCGCCACACTTTATATAACAGCTATACACGCTGCTGGAACTATTCTACAGCCGCCATCCTTTTTATAACAGATATACAACCTGCTAGAACTATGCTACAGCCGCCATTTTGAATCTTGTAGCCGCCATCCTTTTTATAACATCTATACAAGCTGCTGGAATCATTCAACAGCCTTCATTTTGAGTCTTATAGTCGCCATCCCTTATATGACAGTTATACAAGCTGCTGGAACCGTTCTACAGCCGCCATTTTGAGTCTTATATCCGCCATCCTTTTTATGTAGATATACAACCTGCTGGAGCCATTCTACAGCCGCCATTTTGAGTCTTATAGACGTTATCCTTTTTATCGTAGCCATTAAAGCTGCTGGAACCAATGTACAATGGTGCAGCCGCCATTTTGAGTCTTATAGCCGCCATCCTTATTATAACAGATATACAACCTGCTGGAACCATTCTACAGCCGCCATTTTGAGTCTTATAGACTTTATCCTATTTATCGTAGCCATTAAAGCTGCTGAAACCAATGTACAATGGTACAGCCGCCATTTTGAGTGTTATAGCCACTATCCTTTATATAGCAGAAATACGAGCTGCTGGAACCATTCTACAGCCGCCATTTTGAGTCTTATAGCCGCCATTCTTTATATCGTAGCCATAAAAGCTGCTAGAACCATTTTCCATCCGCCATTTAGAGTGTTATAGCTACTATCCTTTATATAACAGAAATACACGCTGCTGGAACCATTTTTCAGCTGCAATTTTGAGTGTTATAGCCGCCATCCTTTATATAAAAGCTATACAAGCTGCTGCAACTCTTCTACAGCCGCCATTTTGAATGTTATAGCCGCCATTCTTTATATAACAGCTATACAAGCTGCTGGAACTATGCTACAGCCGCCATTTTGAGTCTTACAGCCACCATCCTTTATATAACAGATATACAACCTGCTGGAACCATTCTACAGCCGCCATTATGAGTCTTACAGCCACCATCCTTTATATAAAAGTTATACAAGCTGCTGGAACCGTTCTACAGCCGCCATTTTGAGTTTTATAGCCGCCATCCTTTTTATAAGAGATATACAAACTGCTGGAACCATTCTACAGCCGCCATTTTGAGTCTTATAGACGTTATCCTTTATATAACAGAAATACAAGCTGCTGGAACCAATTTTCAGCCGCCATTTTGAGTGTTATAGCCGCCATCCTTTATATAACAGCTATAAAAGCTGATGGAACCATTCTGCAGCCGCCAACCTTTATATAACAGCTATACAAGCTGCTGGAACCATTCTACAGCCGCCATTATGAGTCTTACAGCTACCATTCTTTATATAACAGATATACAAGCTGCTGGAACCATTCTACAGACCCCATTTTGAGACATATACACGTCATCCTTTATATAACAGCTATAGAAGCTGCTGGAACTGTTCTACAGCCGCCATTTTGAATCTTGTAGCCGCCATCCTTTATATCGTAGCCATTAAAGCTACTGAAACCATTCTACAGCCGCCACATTGAATTTTACAGCCGCCATCCTTTTGATAACAGATATACAACAAGCTGCTGGAAGCAATCTACAGTCGCCATTTTGAGTCTTCCTTTATATAACAGATATAGAAGCTGCTGGAACTGTTCTACAGATGCCATTTTGAATCTTATAGCCCCCATTCTTTATATAACAGCTATACAAGCTGCTGGAACTATGCTACAGCCGCCATTTTGAATCTTATAGCCGCCATCCTTTTTATAACAGATATACAACCTGCTGGAACCATTCTACAGCCGCCATTATGAGTCTTACAGCCACCATCCTTTATATAACAGATTTACAAGCTGCTGAAACCATTCTACAGTAGCCATTTTGAGTGTTATAGCCGCCATCCTTTATATAACATCTATACAAGCTGCTGGAACCATTCAACAGCCTTCATTTTGGGTCTTATAGTCGCCAACCCTTATATGACAGTTATACAAGCTGCTGGAACCGTTCTACAGCCGCCATTTTGAGTCTTATAGCCGCCATCCCTTCTATAAAAGTTATACAAGCTGCTGGTACCGTTCTACAGCCGCCATTTTATGTCTTATAGCCGCCATCCTTTTTATAACAGATATACAAGCTGCTGGAACCATTCTACAGCTGCCATTTTGAGTCTTATAGACGTTATCCTTTTTATCGTAGCCATTAAAGCTGCTGAAACCAATGTACAATGGTACAGCCGCCATTTTGAGTGTTATAGCCACTATCCTTTATATAGCAGAAATACGAGCTGCTGGAACCATTCTACAGCCGCCATTTTAAGTCTTATAGCCGCCATTCTTTATATCGTAGGCATAAAAGCTGCTGGAACCATTTTCCATCCGCCATTTAGAGTGTTATAGCCACTATCATTTATATAACAGAAATACACGCTGCTGGAACCATTTTTCAGCCGCAATTTTGAGTGTTATAGCCGCCATCCTTTATATAACAGCTATACAAGCTGCTGCAACTGTTCTACAGCCGCCATTTTGAATGTTATAGCCGCCATTCTTTATATAACAGCTATTCAAGCTGCTGGAACTATGCTACATCCGCCATTTTGAATCTTATAGCCGCCATCCTTTTTATAAAAAATATGCAACCTGCTGGAACCATTCTACAGCCGCCATTATGAGTCTTACAGCCACCATCCTTTATATAAAAGTTATACAAGCTGCTGGAACCGTTCTACAGCCACCATTTTGAGTCTTATAGCCGCCATCCTTTTTATAACAGATATACAACCTGCTGGAACCATTCTACATCCGCCATTTTGAGTCTTATAGCCGCCATCCCTTATATAAAAGTTATACAATCTGCTGGAACCGTTCTACAGCCTCCATTTTAAGTCTTTTAGCCGCCATCCTTATTATAACAGATATACAACCTGCTGAAACCATTCTACAGCCGCCATTTTGAATCTTATAGACGTTATCCTATTTATCGTAGCCATTAAAGCTGCTGAAACCAATGTACAATGGTACAGCCGCCATTTTGAGTGTTATAGCCACTAGCCTTTACATAGCAGAAATACGAGCTGCTGGCACCATTCTACAGCCGCCATTTTGAGTCTTATAGCCGCCGTTCTTTATATCGTAGCCATAAAAGCTGCTGGAACCATTTTCCATCCGCCATTTAGAGTGTTATAGCTACTATCCTTTATATAACAGAAATACACGCTGCTGGAACCATTTTTCAGCTGCAATTTTGAGTGTTATAGCCGCCATCCTTTATATAACAGCTATACAAGCTGCTGCAACTCTTCTACAGCCGCCATTTTGAATCTTATAGCCGCCATCCTTTTTATAAAAGATATACAACCTGCTGGAACCATTCTACAGCCGCCATTATGAGTCTTACAGCCACCATCCTTTATATAAAAGTTATACAAGCTGCTGGAACCGTTCTACAGCCGCCATTTTGAGGTTTATAGCCGCCATCCTTTTTATAACAGATATACAAACTGCTGGAACCATTCTACAGCCGCCATTTTTAGTCTTATAGACGTTATCCTTTTTATCGTAGACATTAAAGCTGCTGGAACCAATGTACAATGGTACAGCGGCGATTTTGAGTGTTATAGCCACTATCCTTTACACAACAGCTATACAAGCTGCTGGAACTGTTCTACAGCCGCCATTTTAAATGGTATAGCCGCCACACTTTATATAACAGCTATACACGCTGCTGGAACTATTCTACAGCCGCCATCCTTTTTATAACAGATATACAACCTGCTAGAACTATGCTACAGCCGCCATTTTGAATCTTGTAGCCGCCATCCTTTTTATAACATCTATACAAGCTGCTGGAATCATTCAACAGCCTTCATTTTGAGTCTTATAGTCGCCATCCCTTATATGACAGTTATACAAGCTGCTGGAACCGTTCTACAGCCGCCATTTTGAGTCTTATATCCGCCATCCTTTTTATGTAGATATACAACCTGCTGGAGCCATTCTACAGCCGCCATTTTGAGTCTTATAGACGTTATCCTTTTTATCGTAGCCATTAAAGCTGCTGGAACCAATGTACAATGGTGCAGCCGCCATTTTGAGTCTTATAGCCGCCATCCTTATTATAACAGATATACAACCTGCTGGAACCATTCTACAGCCGCCATTTTGAGTCTTATAGACTTTATCCTATTTATCGTAGCCATTAAAGCTGCTGAAACCAATGTACAATGGTACAGCCGCCATTTTGAGTGTTATAGCCACTATCCTTTATATAGCAGAAATACGAGCTGCTGGAACCATTCTACAGCCACCATTTTGAGTCTTATAGCCGCCATTCTTTATATCGTAGCCATAAAAGCTGCTAGAACCATTTTCCATCCGCCATTTAGAGTGTTATAGCTACTATCCTTTATATAACAGAAATACACGCTGCTGGAACCATTTTTCAGCTGCAATTTTGAGTGTTATAGCCGCCATCCTTTATATAAAAGCTATACAAGCTGCTGCAACTCTTCTACAGCCGCCATTTTGAATGTTATAGCCGCCATTCTTTATATAACAGCTATACAAGCTGCTGGAACTATGCTACAGCCGCCATTTTGAGTCTTACAGCCACCATCCTTTATATAACAGATATACAACCTGCTGGAACCATTCTACAGCCGCCATTATGAGTCTTACAGCCACCATCCTTTATATAAAAGTTATACAAGCTGCTGGAACCGTTCTACAGCCGCCATTTTGAGTTTTATAGCCGCCATCCTTTTTATAAGAGATATACAAACTGCTGGAACCATTCTACAGCCGCCATTTTGAGTCTTATAGACGTTATCCTTTATATAACAGAAATACAAGCTGCTGGAACCAATTTTCAGCCGCCATTTTGAGTGTTATAGCCGCCATCCTTTATATAACAGCTATAAAAGCTGATGGAACCATTCTGCAGCCGCCAACCTTTATATAACAGCTATACAAGCTGCTGGAACCATTCTACAGCCGCCATTATGAGTCTTACAGCTACCATTCTTTATATAACAGATATACAAGCTGCTGGAACCATTCTACAGACCCCATTTTGAGACATATACACGTCATCCTTTATATAACAGCTATAGAAGCTGCTGGAACTGTTCTACAGCCGCCATTTTGAATCTTGTAGCCGCCATCCTTTATATCGTAGCCATTAAAGCTACTGAAACCATTCTACAGCCGCCACATTGAATTTTACAGCCGCCATCCTTTTGATAACAGATATACAACAAGCTGCTGGAAGCAATCTACAGTCGCCATTTTGAGTCTTCCTTTATATAACAGATATAGAAGCTGCTGGAACTGATCTACAGATGCCATTTTGAATCTTATAGCCCCCATTCTTTATATAACAGCTATACAAGCTGCTGGAACTATGCTACAGCCGCCATTTTGAATCTTATAGCCGCCATCCTTTTTATAACAGATATACAACCTGCTGGAACCATTCTACAGCCGCCATTATGAGTCTTACAGCCACCATCCTTTATATAACAGATTTACAAGCTGCTGAAACCATTCTACAGTAGCCATTTTGAGTGTTATAGCCGCCATCCTTTATATAACATCTATACAAGCTGCTGGAACCATTCAACAGCCTTCATTTTGGGTCTTATAGTCGCCAACCCTTATATGACAGTTATACAAGCTGCTGGAACCGTTCTACAGCCGCCATTTTGAGTCTTATAGCCGCCATCCCTTCTATAAAAGTTATACAAGCTGCTGGTACCGTTCTACAGCCGCCATTTTATGTCTTATAGCCGCCATCCTTTTTATAACAGATATACAAGCTGCTGGAACCATTCTACAGCTGCCATTTTGAGTCTTATAGACGTTATCCTTTTTATCGTAGCCATTAAAGCTGCTGAAACCAATGTACAATGGTACAGCCGCCATTTTGAGTGTTATAGCCACTATCCTTTATATAGCAGAAATACGAGCTGCTGGAACCATTCTACAGCCGCCATTTTAAGTCTTATAGCCGCCATTCTTTATATCGTAGGCATAAAAGCTGCTGGAACCATTTTCCATCCGCCATTTAGAGTGTTATAGCCACTATCATTTATATAACAGAAATACACGCTGCTGGAACCATTTTTCAGCCGCAATTTTGAGTGTTATAGCCGCCATCCTTTATATAACAGCTATACAAGCTGCTGCAACTGTTCTACAGCCGCCATTTTGAATGTTATAGCCGCCATTCTTTATATAACAGCTATTCAAGCTGCTGGAACTATGCTACATCCGCCATTTTGAATCTTATAGCCGCCATCCTTTTTATAAAAAATATGCAACCTGCTGGAACCATTCTACAGCCGCCATTATGAGTCTTACAGCCACCATCCTTTATATAAAAGTTATACAAGCTGCTGGAACCGTTCTACAGCCACCATTTTGAGTCTTATAGCCGCCATCCTTTTTATAACAGATATACAACCTGCTGGAACCATTCTACATCCGCCATTTTGAGTCTTATAGCCGCCATCCCTTATATAAAAGTTATACAATCTGCTGGAACCGTTCTACAGCCTCCATTTTAAGTCTTTTAGCCGCCATCCTTATTATAACAGATATACAACCTGCTGAAACCATTCTACAGCCGCCATTTTGAATCTTATAGACGTTATCCTATTTATCGTAGCCATTAAAGCTGCTGAAACCAATGTACAATGGTACAGCCGCCATTTTGAGTGTTATAGCCACTAGCCTTTACATAGCAGAAATACGAGCTGCTGGCACCATTCTACAGCCGCCATTTTGAGTCTTATAGCCGCCGTTCTTTATATCGTAGCCATAAAAGCTGCTGGAACCATTTTCCATCCGCCATTTAGAGTGTTATAGCCACTATCCTTTATATAACAGAAATATAAGCTGCTGGAACCATTCTACAGCCGCCATTTTAAATCTTGTAGCCACCATCTTTTATATCGTAGCCATTAAAGCTACTGAAACCATTCTACAGCCGCCATTTTGAATCTTATAGCCGCCATCCTTTTTATAACAGATATACAACCTGCTAGAACTATTCTACAGCCGCCATTTTGAATCTTATAGCCGCCGTCCTTTATATAACATCTATACAAGCTGCTGGAACCATTCAACAGCCTTCATTTTGGGTCTTATAGTCGCCATCCCTTATATGACAGTTATACAAGCTGCTGGAACCGTTCTACAGCCGCCATTTGGATTCTTATAGCCGCCATCCCTTCTATAAAAGTTATACAAGCTGCTGGTACCGTTCTACAGCCGCCATTTTAAGTCTTATAGCCGCCATCCTTTTTATAACAGATATACAACCTGCTGGAACTATTCTACAGCCGCCATTATGAGTCTTACAGCCACCATCCTTTATATAAAAGTTATACAAGCTGCTGGAACCGTTCTACAGCCACCATTTTGAGTCTTATAGGCGCCATCCTTTTTATAACAGATATACAACCTGCTGGAACCATTCTACATCCGCCATTTTGAGTATTATAGCCGCCATCCCTTATATAAAAGTTATACAATCTGCTGGAACCGTTCTACATCCGCTATTTTAAGTCTTATAGCCGCCATCCTTATTATAACAGATATACAACCTGCTGGAACCATTCTACAGCCGCCATTTTGAATGTTATAGCCGCCATTCTTTTTATAACAGCTATTCAAGCTGCTAGAACTATGCTACAGCCGCCATTTTGAATCTTATAGCCGCCATCCTTTTTATAAAAAATATGCAACCTGCTGGAACCATTCTACAGCCGCCATTATGAGTCTTACAGCCACCATCCTTTATATAAAAGTTATACAAGCTGCTGGAACCGTTCTACAGCCACCATTTTGAGTCTTATAGACGTTATCCTTTTTATCGTAGCCATTAAAGCTGCTGAAACCAATGTACAATGGTACAGCCGCCATTTTGAGTGTTATAGCCACTATCCTTTATATAGCAGAAATACGAGCTGCAGGAACCATTCTACAGCCGCCATTTTGAGTCTTATAGCCGTTATTCTTTATATCGTAGCCATAAAAGCTGCTGGAACCATTTTCCATCCGCCATTTATAGTGTTATAGCCACTATCCTTTATATAACAGAAATACACGCTGCTGGAACCATTTTTCAGCCGCAATGTTGAGTATTATAGCCGCCATCCTTTATATAACAGCTATACAAGCTGCTGCAACTGTTCTACAGCCGCCATTTTGAATGTTAAAGCCGCCATTCTTTATATAACAGCTATTCAAGCTGCTAGAACTATGCTACAGCCGCCATTTTGAATCTTATAGCCGCCATCCTTTTTATAAAAAATATGCAACCTGCTGGAACCATTCTACAGCCGCCATTATGAGTCTTACAGCCACCATCCTTTATATAAAAGTTATACAAGCTGCTGGAACCGTTCTACAGCCACCATTTTGAGTCCTATAGGCGCCATCCTTTTTATAACAGATATACAACCTGCTGGAACCATTCTACATCCGCCATTTTGAGTATTATAGCCGCCATCCCTTATATAAAAGTTATACAATCTGCTGGAACCGTTCTACATCCGCTATTTTAAGTCTTATAGCCGCCATCCTTATTATAACAGATATACAACCTGCTGGAACCATTCTACAGCCGCCATTTTGAGTCTTATAGACGTTATCCTATTTATCGTAGCCATTAAAGCTGCTGAAACCAATGTACAATAGTACAGCCGCCATTTTGAGTGTTATAGCCACTATCCTTTATATAGCAGAAATACGAGCTGCTGGAACCATTCTACAGCCGCCATTTTGAGTCTTATAGCCGCCATTCTTTATATCGTAGCCATAAAAGCTGCTAGAACCATTTTCCATCCGCCATTTAGAGTGTTATAGCTACTATCCTTTATATAACAGAAATACACGCTGCTGGAACCATTTTTCAGCTGCAATTTTGAGTGTTATAGCCGCCATAATTTATATAACAGCTATACAAGCTGCTGCAACTCTTCTACAGCCGCCATTTTGAATCTTATAGCCGCCATCCTTTTTATAAAAGATATACAACCTGCTGGAACCATTCTACAGCCGCCATTATGAGTCTTACAGCCACCATCCTTTATATAAAAGTTATACAAGCTGCTGGAACCGTTCTACAGCCGCCATTTTGAGGTTTATAGCCGCCATCCTTTTTATAACAGATATACAAACTGCTGGAACCATTCTACAGCCGCCATTTTGAATCTTATAGACGTTATCCTTTTTATCGTAGACATTAAAGCTGCTGGAACCAATGTACAATGGTACAGCGGCGATTTTGAGTGTTATAGCCACTATCCTTTACATAACAGCTATACAAGCTGCTGGAACTGTTCTACAGCCGCCATTTTAAATGGTATAGCCGCCACTCTTTATATAACAGCTATAGAAGCTGCTGGAACTATTCTACAGCCGCCATTTTGAATCTTATAGCCGCCATCCTTTTTATAACAGATATACAACCTGCTAGAACTATGCTACAGCCGCCATTTTGAATCTTGTAGCCGCCATCCTTTATATAACATCTATACAAGCTGCTGGAACCATTCAACAGCCTTCATTTTGAGTCTTATAGTCGCCATCCCTTATATGACAGTTATACAAGCTGCTGGAACCGTTCTTCAGCCGCCATTTTGAGTCTTATAGCCGCCATCCTTTTTATGTAGATATACAACCTGCTGGAGCCATTCTACAGCCGCCATTTTGAGTCTTATAGACGTTATCCTTTTTATCGTAGCCATTAAAGCTGCTGGAACCAATGTACAATGGTGCAGCCGCCATTTTGCGTGTTATAGCCACTATCCTTTATATAGCAGAAATACGAGCTGCTGGAACCATTCTACAGCCGCCATTTTGAGTCTTATAGCCGCCATTCTTTATATCGTAGCCATAAAAGCTGCTGGAACCATTTTCCATCCGCCATTTAGAGTGTTATAGCCACTATCCTTTATATAACAGAAATACAAGCTGATGGACTATTCTGCAGCCGCCATTATGAGTCTTATACCCGCCTTCCTTTTTATGACAGTTACACAAGCTGTTGGAAACATTCTATAGCCGCCATTTTGAGTCGTATACCCGCCTTCCTTTATATGACAGTTATACAAGCTGCTGGATCCATTCAACTGCCACCATTTTGATTCTTATAGTCGCCATCCTTTATATCGAAGCCATTAAAGCTGCTGGAACCATTCTACAGTCGCCATTTTGCGTGTTATAGCCGCCAACCTTTATATAACAGCTATACAAGCTGCTGGAACCATTCTACAGCCGCCATTATGAGTCTTACAGCCACCATTCTTTATAAAACAGATATACAAGCTGCTGGAACCGTTCTACAGCCGCCATTATGAGTCTTACAGCCACCATTCTTTATAAAACAGATATACAAGCTGCTGGAACCGTTCTACAGCCGCCATTTTGAGTCTTATAGCCGCCATCCTTTTTATGTAGATATACAACCTGCTGGAGCCATTCTACAGCCGCCATTTTGAGTCTTATAGACGTTATCCTTTTTATCGTAGCCATTAAAGCTGCTGGAACCAATGTACAATGGTGCAGCCGCCATTTTGCGTGTTATAGCCACTATCCTTTATATAGCAGAAATACGAGCTGCTGGAACCATTCTACAGCCGCCATTTTGAGTCTTATAGCCGCCATTCTTTATATCGTAGCCATAAAAGCTGCTGGAACCGTTTTCCATCCGCCATTTAGAGTGTTATAGCCACTATCCTTTATATAACAGAAATACAAGCTGATGGACCATTCTGCCGCCGCCATTATGAGTCTTATACCCGCCTTCCTTTTTATGACAGTTACACAAGCTGTTGGAAACATTCTATAGCCGCCATTTTGAGTCGTATACCCGCCTTCCTTTATATGACAGTTATACAAGCTGCTGGATCCATTCAACTGCCACCATTTTGATTCTTATAGTCGCCATCCTTTATATCGAAGCCATTAAAGCTGCTGGAACCATTCTACAGTCGCCATTTTGCGTGTTATAGCCGCCAACCTTTATATAACAGCTATACAAGCTGCTGGAACCATTCTACAGCCGCCATTATGAGTCTTACAGCCACCATTCTTTATAAAACAGATATACAAGCTGCTGGAACCGTTCTACAGCCGCCATTTTGAGTCTTATAGCCGCCATCCTTTTTATGTAGATATACAACCTGCTGGAGCCATTCTACAGCCGCCATTTTGAGTCTTATAGACGTTATCCTTTTTATCGTAGCCATTAAAGCTGCTGGAACCAATGTACAATGGTGCAGCCGCCATTTTGCGTGTTATAGCCACTATCCTTTATATAGCACAAATACAAGCTGATAGAACCATTCTGCAGCCGCCATTATGAGTCTTATACCCGCCTTCCTTTATATGACAGTTACACAAGCTGTTGGAAACATTCTACAGCCGCCATTTTGAGTCGTATACCCGCCTTCCTTTATATGACAGTTATACAAGCTGCTGGATCCATTCAACTGCCACCATTTTGATTCTTATAGTCGCCATCCTTTATATCGAAGCCATTAAAGCTGGTGGAACCATTCTACAGCCGCCATTTTGAGTGTTATAGACACCATCCTTTATATAACAGAAATACAAGCTGCTGGAACCATTCTACAGTCGCCATTTTGCGTGTTATAGCCGCCAACCTTTATATAACAGAAATACAAGCTGATGGAACCATTCTGCAGCCGCCATTATGAGTCTTATACCCGCCTTCCTTTATATGACAGTTACACAAGCTGTTGGAAACATTCTACAGCCGCCATTTTGAGTCGTATACCCGCCTTCCTTTATATGACAGTTATACAAGCTGCTGAAACTATTCTACAGCCGCACTTTTGACACTTATAGCCGCCATCCTTTAGATCGTAGTCATTAAAGCTGCTGGAACCAATCTACAGTTGCCATTTAGAGTCTTATACCCGTCATCCTTTATATAACAGCTATACAAGCTGCTGGAACTGTTCTACAGCCGCCATTTTGAATCTTATAGCCCCCATTCTTTATATAACAACTATACAAGCTGCTGGAACTATGCTACAGCCGCCATTTTGAGTGTTGTAGCCGCCATTCTATATATAACAGCTATACAAGTTGCTGGAACTATGCTACAGCCGCCATTTTGAATCTTATAGCCGCCATCCTTTTTATAACAGATATACAACCTGCTGGAACCATTCTACATCCGCCATTTTGAGTCTTATAGCCGCCATCCCTTATATAAAAGTTATACAATCTGCTGGAACCGTTCTACAGCCACCATTTTGAGTCTTATAGCCGCCATCCTTTTTATAACAGATATACAACCTGCTGGAACCATTCTACATCCGCCATTTTGAGTCTTATAGCCGCCATCCCTTATATAAAAGTTATACAATCTGCTGGAACCGTTCTACAGCCTCCATTTTAAGTCTTTTAGCCGCCATCCTTATTATAACAGATATACAACCTGCTGAAACCATTCTACAGCCGCCATTTTGAATCTTATAGACGTTATCCTATTTATCGTAGCCATTAAAGCTGCTGAAACCAATGTACAATGGTACAGCCGCCATTTTGAGTGTTATAGCCACTAGCCTTTACATAGCAGAAATACGAGCTGCTGGCACCATTCTACAGCCGCCATTTTGAGTCTTATAGCCGCCATTCTTTTTATCGTAGCCATTAAAGCTGCTGGAACCAATGCACAATGGTGCAGCCGCCATTTTGCGTGTTATAGCCACTATCCTTTATATAGCAGAAATACGAGCTGCTGGAACCATTCTACAGCCGCCATTTTGAGTCTTATACCCGCCATTCTTTATATCGTAGCCATAAAAGCTGCTGGAACCATTTTCCATCCGCCATTTAGAGTGTTATAGCCACTATCCTTTATATAACAGCTATACAAGCTGATGGAACCATTCTGCAGCCGCCATTATGGGTCTTATACCCGCCTTCCTATGACAGTTACACAAGCTGTTGGAATCATTCTACAGCCGCCATTTTGAGTCTTATACCCGCCTTCCTTTATATGACAGTTACACAAGCTGCTGGATCCATTCAACTGCCCTCATTTTGATTCTTATAGTCGCCATCCTTTATATCGAAGCCAATAAAGCTGGTGGAACCATTCTACAGCCGCCATTTTGAGTGTTATAGACACCATCCTTTATATAACAGAAATACAAGCTGCTGGAACCATTCTACAGTCGCCATTTTGTGTGTTATAGCCGCTAACCTTTATATAACAGCTATACAAGCTGCTGGAACCATTCTACAGTCTCCATTATGAGTCTTACAGCCACCATTCTTTATATAACAGATATACAAGCTGCTGGAACCATTCTACAGACCCCATTTTGAGACATATACCCGTCATCCTTTATATAACAGCTTTACAAGCTGCTGGAACTATTCTACAGCCGCCATTTTGACACTTATAGCCGCTATCCTTTAGATCGTTGTCATTAAAGCTGCTGGAACCAATCTACAGTCGCCATTTAGAGTCTTATACCCGTCTTCCTTTATATAACAGCTATACAAGCTGCTGGAACTGTTCTACAGCCGCCATTTTGAATCTTATAGCCCCCATTCTTTATATAACAACTATAGAAACTGCTGGAACTATTCTACAGCCGCCATTTTGAATCTTATAGCCGCCATCCTTTTTATAACAGATAAACAACCTGCTGGAACCATTTTACAGCCGCCATATTGAATCTTATAGACGTTATCCTTTATATCGTACGCATTAAAGCTGCTGGTAGAATACAATCGTACAGCCGCCATTTTGAGTGTTAAAGCCACTATCCTTTACATAACAGAAATACAACGAACCATTTTACAGCCGCCATTTTGAGCCTTATACCCGCCATTTTTTATATCGTAGACATAAAAGCTGCTGGAACCATTTTCCATCCGCCATTTAGAGTTTATATAACAGAAATACAAGCTGCTGGAACCATTCTACAGCCGCCATTTTGACTCTTGTAGCCGCCATCCTTTATATCGTAGCCATTAAAGCTGCTGGAACCATTCTGCAGCCGCCATTATGAGTCTTACAGCTACCATCCTTTATATAACAGATATACAAGCTGCTGAAACCATTCTACAGTCGCCATTTTGAGTGTTATTGCCGCCATTCTATATATAACAGCTATACAAGCTGCTGGAACTATGCTACTGCCGCCATTTTGAATCTTATAGCCGTTATCCTTTTTATAACAGATATACAACCTGCTGGAACCATGCTACAGCCGCCATTATGAGTCTTACAGCCACCATCCTTTATATAAAAAAAGACGCCATTTTGAGTCTTATAACAGCCATCCTTTTTATAATTGATATACAACCTGCTGGAACCATTCTACAGCCGCCATTTTGAGTCTTATAGACGTTATCCTTTTTATCGTAGCCATTAAAGCTGCTGGAACCAATGTACAATGGTGCAGCCGCCATTTTGCGTGTTATAGCCACTATCCTTTATATAGCAGAAATACGAGCTGCTGGAACCATTCTACAGCCGCCATTTTGAGTCTTATAGCCGCCATTCTTTATATCGTAGCCATAAAAGCTGCTGGAACCGTTTTCCATCCGCCATTTAGAGTGTTATAGCCACTATCCTTTATATAACAGAAATACAAGCTGATGGACCATTCTGCCGCCGCCATTATGAGTCTTATACCCGCCTTCCTTTTTATGACAGTTACACAAGCTGTTGGAAACATTCTATAGCCGCCATTTTGAGTCGTATACCCGCCTTCCTTTATATGACAGTTATACAAGCTGCTGGATCCATTCAACTTCCTTTATATGACAGTTACACAAGCTGTTGGAAACATTCTACAGCCGCCATTTTGAGTCGTATACCCGCCTTCCTTTATATGACAGTTATACAAGCTGCTGGATCCATTCAACTGCCACCATTTTGATTCTTATAGTCGCCATCCTTTATATCGAAGCCATTAAAGCTGGTGAAACCATTCTACAGCCGCCATTTTGAGTGTTATAGACACCATCCTTTATATAACAGAAATACAAGCTGCTAGAACCATTCTACAGTCGCCATTTTGCGTGTTATAGCCGCCAACCTTTATATAACAGAAATACAAGCTGATGGAACCATTCTGCAGCCGCCATTATGAGTCTTATACCCGCCTTCCTTTATATGACAGTTACACAAGCTGTTGGAAACATTCTACAGCCGCCATTTTGAGTCGTATACCCGCCTTCCTTTATATGACAGTTATACAAGCTGCTGAAACTATTCTACAGCCGCACTTTTGACACTTATAGCCGCCATCCTTTAGATCGTAGTCATTAAAGCTGCTGGAACCAATCTACAGTTGCCATTTAGAGTCTTATACCCGTCATCCTTTATATAACAGCTATACAAGCTGCTGGAACTGTTCTACAGCCGCCGTTTTGAATCTTATAGCCCCCATTCTTTATATAACAACTATACAAGCTGCTGGAACTATGCTACAGCCGCCATTTTGAGTGTTGTAGCCGCCATTCTATATATAACAGCTATACAAGTTGCTGGAACTATGCTACAGCCGCCATTTTGAATCTTATAGCCGCCATCCTTTTTATAACAGATATACAACCTGCTGGAGCCATTCTACAGCCGCCATTTTGAGTCTTATAGACGTTATCCTTTTTATCGTAGCCATTAAAGCTGCTGGAACCAATGCACAATGGTGCAGCCGCCATTTTGCGTGTTATAGCCACTATCCTTTATATAGCAGAAATACGAGCTGCTGGAACCATTCTACAGCCGCCATTTTGAGTCTTATACCCGCCATTCTTTATATCGTAGCCATAAAAGCTGCTGGAACCATTTTCCATCCGCCATTTAGAGTGTTATAGCCACTATCCTTTATATAACAGCTATACAAGCTGATGGAACCATTCTGCAGCCGCCATTATGGGTCTTATACCCGCCTTCCTATGACAGTTACACAAGCTGTTGGAATCATTCTACAGCCGCCATTTTGAGTCTTATACCCGCCTTCCTTTATATGACAGTTACACAAGCTGCTGGATCCATTCAACTGCCCTCATTTTGATTCTTATAGTCGCCATCCTTTATATCGAAGCCAATAAAGCTGGTGGAACCATTCAACAGCCGCCATTTTGAGTGTTATAGACACCATCCTTTATATAACAGAAATACAAGCTGCTGGAACCATTCTACAGTCGCCATTTTGTGTGTTATAGCCGCCAACCTTTATATAACAGCTATACAAGCTGCTGGAACCATTCTACAGTCTCCATTATGAGTCTTACAGCCACCATTCTTTATATAACAGATATACAAGCTGCTGGAACCATTCTACAGACCCCATTTTGAGACATATACCCGTCATCCTTTATATAACAGCTTTACAAGCTGCTGGAACTATTCTACAGCCGCCATTTTGACACTTATAGCCGCTACCCTTTAGATCGTTGTCATTAAAGCTGCTGGAACCAATCTACAGTCGCCACTTAGAGTCTTATACCCGTCATCCTTTATATAACAGCTATACAAGCTGCTGGAACTGTTCTACAGCCGCCATTTTGAATCTTATAGCCCCCATTCTTTATATAACAACTATAGAAACTGCTGGAACTATTCTACAGCCGCCATTTTGAATCTTATAGCCGCCATCCTTTTTATAACAGATATACAACCTGCTGGAACCATTTTACAGCCGCCATATTGAATCTTATAGACGTTATCCTTTATATCGTACGCATTAAAGCTGCTGGTAGAATACAATCGTACAGCCGCCATTTTGAGTGTTAAAACCACTATCCTTTACATATCAGAAATACAACGAACCATTTTACAGCCGCCATTTTGAGCCTTATACCCGCCATTTTTTATATCGTAGACATAAAAGCTGCTGGAACCATTTTCCAGCCGCCATTTAGAGTTTATATAACAGAAATACAAGCTGCTGGAACCATTCTACAGCCGCCATTTTGACTCTTGTAGCCGCCATCCTTTATATCGTAGCCATTAAAGCTGCTGGAACCATTCTGCAGCCGCCATTATGAGTCTTACAGCTACCATCCTTTATATAACAGATATACAAGCTGCTGAAACCATTCTACAGTCGCCATTTTGAGTGTTATTGCCGCCATTCTATATATAACAGCTATACAAGCTGCTGGAACTATGCTACTGCCGCCATTTTGAATCTTATAGCCGTTATCCTTTTTATAACAGATATACAACCTGCTGGAACCATGCTACAGCCGCCATTATGAGTCTTACAGCCACCATCCTTTATATAAAAAAAGACGCCATTTTGAGTCTTATAACAGCCATCCTTTTTATAACAGATATACAACCTGCTGGAACCATTCTACAGCCGCCATTTTGAGTCTTATAGACGTTTTCCTTTTTATCGTAGCCATTAAAGCTGCTGGAACCAATGTACAATGGTACAGCCGCCATTTCGAGTGTTATAGCCACTATCCTTTATGTAACAGCTATACAAGCTGCTGGAAGTGTTCTACAGCCGCCATTTTGAATGTTATAGCCGCCAGCTGTACACGCTACTGGAACTATTCTATAGCCATTTTGAACCTTATAGTCGCCATCCCTTATATGACAGTTATACAAGCTGCTGGAACCGTTCTACAGCCACCATTTTAAGTCTTATAGCCGCCACCCTTTTTATAACAGATATACAAGCTGCTGGAACTATGCTACAGCCGCCATTTTGAATCTTATAGCCGCCATCCTTTTTATAACAGATATACAACCTGCTGGAACCGCCATTATGAGTCTTACAGCCACCATCCTTTACGTAACAGCTATGGAAGCTGCTGAAACCATTTCACAGTCGCCATTTGGAGCGTTATAGCCGCCATTCTTTATATAACAGCTATACAAGCTGCTGGAACCATTCTACAGCCGCCATTTTGAGTCTTATAGACGTTATCCTTTTTATCGTAGCCTTAAAGCTGCTGGAACCAATGTACAATGGTACAGCCGCCAGTTTGAGTGTTATAGCCACTATCCTTTATATAACAGCTATGCAAGCTGCTGAAACCATTTCACAGTCGCCATTTTGAGCGTTATAGCCGCCATTCTTTATATAACAGCTATACAAGCTGCTGGAACCATTCTGCAGCCGCCATTATGAGTCTTATACCCTTCATCTTTTATATAACAGGTATACAAGCTGCTGGAACCATTCTACAGACCCCATTTTGAATGTTATAGCAGCCACTCTTTATATAACAGCTATACACGCTGCTGGAACTATTCTACAGCCGCCATTTTGCATCTTATAGCCGCCACCCTTTTTATAACAGGTATACAACCTGCTGGAACCATTCAACAGCCTTCATTTTGAGTCTTATAGTCGCCATCCCTTATATGACAGTTATACAAGCTGCTGGAACCGTTCTACAGCCGCCATTTTGAGTCTTATAGCCGCCATCCCTTATATAAATGTTATACAAGCTGCTGGAACCGTTTTACAGCCGCCATTTTGAGTCTTATAGACGTTATCCTTTTTATCGTAGCCATTAAAGCAGAAGGAACCATTCTACAGCCGCCATTTTGAGTGTTATAGCCACTATCCTTTATATAACAGAAATACGAGCTGCTGGAACTATTCTACAGCCGCCATTTTGAATCTTATAGCCGCCATCCTTTTTATAACAGATACACAACTTGCTAGAACTATTCTACAGCCGCCCTTTTGAATCTTATAGCCGCCATCCTTTATATAACATCTATACAAGCTGCTGGAACCATTCTACAGACCCCATTTTGAGACTTATACCCGTCATCCTTTATAAAACAGCTTTACAAGCTGCTGGAACTATTCTACAGCCGCCATTTTGACACTTATAGCCGCCATCCTTTAGATCGTAGTCATTAAAGCTGCTGGAACCAATCTACAGTCGCCATTTAGAGTCTTATACCCGTCATCCTTTATATAACAGTTCCAGCTGCTGGAACTGCTCCACAGCCGCCATTTTGAATCTTATAGCCCCCATTCTTTATATAACAACTATACAAGCTGCTGGAACTATGCTACAGCCGCCATTTCGAATCTTATAGCCGCCATCCTTTTTATAAAAGATATACAACCTGCTGGAACCATTTTACAGTCGCCATTTTGAGCGTTAAAGCAACCATTCTTTATATAACAGCTATACACGCTGCTGGAACTATTCTACAGCCGCCATTTTGAGTGTTAAAGCCACTATCCTTTATATAACAGAAATACAAGGAACCATTTTACAGCCGCCATTTTGAGCCTTATACCCGCCATTTTTTATATCGTAGACATAAAAGCTGCTGGAACAATTTTCCATCCGCCATTTAGAGTGTTATAGCCACCATCCTTTATATAACAGAAATACAATCTGCTGGAACCATTCTACAGCCGCCATTTTGACTCTTGTAGCCGCCATCCTTTATATCGTAGCCATTAAAGCTACTGGAACTATTCTACAACCGCCATTTTGAATCTTACAGCCGCCATCCTTTTTATAACAGATATACAACAAGCTGCTGGAAGCAATCTACAGTCGCCATTTTGAGTCTTATACCCGTCATCCTTTATATAACAGCTATACAAGCTGCTGGAACCATTCTACAGCCGCCATTTTGAGTCTTATAGCCGCCATCCCTTATATAAATGTTATACAAGCTGCTGGAACCGTTCTACAGCCGCCATTTTGAGTCTTATAGCCGCCATCCTTTTTATAATTGATATACAACCTGCTGGAACCGTTTTACAGCCGCCAATTTGAGTCTTATAGACGTTATCTTTTTTATCGTAGCCATTAAAGCAGAAGGAACCATTCTACAGCCGCCATTTTGAGTGTTATAGCCACTATCCTTTATATAACAGAAATACGAGCTGCTGGAACTATTCTACAGCCGCCATTTTGAATCTTATAGCCGCCATCCTTTTTATAACAGATACACAACCTGCTAGAACCATTCTACAGCCGCCCTTTTGAATCTTATAGCCGCCATCCTTTATATAACATCTATACAAGCTGCTGGAACCATTCTACAGACCCCATTTTGAGACTTATACCCGTCATCCTTTATAAAACAGCTTTACAAGCTGCTGGAACTATTCTACAGCCGCCATTTTGACACTTATAGCCGCCATCCTTTAGATCGTAGTCATTAAAGCTGCTGGAACCAATCTACAGCCGCCATTTAGAGTCTTATACCCGTCATCCTTTATATAACAGTTCCAGCTGCTGGAACTGCTCTACAGCCGCCATTTTGAATCTTATAGCCCCCATTCTTTATATAACAACTATACAAGCTGCTGGAACTATGCTACAGCCGCCATTTCGAATCTTATAGCCGCCATCCTTTTTATAAAAGATATACAACCTGCTGGAACCATTTTACAGTCGCCAGTTTGAGCGTTAAAGCAACCATTCTTTATATAACAGCTATACACGCTGCTGGAACTATTCTACAGCCGCCATTTTGAGTGTTAAAGCCACTATCCTTTATATAACAGAAATACAAGGAACCATTTTACAGCCGCCATTTTGAGCCTTATACCCGCCATTTTTTATATCGTAGACATAAAAGCTGCTGGAACAATTTTCCATCCGCCATTTAGAGTGTTATAGCCACCATCCTTTATATAACAGAAATACAATCTGCTGGAACCATTCTACAGCCGCCATTTTGACTCTTGTAGCCGCCATCCTTTATATCGTAGCCATTAAAGCTACTGGAACTATTCTACAACCGCCATTTTGAATCTTACAGCCGCCATCCTTTTTATAACAGATATACAACAAGCTGCTGGAAGCAATCTACAGTCGCCATTTTGAGTCTTATACCCGTCATCCTTTATATAACAGCTATACAAGCTGCTGGAACCATTCTACAACCGCCATTATGAGTCTTACAGCCACCATCCTTTATATAAAAAAAGCCGCCATTGTGAGTCTTATAGCCGCCATCCTTTTTATAACAGATATACAACCTGCTGGAACCATTCTACAGCCGCCATTTTGAGTCTTATAGACGTTATCCTTTTTATCGTAGCAATTAAAGCTGCTGGAACCAACGTACAATGGTACAGCCGCCATTTTGAGTGTTATAGCCACCATCCTTTATATAACAGCTATACAAGTTGCTGGAACTGTTCTACAGCCGCCATTTTGAATGTTATAGCCGCCAGTCTTTATATAACAGCTATACACGCTACTGGAACTATTCTACAGCCGCCATTTTGAATCTTATAGTCGCCATCCCTTATATGACAGTTATACAAGCTGCTGGAACCGTTCTACAGCCACCATTTTAAGTCTTATAGCCGCCATCCTTTTTATAACAGATATACAAGCTGCTGGAACTATGCTACAGCCGCCATTTTGAATCTTATAGCCGCCATCCTTTTTATAACAGATATACAACCTGCTGGAACCGCCATTATGAGTCTTACAGCCACCATCCTTTATATAATAGATATGCAAGCTGCTGAAACCATTTTAAAGTCGCCATTTTGAGCGTTAAAGCCGCCATTCTTTATATAACAGCTATACAAGCTGCTGGAACCATTCTGCAGCCGCCATTATGAGTCTTATAGCCGCCATCCTTTTTATAATTAATATACCCTTCATCTATTATATAACAGGTATACAAGCTGCTGGAACTGTTCTATAGCCGCCATTTTAAATGTTATAGCAGCCACTTTTTATATAACAGCTATACACGCTGCTGGAACTATTCTACAGCCGCCATTTTGAATCTTATAGCCGCCACCCTTTTTATAACAGATATACCTGCTGGAACCATTCAACAGCCTTCATTTTGAGTCTTATAGTGGCCATCCCTTATATGACAGTTATACAAGCTGCTGGAACCGTTCTACAGCCGCCATTTTGAGTCTTATAGCCGCCATCCTTTTTATAATTGATATACAACCTGCTGGAACCGTTTTACAGCCGCCATTTTGAGTCTTATAGACGTTATTCTTTTTATCGTAGCCATTAAATCTGGTGGAACCATTCTACAGCCGCCATTTTGAGTGTTATAGCCACTATCCTTTTTATAACAGATATACAACCTGCTAGAACTATTCTACAGCCGCCATTTTGAATCTTATAGCCGCCATCCTTTATATAACATCTATACAAGCTGCTGGGACCATTCAACGGCCTTCATTTTGAGTCTTATAGTCGCCATCCCTTATAAGACAGTTATACAAGCTGCTGGAACCATTCTGCAGCCGCCATTTTGAGTCTTATAGCCGCCATCCCTTATATAAAAGCTATACAAGCTGCTGGAACCGTTCTACAGCCGCCATTTTAAATCTTATAGCCGCCATCCTTTTTATAACAGGTATAGAACCAGCTGGAACCGCCATTATGAGTCTTACAGCCACCATCCTTTATATAATAGATATGCAAGCTGCTGAAACCATTTTACAGTCGCCATTTTGAGCGTTATAGCCGCTATTCTTTAAATAACAGCTATATAAGCTGCTGGAACCATTCTGCAGCCGCCATTATGAGTCTTATACCCTTCATCTTTTTTATAACAGCTATACAAGCTGCTGGAACTGTTCTACAGCCGCCATTTTGAATGTTATAGCAGCCATCCTTTTTATAACACATATACAACCTGCTGGAACCATTCTACAGCCGCCACTTTGAATCTTATAGCCGCCATCCTTTACATAACATCTATACAAGCTGCTGGAACCATTCAACAGCCTTCATTTTGAGTCTTATAGTCGAAATACCTTATAAGACAGTTATACAAGCTGCTGGAACCATTCTACAGCCGCCATTTTGAGTCTTATAGCCGCCATCCTTTTTATAACAGATATAGAACCTGCTGGAACCGCCATTATGAGTCTAACAGCCACCATCCTTTATATAATAGATATGTAAGCTGCTGAAACCATTTTACAGTCGCCATTTTGTGCGTTATAGCCGTCATTCTTTAAATAACAGCTATACAAGCTGCTGGAATCATTCTGCAGCCGCCATTATGAGTCTTATACCTTTCAAATTTTTTATAACAGCTATACAACCTGCTGGAACTGTTCTACAGCCGCCATTTTGAATGTTATAGCAGCCACTCTTTATATAACAGCTATACAAGCTGCTGGAACAATTCTGCAGCTGCCATTATGAGTCCTATACCCTTCATCTTTTATATAATAGTTATACAAGCTGCTGGAACCGTTCTACAGCCGCCATTTTAAATCTTATAGCCGCCATCCTTTTTATAACAGATATAGAACCTGCTGGAACCGCCATTATGAGTCTAACAGCCACCATCCTTTATATAATAGATATGTAAGCTGCTGAAACCATTTTACAGTCGCCATTTTGTGCGTTATAGCCGTCATTCTTTAAATAACAGCTATACAAGCTGCTGGAATCATTCTGCAGCCGCCATTATGAGTCTTATACCTTTCAAATTTTTTATAACAGCTATACAAGCTGCTGGAACTGTTCTACAGCCGCCATTTTGAATGTTATAGCAGCCACTCTTTATATAACAGCTATACAAGCTGCTGGAACAATTCTGCAGCTGCCATTATGAGTCCTATACCCTTCATCTTTTATATAACAGCTATACAAGCTGCTGGAACCATTCTACAGCCGCCATTTTGAGTCTTGTAGACGTTATCCTTTTTATCGTAGCCATTAAAGCTGCTGGAACCAATGTACAATGGTACAGCCGCCATTTTGAGTGTTATAACCACTATCCTTTATATAACAGAAATACGAGCTGCTGGAACTGTTCTACAGCCGCCATTTTGAATGTTATAGCAGCCACTCTTTATATAACAGCTATACACGCTGCTGGAACCGTTCTACAGGCGCCATTTTGAGTCTTATAGACGTTATCCTTTTTATCGTAGCCATTAAAGCTGCTGGAACCAATGTACAATGGTACAGCCGCCATTATGAGTGTTATAACCACTATCCTTTATATAACAGAAATACGAGCTGCTGAAACTGTTCTACAGCCGCCATTTTGAATGTTATAGCCGCCACTCTTTATATAACAGCTATACACGCTGCTGGAACTATTCTACAGCCGCCATTTTGAATCTTATAGCCGCCATCCTTTTTATAACAGATATACAACATGCTGGAACCATTCTAGAGCCACCATTATGAGTCTTACAGCCACCATCCTTTATATAAAATACAAGCTGCTGGAACTGTTCTACAGCCGCCATTTTGAGTCTTATAGGCGCCATACTTTTTATAACAGATATACAACCTGCTGGAACCATTCTACAGCCGCCATTTTGAATGTTATAGCCGCCACTCTTTATATAACAGCTATACACGCTGCTGGAACTATTCTACATCCGCCATTTTGAATCTTATAGCCGCCACCCTTTTTATAACAGATATACAACCTGCTGAAACCATTCTACAGCCTTCATTTTGGGTCTTATAGTCGCCATGCCTTATATAAAATTTATTCAACCTGCTGCAACCGTTCTACAGCCGCCATTTTGAGTCTTATAGCCGCCATCCTTTTTATAACAGCTATACACGCTGCTGGAAGTATTCTACAGCCGCCATTTTGAATCTTATAGTCGCCATCTCTTATATGACAGTTATACAAGCTGCTGAAACCGTTCTACAGTCGCCATTTTGAGTCTTATAGCCGCCATCCCTTATATAAAAGTTATACAAGCTGCTGGAACCGTTCTACAGCCACCATTTTATGTCTTATAGCCGCCATCCTTTTTATAACAGATATACAAGCTGCTGGAACTATGCTACAGACGCCATTTTGAATCTTATAGCCGCCATCCTTTTTATAACAGAAATACAACCTGCTGGAACCGCCATTATGAGTCTTACAGCCACCATCCTTTATATAATAGATATGCAAGCTGCTGAAACCATTTTACAGTCGCCATTTTGAGCGTTATAGCCGCCATTCTTTATATAACAGCTATACAAGCTGCTGGAACCATTCTGCAGCCGCCATTATGAGTCTTATACCCTTCATCTTTTATATAACAGCTATACACGCTGCTGGAACTATTCTACAGCCGCCATTTTGAATCTTATAGCCTCCACCCTTTTTATAACAGATATACAACCTGCTGGAACCATTCAACAGCCTTCATTTTGGGTCTTATAGTCGCCATGCCTTATCTAAAAGTTATACAACCTGCTGCAACCGTTCTACAGCCGCCATTTTAAGTCTTATAGCCCCCATCCTTTTTATAACAGATATAAAACCTGCTGGAACCATTCTACAGCCGCCATTTTGAATCTTATAGACGTTATCCTTTATATCGTAGCCATTAAAGCTACTGGAACCATTCTACATCCGCCATTTTGAATCTTACAGCCGCCATCCTTTTTATAACAGATATACAACAAGCTGCTGGAAGCAATCTACAGTCGACATTTTGAGTCTTATACCCGTCATCCTTTATATAACAGCTAAACAAGCTGCTGGAACTGTTCTACAGCCGCCATTTTGAATGTTATAGCCGCCACTCTTTATATAACAGCTTTACACGCTGCTGGAACTATTCTACATCAGCCATTTTGAATCTTATAGCCGCCACACTTTTTATACCCTTGCAAAAAGGGTATATTAATTTTGGTCAGAAGTGTGCAACGCATAGAACGAAGCATCTCCGACCATATAAAATATATATATTCTTGATCAGCACGACGAGACGAGTTCAAATAACCATGTCCGTCCGTCCGTCCGTCCGTCCGTCCGTCTGGATCGATGCGAACTCCTCCTAGACCGTAAGAGATACAGAGCTGAAATTTTGCACGTAGGCTTGTATATACTGCAGGGTTTGTATATCTCGGATTCAGTCGGATCGGACCACTATATCATATAGCTCCCATACAAACGGCAAAGTCAGGAACAGTGACTTTTCTCAATAACTTTGTTATTTTATCACCAATTGCCATAAAAGTTGGTATTGATCAGTTTTGTGTTCTTATTAATAATTGTGCCAAATTTGATCAATATCGGGTGACTATATCATATAGCTCCTATACAAACGGCAAAGTCACGAACAGTGACTTTTCTCAATAACTTCGTTACTTTTTAAGCTATTGTCGTGAAATTTAATATAAGTAAGTTTATTGTAACTATTAATCACTGTGCCAAATTTGATCAAGATCGGGTGACTATATCATATAGCTCCCATAGGAACGATCAGTCAAAAACAGTGACTTTTGTCAATAACTTCGTTACTTTTGATGCGATTGCTTTCAAATTTAACATTTGTCAGTTTAATATATCTGTTAATGACTGTGCCGAATTTGGTAAAGATCGGGTAACTATATCATATAGCTCCCATAGGAAGGATCGGTGGAAAACAGTGACTTTCATCAGAAAGTTCGTTATATCCTATGCTAAGATTGAAGGCCGTTCTTTCGCAAACATTACCCTTTTTAGATAAAACAGTTCGTTTAGATAAAAGAGTTACTAACAAACTTGCAAGGGTATACAAACTTTGACGCGGTCGAAGTTAGCCCCGGCCCTCTGGTTATAAAAGATATACAACCTGCTGGAACTATTCTACAGCCGCCATTATGAGTCTTACAGCCACCATCCTTTATATAACAGATATACAAGCTGCTGAAACCATTCTGCAGCCGCCATTTTGAGTGTTATAGCCGCCATCCTTTATATCGTAGCCAGTAAAGCTACTGGAACCATTCTACAGCCGCCATTTTGAATCTTATAGCCGACACCTTTTTTATAACAGATATACAACCTGCTGGAACTATTCTACAGCCGCCATTATGAGTCTTACAGCCATCATCCTTTATATAACAGCTATACAAGCTGCTGGAACCGTTCTACAGCTGCCATTTTGAGTCTTATAGCCGCCATGCCTTATATAAAACTTATTCAACTTGCTGCAACCGTTCTACAGCCGCCATTTTGAGTCTCATAGCCGCCATCCTTTTTATAACAGATATAAAACCAGCTAGAACCATTCTACAGCCGCCATTTTGAATCTTATAGACGTTATCCTTTTTATCATAGCCATTAAAGCTGCTGGAACCAATGTACAATGGTACAGCCGCCATTTTGAATGTTATAGACACTATCCTTTATATAACAGAAATTCAAGGAACCTTTTTACAGCCGCCATTTTGAGCCTTATACCCGCCATTTTTTATATCGTAGACATAAAAGCTGCTGGAACCATTTTCCATCCGCCATTTAGAGTGTTATCGCCACCATCCTTTATATAACAGAAATACAAGCTGCTGGAACCATTTTTCAGCCGCCATTTTGAGTGTTATAGCCGCCATCCTTTATATCGTAGCCATTAAAGCTACTGGAACCATTCTACCGCCGCCATTTTGAATCTTACAGCCGCCATCCTTTTTATATCAGATATACAACAAGCTGCTGGAAGCAATCTACAGTCGCCATTTTGAGTCTTATGCCCGTCATCCTTTATATAACAGCTATACAAGCTGCTTGAACCATTCTGCAGCCGCCATTATGAGTCTTACAGCCAATATCGTTTATATAATAGATATACAAGCTGCTGAAACCATTCTACAGTCGCCATTATGAGTCTTACAGCCACCATCCTTTATATAAAAAAAGCCGCCATTTTGAGTCTTATAGCCGCCATCCTTTATATAACAGCTATACAAGCTGCTTGAACCATTCTGCAGCCGCCATTATGAGTCTTACAGCCAATATCGTTTATATAATAGATATACAAGCTGCTGAAACCATTCTACAGTCGCCATTATGAGTCTTACAGCCACCATCCTTTATATAAAAAAAGCCGCCATTTTGAGTGTTATAACCGCCATTCTTTACATAACAGCTATACAAGCTGCTGGAACCATTCTACAGCCGCCATTATGAGTCTTACAGCCACCATCCTTTATATAAAAAAAGCCGCCATTTTGAGTCTTATAGCCGCCATCCTTTATATAACAGCTATACAAGCTGCTGGAACTATTCTAAAGCCGCCATTTTGACACTTATAGCCGCCATCCTTTAGATCGTAGTCATTAAAGCTGCTGGAACCAATCTACAGTCGCCATTTTGAGTCTTATACCCGTCATCCTTTATATAACAGCTATACAAGCTGCTGGAACTGTTCTACAGCCGCCATTTTGAATCTTATAGCCCCCATTCTTTTTATAACAACTATTCAAGCTGATGGAACTATGCTACAACCGCTACTTTGAGTCTTATAGCCGCCATCCCTTATGTAAAAGTTATACAAGCTGCTGGAACCGTTCTACAGGCGCCATTTTGAGTCTTATAGACGTTAGCCTTTATAGAACAGAAATACGATCTGCTGGAACTGTTCTACAGCCGCCATTTTGAAAGTTATAGCCGTTACTCTTTATATAACAGCTATACACGCTGCTGGAACTATTCTACAGCCGCCATTTTGAATCTTATAGCCGCCATCCTTTTCATAACAGATATGCAACATGCTGGAACTATTCTAGAGCCACCATTATGGGTCTTATAGCCACCATCCTTTATATAAAAGTTATACAAGCTGCTGGAACCGTTCTACATCCGCCGTTTTGAGTCTTATAGCCGCCATACTTTTTATAACAGATATACAACCTGCTGGAACCATTCTACAGCCGTAATTTTGAGTCTTGTAGACGTTATCCTTTTTATCGTATCCATTAAAGCTGCTGGAACCAATGTACAATGGTACAGCCGCCATTTTGAGTGTTACAGCTGCCATCCTTTATATAATAGATATGCAAGCTGCTGAAACCATTTTACAGTCGCCATTTTGAGCGTTATAGCCGCCATTCTTTATATAACAGCTATACAAGCTACTGGAACCATTCTGCAGCCGCCATTATGAGTCTTATACCCTTCATCTTTTATATAACAGCTATACAAGCTTCTGGAACTGTTCTACAGCCACCATTTTGAATGTTATAGCAGCCACTCTTTATATAACAGCTATACACGCTGCTGGAACTATTCTACAGCAGCCATTTTGAATCTTATAGCCTCCACCCTTTTTATAACAGATATACAACCTGCTGGAACCATTCAACAGCCTTCATTTTGGGTCTTATAGTCGCCATGCCTTATCTAAAAGTTATACAACCTGCTGCAACCGTTCTACAGCCGCCATTTTGAGTCTTATAGACGTTATCCTTTATATCGTAGGCATTAAAGCTACTGGAACCATTCTACAGCCGCCATTTTGAATCTTACAGCCGCCATCCTTTTTATAACAGATATACAACAAGCTGCTGGAAGCAATCTACAGTCGACATTTTGAGTCTTATACCCGTCATCCTTTATATAACAGCTAAACAAGCTGCTGGAACTGTTCTACAGCCGCCATTTTGAATTTTATAGTCTCCACCCTTTTTATAACAGATATACAACCTGCTGGAACTATGCTACAGACGCCATTTTGAATCTTATAGCCGCCATCCTTTTTATAACAGATATAAAACCTGCTGGAACAATTCTACAGCCGCCATTTTGAATCTTATAGACGTTATCCTTTATATCGTAGGCATTAAAGCTACTGGAACCATTCTACAGCCGCCATTTTGAATCTTACAGCCGCCATCCTTTTTATAACAGATATATAACAAGCTGCTGGAAGCAATCTACAGTCGACATTTTGAGTCTTATACCCGTATTCCTTTATATAACAGCTAAACAAGCTGCTGGAACTGTTCTACAGCCGCCATTTTGAATTTTATAGCCCTTGTTCTTTATATAAAAGCTATACAAGCTGCTGGAACTATGCTACAGACGCTATTTTGAATCTTATAGCCGCCATCCTTTTTATAACACATACACAAGCTGCTGAAACCATTCTGCAGCCGCCATTGTGAGTCTTATACCCTTCATCCTCTATATAACAGCTATACAAGCTGCTGGAACTGTTCTACAGCCGCCATTTTGAATGTTATAGCCGTCACTCTTTATATAACAGCTATACACGCTGCTGGAACTATTCTACATCAGCCATTTTGAATCTTATAGCCGCCACCCTTTTTATAACAGATATACACGCTGCTGGAACTATTATACATCAGCCATTTTGAATCTTATAGCCGCCATCCTTTTTATAACAGATATACAACCTGCTGGAACTATTCTATAGCCGGCATTATGAGTCTTACAGCCACCATCCTTTATATAACAGATATACAAGCTGCTGAAACCATTCTGCAGCCGCCATTTTGAGTGTTATAGCCGCCATCCTTTATATCGTAGCCTTTAAAGCTACTGGAACCATTCTACTGCCGCCATTTTGAATCTTATAGCCGCCACCCTTTTTATAACAGATATACAACCTGCTGGAACTATTCTACAGCCGCCATTATGAGTCTTACAGCCACCATCTTTTATATAACAGCTATACAAGCTGCTGGAACTGTTCTACAGCCGCCATTTTGAATGTTATAGCCGCCACTCTTTATATAACAGCTATACAAGCTGCTGGAACTGTTCTACAGCCGCTATTTTGAATGTTATAGCCGCCACTCTTTATATAACAGCTATACACGCTGCTGGAACTATTCTACATCAGCCATTTTGAATCTTATAGCCGCCACCCTTTTTATAACAGATATACAACCTGCTGTAACCATTCAACAGCCTTCATTTTGGGTCTTATAGTCGCCATGCCTTATATAAAAGTTATTCAACCTGCTGCAACCGTTCTACAGCCGCCATTTTGAGTCTTATAGCCGCCATCCTTTTTATAACAGATATAAAACCAGCTAGAACCATTCTACAGCCGCCATTTTGAATCTTGCAGCCGCCATCCTTTTCATATCAGATATACAACAAGCTGCTGGAAGCAATCTACAGTCGCCATTTTGAGTCTTATACCCGTCATCCTTTATGTATTAGCTATACAAGCTGCTTGAACCATTCTGCAGCCGCCATTATGAGTCTTACAGCCACCATCGTTTATATAATAGATATACAAGCTGCTGAAAACATTCTACAGTCGCCATTTTGAGTGTTATAGCCGCCATTCCTTACATAACAGCTATACAAGCTGCTGGAACTTTCTACAGCCGCCATTATGAGTCTTACATCCACCATTCTTTATATAACAGATATACAAGTTGCTGGAACCATTCTACAGACCCCATTTTTAGACTTATACCCGTCATCCTTTATATAACAGCTATACAAGCTGCTGGAACTATTCTACAGCCGCCATTTTGACACTTATAGCCGCCATCCTTTAGATCGTAGTCATTAAAGCTGCTGGAACCAATCTACAGTCGCCATTTTGAGTCTTATACCCGTCATCCTTTATATAACAGCTATACACGCTGCTGGAACTGTTCTACAGTCGCCATTTTGAGTGTTATAGCCCCCATTCTTTATATAACATTTATACAAGCTGATGGAACTATGCTACAGCCGCTACTTTGAGTCTTATAGCCGCCAGCCCTTATATAAAAGTTATACAAGCTGCTGGAACCGTTCTACAGCCACTATTTTAAGTCTTATAGCCGCCATCCTTTTTATAACAGATATACAAGCCACCATCCTTTATATAATAGATATGCAAGCTGCTGAAACCATTTTACAGTCGCCATTTTGAGCGTTGTAGCCGCCATTCTTTATATAACAGCTATACAAGCTGCTGGAACCATTCTGCAGCCGCCATTATGAGTCTTATACCCTTCATCCTCTATATAACAACATTACAAGCTGCTGGAACTGTTCTACAGCCGCCATTTTGAATGTTATAGCAGCCACTTTTTATATAACAGCTATACACGCTGCTGGAACTATTCTACAGCCGCCATTTTGAATCTTACAGCCTCCATCCTTTTTATAACAGATATACAAGGAGCTGCTGGAAGCAATCTACAGTCGACATTTTGAGTCTTATACCCGTCATCCTTTATATAACAGCTAAACAAGCTGCTGGAACTGTTCTATGCTACAGACGCCATTTTGAATCTTATAGCCGCCATCCTTTTTATAACAGATATACAACCTGCTGGAACTATTCTACAGCCGCCATTATGAGTCTTACAGCCAACATCCTTTATAAAACAGATATACAAGCTACTGGCACCATTCTGCAGCCGCCATTATGAGTCTTATACCCTTCATCCTCTATATAACAGCTATACAAGCTGCTGAAACTGTTCTAAAGCCGCCATTTTGAATGTTATAGCCGCCACTCTTTATATAACAGCTATACACGCTGCTGGAACTATTCTACATCCGCCATTTTGAATCTTATAGCCGCCACCCTTTTTATAACAGATATACAACCTGCTGGAACCATTCTACAGCCTTCATTTTGGGTCTTATAGTCGCCATGCCTTATATAAAAGTTATTCAACCTGCTGCAACCGTTCTACAACCGCCATTTTGAGTCTTATAGCCGCCATCCTTTTTATAACAGATATAAAACCTGCTGGAACCATTCTACAGCCGCCATTTTGAATCTTATAGACGTTATCCTTTTTATCGTAGGCATTAAAGCTACTGGAACCATTCCACATCCGCCATTTTGAATCTTACAGCCGCCATCCTTTTTATAACAGATATACAACAAGCTGCTGGAAGCAATCTACAGTCGACATTTTGAGTCTTATACCCGTCATCCTTTATATAACAGCTAAACAAGCTGCTGGAACTGTTCTATGCTACAGACGCCATTTTGAATCTTATAGCCGCCATCCTTTTTATAACAGATATACAACCTGCTGGAACTATTCTACAGCCGCCATTATGAGTCTTACAGCCACCATCCTTTAAATAACAGATATACACGCTGCTGGAACTATTCTACATCCGCCATTTTGAATCTTCTAGCCGCCACCCTTTTTATAACAGATATACATCCTGCTGGAACCATTCAACAGCCTTCATTTTGAATCTCATAGACGTTATCCTTTTTATCGTAGCCATTAAAGCTACTGGAACCAATGTACAATGGTACAGCCGCCATTTTGAGTGTTATAGCCACTATCCTTTAAATAACAGAAATACAAGGAACCATTTTACAGCCGCCATTTTGAGCCTTATACCCGCCATTTTTTATATCGTAGACATAATAGCTGCTGGAACCATTTTCCATCCGCCATTAAGAGTGTTATAGCCACCATCCTTTATATAACAGAAATACAAGCTGCTGGAACCATTCTACAGCCGCCATTTTGACTCTTGTAGCCGCCATCCTTTATATCGTAGCCATTAAAGCTACTGGAACCATTCTACAGCCACCATTTTGAATCTTACTGCCGCCATCCTTTTTATATCAGATATACAACAAGCTGCTGGAAGCAATCTACAGTCGCCATTTTGAGTCTTATACCCGTCATCCTTTATATAACAGCTATACAAGCTGCTGGAACCATTCTGCAGCCGCCATTATGAGTCTTACAGCCACCATCGTTTATATAACAGATATACAAGCTGCTGAAACCATTCTACAGTCGCCATTTTGAGTGTTATAGCCGCCATTCTTTACACAACAGTTATACAAGCTGTTGGAACCATTCTACAGCCGCCATTATGAGTCTTACAGCCACCATTCTTTATATAACAGATATGCAAGTTGCTGGAACCATTCTACAGACCCCATTTTGAGACTTATACCCGTCATCCTTTATATAACATCTATACAAGCTGCTGGAACTATTCTACAGCCGCCATTTTGACACTTTTAGCCGCCATCCTTTAGATCGTAGTCATTAAAGCTGCTGGAACCAATCTACAGACGCCATTTTGAGTCTTATACCCGTCATCCTTTATATAACAGCTATACAAGCTGCTGAAACTGTTCTACAGCCGCCATTTTGAATCTTATAGCCCCCATTCTTTATATAACAACTATACAAGCTGCTGGAACTATGCTGCAGCCGCTATTTTGAATCTTATAGCCGCCATCCTTTTTATAACAGATATACAACCTGCTGGAAACATTCTAAAGCGCCATTATGAGTCTTACAGCCACCATTTTTTATATAATAAATATGGAAGCTGCTGAAACCATTTTACAGTCGCCATTTTGAGCGTTATAGCTGACATTCTTTATATAACAGCTATACAAGCTGCTGGAACCAATCTGTAGCCGCCATTATGAGTCTTATACCCTTCATCTTTTATATAACAGCTATACAAGCTGCTGGAACTGTTCTACAGCCGCCATTTTGAATGTTATAGCCGCCACTCTTTATATAACAGCTATACAAGCTGCTGGAACTATTCTACAGCCGCCATTTTGAATCTTATAGCCGCCACACATTTTATAACAAATATACAAGCTGCTGGAACCATTCTGCAGCCGCTATTATGAGTCTTACCGCCACCATCCTTTATATAACAGATATACAAGCTGCTGAAACCATTCTACAGACCCCATTTTGAGACTTATAGCCGCCATCCTTTTTATATCAGATATACAACCTGCTGGAACCGTTCTACAGCCGCCATTTTAAGTCTTATAGACGTTATCCTTTTTATCGTAGCCATTAAAGCTGCTGGAACTAATGTACAATGGTACAGCCGCCATTTTGAGTGTTATAGCCACTATCCTTTATATAACAGAAATACGAGCTGCTGGAACTGTTCTACAGCCGCCATTTTGAATGTTATAGCCGCCACTCTTTATATAACAGCCATACACGCTGCTGGAACTATTCTACAGCCGCCATTTTGAATCTTATAGCCGCCATCCTTTTTATAACAGATATACAACTTGCTAGAACTATTCTACAGCCGCCATTTTGAATCTTATAGACGTTACCCTTTATATCGTAGGCATTAAAGCTGCTGGAACCAATGTACAATGGTACAGCCGCCATTTTGAGTGTTATAGCCCCTATCCTTTATATAACAGAAATACGAGCTGCTGGAACTGTTCTACAGCCGCCATTTTGAATGTTATAGCCGCCACTCTTTATATAACAGCTATACACGCTGCTGGAACTATTCTACAGCCGCCATTTTGAATCTTATAGACACTATCCTTTATATAACAGAAATACAACTTGCTAGAACTATTCTACAGCCGCCATTTTGAATCTTATAGACGTTACCCTTTATATCGTAGGCATTAAAGCTGCTGGAACCAATGTACAATGGTACAGCCGCCATTTTGAGTGTTATAGCCCCTATCCTTTATATAACAGAAATACGAGCTGCTGGAACTGTTCTACAGCCGCCATTTTGAATGTTATAGCCGCCACTCTTTATATAACAGCTATACACGCTGCTGGAACTATTCTACAGCCGCCATTTTGAATCTTATAGACACTATCCTTTATATAACAGATATACAACCTGCTGGAACCGTTCTACAGCCGTCATTTTGAGTCTTATAGACGTTATCCTTTTTATCGTAGCCATTAAAGCTGCTGGAACTAATGTACAATGGTACAGCCGCCATTTTGAGTGTTATAGCCACTTTCCTTTATATAACAGCTATACAAGCTGCTGGAACTGTTCTACAGCCGCCATTTTGATTGTTATAGCCGCCACTCTTTATATAACAGAAATACATGCTGCTGGAACTATTCTACAGCCGCCATTTTGAATCTTATAGTCGCCATCCCTTATATGACAGTTATACAAGCTGCTGGAACCGTTCTACAGCCGCCATTTTAAATCTTATAGCCGCCATCTTTTTTATAACAGATATACAACCTGCTGGAACCATTCTACAGCCGCCATTTTGAGTCTTATAGACGCCATCCTTTATATAACAGCTATACAAGCTGCTGGAACCATTCTGCAGCCGCCATCCTTTTTATAACAGATATACAACCTGCTAGAACTATTCTACAGCCGCCATTTTGAATCTTATAGGCGCCATCCTTTATATAACAGCTATACAAGCTGCTGGAACCATTCAACAGCCTTCATTTTGAGTCTTATAGTCGCCATCCTTTATATGACAGCTATACAAGCTGCAGGAACCGTTCTACAGCTGCCATTTTGAGTCTTATAGCCGCCATCCCTTATATAAAAGTTATACAAGATGCTGGAACCGTTCTACAGTTGCCATTTTGAGTCTTATAGCCGCCATCTTTTTTATAACAGATATACAACCTGCTGGAACCGTTCTACAGCCGTCATTTTGAGTCTTATAGACGTTATCCTTTTTATCGTAGCCATTAAAGCTGCTGGAATCAATGTACAATGGTACAGCCGCCATTTTGTGTGTTATAGCCACTATCCTTTATATAACAGAAATACGATCTGCTGGAACCATTCTACAGCCGCCATTTTGTGTCTTATAGCCGCCATTCTTTATATCGTAGAGATAAAAGCTGCTGGAACCATTTTCCATCCGCCATTTAGAGTGTTATAGCCACTATCCTTTATATAACAGAAATACAAGCTGCTGGAACCATTTTTAAGCCGCCATTTTGAGTGTTATAGCCGCCATCCTTTATAAAACAGCTATACAAGCTGCTGGAACTGTTCTACAGCCGCCATTTTGAATGTTATAAGCGCCACTCTTTATATAACAGCTATACACGCTGCTGGAACTATTCTACAGCCGCCATTTTGAATCTTATAGCCGCCATCCTTTTTATAACAGATATACAAGCTGCTGGAACCATTCAACAGCCGCCATTTTGAGTCTTATAGTCGCCATCCCTTATATGACAGCTATACAAACTGCTGGAACCATTCAACAGCCTTCATTTTGAGTCTTATAGCCGCCATTCTTTATATCGTAGACATAAAAGCTGCTGGAACCATTTTCCATCCGCTATTTAGTGTTATAGCCACTATCCTTTATATAACAGAAATACAAGCTGCTGGAACCATTTTTAAGCCGCCATTTTGAGTGTTATAGCCACTATCCTTTATATAACAGCTATACAAGCTGCTGGAACTGTTCTACAGCCGCCATTTTGATTGTTATAGCCGCCACTCTTTATATAACAACTATACATGCTGCTGGAACTATTCTACAGCCGCCATTTTGAATCTTATAGCCGCCACACATTTTATAACAAATATACAAGCTGCTGGAACCATTCTGCAGCCGCTATTATGAGTCTTACCGCCACCATCCTTTATATAACAGATATACAAGCTGCTGAAACCATTCTACAGACCCCATTTTGAGACTTATAGCCGCCATCCTTTTTATAACAGATATACAACCTGCTGAAACCGTTCTACAGCCGCCATTTTGAGTCTTATAGACGTTATCCTTTTTATCGTAGCCATTAAAGCTGCTGGAACTAATGTACAATGGTACAGCCGCCATTTTGAGTGTTATAGCCACTATCCTTTATATAACAGAAATACGAGCTGCTGGAACTGTTCTACAGCCGCCATTTTGAATGTTATAGCCGCCACTCTTTATATAACAGCCATACACGCTGCTGGAACTATTCTACAGCCGCCATTTTGAATCTTATAGCCGCCATCCTTTTTATAACAGATATACAACTTGCTAGAACTATTCTACAGCCGCCATTTTGAATCTTATAGACGTTACCCTTTATATCGTAGGCATTAAAGCTGCTGGAACCAATGTACAATGGTACAGCCGCCATTTTGAGTGTTATAGCCCCTATCCTTTATATAACAGAAATACGAGCTGCTGGAACTGTTCTACAGCCGCCATTTTGAATGTTATAGCCGCCACTCTTTATATAACAGCTATACACGCTGCTGGAACTATTCTACAGCCGCCATTTTGAATCTTATAGACACTATCCTTTATATAACAGAAATACAAATTGCTGGAACTGTTCTACAGCCGCCATTTTGAGTCTTATAGCCGCCATCTTTTTTATAACAGATATACAACCTGCTGGAACCGTTCTACAGCCGTCATTTTGAGTCTTATAGACGTTATCCTTTTATCGTAGCCATTAAAGCTGCTGGAACTAATGTACAATGGTACAGCCGCCATTTTGAGTGTTATAGCCACTTTCCTTTATATAACAGCTATACAAGCTGCTGGAACTGTTCTACAGCCGCCATTTTGATTGTTATAGCCGCCACTCTTTATATAACAGAAATACATGCTGCTGGAACTATTCTACAGCCGCCATTTTGAATCTTATAGTCGCCATCCCTTATATGACAGTTATACAAGCTGCTGGAACCGTTCTACAGCCGCCATTTTAAATCTTATAGCCGCCATCTTTTTTATAACAGATATACAACCTGCTGGAACCATTCTACAGCCGCCATTTTGAGTCTTATAGACGCCATCCTTTGTATAACAGCTATACAAGCTGCTGGAACCATTCTGCAGCCGCCATCCTTTTTATAACAGATATACAACCTGCTAGAACTATTCTACAGCCGCCATTTTGAATCTTATAGGCGCCATCCTTTATATAACAGCTATACAAGCTGCTGGAACCATTCAACAGCCTTCATTTTGAGTCTTATAGTCGCCATCCTTTATATGACAGCTATACAAGCTGCAGGAACCGTTCTACAGCTGCCATTTTGAGTCTTATAGCCGCCATCCCTTATATAAAAGTTATACAAGATGCTGGAACCGTTCTACAGTTGCCATTTTGAGTCTTATAGCCGCCATCTTTTTTATAACAGATATACAACCTGCTGGAACCGTTCTACAGCCGTCATTTTGAGTCTTATAGACGTTATCCTTTTATCGTAGCCATTAAAGCTGCTGGAATCAATGTACAATGGTACAGCCGCCATTTTGTGTGTTATAGCCACTATCCTTTATATAACAGAAATACGATCTGCTGGAACCATTCTACAGCCGCCATTTTGTGTCTTATAGCCGCCATTCTTTATATCGTAGACATAAAAGCTGCTGGAACCATTTTCCATCCGCCATTTAGAGTGTTATAGCCACTATCCTTTATATAACAGAAATACAAGCTGCTGGAACCATTTTTAAGCCGCCATTTTGAGTGTTATAGCCGCCATCCTTTATAAAACAGCTATACAAGCTGCTGGAACTGTTCTACAGCCGCCATTTTGAATGTTATAAGCGCCACTCTTTATATAACAGCTATACACGCTGCTGGAACTATTCTACAGCCGCCATTTTGAATCTTATAGCCGCCATCCTTTTTATAACAGATATACAAGCTGCTGGAACCATTCAACAGCCTTCATTTTGAGTCTTATAGTCGCCATCCCTTATATGACAGCTATACAAACTGCTGGAACCATTCAACAGCCTTCATTTTGAGTCTTATAGCCGCCATTCTTTATATCGTAGACATAAAAGCTGCTGGAACCATTTTCCATCCGCTATTTAGAGTGTTATAGCCACTATCCTTTATATAACAGAAATACAAGCTGCTGGAACCATTTTTAAGCCGCCATTTTGAGTGTTATAGCCACTATCCTTTATATAACAGCTATACAAGCTGCTGGAACTGTTCTACAGCCGCCATTTTGATTGTTATAGCCGCCACTCTTTATATAACAACTATACATGCTGCTGGAACTATTCTACAGCCGCCATTTTGAATCTTATAGTCGCCATCCCTTATATGACAGTTATACAAGCTGCTGGAACCGTTCTACAGCCGCCATTTTAAGTCTTATAGCCACTGTCCTTTATATAACAGAAATACGATCTGCTGGAACCATTCTACAGCCGCCATTTTGAGTCTTATAGCCGCCATTTTTTATATCGTAGACATAAAAGCTGCTGGAACCATTTTCCATCCGCCATTTAGAGTGTTATAGCCACTATCCTTTATATAACAGAAATACGAGCTGCTGGAACTGTTCTACAGCCGCCATTTTGAATGTTATAGCCGCCACTCTTTATATAACAGCTATACACGCTGCTGGAACTATTCTACAGCCGCCATTTTGTATCTTATAGACACTATCCTTTATATAACAGAAATACAAGCTGCTGGAACTGATCTACAGCCGCCATTTTGAGTCTTATAGCCGCCATCTTTTTTAGAACAGATATACAACCTGCTGGAACCGTTCTACAGCCGCCATTTTGAGTCTTATAGACGTTATCGTTTTAATCGTAGCCATTAAAACTGCTGGAACTAATGTACAGTGGTACAGACGCCATTTTGAGTGTTATAGCCACTATCCTTTATATAACAGCTATACAAGCTGCTGGAACTGTTCTACAGCCGCCATTTTGATTGTTATAGCCGCCACTCTTTATATAACAGCTATACATGCTGCTGGAACTATTCTACAGCCGCCATTTTGAATCTTATATACGCCATCCCTTATATGACAGTTATACAAGCTGCTGGAACCGTTCTACAGCCGCCATTTTAAATCTTATAGCCGCCATCCTTTTTATAACAGATATACAACCTGCTGGAACCATTCTACAGCCGCCATTTTGAGTCTTATAGACGCCATCCTTTATATAACAGCTATACAAGCTGCTGGAACCATTCTGCAGCCGCCATCCTTTTTATAACAGATATACAACCTGCTAGAACTATTCTAAAGCCGCCATTTTGAATCTTATAGGCGCCATCCTTTATATAACAGCTATACAAGCTGCTGGAACCATTCAACAGCCTTCAATTTGAGTCTTATAGTCGCCATCCTTTATATGACAGCTATACAAGCTGCTAGAACCGTTTTACAGCTGCCATTTTGAGTCTTATAGCCGCCATCCCTTATATAAAAGTTATACAAGATGCTGGAACCGTTCTACAGCCGCCATTTTGAGTCTTGTAGCCGCCATCCTTTTTATAACAGATATAAAACCTGCTGGAACCATTCTACAGCCGCCATTTTGAGTCTTATAGACGTTATCCTTTTTATCGTAGCCATTAAAGCTGCTGTAATCAATGTACAATGGTACAGCCGCCATTTTGTGTGTTATAGCCACTATCCTTTATATAACAGAAATACGATCTGCTGGAACCATTCTACAGCCGCCATTTTGAGTCTTATAGCCGCCATTCTTTACATCGTAGACATAAAAGCTGCTGGAACCATTTTCCATGCGCCATTTAGAGTGTGATAGCCACTATCCTTTATATAACAGAAATACGAGCTGCTGGAACTGTTCTAATGTTATAGCCGCCACTCTTTATATAACAGCTATACACGCTGCTGGAACTATTCTACAGCCGCCATTTTGAATCTTATAGACACTATCCTTTATATAACAAAAATACAAATTGCTGGAACTGTTCTACAGCCGCCATTTTGAGTCTTATAGCCGCCATCTTTTTTATAACAGATATACAACCTGCTGGAACCGTTCTACAGCCGTCATTTTGAGTCTTATAGACGTTATCCTTTTTATCGTAGCCATTAAAGCTGCTGGAACTAATGTACAATGGTACAGCCGCCATTTTGAGTGTTATAGCCACTTTCCTTTATATAACAGCTATACAAGCTGCTGGAACTGTTCTACAGCCGCCATTTTGATTGTTATAGCCGCCACTCTTTATATAACAGAAATACATGCTGCTGGAACTATTCTACAGCCGCCATTTTGAATCTTATAGTCGCCATCCCTTATATGACAGTTATACAAGCTGCTGGAACCGTTCTACAGCCGCCATTTTAAATCTTATAGCCGCCATCTTTTTTATAACAGATATACAACCTGCTGGAACCATTCTACAGCCGCCATTTTGAGTCTTATAGACGCCATCCTTTATATAACAGCTATACAAGCTGCTGGAACCATTCTGCAGCCGCCATCCTTTTTGTAACAGATATACAACCTGCTAGAACTATTCTACAGCCGCCATTTTGAATCTTATAGGCGCCATCCTTTATATAACAGCTATACAAGCTGCTGGAACCATTCAACAGCCTTCATTTTGAGTCTTATAGTCGCCATCCTTTATATGACAGCTATACAAGCTGCAGGAACCGTTCTACAGCTGCCATTTTGAGTCTTATAGCCGCCATCCCTTATATAAAAGTTATACAAGATGCTGGAACCGTTCTACAGTTGCCATTTTGATTCTTATAGCCGCCATCTTTTTTATAACAGATATACAACCTGCTGGAACCGTTCTACAGCCGTCATTTTGAGTCTTATAGACGTTATCCTTTTTATCGTAGCCATTAAAGCTGCTGGAATCAATGTACAATGGTACAGCCGCCATTTTGTGTGTTATAGCCACTATCCTTTATATAACAGAAATACGATCTGCTGGAACCATTCTACAGCCGCCATTTTGTGTCTTATAGCCGCCATTCTTTATATCGTAGACATAAAAGCTGCTGGAACCATTTTCCATCCGCCATTTAGAGTGTTATAGCCACTATCCTTTATATAACAGAAATGCAAGCTGCTGGAACCATTTTTAAGCCGCCATTTTGAGTGTTATAGCCGCCATCCTTTATAAAACAGCTATACAAGCTGCTGGTACTGTTCTACAGCCGCCATTTTGAATGTTATAAGCGCCACTCTTTATATAACAGCTATACACGCTGCTGGAACTATTCTACAGCCGCCATTTTGAATCTTATAGCCGCCATCCTTTTTATAACAGATATACAAGCTGCTGGAACCATTCAACAGCCTTCATTTTGAGTCTTATAGTCGCCATCCCTTATATGACAGCTATACAAACTGCTGGAACAATTCAACAGCCTTCATTTTGAGTCTTATAGCCGCCATTCTTTATATCGTAGACATAAAAGCTGCTGGAACCATTTTCCATCCGCTATTTAGAGTGTTATAGCCACTATCCTTTATATAACAGAAATACAAGCTGCTGGAACCATTTTTAAGCCGCCATTTTGAGTGTTATAGCCACTTTCCTTTATATAACAGCTATACAAGCTGCTGGAACTGTTCTACAGCCGCCATTTTGATTGTTATAGCCGCCACTCTTTATATAACAACTATACATGCTGCTGGAACTATTCTACAGCCGCCATTTTGAATCTTATAGTCGCCATCCCTTATATGACAGTTATACAAGCTGCTGGAACCGTTCTACAGCCGCCATTTTAAGTCTTATAGCCACTGTCCTTTATATAACAGAAATACGATCTGCTGGAACCATTCTACAGCCGCCATTTTGAGTCTTATAGCCGCCATTTTTTATATCGTAGACATAAAAGCTGCTGGAACCATTTTCCATCCGCCATTTAGAGTGTTATAGCCACTATCCTTTATATAACAGAAATACGAGCTGCTGGAACTGTTCTACAGCCGCCATTTTGAATGTTATAGCCGCCACTCTTTATATAACAGCTATACACGCTGCTGGAACTATTCTACAGCCGCCATTTTGTATCTTATAGACACTATCCTTTATATAACAGAAATACAAGCTGCTGGAACTGATCTACAGCCGCCATTTTGAGTCTTATAGCCGCCATCTTTTTTAGAACAGATATACAACCTGCTGGAACCGTTCTACAGCCGCCATTTTGAGTCTTATAGACGTTATCGTTTTAATCGTAGCCATTAAAGCTGCTGGAACTAATGTACAGTGGTACAGACGCCATTTTGAGTGTTATAGCCACTATCCTTTATATAACAGCTATACAAGCTGCTGGAACTGTTCTACAGCCGCCATTTTGATTGTTATAGCCGCCACTCTTTATATAACAGCAATACATGCTGCTGGAACTATTCTACAGCCGCCATTTTGAATCTTATATTCGCCATCCCTTATATGACAGTTATACAAGCTGCTGGAACCGTTCTACAGCCGCCATTTTAAATCTTATAGCCGCCATCCTTTTTATAACAGATATACAACCTGCTGGAACCATTCTACAGCCGCCATTTTGAGTCTTATAGACGCCATCCTTTATATAACAGCTATACAAGCTGCTGGAACCATTCTGCAGCCGCCATCCTTTTTATAACAGATATACAACCTGCTAGAACTATTCTACAGCCGCCATTTTGAATCTTATAGGCGCCATCCTTTATATAACAGCTATACAAGCTGCTGGAACCATTCAACAGCCTTCAATTTGAGTCTTATAGTCGCCATCCTTTATATGACAGCTATACAAGCTGCTAGAACCGTTTTACAGCTGCCATTTTGAGTCTTATAGCCGCCATCCCTTATATAAAAGTTATACAAGATGCTGGAACCGTTCTACAGCCGCCATTTTGAGTCTTGTAGCCGCCATCCTTTTTATAACAGATATAAAACCTGCTGGAACCATTCTACAGCCGCCATTTTGAGTCTTATAGACGTTATCCTTTTTATCGTAGCCATTAAAGCTGCTGTAATCAATGTACAATGGTACAGCCGCCATTTTGTGTGTTATAGCCACTATCCTTTATATAACAGAAATACGATCTGCTGGAACCATTCTACAGCCGCCATTTTGAGTCTTATAGCCGCCATTCTTTACATCGTAGACATAAAAGCTGCTGGAACCATTTTCCATGCGCCATTTAGAGTGTGATAGCCACTATCCTTTATATAACAGAAATACAAGCTGCTGGAACCATTTTAAAGCCGCCATTTTGAGTGTTATAGCCGCCATCCTTTATAAAACAGCTATACAAGCTGCTGGAACTGTTCTACAGCCGCCATTTTGAATGTTATAAGCGCCACTCCTTATATAACAGCTATACACGCTGCTGGAACTATTCTACAGCCGCCATTTTGAATCTTATAGCCGCCATCCTTTTTATAACAGATATACAAGCTGCTGGAACCATTCAACAGCCAACATTTTGAGTCTTATAGTCGCCATCCCTTATATGACAGCTATATAAACTGCTGAAACCGTTCTACAGCTGCCATTTTGAGTCTTATAGGCGCCATCCCTTATATAGAAGTTACACAAGATGCTAGAACCGTTTTACAGCCGCCATTTTGAGTCTTATAGCCGCCATCCTTTTTATAACAGATATAAAACCTGCTGGAACCATTCTACAGCCGCCAATTTGAGACTTATAGACGTTATCCTTTTTATCGTAGCCATTAAAGCTGCTGGAATCAATGTACAATGGTACAGCCGCCATTTTGTGTGTTATAGCCACTATCCTTTATATAACAGAAATACGATCTGCTGGAACCATTCTACAGCCGCCATTTTGAGTCTTATAGCCGCCATTCTTTATAGAGTAGACATAAAAGCTGCTGGAACCATTTTCCATCCGCCATTTAGAGTGTTATAGCCACTATCCTTTATATAACAGAAAAACAAGCTGCTGGAACCATTTATCAGCCGCCATTTTGAGTGTTATAGCCGCCATCCTTTATGTAACAGCTATACAAGCTGCTGGAACCATTCTGCAGCCGCCATCCTTTTTATAACAGATATACAACCTGCTAGAACTATTCTACAGCCGCCATTTTGCGTGTTATAGCCGCCAACCTTTATATAACAGCTATACAAGCTGCTGGAACTACTCTACAGCCGCCATTTTGAATCTTATAGCCCCCATTCTTTATATAACAGCTATACAAGCTGCTGGAACTATGCTACAGCCGCCATTTTGAATCTTATAGCCGCCATCCTTTTTATAACAGATATACAACCTGCTGGAACCATTCTACAGCCGCCATTATGAGTCTTACAGCCACCATCCTTTATATGACAGATATACAAGCTGCTGAAACCATTCTACAGTCGCCAGTGAGTGTTATAGCCGCCATTCTTTATATAACAGCTATACAAGCTGCTGGAACCATTCTGCAGCCGCCATTATGAGTCTAATACCCTTCATCCTTCATCCGCCAATTTTAATGTTATAAACGCCACCGTTCTACAGCCGCCATCCTTTTTATAACAGATATAAAACCTGCTGGAACCATTCTACAGCCGCCATTTTGAGTCTTATAGACGTTATCCTTTTTATCGTAGCCATTAAAGCTGCTGGAATCAATGTACAATGGTACAGCCGCCAATTTGAGTGTTGTAGCCACTATCCTTTATATAACAGAAATACGATCTGCTGGAACCATTCTACAGCCGCCATTTTGAGTCTTATAGCCGCCATTCTTTATATCGTAGCCATAAAAGCTGCTGGAACCAATGTACAATGGTACAGCCGCCATTTTGAGTGTTATAGCCACTATCCTTTATATAACAGAAATACGAGCTGGTGGAACCATTCTACAGCCGCCATTTTGAATCTTATAGCCGCCATTCTTTATATCGTAGTCATAAAAGCTGCTGGAACCATTTTCCATCCGCCATTTAGAGTGTTATAGCCACTATCCTTTATATAACAGAAATACAAGCTGCTGGAACCATTTTTCAGCCGCCATTTTGAGTGTTATAGCCGCCATCCTTTATATAACAGCTATACAAGCTGATGGAACCATTCTGCAGCCGCCATTATGAGTCTTATACCCGCCTTCCTTTAAATGACAGTTACACAAGCTGTTGGAAACATTCTACAGCCGCCATTTTGAGTCTTATACCCGCCTTCCTTTGTATGACAGTTATACAAGCTGCTGGATCCATTCAACAGCCCTCATTTTCATTCTTATAGTTGCCATCCTTTATATCAAAGCCATTAAAGCTGGTGGAACCATTCTACAGCCGCCATTATGAGTCTTACAGCCACCATTCTTTATATAACAGATATACAAGTTGCTGGAACCATTCTGCAGCCGCCATTATGAGTCTTATACCCGCCTTCCTTTAAATGACAGTTACACAAGCTGTTGGAAACATTCTACAGCCGCCATTTTGAGTCTTATACCCGCCTTCCTTTGTATGACAGTTATACAAGCTGCTGGATCCATTCAACAGCCCTCATTTTCATTCTTATAGTTGCCATCCTTTATATCAAAGCCATTAAAGCTGGTGGAACCATTCTACAGCCGCCATTATGAGTCTTACAGCCACCATTCTTTATATAACAGCTATACAAGCTGCTGGAACCATTCTACAGCCGCCATTATGAGTCTTACAGCCACCATTCTTTATATAACAGATATACAAGTTGCTGGAACCATTCTGCAGCCGCCATTATGAGTCTTATAGTCGCCATCCCTAATATGACAGCTATACAAGCTGCTGAAACCGTTCTACAGCTGCAATTTTGAGTCTTATAGCCGCCATCCCTTATATAAAAGTTATACAAGATGCTGGAACCGTTCTACAGCCGCAATTTTGAGTCTTATAGCCGCCATCCTTTTTATAACAGATATAAAACCTGCTGGAACCATTCTACAGCCGCCATTTTGAGTCTTATAGACGTTATCCTTTTTATCGTAGCCATTAAAGCTGCTGGAATCAATGTAGAATGGTACAGCCGCCATTTTGAGTGTTATAGCCACTATCCTTTATATAACAGAAATACGATCTGCTGGAACCATTCTACAGCCGCCATTTTGAGTCTTATAGCCGCCATTCTTTATATCGTAGCCATAAAAGCTGCTGGAACCATTTTCCATCCGCCATTTAGAGTGTTATAGCCACTATCCTTTATATAACAGCTATACAAGCTGCTGGAACCATTCAACAGCCTTCATTTTGAGTCTTATAGTCGCCATCCCTTATATGACAGTTATACAAGCTGCTGGAACCGTTCTACAGCCGCCATTTTGAGTCTTATAGCCGCCATCCCTTATATAAAAGTTATACAAGATGCTGGAACCGTTCTACAGCAGCCATTTTGAGTCTTATAGCCGCCATTCTTTTGATAACAGATATACAACCTGCTGGAACCATTCTACAGCCGTCATTTTGAGTCTTATAGACGTTATCCTTTTTATCGTAGCCATTAAAGCTGCTGGAACCAATCTACAATGGTACAGCCGCCATTTTGAGTGTTATAGCCACTATCTTTTATATAACAGACATACGAGCTGCTGGAACCATTCTACAGCCGCCATTTTGAGTGTTATAGCCGCCATTCTTTATATCGTAGTCATAAAAGCTGCTGGAACCATTTTCCATCCGCCATTTAGAGTGTTATAGCCACTATCCTTTATATAACAGAAATACAAGCTGCTGGAACCATTTTTCAGACGCCATTTTGAGTGTTATAGCCGCCATCCTTTATATAACAGCTATACAAGCTGATGGAACTATTCTGCAGCCGCCATTAAGAGTCTAATAATCGCCTTCCTTTAAATGACAGTTACACAAGCTGTTGGAAACATTCTACAGCCGCCATTTTGAGTCTTATACCCGCCTTCCTTTATATGACAGTTATACAAGCTGCTGGAGCCATTCAACAGCCCTCATTTTCATTCTTATAGTTGCCATCCTTTATATCACAGCCATTAAAGCTGGTGGAATCATTCTACAGCCGCCATTTCGAGTGTTATAGACACCATCCTTTATATAACAGCTATACAAGCTGCTGGAACCATTCTACAGCCGCCATTATGAGTTTTACAGCCACCATTCTTTATATAACAGATATACAAGTTGCTGGAACCATTCTGCAGCCCCCATTATGAGTCTTATACCCTTCATCCTTTATAAAACAGCTATACAAGCTGCTGGAACTATTCTACAGCCGCCATTTTGAATGTTATAAACGCCACTCTTTATATAACAGCTATACACGCTGCTGGAACTATTCTACAGCCGCCATTTTGAATCTTATAGCCGCCATCCTTTTTATAACAGATATACAAGCTGCTGGAACCATTCAACAGCCTTCATTTTGAGTCTTATAGTCGCCATCCCTTATATGACAGCTATACAAGCTGCAGAAACCGTTCTACAGCTGCCATTTTGAGTCTTATAGCCGCCATACCTTATATAAAAGTTACACAAGATGCTGGAACCGTTCTACAGCCGCCATTTTGAGTCTTATAGCCGCCATTCTTTTGATAACAGATATACAAACTGCTGGAACCATTCTACAGCCGCCATTTTGAGTCTTATAGACGTTATCCTTTTTATCGTAGCCATTAAAGCTGCTGGAACCAATGTACAATGGTACAGCCGCCATTTTGAGTGTTATAGCCACTATCTTTTATATAACAGAAATACGAGCTGCTGGAACCATTCTACAGCCGCCATTTTGAGTGTTATAGCCGCCATTCTTTATATCGTAGTCATAAAAGCTGCTGAAACCATTTTCCATCCGCCATTTAGAGTGTTATAGCCACTATCCTTTATATAACAGAAATACAAGCTGCTGGAACCATTTTTCAGCCGCCATTTTGAGTGTTATAGCCGCCATCCTTTATATAACAGCTATACAAGCTGATGGAACCATTCTGCAGCAGCCATTATGAGTCTTATACCCGCCTTCCTTTAAATGACAGTTACACAAGCTGTTGGAAACATTCTACAGCCGCCATTTTGAGTCTTATACCCGCCTTCCTTTATATGACAGTTATACAAGCTGCTGGATCCATTCAACAGCCCTCATTTTCATTCTTATAGTTGCTATCCTTTATATCAAAGCCATTAAAGCTAGTGGAACCATTCTACAGCCGCCATTTCGAGTCTTATAGACACCATCCTTTATATAACAGCTATACAAGCTGCTGGAACCATTCTACAGCCGCCATTATGAGTCTTACAGCCACCATTCTTTATGTAACAGATATACAAGTTGCTGGAACCATTCTACAGACCCCATTTTGAGACTTATACCCGTCATCCTTTATATAACAGCTATACAAGCTGCTGGAACTATTCTACAGCCGCCATTTTGACACTTATAGCCGCCATCCTTTGGATCGTAGTCATTAAAGCTGCTGGAACCAATCTACAGTCGCCAGATATACAACCTGCTGTAACCATTCTAAAACGCCAGCCTTCATTTTGAGTCTTATAGGCGCCATCCTTTATATAACAGCTATACAAGCTGCTGGAACCATTCAACAACCTTCATTTTGAGTCTTATAGTCGCCATCCCTTATATGACAGTTATACAAGCTGTTAGAACCGTTCTACAGCCGCCATTTTGAGTCTTATAGCCGCCATCCCTTATATAAAAGTTATACAAGATGCTGGAACCGTTCTACAGCAGCCATTTTGAGTCTTATAGCCGCCATTCTTTTGATAACAGATATACAACCTGCTGGAACCATTCTACAGCCGCCATTTTGAGTCTTATAGACGTTATCCTTTTTATCGTAGCCATTAAAGCTGCTGGAACCAATGTACAATGGTACAGCCGCCATTTAGAGTGTTATAGCCACTATCCTTTATATAACAGAAATACAAGCTGCTGGAACCATTTTTCAGCCGCCATTTTGAGTGTTATAGCCGCCATCTTTATATAACAGCTACACAAGCTGATGGAACCATTCTGCAGCCGCCATTTTGAGTCTTATACCCGCCTTCCTTTGTATGACAGTTATACAAGCTGCTGGATCCATTCAACAGCCCTCATTTTCATTCTTATAGTTGCCATCCTTTATATCAAAGCCATTAAAGCTGGTGGAACCATTCTACAGCCGCCATTATGAGTCTTACAGCCACCATTCTTTATATAACAGCTATACAAGCTGCTGGAACCATTCTACAGCCGCCATTATGAGTCTTACAGCCACCATTCTTTATATAACAGATATACAAGTTGCTGGAACCATTCTGCAGCCGCCATTATGAGTCTTATAGTCGCCATCCCTAATATGACAGCTATACAAGCTGCTGAAACCGTTCTACAGCTGCAATTTTGAGTCTTATAGCCGCCATCCCTTATATAAAAGTTATACAAGATGCTGGAACCGTTCTACAGCCGCAATTTTGAGTCTTATAGCCGCCATCCTTTTTATAACAGATATAAAACCTGCTGGAACCATTCTACAGCCGCCATTTTGAGTCTTATAGACGTTATCCTTTTTATCGTAGCCATTAAAGCTGCTGGAATCAATGTAGAATGGTACAGCCGCCATTTTGAGTGTTATAGCCACTATCCTTTATATAACAGAAATACGATCTGCTGGAACCATTCTACAGCCGCCATTTTGAGTCTTATAGCCGCCATTCTTTATATCGTAGCCATAAAAGCTGCTGGAACCATTTTCCATCCGCCATTTAGAGTGTTATAGCCACTATCCTTTATATAACAGCTATACAAGCTGCTGGAACCATTCAACAGCCTTCATTTTGAGTCTTATAGTCGCCATCCCTTATATGACAGTTATACAAGCTGCTGGAACCGTTCTACAGCCGCCATTTTGAGTCTTATAGCCGCCATCCCTTATATAAAAGTTATACAAGATGCTGGAACCGTTCTACAGCAGCCATTTTGAGTCTTATAGCCGCCATTCTTTTGATAACAGATATACAACCTGCTGGAACCATTCTACAGCCGTCATTTTGAGTCTTATAGACGTTATCCTTTTTATCGTAGCCATTAAAGCTGCTGGAACCAATCTACAATGGTACAGCCGCCATTTTGAGTGTTATAGCCACTATCTTTTATATAACAGACATACGAGCTGCTGGAACCATTCTACAGCCGCCATTTTGAGTGTTATAGCCGCCATTCTTTATATCGTAGTCATAAAAGCTGCTGGAACCATTTTCCATCCGCCATTTAGAGTGTTATAGCCACTATCCTTTATATAACAGAAATACAAGCTGCTGGAACCATTTTTCAGACGCCATTTTGAGTGTTATAGCCGCCATCCTTTATATAACAGCTATACAAGCTGATGGAACTATTCTGCAGCCGCCATTAAGAGTCTAATAATCGCCTTCCTTTAAATGACAGTTACACAAGCTGTTGGAAACATTCTACAGCCGCCATTTTGAGTCTTATACCCGCCTTCCTTTATATGACAGTTATACAAGCTGCTGGAGCCATTCAACAGCCCTCATTTTCATTCTTATAGTTGCCATCCTTTATATCACAGCCATTAAAGCTGGTGGAATCATTCTACAGCCGCCATTTCGAGTGTTATAGACACCATCCTTTATATAACAGCTATACAAGCTGCTGGAACCATTCTACAGCCGCCATTATGAGTTTTACAGCCACCATTCTTTATATAACAGATATACAAGTTGCTGGAACCATTCTGCAGCCCCCATTATGAGTCTTATACCCTTCATCCTTTATAAAACAGCTATACAAGCTGCTGGAACTATTCTACAGCCGCCATTTTGAATGTTATAAACGCCACTCTTTATATAACAGCTATACACGCTGCTGGAACTATTCTACAGCCGCCATTTTGAATCTTATAGCCGCCATCCTTTTTATAACAGATATACAAGCTGCTGGAACCATTCAACAGCCTTCATTTTGAGTCTTATAGTCGCCATCCCTTATATGACAGCTATACAAGCTGCAGAAACCGTTCTACAGCTGCCATTTTGAGTCTTATAGCCGCCATACCTTATATAAAAGTTACACAAGATGCTGGAACCGTTCTACAGCCGCCATTTTGAGTCTTATAGCCGCCATTCTTTTGATAACAGATATACAAACTGCTGGAACCATTCTACAGCCGCCATTTTGAGTCTTATAGACGTTATCCTTTTTATCGTAGCCATTAAAGCTGCTGGAACCAATGTACAATGGTACAGCCGCCATTTTGAGTGTTATAGCCACTATCTTTTATATAACAGAAATACGAGCTGCTGGAACCATTCTACAGCCGCCATTTTGAGTGTTATAGCCGCCATTCTTTATATCGTAGTCATAAAAGCTGCTGAAACCATTTTCCATCCGCCATTTAGAGTGTTATAGCCACTATCCTTTATATAACAGAAATACAAGCTGCTGGAACCATTTTTCAGCCGCCATTTTGAGTGTTATAGCCGCCATCCTTTATATAACAGCTATACAAGCTGATGGAACCATTCTGCAGCAGCCATTATGAGTCTTATACCCGCCTTCCTTTAAATGACAGTTACACAAGCTGTTGGAAACATTCTACAGCCGCCATTTTGAGTCTTATACCCGCCTTCCTTTATATGACAGTTATACAAGCTGCTGGATCCATTCAACAGCCCTCATTTTCATTCTTATAGTTGCTATCCTTTATATCAAAGCCATTAAAGCTAGTGGAACCATTCTACAGCCGCCATTTCGAGTCTTATAGACACCATCCTTTATATAACAGCTATACAAGCTGCTGGAACCATTCTACAGCCGCCATTATGAGTCTTACAGCCACCATTCTTTATGTAACAGATATACAAGTTGCTGGAACCATTCTACAGACCCCATTTTGAGACTTATACCCGTCATCCTTTATATAACAGCTATACAAGCTGCTGGAACTATTCTACAGCCGCCATTTTGACACTTATAGCCGCCATCCTTTGGATCGTAGTCATTAAAGCTGCTGGAACCAATCTACAGTCGCCAGATATACAACCTGCTGTAACCATTCTAAAACGCCAGCCTTCATTTTGAGTCTTATAGGCGCCATCCTTTATATAACAGCTATACAAGCTGCTGGAACCATTCAACAACCTTCATTTTGAGTCTTATAGTCGCCATCCCTTATATGACAGTTATACAAGCTGTTAGAACCGTTCTACAGCCGCCATTTTGAGTCTTATAGCCGCCATCCCTTATATAAAGTTATACAAGATGCTGGAACCGTTCTACAGCAGCCATTTTGAGTCTTATAGCCGCCATTCTTTTGATAACAGATATACAACCTGCTGGAACCATTCTACAGCCGCCATTTTGAGTCTTATAGACGTTATCCTTTTTATCGTAGCCATTAAAGCTGCTGGAACCAATGTACAATGGTACAGCCGCCATTTAGAGTGTTATAGCCACTATCCTTTATATAACAGAAATACAAGCTGCTGGAACCATTTTTCAGCCGCCATTTTGAGTGTTATAGCCGCCATCTTTATATAACAGCTACACAAGCTGATGGAACCATTCTGCAGCCGCCATTATGAGTCTTATACCCGCCTTCCTTTAAATGACAGTTACACAAGCTGTTGGAAACATTCTACAGCCGCCATTTTGAGTCTTATACCCGCCTTCCTTTATATGACAGTTATACAAGCTGCTGGATCCATTCAACAGCCCTCATTTTCATTCTTATAGTTGCCATCCTTTATATCAAAGCCATTAAAGCTGGTGGAACCATTCTACAGCCGCCATTTCGAGTGTTATAGACACCATCCTTTATATAACAGCTATACAAGCTGCTGGAACCATTCTACAGCCGCCATTATGAGTCTTACAGCCACCATTCTTTATATAACAGATATACAAGTTGCTGGAACCATTCTACAGACCCCATTATGAGACTTATACCCGTCATCCTTTATATAACAGCTATACAAGCTGCTGGGACTATTGTACAGCCGCCATTTTGACACTTATAGCCGCCATCCTTTGGATCGTAGTCATTAAAGCTGCTGGAACCAATCTACAGTCGCCATTTTAAGTCTTTTACCCGTCATCCTTTATATAACAGCTATACAAGCTGCTGGAACTGTTCTACAGCCGCCATTTTGAATCTTATAGCCCCCATTCTTTATATAACAACTATACAAGCTGCTGCAACTATGCTACATCCGCTATTTTGAATCTTATAGCCGCCATCCTTTTTATAACAGATATACAACCTGCTAAAACCATTCTAAGGCGCCATTATGAGTCTTGCAGCCCCCATCCTTTATATAATAAATATGGAAGCTGCTGAAACCATTTTACAGCCGCCATTTTGAGTCTTATAGCCGCCATTCTTTATATAACAGCTATACAAGCTGCTGGAACCATTCTGCTGCCGCCATTATGAGTCTTATACCCTTCATCCTTTATAAAACAGCTATACAAGCTGCTGGAACTGTTCTACAGCCGCCATTTTGAATGTTATAAACGCCATCCCTTATATAAAAGTTATACAAGATGCTGGAACCGTTCTACAGCCGCCATTTTGAGTATAACAGCTACACAAGCTGCTGGAACCAATCTGCAGCCGCCATTATGAGTCTTATACCCTTCATCCTTTATAAAACAGCTATACAAGCTGCTGGAACTGTTCTACAGCCGCCATTTTGAATGTTATAAACGCCATCCCTTATATAAAAGTTATACAAGATGCTGGAACCGTTCTACAGCCGCCATTTTGAGTCTTACAGCCACCATCCTTTATATGACAGATATACACGCTGCTGAAACCATTCTACAGTCGCCATTTAGAGTATAACAGCTACACAAGCTGCTGGAACCAATCTGCAGCCGCCATTATGAGTCTTATACCCTTCATCCTTTATAAAACAGCTATACAAGCTGCTGGAACTGTTCTACAGCCGCCATTTTGAATGTTATAAACGCCATCCCTTATATAAAAGTTATACAAGATGCTGGAACCGTTCTACAGCCGCCACTTTGAGTCATATAGCCGCCATCCTTTTTATAACAGATATACAACCTGCTGGAACCATTCAACAGCCTTCATTTTGGGTCTTATAGTCGCCTTATATAAAAGTTATACAACCTGCTGCAACCGTTCTACCATTTTGAGTCTTATAGCCACTATCCTTTATATAACAGAAATACGGTCTGCTGGAACCATTCTACAGCCGCCATTTAGAGTGCTATAGCCACTATCCTTTATATAACAGAAATACAAGCTGCTGGAACCATTTTTCAGCCGCCATTTTGAGTGTTATAGCCGCCATCCTTTATATAACAGATATACAACCTGCTGGAACCATTCTTCAGCCGCCATTTTGAGTCTTATAGACGTTATCCTTTTTATCGTAGCCATTAAAGCTGCTGGAGTTAATGTACAATGGTACAGCCGCCATTTTGAGTGTTATAGCCACTATCCTTTATATAACAGAAATACGATCTGCTGGAACCATTCTACAGCCGCCATTTTGAGTCTTATAGCCGCCATCCTTTTTATAACAGATATACAACCTGCTGAAACCATTCTACAGCCACCATTTTGAGTCTTATAGACGTTATCCTTTTTATCGTAGCCATTAAAGCTGCTGGAATCAATGTAGAATGGTACAGCCGCCATTTTGAGTGTTATAGCCACTATACTTTATATAACAGAAATACGATCTGGTGGAACCATTCTACAGCCGCCATTTTGAGTCTTATAGCCGCCATTCTTTATATCGTAGCCATAAAGGCTGCTGGAACCATTTTCCATCCGCCATTTAGAGTGTTATTGCCGCTATCCTTTATATAACAGAAATACAAGCTGCTGGAACAATTTTTCAGCCGCCATTTTGAGTGTTATAACCGCCATCCTTTATATAACAGCTATACAAGCTGCTGGAACCATTCTGCAGTCGCCATTATGATTCTTATACCCGCCTTCCTTTATATGACAGTTACACAAGCTGTTGGAAACATTCTACAGCCGCCATTTTGAGTCTCATAGACGTTATCCTTTTTATCGTAGCCATTAAAGCTGCTGGAACCAATGGTACAGCCGCCATTTTGAGTGTTATAGCCACTATCCTTTATATAACAGAAATACGAGCCGCTGGAACCATTTTACAGCCGCCATTTTGAGTCTTGTTGCCGCCATTCTTTATATCGTAGTTATAAATGCTGCTGGAACCATTTTCCATCCGCCATATTGAGTGTTATAGCCACTATCCTTTATATAACAGAAATACAAGCTGCTGGAACCATTTTTCAGCCGCCATTTTGAGTGTTATATCTGCCATCCTTTATATAACTGCTATACAAGCTGATGGAACCATTTTGCAGCCGGCATTTTGAATCTTATAGCCGCCACCCATTTTATAACAAATATACAACCCGCTGGAACCATTCAACAGCCTTCATTTTGGGTCTTATTGTCGCCATGCCTTATACAAAAGTTATACAACCTGCTGCAACCGTTCTACAGCCGCCATTTTGAGTCTTATAGCCGCCATCCTTTAGATCGTAGTCATTAAAGCTGCTGGAACCATTCTACAGCCGCCATTTTGAGTCTTATAGCCGCCATTCTTTATATCGTAGCCATAAAAGCTGCCACCATTCTTTATATAACAGATATACAAGTTGCTGGAACCATTCTACAGACCCCATTATGAGACTTATACCCGTCATCCTTTATATAACAGCTATACAAGCTGCTGGGACTATTGTACAGCCGCCATTTTGACACTTATAGCCGCCATCCTTTGGATCGTAGTCATTAAAGCTGCTGGAACCAATCTACAGTCGCCATTTTAAGTCTTTTACCCGTCATCCTTTATATAACAGCTATACAAGCTGCTGGAACTGTTCTACAGCCGCCATTTTGAATCTTATAGACCCCATTCTTTATATAACAACTATACAAGCTGCTGGAACTATGCTACATCCGCTATTTTGAATCTTATAGCCGCCATCCTTTTTATAACAGATATACAACCTGCTAAAACCATTCTAAGGCGCCATTATGAGTCTTGCAGCCCCCATCCTTTACATAATAAATATGGAAGCTGCTGAAACCATTTTACAGCCGCCATTTTGAGTCTTATAGCCGCCATTCTTTATATAACAGCTATACAAGCTGCTGGAACCATTCTGCTGCCGCCATTATGAGTCTTATACCCTTCATCCTTTATAAAACAGCTATACAAGCTGCTGGAACTGTTCTACAGCCGCCATTTTGAATGTTATAAACGCCATCCCTTATATAAAAGTTATACAAGATGCTGGAACCGTTCTACAGCCGCCATTTTGAGTATAACAGCTACACAAGCTGCTGGAACCAATCTGCAGCCGCCATTATGAGTCTTATACCCTTCATCCTTTATAAAACAGCTATACAAGCTGCTGGAACTGTTCTACAGCCGCCATTTTGAATGTTATAAACGCCATCCCTTATATAAAAAGTTATACAAGATGCTGGAACCGTTCTACAGCCGCCATTTTGAGTCTTACAGCCACCATCCTTTATATGACAGATATACACGCTGCTGAAACCATTCTACAGTCGCCATTTAGAGTATAACAGCTACACAAGCTGCTGGAACCAATCTGCAGCCGCCATTATGAGTCATACCCTTCATCCTTTATAAAACAGCTATACAAGCTGCTGGAACTGTTCTACAGCCGCCATTTTGAATGTTATAAACGCCATCCCTTATATAAAAGTTATACAAGATGCTGGAACCGTTCTACAGCCGCCACTTTGAGTCATATAGCCGCCATCCTTTTTATAACAGATATACAACCTGCTGGAACCATTCAACAGCCTTCATTTTGGGTCTTATAGTCGCCTTATATAAAAGTTATACAACCTGCTGCAACCGTTCTACCATTTTGAGTCTTATAGCCACTATCCTTTATATAACAGAAATACGGTCTGCTGGAACCATTCTACAGCCGCCATTTAGAGTGCTATAGCCACTATCCTTTATATAACAGAAATACAAGCTGCTGGAACCATTTTTCAGCCCGCCTTCCTTTATATGACAGTTACACAAGCTGTTGGAAACATTCTACAGCCGCCATTTTGAGTCTCATAGACGTTATCCTTTTTATCGTAGCCATTAAAGCTGCTGGAACCAATGGTACAGCCGCCATTTTGAGTGTTATAGCCACTATCCTTTATATAACAGAAATACGAGCCGCTGGAACCATTTTACAGCCGCCATTTTGAGTCTTGTTGCCGCCATTCTTTATATCGTAGTTATAAATGCTGCTGGAACCATTTTCCATCCGCCATTTTGAGTGTTATAGCCACAATCCTTTATATAACAGAAATACAAGCTGCTGGAACCATTTTTCAGCCGCCATTTTGAGTGTTATATCTGCCATCCTTTATATAACTGCTATACAAGCTGATGGAACCATTTTGCAGCCGGCATTTTGAATCTTATAGCCGCCACCCATTTTATAACAAATATACAACCCGCTGGAACCATTCAACAGCCTTCATTTTGGGTCTTATTGTCGCCATGCCTTATACAAAAGTTATACAACCTGCTGCAACCGTTCTACAGCCGCCATTTTGAGTCTTATAGCCGCCATCCTTTAGATCGTAGTCATTAAAGCTCCTGGAACCATTCTACAGCCGCCATTTTGAGTCTTATAGCCGCCATTCTTTATATCGTAGCCATAAAAGCTGCTGGAACCATTTTTCATCCGCCATTTAGAGTGTTATAGCCACTATCCTTTATATAACAGAAATACAAGCTGCTGGAACCATTTTCAGCCGCCATTATGAGTCTTATACACGCCTTCCTTTATATGACAGTTACACAAGCTGTTGGAAACATTCTACAGCCGCCAATTTGAGTCTTATAGACGTTATCCTTTTTATCGTAGCCATTAAAGCTGCTGGAACCAATGTACAATGGTACAGCCGCCATTTTGAGTGTTATAGCCACTATCCTTTATAAAACAGAAATACGGTCTGCTGGAACCATTCTACAGCCGCCATTTTGAGTCTTATAGCCGCCATTCTTTATATCGTAGTCATAAAAGCTGCTGGAACCATTTTCCATCCGCCATTTAGAGTGTTATAGCCACTATCCTTTATATAACAGAAATACAAGCTGCTGGAACAATTTTTCAGCCGCCATTTTGAGTGTTATAGCCGCCATCCTTTATATAACAGCTATACAAGCTGCTGGAACCATTCTGCAGTCGCCATTATGAGTCTTATACACGCCTTCCTTTATATGACAGTTACACAAGCTGTTGGAAACATTCTACAGCCGCCAATTTGAGTCTTATAGACGTTATCCTTTTTATCGTAGCCATTAAAGCTGCTGGAACCAATGTACAATGGTACAGCCGCCATTTTGAGTGTTATAGCCACTATCTTTTATATAACAGAAATACGAGCTGCTGGAACCATTCTACAGCCGCCATTTTGAGTCTTATAGCCGCCATTCTTTATATCGTAGTCATAAAAGCTGCTGGAACCATTTTCCATCCGCCATTTAGAGTGTTATAGCCACTATCCTTTATATAACAGAAATACAAGCTGCTGGAACAATTTTTCAGCCGCCATTTTGGGTGTTATAGCCGCCATCCTTTATATAACAGCTATACAAGCTGATGGAACCATTCTGCAGCCGCCATTTTGAATCTTATAACCGCCACCCACTTTATAACAAATACACAACCTGCTGGAACCATTCAACAGCCTTCATTTTGGGTCTTATAGTCGCCATGCCTTATATAAAAGTTATACAACCTGCTGACACCGTTCTACAGCCGCCATTTTGAGTCTTATAGCTGCTATCCTTTTTATAACAGATATACAACCTGCTGGAACCATTCTACAGCCGCCATTTTGAGTCTTATAGACGTTATCCTTTTTATCGTAACCATTAAAGCTGCTGGAACCAATGTACAATGGTACAGCCGCCATTTTGTGTGTTATAGCCACTATCCTTTATATAACAGAAATACAAGGAACCATTTTCCAGCCGCCATTTTAAGCCTTATACCAATCTACAGTAATCTGCAGTCGCCATTTTGAGTCTTATATCCGTCATCCTTTATATAACAGCTATACAAGCTGCTGGAACTGTTCTACAGCCGCCATTTTGAATGTTATAAACGCCATCCCTTATATAAAAGTTATACAAGATGCTGGAACCGTTCTACAGCCGCCATTTGGAGTATGATAGCCGCCATCCTTTTTATAACAGATATACAACCTGCTGGAACCATTCTACAACCGCCATTTTGAGTATTATAGACGTTATCCTATTTATCGTAGCCATTAAAGCTGCTGGAACCAATGTACAATGGTACAGGCCCCATTTTGAGTGTTATAGCCACTATCCTTTATATAACAGAAATACGAGCTGCTGGAACCATTCTACAGCCGCCATTTTGAGTCTTATAGCCGCCATTGTTTATATCGTAGTCATAAAAGTTGCTGGAACCATTTTCCATCCGCCATTTAGAGTGTTATAGCCACTATCCTTTCAAAATGGCGACTGTAGATTGGTTCCAGCAGCTTTAATGACTACGATCTAAAGGATGGCGCCTATAAGTGTCAAAATGGCGGCTGTAGAATAGTTCCAACAGGTTGTATATTTGTTATAAAAAGGTTGGCGGCTATAAGATTCAAAATGGCGGCTGTAGAATAGTTTCAGCAGCGTGTATAGCTGTTATATAAAGAGTGGCGGCTATAACATTCAAAATGGCAGCTGTATAACAGTTCCAGCAGCTTGTATAGCTGTTATATAAAAGATGAAGGGTATAAGACTCATAATGGTGGCTGCAAAATGGTTCCAGCAGCTTGTATAGCTGTTATATAAAGAATGGCGGCTATAACGCTCAAAATGGCGACTGTAAAATGGTTTCAGCAGCCTGCATATCTATTAAATAAAGGATGGTGGCCGTAAGACTCATAATGGCGCTGTAGAATGGTTCCAGCAGGTTGTATATCTGTTATAAAAAGGATGGCGGCTATAAGATTCAAAATTGCGGCTGTAGCATAGTTCCAGCAGCTTGTATAGTTGTTATATAAAGAATGGGGGCTATAAGATTCAAAATGGCGGCTGTAGAACAGTTCCAGCAGCTTGTATAGCTGTTATGTAAAAGATGAAGGGTATAAGACTCATAATGGTGGCTGCAGAATGGTTCCAGCAGCTTGTATTTCTGTTATATAAAGGATGGTGGCTATAACACTCTACATGGCGGATGGAAAATGGTTCCAGCAGCTTTTATGTCTACGATATAAATGAAGTAAGTAAGTCGTCTCGCCGACTTAGGTACCATACCATACACCAGTAAATAAATATTTCAAATTTCTTATAACAAATGCATTTGCCTATTTAAAAAAAATTCTGTTCACATGCTTTTTACAAGCATAGCTTAGTATCTCACTCACTCATGCAAATGAGCACCCCAGCGCCCCACCCGGCAACGGCCAACTCCGGCCTTATGGAAAAACGTTTATATGCATAACTTGGCTATTTTTTGTTCGATTTTGATCAAATTTGGTATTTTGCTGGGTATTAGTATCAAAGTCAAGTGTGCCAAATTTGATTCCACAAGGTAAAAAATTACGAGAGATAATCGAGTTTTTCAAATTTCGGGGGCGGAAAAGGGCGTGGCAAAATCTTTATACATACAAAATGAGCGCATTTACTAAGCAAATATACATACCAAATATGGTCTCTCTAGCTGCAATAGTTTTTGAGAAAAACGTTTTTTTTGAATTGCGGGGGCGGAAAGGGCAAAAATTTGAAACAAACTTGATCACTCTATATACTACACGAGCCTACATTACAAATTTGGTGACTCTATCACTTATAGTCTCCGAGATCTAGGCGTTCAAACGGACGGACGGACGGACAGACGGACGGACAGACGGACGGACAGACGGACATGGCTAGATCGACTCGGCTGTTGATACTGAGCAAGAATATATATAGTAATATATCCGCCTCTCCATCCACCCACATAACTTCGCCCCTTTCTTAAGTCTACAAAACGGATGTTTACTGCAACCGAGACTAAACAAAACTTTATAAACAAATCTGTCCCCCAAAAATCTTCCAGCGTGAGAATTCAACATTATAAACAAATCTGTCCCCAAAAAATCTTCCAAGCGTGAGAACGCTTAGTAGGCGAAATCAATAAGCCAATCAAAGTCCAGATCAAGATATCATCCGATCAAAAGCTCCCACTACTAACATAAAGCTTTCTAACCGAACTTTCAACATAATTGTAAACATCAAAAGCTTTCTACCCGAACTGTAAACATAATTGTATGAATAATGATAAGTTAGTTCTTAAGACGCATTCTTTAAATAAAGACCGTTTCTTTCGAGTTCGATAGATCCAATATTTTCTTTTTTTTTACTTATAAAGGAAATGGATTTATAATTGGCGCAGTCGGTAGGATAAAACGAAATATATTTAGTGCGTGCAAAACCTGTGTATAAGCGACCGTTACGGATATCTAATCTAAGGTTGCCTAATAAACCAGACCTTTTGTGTACCGTTAAATAATTAAATGTGCGAAACTTGTGTCAAGCCACCGTTATAGATATTAAATCTGAGGTTGGCCCGTGATCGAGACTTTTTGTGCAAAAAAAAAAAAATTCAAATAATAAGGAGCCGTAAGCAATTAAGGCCCAAAGCCCCCGAAAATTTTTTTTTTCGTTTTATCCGCAAAAGAACCTTTCGTGCAGTCAAAAGCGCGACATCGAATCCTGGAGTTTAAGTACAGTGTTGGAGGAAATAATAAAAACAACAACCTTCTTTGATTGTGAACTCTTTGTTTTCCAACGTTGGACAAATTATCCGAGATGTCCCTAGAAGAAACACACCTGAACCAGGCACTCACTATGCTTAGACAGTTGCCCAATTTCGATGGTGACGCTTCGACCTTGAGCACGTTTATACGGAGAGTTGATTATATTTTACAACTGTACCCGACGAGGGACGTCCGCCAACACAGTTTGATGTACGGCACTATAGAGATGCAGCTCACTGGAGAAGCACAACGGACATCACAACTATCGCAAGCCAACAATTGGACCGAGTTGCGGGCCGCCCTCATCAGCGAATATAAGGTGCAAACGCCTTATGAAGAACTACTACGACGGCTTTACCACACTTGTTTTGGAGGAAACCTTCGTAAGTTTATTGAAGATTTAGAACATAAGTCATTCATTATAATAAATAAGTTAGCATTAGAAGGCAACGCGGCCAACACCGTATTATACACAAATGCCATGAATAACACAATCAAAGATGTTATTATCAAAAGATTACCAGACAAGCTTTACATGACATTAGCAAAATTTGATATTTCTACAGTGTTTAATTTAAAGCAAGTAGCTCAGAGAGAAGGCCAATATGAAAATAGTTCCACCGAGAAACCCAAAACTAATAATCAGAGTACTTCAGGAAACTCAAACTACAGATCAAACCAAAATAATTCAGGGCAAACCTATTGTAGGCAAAGCAACCAATACAATAATTCAAATCCTACTCCCCAAAATAATCAACAGCTTCGAGAAGAATTTCAACAAAATCTTAATCAGGGCAGACAGGGAAATCCACTTAATCATCAGATTCAGAATCAACCCCAGAATCAAAATCCCGTGGTAAATCAACCTACTAAAAGGCAAAGAGAAAGTACCAGTGGTCAGAATAGAATGGACTGGTCCGAAAATTTTCATCAATCAGCCTCGGATCAGACAGTTCAAACAGAACCAATGAACCAAACAGATCAACCGAGTACGTCCAATCAAACCCCTATATCCAACTAAAAATCAATAACATCCCCTTAAAGTGTGTCATAGATACAGGCTCTTCAATAAATATTATCAACAAAAATTATTTCAATTTTCCAGAAACCTCAGAAAATTTAAATGTTCAAACAATAAAAGGAATAATAGAGCTTAATAAAAGCGTATCTTTTGCACCAAGCAAACTTTGCCCCAACCATCAAAAATTTTATTGCCATACATTTTCATCAACATACGACATACTATTAGGTAGAAAATATCTCAAAGCATGTCAAGCCGTTATAAACTATGAAGAAAATAGTGTGACACTATCAAATCATAAATTTTATTTCAAATTCACTAATAAAGAAGAAGGAAAAGAAAAATCAATACCTTATCCTCCCCCAGAGTTCAAATATGAAGCGTTCACAGAAGAAATAAATAACAGTATCGAGGAAAAAAACGAATTTAGACTCGATCACTTAAATTCAGAAGAAGTAGAAAAGTTAAAGAAAATATTGCATGAATTTAGCGATATCCAGTATAGGAAAGGTGAAAATTTGACCTTTACTAGTACCATAAAGCATAACATCAGAACCAAGCACGAGGACCCAATATACAAACACCCATACAAATACCCACAAATCTTTGACGAAGAAGTCAATAAACAAATTAATGAAATGATAGAACAAGGAATCATACGAAAATCAAAATCACCCTATTGTTCTCCAATCTGGATTGTACCCAAAAAGAGGACGCATCCAAGGAAAAAAGTTCCGTTTAGTAATTGACTATCGTAGTCTAAATGAGATCACTATCGATGACAAGTTCCCAATACCGGTAATGGATGAAATATTAGACAAACTTGGAAAATGTCAATATTTCACAACCATTGACCTCGCCAAAGGATTCCATCAAATCCAAATGGATCCCAAATCAATCGAAAAAACCGCCTTTTCCACTAAACATGGTCATTACGAATACACACGAATGCCATTTGGGCTGAAAAATGCACCAGCCACGTTCCAAAGGTGTATGAATAATTTACTAGAAGACCTAATCTATAAAGATTGTTTAGTCTACTTAGACGATATAATTGTTTATTCCACCTCATTAGAAGAACATTTGGCATCACTAAAAAGAGTCTTTGCAAAATTGCGCAACGCTAATCTAAAACTACAATTAGATAAATGCGAATTCTTGAAAAAGGAAACAGAATTTTTAGGTCACGTCATAACTACAGAAGGCATCAAACCAAACCCAGATAAAGTCAAAGCAATTCAAAAATTTCCGATTCCTAAAACCCCAAAAGAAATAAAATCATTCTTAGGATTATGCGGATTCTTCCGCAAATTCATACCAAACTTTGCACATATTGCAAAACCTTTAACTCTTGGGTTAAAGAAAGCAGCCAAAATAAACATAGACGACCCAGATTATATTTCATCCTTCGAAAAACTAAAATGTCTCCTTATGAACGATCCCATACTTGCATATCCCGATTTCAAAAAACCATTCTTTCTAACCACAGACGCTAGCAATATAGCTTTAGGTGCGTTCATCTCACAGGACCATAGACCTATTTCTTATGCTAGTAGAACACTCAATGAACATGAACTTAATTATTCAGCCATAGAAAAGGAACTACTATCTATGGTATGGGCAACCAAATATTTTAGACCATACCTCTTCGGCAGACCTTTTGAGATCCTAAGTGATCATAAACCCCTTGTATGGTTGGAAAATATCAAAGAACCTAACATGAAACTACAGAGATGGAAGATAAAACTAAACGAATTCGATTATAAAATAAAGTACTTACCAGGAAAAGAAAATTACGTGGCAGACGCCCTATCTAGAATAAAACTAGATGAAAATCTTTTAGGTGAAGAAACAAGTAGTTCTAGAGCCACAGTACATAGTGCTCAAGAAGATAATGAAAACCTAATAGCCATTTCAGAAAAACCTCTAAATTTCTACAACCGTCAAATAGAATTCACTAAATGCAATGAAAATAAAATTAATGTTTCTCACTATTTTCACAAAACTAAGATAGAAATATCATATGTGGAAATGACCAATCAGTTTGCTAAAGAAATTATCAAAATATATTTATGCTCAAAAAACAATGCACTTTACATCGAAAACGACTTAGATTTTCAAACACTCCAAGAAGCTTATCTTGAAATAATTAGTCCGGACAGCCAAACAAAAACTTTAAGAACCACTTACAAATTAAAAGACATTCCTACTTATGCAGAATTCAAAGAAATTATACTAAAGAACCATAAATCACTACTTCATCCAGGTATCACTAAAACTCAAAACTGGTTTAAAGAGAAATACTATTATCCAGACTATCAAAAACTAATTCAAAACTTCATTAATGAATGCCATATATGCAATTTATCGAAATCAGAAAATCGAAATACTAAATTAACCTTTGAAACCACCCCAGAGATATTTAACACTAGAGAAAAATACGTGATGGATTTCTATTTAATCGACAACCAACAATTTTTATCTTGCATAGATATTTACTCAAAGTACGCGACTTTAGTCGAAGTTAAAAGTCGAGATTGGCTTGAAACAAAAGGGCAATCATAAAAATTTTTAACGATATGGGTAAACCCTCAGAAATCAAGGCAGATAAGGACTCAGCCTTTATTTGTATAGCACTTCAAAATTGGCTACAATCAGAAAACGTTAATATAAGTATAACATCGAGCAAAAATGGCGTTTCAGACGTGGAAAGATTTCACAGAACCGTAAACGAAAAACTAAGAATTATTAATGCAGAATCTAGCATAGAAGACAAACAAACTAAATTTGAAACTATCCTTTACACATATAACCATAAGACTAAACATCTAACGACAAACAGAACACCAGCGGATATCTTTATTTACGCAGGCACACCTCTTTATAATACGCAAGCTAATAAAGTAAAACAAATTGATAAACTAAATGAAATTAGGCACGATTTTGAAATAAATACAAAATATAAACAAGCCCCCTTAGTTAGATCAAAATCGACAACACCCTTTGAGAAAACAGGAGAAGTTACCCAAGTTGACGACAAACATTATATTGAAACAAACCGAAACAAAACCAACACACTACAAATCAAAATTTAAAAAGAAAAAGAAAACTCATCAAAGTAAATATACTAATTAATTTCAGAAATCCCAACATTACTATTTCTATTCTTATCAATGGTACACTCAACGTATAATCAAAGTATTGAAATTAATCCCATAAAGGCACCTAATGGATATCTTGGATTCAAAACAGGAACCATGGATTTACCCTCAGATTTCGAATATCATTACCTAACTGTAAATTTAACCAACTTACAAAACACCTACAACAACCTAATAGAGCAGTCAGAACCATTTAAGAACAAGGTTCACATTCACTATTTAGTTGAAAAACTAAATCGCGAAATGAACGGCATAAAAATAATAAAGAGAAATAAGCGAGGACTTATTAACATAATAGGTACAGCACATAAATATCTTTTCGGCACTTTAGATAAAAATGATAAAGAAGAGCTTGAACAAAAAATTGATAGTCTATCAGCAAATAGCGCCCAAAATAATGAACTTAATCATATTATCGAAGCAGTCAACAAAAATATAGAACTCCTGAATAACCTTACTCTTAATCAAGATGCAGACAAAAAATTAAATCTACTAATGTTCAATTTAGAGCATTTTACAGAATACATAGAAGACATAGAACTAGGAATGCAGTTGACAAGATTAGGTATATTCAATCCAAAACTTTTAAATCATCAAGAAATATTTAACATAAATACAGAAAAACTTTTAAACATAAAAACATCTACTTGGTTAAAATCAGACACGAATGAAATATTCATAATTTCACATATACCCAGGAAAATATCTAAAACATCACTATTTAAAATTATAGCCTATCCAGACGAAAATAATAACACCTTGACAGAAAATATTCAAGAAACTTACTATATTCAAGACAATAAAATTTATGCAAAATCAACCAAAAAACAAGAAATAAATGAATGTATAATTGGCATTATTACACAAAAACCAGCAGAATGCAAATACACAAAAATATTTAAAACAAACCTAATTAGTTATGTAGAACTTAATATTATCGTAACTTGGAACTTGCCCAAAACAAATTTAAAACAAAATTGTAACCAGAACAAAATATTCATAGAAGGAAATAATATAATAAAAATATACGACTGTATTATGCAGCTAACATAAATAATATCAATAGTAAACACATTACAAGATTATACCCAAAACATTTACGTAACCAACAATGTAACGAAACTAGAACCAATCTCTTACATCCACACTAAACAAATCATTTCTGAAAAAACTGCTTATAACAAAATATTCAACATAATAACTACAACAACATTTGTAATTACACTAATAAGTTAAACCTTATATCTTATCTATAAATTTAAGTCAATATCAAAAAAATAATTATTACACAAATTAAGAATGAAACTTTTGTACAACCAATTGACTCAGCTTTTAACAATCCCGTTTTGCATGAACTTTCACCATCCCAAGAAATCTCACTTGCAACACCGCAAGCACTGCCAAGTCTATACCCTGTATTTCCCGCCTGAGCACAGGCTATTTTCTACGTGTTGGGGGAGTAATATATCCGCCTCTCCATCCACCCACATAACTTCGCCCCTTTCTTAAGTCTACAAAACGGATGTTTACTGCAACCGAGACTAAACAAAACTTTATAAACAAATCTGTCCCCCAAAAGTCTTCCAGCGTGAGAATTCAACATTATAAACAAATCTGTCCCCAAAAAATCTTCCAAGCGTGAGAACGCTTAGTAGGCCAAATCAATAAGCCAATCAAAGTCCAGATCAAGATATCATCCGATCAAAAGCTCCCACTACTAACATAAAGCTTTCTAACCGAACTTTCAACATAATTGTAAACATCAAAAGCTTTCTAACCGAACTGTAAACATAATTGTATGAATAATGATAAGTTAGTTCTTAAGACGCATTCTTTAAATAAAGACCGTTTCTTTCGAGTTCGATAGATCCAATATTTTCTTTTTCTTTACTTATAAAGGAAATGGATTTATAATTATATACTTTATGGGGTCGGAAAAGATTCCTTCTGCCTGTTACATACATTTTGGCGACTTTATTATACCATTTCACCCTATGGGTGTATGTACCATTGTACATTGGTTCCAGCAGTTTTAATGGCTACGATATAAAGGATAACGTCTATAAGATTCAAAATGGCAACTGTAGAATGGTTCTAGCAGGTTTTATATCTATTATAAAAAGGATGGCGGCTATAAGACTCAAAATGGCGGCTGTAGAACGGTTGCAGCAGGTTGTATAACTTTTATATAAGGCATGGCGACTATAAGACCCAAAATGAAGGCTGTTGAATGGTTCCAGCAGGTTGTATATCTGTTATAAAAAGGTTGGCGGCTATAAGATTCAAAATGGCGGCTGTAGAATAGTTCCAGCAGCGTGTATAGCTGTTATATAAAGAGTGGCGGCTATTACATTCAAAATGGCAGCTATATAACAGTTCCAGCAGCTTGTATAGCTGTTATATAAAAGATGAAGGGTATAAGACTCAAAATGGCGACTGTAGATTGGTTCACGCAGCTTTAATGACTACGATCTAAAGGATGGCGGCTATAAGTGTGAAAATGGCGGCTGTAGAATAGTTCCAGCAGGTTGTATATCTGTTATAAAAAGGTTGGCGGCTATAAGATTCAAAATGGCGGCTGTAGAATAGTTCCAGCAGCGTGTATAGCTGTTATATAAAGAGTGGCGGCTATAACATTCAAAATGGCAGCTGTATAACAGTTCCAGCAGCTTGTATAGCTGTTATATAAAAGATGAAGGGTATAAGACTCATAATGGTGGCTGCAAAATGGTTCCAGCAGCTTGTATAGCTGTTATATAAAGAATGGCGGCTATAACGCTCAAAATGGCGACTGTAAAATGGTTTCAACAGCTTGCATATCTATTATATAAAGGATGGTGGATGTAAGACTCATAATGGCGCTGTAGAATGGTTCCAGCAGGTTGTATATCTATTATAAAAAGGATGGCGGCTATAAGATTGAAAATGGCGGCTGTAGCATAGTTCCAGCAGCTTGTATTGTTGTTATATAAAGAATGGGGGCTATAAGATTCAAAATGGCGGCTGTAGAACAGTTCCAGCAGCTTGTATAGCTGTTATATAAAGGATGACGGGTATAAGACTCAAAATGGCGACTGTAGATTGGTTCCAGCAGCTTTAATGACTACGATCTAAAGGATGGCGGCTATAAGTGTCAAAATGGCGGCTGTAGAATAGTTCCAGCAGCTTGTATAGGTGTTATATAAAGGATGACGGGTATAAGACTCAAAATGGGGTCTGTGGAATGGTTCCAGCAGCTTGTATATCTGTTATATAAAGAAGGGTGACTGTAAGACTCATAATGGCGGCTGTACCATTGTACAATGGTTCCAGCAGATTTAATGGCTACGATAAAAAGGATAACGTCTATAAGACTCAAAATGGCTGCTGTAGAATGGTTCCAGCAAGTTGTATAGCTGTAATAGAAAGGATGGCGGCTATAAGACTCAAAATGGCGGCTGTGCAAAGGTGAAAGCCACTTTTATATCTGTTGCATTAAGGATGGCGGCTATAAGACTCAAAATGGCGGCTGTAGAATGGTTCCAGCAGCTTGTATAGCTGGTATATAACGGATGGCGGCAATAACACTTAAAATGGCGGCTGTAGAATGCTTCCTGCAGCTTGTTTTTCTCTTATATAAAGGATGTTGTCTATAACACTCAAAATGGCGGCTGTAGAATAGTTCCAGCAGATTTTATGGCTACGATATAAAGGATAACAGCTATAAGACTCAAAATGGAGGCTGTGGAATGGTTCCAGCAGCTTGTATAGCTGTTATATAAAGGATGGCGGCTATAACACTCAAAATGGCGGCTGAAAAATGGTTCCAGCAGCTTGCAAAGCTATTGTATAAGGAATGACCGCTATATAACTGCTTGTATAACTGTCATATAAAGGAAGGCAGGTATAAGACTCAAAATGGCAGCTGTAAAATGCTTTCAGCAGCTTGTATAGCTGTTATATAAGGGTCACGGGTATCAGACTCATAATGGCGGCTGTAGAATGGTTCCAGCAGCTTGTATAGCTGGTATTTAAGGTATGGCGGCAATAACACTTAAAATGGCGGCTGTAGAATGCTTCCTGCAACTTGTTTTTCTCTTATATAAAGGATGATGTCTATAACACTCGAAAAGGCGGCTGTAGAATAGTTCCAGCAGATTTTATGTCTACGATATAAAATATAACAGCTATAAGACTCAAAATGAAGGCTGTAGAATGGTTCCAGCAGCTTGTATAGCTGTTATATAAAGGATGGCGGCTGTAACACTCAAAATGGCGGCTGAAAAATGGTTCCAGCAGCTTGTATTTCTGTTATATAAAGGATAGTGGCTATAGCACTCTAAATGGCGGATGGAAAATGGTTCCAGCAGCTTTTATGGCTACGATATAAAAAATGGCGGCTATAAGACTCAAAATGGCGGCTGTGCAAAGGTGCCAGCCACTTTTATATCTGTTGCATTAAGGATGGCGGCTATAAGACTCAAAATGGCGGCTGTAGAATGGTTCCAGCAGCTTGTATAGCTGGTATATAAAGGATGGCGGCAATAACACTCAAAATGGCGGCTGAAAAATGGATCCAGCAGCTTGCAAAGCTATTGTATAAGACTCAAAATGGCAGCTGTATAGCTGTTATATAAGGGTCACGGGTATAAAACTCATAATGGCGGCTGTAGAATGGTTCCAGTAGCTTGTATAGCTGTTATATAAAGGATGGCGGCAATAACACTTAAAATGGCGGCTGTAGAATGCTTCCTGCAGCTTGTTTTTCTCTTATATAAAGGATGATGTCTATAACACTCGAAATGGCGGCTGTAGAATAGTTCCAGCAGATTTTATGTCTATGATATAAAGGATAACAGCTATAAGACTCAAAATGGAGGCTGTATTATGGCTTCAGCAGCTTGTATAACTATTATATAAAGGATGGCGGCTATAAGGCTCAAAATGGCAGCTGTAGAAAGGTTCCAACAGCTTGTATAGCTGCCATATAAACTATGGCGGATATAAGACCCAAAATGGCGGCAGTAGAACGGTTCCAGTAGCCTCTATATCTGTTATATGAAGGATGGCGGCTATAAGACTTCGATATAAAGGATGGCGACTAAAAGAACCCTAATGGCGGAAGTTGAATGGATCCAGCAGCTTGTATAAGTGTCATATAAAGGAAGGCGGGTATAAGACTCATAATGGCGTCTGCAGAATGGTTCCAGCAGATTGTATAGCTGTTATATAAAGGATGGCGGCTATAACACTCAAAATGGCGGCTGAAAAATGGTTCCAGCAGCTTGTATTTCTGTTATATAAAGGAAAGTGGCTATAACACTCTAAATGGCGGATGGAAAATGCTTCCAGCAGCTTTTAGGGCGACGATATAAAGAATGGAGGCTATAAGACTCAAAGTGGCGGCTGTAGAATGGTTCCAGCAGCTCGTATTTCTGTTATATAAAGGATAGTGGCTATAACACTCAAAATGGCGGCTGTACCATTGTACATTGGTTCCAGCAGATTTAATGGCTACGATAAAAAGGATAACGTCTATAAGACTCAAAATGGCTTCGGTAGAATGGTTCCATATATCTGTTATAAAAAGGATAGCGGCTATAAGACTCAAAATGACGGCTGTAGAACGGTTCCAGCCGCTTGTATAACTGTCATATAAGGGATGGCGACTATAAGACCCAAAATGAAGGCTGTTGAATGGTTCCAGCAGGTTGTGTATCTCTTATAAAAAGGCTGGCGGCTATAAGATTCAAAATGGCGGCTGTAGAATAGTTCCAGCAGCGTGTATAGCTGTTATATAAAGAGTGGCGGCTATAACATTCAAAATGGCAGCTGTATAACAGTTCCAGCAGCTTGTATAGCTGTTATATAAAAGATGAAGGGTATAAGACTCATAATGGTGGCTGCAAAATGGTTCCAGCAGCTTGTATAGCTGTTATATAAAGAATGGCGGCTATAACGCTCAAAATGGCGACTGTAAAATGGTTTTAGCAGCCTGCATATCTATTAAATAAAGGATGGTGGATGTAAGACTCATAATGGCGCTGTAGAATGGTTCCAGCAGGTTGTATATCTGTTATAAAAAGGATGGCGGAAATAAGATTGAAAATGGCGGCTGTATCATAGTTCCAACAGCTTGTATTGTTGTTATATAAAGAATGGGGGCTATAAGATTCAAAATGGCGGCTGAAGAACAGTTCCAGCAGCTTGTATATCTGTTATATAAAGGATGACGGGTATAAGACTCAAAATGGCGACTGTGTATTGGTTCCAGCAGCTTTAATGACTACGATCTAAAGGATGGCGGCTATAAGTGTCAAAATGGCGGCTGTAGAATAGTTCCAGCAAGTTTTATATCTGTTATAAAAAGGTTGGCGGCTATAAGATTCAAAATGGCGGCTGTAGAATAGTTCCAGCAGCGTGTATAGCTGTTATATAAAGAGTGGCGGCTATAACATTCAAAATGGCGGCTGTAGAACAGTTCCAGCAGCTTATATAGCTGTTATATAAAAGATTAAGGGTATAAGGCTCATAATGGTGGCTGCAAAATGGTTGCAGCAGCTTGTATAGCTGTTACATAAAAAATGGCGGCTATAACGCTCAAAATGGCGTCTGTAAAATGGTTTCAGCAGCTTGCATTTCTATTATATAAAGGATGGTGGCTGAAAGACTCATAATGGCGCTGTAGTATGGTTCCAGCAGGTTGTATATCTGTTATAAAAAGGATGGCGGCTATAAGATTCAAAATGGCGGCTGTAGAACAGTTCCAGCAGCTTGTATAGCTGTTATATAAAGGATGACGGGTATAAGACTCAAAATGGCGACTGTAGATTGCTTCCAGCAGCTTGTTGTATATCTGTTATAAAAAGGATGGCGGCTGTAAGATTCAAAATGGCGGCTGTAGAATGGTTCCAGTAGCTTTAATGCCTACGATATAAAGGATAACATCTATAAGATTCAAAATGGCGGCTGTAGAATAGTTCCAGCAGCGTGTATAGCTGTAATATAAAGAGTGTCTGCTATAACATTAAAAATGGCGGCTGTAGAACAGTTCCAGCAGCTTGTATAGCTGTTATATAAAATATGAAGGGTATGGGTATAAGACTCATAATGGCGGCTGCAGAATGGTTCCAGCAGCTTGTATAGCTGTTATATAAAGAATGGCAGCTATAACGCTCAAAATGGCGACTGAAAAATGGTTTCAGCAGCTTGCATATCTATTATATAAAGGATGGTGGCCGTAAGACTCATAATGGCGCTTTAGAATGGTTCCAGCAGGTTGTATATCTGTTATAAAAAGGATGGCGGCTATAAGATTCAAAATTGCGGCTGTAGCATAGTTCCAGCAGCTTGTATAGTTGTTATATACAGAATGGGGGCTATAAGATTCAAAATGGCGGCTGTAGAACAGTTCCAGCAGCTTGTATAGCTGTTATATAAAGGATGACGGGTATAAGACTCAAAATGGCGACTGTGTATTGGTTCCAGCAGCTTTAATGACTACGATCTAAAGGATGGCGGCTATAAGTGTCAAAATGGCGGCTGTAGAATAGTTCCAGCAGCTTGTATAGCTGTTATATAAAGGATGACGGGTATAAGACTCAAAATGGGGTCTGTGGAATGGTTCCAGCAGCTTGTATATCTGTTATATAAAGAATGGTGACTGTAAGACTCATAATGGCGCCTGTAGAATGGTTCCAGCAGCTTGTATAGCTGTTATATAAAGGTTGGCGGCTATAACACGCAAAATGGCGGCTGAAAAATGGTTCCAGCAGCTTGTATTTCTGTTATATAAAGGATAGTGGCTATAAGACTCTAAATGGCGGATGGAAAATGCTTCCAGCAGCTTTTATGGCTACGATATAAAAAATGGCGGCTATAAGACTCAAAGTGGCGGCTGTAGTATGGTTCCAGCAGCTCGTATTTCTGTTATATAAAGGATAGTGGCTATAACACTCGAAATGGCGGCTGTACCATTGTACATTGGTTCAAAATGGCGGGTGTAGAACGGTTCCAGCAGCTTGTATAACTGTCATATAAGGGATGGCGACTATAAGACCCTGTTGAATGGTTCCAGCAGGTTGTATATCTGTTATAAAAAGGATGGCGGCTATAAGACTCAAAATGGCGGCTTTAGAACGGTTCCAGCAGCTTGTATAACTGTCATATAAGGGATGGCGACTATAAGACCCTGTTGAATGGTTCCAGCAGGTTGTGTATCTGTTATAAAAAGGTTGGCGCCTATAAGATTCAAAATGGCGGCTGTAGAACCGTTCCAGCAGCTTGTATAGCTGTTTTATAAAAGATGAAGGGTATAAGACTCATAATGGTGGCTGCAGAATGGTTCCAGCAGCTTGTATTTCTGTTATATAAAGGATGGTTGCTATAACACTCTACATAGCGGATGGAAAATGGTTCCAGCAGCTTTTATGTCTACGATATAAATGAAGTAAGTAAGTCGTCTCACCGACTTAGGTATACCATACACCAGTAAAACAAATATTTCAAGTTTCTAATAACAAATGCATTTGCCTATTTCAAAAAAATTCTGTTCAAATGCTTTTTACAAGCATAGCTTAGTATCTCACTCACTCATGCAAATGAGCACCCCAGCGCCCCACCCGGCAACGGCCAACGCCGGCCTTATGGAAAAACGTTTATATGCATAACTTGGCTATTTTTTGTTCGATTTTGATTTGGTATTTTGCTGGGTATTAGTATTAAAGTCAAGTGTGCCAAATTTGATTCCACAAGGTAAAAAATTACTAGAGATAATCGAGTTTTTCAAATTTCGGGGGCGGAAAAGGGCGTGGCAAAATCTTTATACATACAAAATGAGCGCATTTACTAAGCAAATATACATACCAAATATGGTCTCTCTAGCTGCAATAGTTTTTGAGAAAAACGTTTTTTTTTAATTGCGGGGGCGGAAAGGGGCGTGGCAAAAATTTGAAACAAACTTGATCACTCTACATACTACACGAGCCTACATTCCATATTTGGTGACTCTATCACTTATAGTCTCCGAGATCTAGGCGTTCATACGGACAGACGGACAGGCGGACAGACGGACATGGATAGATCGACTCGGCTGTTGATACTGAGCAAGAATATATATACTTTATGGGGTCGGAAAAGCTTCCTTCTGCCTGTTACATACATTTTGGCGACTTTAATATACCATTTCACCCTATGGGTGTATGGTATAAAAATGGCGTGTATAAGGCTCAAAATGGCGGCTGTAAAATGGTTCCTTGTATTTCTGTTATATAAAGGATAGTGGTTACAACACTCAAAATGGCGGCTGTACCATTGTACATTGGTTCCAGCAGATTTAATGGCTACGATATAAAGGATAACGACTATAAGATTCAAAATGGCGGCTGTAGAATGGTTCTAGCAGGTTTTATATCTGTTATAAAAAGGATGGCGGCTATAAGACTCAAAATGGCGCAGCAGGTTGTATAACTTTTATATAAGGTCTGGCGACTATAAGACCCAAAATGAAGGCTGTTGAATGGTTCCAGCAGGTTGTATATCTGTTATAAAAAGGTTGGCGGCTATAAGATTCAAAATGGCGGCTGTAGAATAGTTCCAGCAGCGTGTATAGCTGTTATATAAAGAGTGGCGGCTATAACATTCAAAATGGCAGCTGTATAACAGTTCCAGCAGCTTGTATAGCTGTTATATAAAAGATGAAGGGTATAAGACTCATAATGGTGGCTGCAAAATGGTTCCAGCAGCTTGTATAGCTGTTATATAAAAATTAGCGGCTATAAGATTCAAAATGACGGCTGTAGAATAGTTCCAGCAGCGTGTATAGCTGTTATATAAAGAATGGGGGCTGTAAGATTCAAAATGGCGGCTGTATAACAGTTCCAGCAGCTTGTATAGCTGTTATATAAAGGATGACGGGTATAAGACTCAAAATGGCGACTGTAGATTGCTTCCAGCAGCTTGTTGTATATCTGTTATAAAAAGGATGGCGGCTATAAGATTCAAAATGGCGGCTGTAGAATGGTTCGAGTAGCTTTAATGCCTACGATATAAAGGATAACAGCTATAAGATTCAAAATGGCGGCTGTAGAATGGTTCCAGCAGGTTTTATATCTGTTATAAAAAGGATGGCGGCTATAAGACTCAAAATGGCGGCTGTAGAACGGTTGCAGCAGGTTGTATAACTTTTATTGAAGGCATGGCGATTATAAGACCCAAAATGAAGGCTGTTGAATGGTTCCAGCAGGTTGTATATCTGTTATAAAAAGGGTGGCGGCTATAAGATTTAAAATGGCGGCTGTAGAATAGCTCCAGCAGCGTGTATAGCTGTTACATAAAGAGTGTCTGCTGTAACATTAAAAATGGCGGCTGTAGAACAGTTCCAGCAGCTTGTATAGCTGTTATATAAAAGATGAAGGGTATAAGACTCATAATGGCGGCTGCAGAATGGTTCCAGCAGCTTGTAGAGCTGTTATATAAAGAATGGCGGCTATAAGGCTCAAAATGGCGACTGTACAATGGTTTCAGCAGCTTGCATATCTATTATATAAAGGATGGTGGCTGTAAGACTCATAATGGCGCTGTAGAATGGTTCCAGCAGGTTGTATATCTGTTATAAAAAGGATAGCGGCTATAAAATTGAAAATGGCGGCTGTAGCATAGTTCCAGCAGCTTGTATAGTTGTTATATAAAGAATGGGGGCTATAAGATTCAAAATGGCGGCTGTAGAACAGTTCCAGCAGCTTGTATAGCTGTTATATAAAGGATGACGGGTATAAGACTCAAAATGGCGACTGTAGATTGGTTCCAGCAGCTTTAATGACTACGATCTAAAGGATGGCGGCTATAAGTGTCAAAATGTCGGCTGTAGAATAGTTTCAGCAGCTTGTATAGCTGTTATATAAAGGATGACGGGTATGAGACTCAAAATGGGGTCTGTGGAATGGTTCCAGCAGCTTGTATATCTGTTATATAAAGAATGGTGACTGTAAGACTCATAATGGCGGCTGTAGAATGGTTCCAGCAGCTTGTATAGCTGTTATATAAAGGTTGGCGGCTATAACACGCAAAATGGCGAATGTAGAATGGTTCCAGCAGCTTGTATAGCTGTAATATAAAGGATGGCGGATATAAGATTCAAAATGGCGACTGTAGAATAGTTTCAGCAGCTTTAATTTTTGTTATATAAAGGTTGGTGTCTATAACACTCGAAATGGCGGCTGTAGAATGGTTCCAGCAGCTTTAATGGCTTCGATATAAAGGATGGCGACTAAAAGAATCAAAATGGGGAAGTTGAATGGATCCAGCAGCTTGTATAACTGTCATATAAAGGAAGGCGGGTATAAGACTCAAAATAGCGGCTGTAGAATGTTTCCAACAGCTTGTGTAACTGTCATATAAAGGAAAGCGGGTATAAGACTCATAATGCCAGCTGCAGAATGGTTCCAGCAGCTTGTATAGCTGTTATATAAAGGATGGCGGCTATAACACTCAAAATGGCGGCTGAAAAATGGTTCCAGCAGCTTGTATTTCTGTTATATAAAGGATAGTGGCTATAAGACTCTAAATGGCGGATGGAAAATGTTTCCAGCAGCTTTTATGACTACGATATAAAGAATGGCGGCTATAAGACTCAAAGTGGCGGCTGTAGAATGGTTCCAGCAGCTCGTATTTCTGTTATATAAAGGATAGTGGCTATAACACTCAAAATGGCGGCTGTACCGTTGTACATTGATTCCAGCAGATTTAATGGCTACGATAAAAAGGATAACGTCTATAAGACTCAAAATGGCTGGTGTAGAATGGTTCCAGCAGGTTGTATAGCTGTAATAGAAAGGATGGCGGCTATAAGACTGAAAATGGCGGCTGTGCAAAGGTGCCAGCCACTTTTATATCTGTTGCATTAAGGATGGCGGCTATAAGACTCAAAATGGCGGCTGTAGAATGGTTCCAGCAGCTTGTATAGCTGGTATATAAAGGATGGCGGCTATAACACTCAAAATGGTGGCTGAAAAATGGTTCCAGCAGCTTGCAAAGCTATTGTATAAGGAATGACAGCTATATAACTGCTTGTATAACTGTCATATAAAGGAAGGCAGGTATAAGACTCAAAATGGCAGCTGTAAAATGCTTCCAGCAGCTTGTATCGCTGTTATATAAGGGTCACGGGTATCAGACTCATAATGGCGGCTGTAGAATGGTTCCAGCAGCTTGTATAACTGGTATTTAAGGGATGGCGGCAATAACACTTAAAATGGCGGCTGTAGAATGCTTCCTGCAGCTTGTTTTTCTCTTATATAAACGATGTTGTCTATAACACTCGAAATGGCGGCTGTAGAATAGTTCCAGCAGATTTTATGGCTACGATATAAAGGATAACAGATATAAGACTCAAAATGGAGGCTGTAGAGTGGTTCCAGCAGCTTGTATAGCTGGTATATAAAGGATGGCGGCTATAACACTCAAAATGGTGGCTGAAAAATGGTTCCAGCAGCTTGCAAAGCTATTGTATAAGGAATGACCGCTATATAACTGCTTGTATAACTGTCATATAAAGGAAGGCAGGTATAAGACTCAAAATGGCAGCTGTAAAATGCTTCCAGCAGCTTGTATAGCTGTTATATAAGGGTCACGGGTATCAGACTCATAATAACGGCTGTAGAATGGTTCCAGCAGCTTGTATAGCTGGTATTTAAGGGATGGCGGCAATAACACTTAAAATGGCGGCTGTAGAATGCTTCCTGCAGCTTGTTTTTCTCTTATATAAAGGATGTTGTCTATAACACTCGAAATGGCGGCTGTAGAATAGTTCCAGCAGATTTTATGGCTACGATATAAAGGATAACAGCTATAAGACTCAAAATGGAGGCTGTAGAATGGTTCCAGCAGCTTGTATAGCTGTTATATAAAGGATGGCGGCTATAACACTCAAAATGGTGGCTGAAAAATGGTTCCAGCAGCTTGCAAAGCTATTGTATAAGGAATGACCGCTATATAACTTCTTGTATAACTGTCATATAAAGGAAGGCAGGTATAAAACTCAAAATGGCAGCTGTAAAATGCTTCCAGCAGCTTGTATAGCTGTTATATAAGGGTCACGGGTATCAGACTCATAATGGCGGCTGTAGAATGGTTCCAGCAGCTTGTATAGCTGGTATTTAAGGGATGGCGGCAATAACACTTAAAATGGCGGCTGTAGAATGCTTCCTGCAGCTTGTTTTTCTCTTATATAAAGGATGTTGTCTATAACACTCGAAATGGCGGCTGTAGAATAGTTCCAGCAGATTTTATGGCTACGATATAAAGGATAAAAGCTATAAGACTCAAAATGGAGGCTGTAGAATGGTTCCAGCAGCTTGTATAGCTGTTATATAAAGGATGGCGGCTATAACACTCAAAATGGTGGCTGAAAAATGGTTCCAGCAGCTTGCAAAGCTATTGTATAAGGAATGACCGCTATATAACTGCTTGTATAACTGTCATATAAAGGAAGGCAGGTATAAGACTCAAAATGGCAGCTGTAAAATGCTTCCAGCAGCTGGTATAGCTGTTATATAAGGGTCACGGGTATCAGACTCATAATGGCGGCTGTAGAATGGTTCCAGCAGCTTGTATAGCTGGTATTTAAGGGATGGCGGCAATAACACTTAAAATGGCGGCTGTAGAATGCTTCCAGCAGCTTGTTTTTCTCTTATATAAAGGATCATGTCTATAACACTCGAAATGGCGGCTGTAGAATAGTTCCAGCAGATTTTATGTCTACGATATAAAGGATAACAGCTATAAGACTCAAAATGAAGGCTGTAGAATGGTTCCAGCAGCTTGTATAGCTGTTATTTAAAGGATGGCGGCTGTAACACTCAAAATGGCGGCTGAAAAATGGTTCCAGCAGCTTGTATTTCTGTTATATAAAGGATAGTGGCTACAGCACTCTAAATGGCGGATGGAAAATGGTTCCAGCAGCTTTTATGGCTACGATATAAAGAATGGCGGCTATAAGACTCAAAATGGCGGCTGTGCAAAGAAGCCAGCCACTTTTATATCTGTTGCATTAAGGATGGCGGCTATAAGACTCAAAATGGCGGCTGTAGAATGGTTCCAGCAGCTGTGATAGCTGGTATATAAAGGATGGCGGCAATATAACTCAAAATGGTGGCTGAAAAATGGTTCCAGCAGCTTGCAAAGCTATTGTATAAGGAATGACCGCTATATAACTGCTTGTATAACTGTCATATAAAGGAAGGCAGGTATAAGACTCAAAATGGCAGCTGTAAAATGCTTCCAGCAGCTTGTATAGCTGTTATAAAAGGGTCACGGGTATCAGAGTCATAATGGCGGCTGTAAAATGGTTCCAGCAGCTTGTATAGCTGGTATTTAAGGGATGGCGGCAATAACACTTAAAATGGCGGCTGTAGAATGCTTCCAGCAGCTTGTTTTTCTCTTATATAAAGGATGATGTCTATAACACTCGAAATGGCGGCTGTAGAATAGTTCCAGCAGATTTTATGTCTACGATATAAAGGATAACAGCTATAAGACTCAAAATGAAGGCTGTAGAATGGTTCCAGCAGCTTGTATAGCTGTTATATAAAGGATGGCGGCTGTAACACTCAAAATGGCGGCTGAAAAATGGTTCCAGCAGCTTGTATTTCTGTTATATAAAGGATAGTGGCTACAGCACTCTTAATGGCGGATGGAAAATGGTTCCAGCAGCTTTTATGGCTACGATATAAAGAATGGCGGGTATAAGACTCAAAATGGCGGCTGTAGAATGGTTTCAGCAGCTCGTATTTCTGTTATATAAAGGATAGTGGCTATAATACTCAAAATGGCGGCTGTACCATTGTACATTGGTTCCAGCAGATTTAATGGCTACGATAAAAAGGATAACGTCTATAAGACTCAAAATGGCTGCTGTAGAATGGTTCCAGCAGGTTGTATAGCTGTAATAGAAAGGATGGCGGCTATAAGACTGAAAATGGCGGCTGTGCAAAGGTGCCAGCCACTTTTATGAACTGTTGCATTAAGGATGGCGGCTATAAGACTCAAAATGGCGGCTGTAGAATGGTTCCAGCAGCTTGTATAGCTGGTATATAAAGGATGGCGGCTATAACACTCAAAATGGTGGCTGAAAAATGGTTCCAGCAGCTTGCAAAGCTATTGTATAAGGAATGACCGCTATATAACTGCTTGTATAACTGTCATATAAAGGAAGGCAGGTATAAGACTCAAAATGGCAGCTGTAAAATGCTTCCAGCAGCTTGTATAGCTGTTATATAAGGGTCACGGGTATCAAACTCATAATGGCGGCTGTAGAATGGTTCCTGCAGCTTGTATAGCTGGTATTTAAGGGATGGCGGCAATAACACTTAAAATGGCGGCTGTAGAATGCTTCCTGCGGCTTGTTTTTCTCTTATATAAACGATGTTGTCTATAACACTCGAAATGGCGGCTGTAGAATAGTTCCAGCAGATTTTATGGCTACCATATAAAGGATAACAGCTATAAGACTCAAAATGGAGGCTGTAGAATGGTTCCAGCAGCTTGTATAGCTGTTATATAAGGGTCACGGGTATCAGACTCATAATAACGGCTGTAGAATGGTTCCAGCAGCTTGTATAGCTGGTATTTAAGGGATGGCGGCAATAACACTTAAAATGGCGGCTGTAGAATGCTTCCTGCAGCTTGTTTTTCTCTTATATAAAGGATGTTGTCTATAACACTCGAAATGGCGGCTGTAGAATAGTTCCAGCAGATTTTATGGCTACGATATAAAGGATAACAGCTATAAGACTCAAAATGGAGGCTGTAGAATGGTTCCAGCAGCTTGTATAGCTGTTATATAAAGGATGGCGGCTATAACACTCAAAATGTCTATAACACTCGAAATGGCGGCTGTAGAATAGTTCCAGCAGATTTTATGGCTACGATATAAAGGATAAAAGCTATAAGACTCAAAATGGAGGCTGTAGAATGGTTCTAGCAGCTTGTATAGCTGTTATATAAAGGATGGCGGCTATAACACTCAAAATGGTGGCTGAAAAATGGTTCCAGCAGCTTGCAAAGCTATTGTATAAGGAATGACCGCTATATAACTGCTTGTATAACTGTCATATAAAGGAAGGCAGGTATAAGACTCAAAATGGCAGCTGTAAAATGGATGGCGGCTGTAACACTCAAAATGGCGGCTGTAGAATGGTTCCAGCAGCTTTTATGACTACGATATAAAGAATAGCGCCATAGGACTCAAAATGGCTACTGTAGAATGGTTCCAGCAGGTAGTATATCTGTTATAAAAAGGATGGCGGCTACACGATTCAAAAGAACAGTTCCAGCAGCTAGTATAGCTGTTATATAAAGGATGACGGGTATAAGACTCAAAATGGCGGCTGTAGAATGGATCCAGTAGCTTGTAAAGGTGTTATATAAGGAATGGCGTATATAAGACTCTAAATGGCGGCTGTGGAATGGTAGCAGCAGCTTGTATAGCTATTATATAAATGATGGTGGCTATAAGACTCAAAATGACGGCTGTACAAAAGCTGTAAAACGGTTATATAAAGGGTGGCGGCAATAAGACTCAAAATGGTGACTGTAGAATGATTTCAGCAGCTTGCAAAGCTGTTATATAAGGTACGGCGTACATAAGACTCAAAATGGCGGCTGTAGAATGGTTCCAGCAGCTTGTACAGCTTTCATATAAAGGACGGCGGCTCTAAGACTCAAAATGGCGGTTATAACACTGAAATTGGCGGCTGTAGAATGGTATCAGCAGCTTGTATAGATGTCATATAAAAGATGGCGGCTATAAGACTAAAAAAGGGCGGCTGTACAAAGGTTCCAGCTGCTTTTATAGCTGTTACATTAAGGATGTCGGCTATAACACTCAAAATGGCGGCTGTGGAATGGTTCCAGTAGCTTGTATAGCTACTATATAAAGGATGGTGGCTATAAGACTCAAAATAATGGCTGTAGAATGGTTCAAACAGTCTGCAAAGCTGTTATATAAAAAACGGCGGTAATAAGACTCAAAATGGCGGCTGTAGAATGGTTCCAGCAGCTTGTTTTTCTCTTATATAAAGGATGGTGGCTATAACACTCGATATAAAGAATGGCGACTATAAGACTCAAAATGGCTACTGTAGAATGGTTCCAGCAGCTCGTATTTCTGTTACATAAAGGATGGTGGCTGTAAGACTCATAATGGCGGCTGTAGAATGGTTCTAGCAGGTAATATATCTGTTATAAAAAAGATGGCGGCTATAGAATGGTTCCAGCAGCTTGTATTTCTGCTATATAAAGAATGGTAGCTATAACACTCGAAATGGCAGCTGTAAAATGGTTCCAGCAGCTTGTATATCTGTTATATAAGGGTCACGGGTATAAGACTCATAATGGCGGCTGTAGAATGGTTCCAGCAGCTTGTATAGCTGTTATATAAAGGATGGCGGCAATAACACTCAAAATGACGGTTGTAGAATGGTTCCAGCAACTTGTATAGCTGTCATATAAAAGATGGCGGGTATAGGACTGAAAATGGAGGCTGTAGAATGGTTTCAGCAGCTTTAATTGCTACGATATAAAGGATGGCGGCTACAAGACTCAAAATGGCGGCTGTAGAATGGTTCCAGCAGGTTGTAAAGCAGTTATATAAATGATGGTGGCTGTAAGACTCATAATGGCGGCTGTATAATGGTTCCAGCAGCTTGTATAGCTGGTATATAAAGGATGGCGGCCGTAACACTTAAAATTGCGGCTGTAGAATGCTTCCAGCAGCTTGTATAGCTGTCATATAAACGATGACCGGTATAAGACTTAAAAGAGCGGCTATAGAATAGTTCCAGCAGCTTTTATGGCTACGATATAAAGTGTGGCAGCTATAAGACTCAAAATAGCGGCTGTAGAATGGTTCCAGCAGCTTGTATAGCTGTCATATAATGGATGGCGGGTATAAGACTGAAAATGGCGGGTGTAGAATGGTTCCAGCAACTTGTATAGCTGTCATATAAAGGATAGTGGCTATAAGACTCTAAATGGCGGATGGAAAATACTTCCAGCAGCTTTTATGGCTACGATATAAAGAATGGCGGCTATAAGACTCAAAGTGGCTGCGGCTGTAGAATGGTTCCAGCAGCTCGTATTTCTGTTATATAAAGGATAGTGGCTATAACACTCAAAATGGCGGCTGTACCATTGTACAATTGTACAATTTCCAGCAGATTTAATGGCTACGATAAAAAGGATAACGTCTATAAAACTCAAAATGACTGCTGTAGAATGGTTCCAGCAGGTTGTATATCTGTTATAAAAAGGATGGCGGCTATAAGACTCGAAATGGCGGCTGTAGAACGGTTCCAGCAGCTTGTATAACTGTCATATAAGGCAAGGGTGGCCACGGAAATTTTAGTTGGGAGCCAGAGCATCGGCGGCAGAGGCTGGGCAGAGAAAAAGGTCATTTTTTGGTCGAACTTGTAGACAGAGGGACGGACAAGTCCCGAATTTTGCGGAGAGGGGGAAAAAAGGTCGCGATCTCGAGCTCGCAGCTTGTAGGCAGAGAGACGGACATGCACCGAATTTTACGGAGAGGGGGAAAAGGGTCGCGATCTCGAGCTCGCAGCTTGTGGGCAGAGAGACGGACAAGCACCGAATTTTACGGAGAGGGGGAAAAGGGTCGCGATCTCGAGCTCGCAGTTTGTGGGCAGAGAGACGGACAAGTACCGAATTTTACGGAGAGGGGGAAAAGGTCGCGATCGCGAGCTAGAAAATAAGGGTTGTTTTGTCGTGTTCTCGAGATCACGTCCCTTTTTCCCCTCTCCGCAAAATTCGGTACTTGTCCGTCTCTGCCCACAAACTGCGAGCTCGAGATCGCGACCCTTTTCCCTCTCCGTAAAATTCGATGCTTGTCCGTCTCTGCCTACAAGCTGCGAGCTCGAGATCGCGACCTTTTTTCCCCCTCTCCGCAAAATTCGGGACTTGTCCGTCCCTCTGTCTACAAGTTCGACCAAAAAATGACCTTTTTCTCTGCCAACCTCTGCCGGTAAAGAGCCACGGGAGCCAAAAGAGCCACTACGTGGCCATCCTTGATATAAGGGATGGCGACTATAACATTCAAAATGGCGGCTGTAGAACAGTTCCAGCAGCTTGTATAGCTGGTTTATAAAAGATGAAGGGCATAAGACTCATAATGGTGGCTGCAAAATGGGTGCAGCAGCTTGTATAGCTGTTATATAAAAAATGGCGGCTATAACGCTCAAAATGGCGACTGTAAAATGGTTTCAGCAGCTTGCATTTCTATTATATAAAGGATGGTGGCTGAAAGACTCATAATGGCGCTGTAGAATGGTTCCAGCAGGTTGTATATCTGGTATAAAAAGGATGGCGGCTATAAGATTCAAAATGGCGGCTGTAGAACAGTTCCAGCAGCTTGTATAGCTGTTATATAAAGGATGACGGGTATAAGACTCAAAACGGCGACTGTAGATTGCTTCCAGCAGCTTGTTGTATATCTGTTATAAAAAGGATGGCGGCTGTAAGATTCAAAATGGCGGCTGTAGAATGGTTCCAGTAGCTTTAATGCCTACGATATAAAGGATAACATCTATAAGATTCAAAATGGCGGCTGTAGAATGGTTCCAGCAGGTTTTATATCTGTTATAAAAAGGATGGCGGCTATAAGACTCAAAATGGCGGCTGTAGAACGGTTGCAGCAGGTTGTATAACTTTTATTGAAGGCATGGCGACTATAAGACCCAAAATGAAGGCTGTTGAATGGTTCCAGCAGGTTGTATATCTGTTATAAAAAGGGTGGCGGCTATAACATTAAAAATGGCGGCTGTAGAACAGTTCCAGCAGCTTGTATAGCTGTTATATAAAAGAATAAGGGTATAAGACTTATAATGGCGGCTGCAGAATGGTTCCAGCAGCTTGTATAGCTGTTATATAAAGGTTGGCGGCTATACCACGCTTATATAAAGGATAGTGGCTACAGCACTCTAAATGGCGGATGGAAAATGGTTCCAGCAGCTTTTATGGCTACGATATAAAGAATGGCGGCTATAAGACTCAAAATGGCGGCTGTGCAAAGGTTCCAGCCACTTTTATATCTGTTGCATTAAGGATGGCGGCTATAAGACTCAAAATGGCGGCTGTAGAATGCTTCCTGCAGCTTGTTTTTCTCTTATATAAAGGCTGTTGTCTATAACACTCGAAATGGCGGCTGTAGAATAGTTCCAGCAGATTTTATGGCTACGATATAAAGGATAACAGCTATAAGACTCAAAATGGAGGCTGTAGAATGGTTCCAGCAGCTTGTATAGCTGTTATATAAAGGATGGCGGCTATAACACTCAAAATGGCCGCTGAAAAATGGTTCCAGCAGCTTGCAAAGCTATTGTATAAGGAATGACCGCTATATAACTGCTTGTATAACTGTCATATAAAGGAAGGCAGGTATAAGACTCAAAATGGCAGCTGTAAAATGCTTCCAGCAGCTTGTATAGCTGTTATATAAGGGTCACGGGTATCAGACTCATAATGGCGGCTGTAGAATGGTTCCAGCAGCTTGTATAGCTGGTATTTAAGGGATGGCGGCAATAACACTTAAAATGGCGGCTGTAGAATGCTTCCTGCAGCTTGTTTTTCTCTTATATAAAGGCTGTTGTCTATAACACTCGAAATGGCGGCTGTAGAATATTTCCAGCAGATTTTATGGCTACGATATAAAGGATAACAGCTATAAGACTCAAAATGGAGGCTGTAGAATGGTTCCAGCAGCTTGTATAGCTGTTATATAAAGGATGGCGGCTATAACACTCAAAATGGCCGCTGAAAAATGGTTCCAGCAGCTTGCAAAGCTATTGTATAAGGAATGACCGCTATATAACTGCTTGTATAACTGTCATATAAAGGAAGGCAGGTATAAGACTCAAAATGGCAGCTGTAAAATGCTTCCAGCAGCTTGTATAGCTGTTATATAAGGGTCACGGGTATCAGACTCATAATGGCGGCTGTAGAATGGTTCCAGCAGCTTGTATAGCTGGTATTTAAGGGATGGCGGCAATAACACTTAAAATGGCGGCTGTAGAATGCTTCCTGCAGCTTGTTTTTCTCTTATATAAAGGATGATGTCTATAACACTCGAAATGGCGGCTGTAGAATAGTTCCAGCAGATTTTATGTCTACGATATAAAGGATAACAGCTATAAGACTCAAAATGAAGGCTGTAGAATGGTTCCAGCAGCTTGTATAGCTGTTATATAAAGGATGGCGGCTGTAACACTCAAAATGGCGGCTGAAAAATGGTTCTAGCAGCTTGTATTTCTGTTATATAAAGGATAGTGGCTACAGCACTCTAAATGGCGGATGGAAAATGGTTCCAGCAGCTTTTATGGCTACGATATAAAGAATGGCGGCTATGAGACTCAAAATGGCGGCTGTGCAAAGGTGCCAGCCACTTTTATATCTGTTGCATTAAGGATGGCGGCTATAAGACTCAAAATGGCGGCTGTAGAATGGTTCCAGCAGCTTGTATAGCTGGTATATAAAGGATGGCGGCAATAACAGGGCTACACGATTCAAAATGGCGGCTGTAGAACAGTTCCAGCAGCTAGTATAGCTGTTATATAAAGGATGACGGGTATAAGACTCAAAATGGCGGCTGTAGAATGGATCCAGTAGCTTGTAAAGGTGTTATATAAGGAATGGCGTATATAAGACTCTAAATGGCGGCTGTGGAATGGTAGCAGCAGCTTGTATAGCTACTATATAAAGGATGGTGGCTATAAGACTCAAAATGACGGCTGTACAAAAGCTGTAAAACGGTTATATAAAGGGTGGCGGCAATAAGACTCAAAATGGTGACTGTAGAATGATTTCAGCAGCTTGCAAAGCTGTTATATAAGGTACGGCGGCTCTAAGACTCAAAATGGCGGTTATAACACTGAAATTGGCGGCTGTAGAATGGTATCAGCAGCTTGTATAGATGTCATATAAAAGATGGCGGCTATAAGACTAAAAAAAGGGCGGCTGTACAAAGGTTCCAGCTGCTTTTATAGCTGTTACATTAAGGATGTCGGCTATAACACTCAAAATGGCGGCTGTGGAATGGTTCCAGTAGCTTGTATAGCTACTATATAAAGGATGGTGGCTATAAGACTCAAAATGATGGCTGTAGAATGGTTCAAACAGTCTGCAAAGCTGTTATATAAAAAACGGCGGTAATAAGACTCAAAATGGCGGCTGTAGAATGGTTCCAGCAGCTTGTTTTTCTCTTATATAAAGGATGGTGGCTATAACACTCGATATAAAGAATGGCGACTATAAGAATCAAAATGGCTACTGTAGAATGGTTCCAGCAGCTCGTATTTCTGTTACATAAAGGATGGTGGCTGTAAGACTCATAATGGCGGCTGTAGAATGGTTCTAGCAGGTAATATATCTGTTATAAAAAAGATGGCGGCTATAGAATGGTTCCAGCAGCTTGTATTTCTGCTATATAAAAAATGGTAGCTATAACACTCGAAATGGCAGCTGTAAAATGGTTCCAGCAGCTTGTATATCTGTTATATAAAGGTCACGGGTATAAGACTCAAAATGGCGGCTGTAGAATGCTTCCAGCAGGTTGTAAAGCAGTTATATAAATGATGGTGGCTGTAAGACTCATAATGGCGGCTGTATAATGGTTCCAGCAGCTTGTATAGCTGGTATATAAAGGATGGCGGCCGTAACACTTAAAATTGCGGCTGTAGAAAGCTTCCAGCAGCTTGTATAGCTGGCTACGATATAAAGTATGGCAGCTATAAGACTCAAAATGGCGGCTGTAGAATGGTTCCAGCAGCTTGTATAGCTGTCATATAATGGATGGCGGGTATAAGACTGAAAATGGCGGTTGTAGAATGGTTCCAGCAACTTGTATAGCTGTCATATAAAGGATAGTGGCTATAAGACTCTAAATGGCGGATGGAAAATACTTCCAGCAGCTTTTATGGCTACGATATAAAGAATGGCGGCTATAAGACTCAAAGTGGCGGCTGTAGAATGGTTCCAGCAGCTCGTATTTCTGTTATATAAAGGATAGTGGCTATAACACTCACTGGCGGCTGTACCATTGTACAATTGTACAATTTCCAGCAGATTAAATGGCTACGATAAAAAGGATAACGTCTATAAGACTCAAAATGACCGCTGTAGAATGGTTCCAGCAGGTTGTATATCTGTTAGAAAAAGGATGGCGGCTATAAGACTCAAAATGGCGGCTGTAGAACGGTTCCAGCAGCTTGTATAACTGTCATATAAGGGATGGCGACTATAACATTCAAAATGGCGGCTGTAGAACAGTTCCAGCAGCTTGTATAGCTGTTATATAAAAGATGAAGGGCATAAGACTCATAATGGTGGCTGCAAAATGGTTGCAGCAGCTTGCATTTCTATTATATAAAGGATGGTGGCTGAAAGACTCATAATGGCGCTGTAGAATGGTTCCAGCAGGTTGTATATCTGGTATAAAAAGGATGGCGGCTATAAGATTCAAAATGGCGGCTGTAGAACAGTTCCAGCAGCTTGTATAGCTGTTATATAAAGGATGACGGGTATAAGACTCAAAATGGCGACTGTAGATTGCTTCCAGCAGCTTGTTGTATATCTGTTATAAAAAGGATGGCGGCTGTAAGATTCAAAATGGCGGCTGTAGAATGGTTCCAGCAGGTTTTATATCTGTTATAAAAAGGATGGCGGCTATAAGACTCAAAATGGCGGCTGTAGAACGGTTGCAGCAGGTTGTATAACTTTTATTGAAGGCATGGCGACTATAAGACCCAAAATGAAGGCTGTTGAATGGTTCCAGCAGGTTGTATATCTGTTATAAAAAGGGTGGCGGCTATAACATTAAAAATGGCGGCTGTAGAACAGTTCCAGCAGCTTGTATAGCTGTTATATAAAAGAATAAGGGTATAAGACTCATAATGGCGGCTGCAGAATGGTTCCAGCAGCTTGTATAGCTGTTATATAAAGGTTGGCGGCTATAACACGCAAAATGGCGAATGTAGAATGGTTCCAGCAGCTTGTATTTCTGTTATATAAAGGATAGTGGCTACAGCACTCTAAATGGCGGATGGAAAATGGTTCCAGCAGCTTTTATGGCTACGATATAAAAATGGCGGCTATAAGACTCAAAATGGCGGCTGTGCAAAGGTGCCAGCCACTTTTATATCTGTTGCATTAAGGATGGCGGCTATAAGACTCAAAATGGCGGCTGTAGAATGCTTCCTGCAGCTTGTTTTTCTCTAATATAAAGGCTGTTGTCTATAACACTCGCAATGGCGGCTGTAGAATAGATCCAGCAGATTTTATGGCTACGATATAAAGGATAACAGCTATAAGACTCAAAATGGAGGCTGTAGAATGGTTGCAGCAGCTTGTATAGCTGTTATATAAAGGATGGCGGCTGTAACACTCAAAATGGCGGCTGAAAAATGGTTCTAGCAGCTTGTATTTCTGTTATATAAAGGATAGTGGCTACAGCACTCTAAATGGCGGATGGAAAATGGTTCCAGCAGCTTTTATGGCTACGATATAAAGAATGGCGGCTATGAGACTCAAAATGGCGGCTGTACAAAGGTGCCAGCCACTTTTATATCTGTTGCATTAAGGATGGCGGCTATAAGACTCAAAATGGCGGCTGTAGAATGGTTCCAGCAGCTTGTATAGCTGGTATATAAAGGATGGCGGCAATAACAGGGCTACACGATTCAAAATGGCGGCTGTAGAACAGTTCCAGCAGCTAGTATAGCTGTTATATAAAGGATGACGGGTATAAGACTCAAAATGGCGGCTGTAGAATGGATCCAGTAGCTTGTAAAGGTGTTATATAAGGAATGGCGTATATAAGACTCTAAATGGCGGCTGTGGAATGGTAGCAGCAGCTTGTATAGCTACTATATAAAGGATGGTGGCTATAAGACTCAAAATGACGGCTGTACAAAAGCTGTAAAACGGTTATATAAAGGGTGGCGGCAATAAGACTCAAAATGGTGACTGTAGAATGATTTCAGCAGCTTGCAAAGCTGTTATATAAGGTACGGCGTATATAAGACTCAAAATGGCGGCTGTAGAATGGTTCCAGCAGCTTGTACAGCTTTCATATAAAGGACGGCGGCTCTAAGACTCAAAATGGCGGTTATAACACTGAAATTGGCGGCTGTAGAATGGTATCAGCAGCTTGTATAGATGTCATATAAAAGATGGCGGCTATAAGACTAAAAAAAGGGCGGCTGTACAAAGGTTCCAGCTGCTTTTATAGCTGTTACATTAAGGATGTCGGCTATAACACTCAAAATGGCGGCTGTGGAATGGTTCCAGTAGCTTGTATAGCTACTATATAAAGGATGGTGGCTATAAGACTCAAAATGATGGCTGTAGAATGGTTCAAACAGTCATTTAGAGTCAATAAGACTCTAAATGGCGGCTGTGGAATGGTAGCAGCAGCTTGTATAGCTACTATATAAAGGATGGTGGCTATAAGACTCAAAATGACGGCTGTACAAAAGCTGTAAAACGGTTATATAAAGGGTGGCGGCAATAAGACTCAAAATGGTGACTGTAGAATGATTTCAGCAGCTTGCAAAGCTGTTATATAAGGTACGGCGTATATAAGACTCAAAATGGCGGCTGTAGAATGGTTCCAGCAGCTTGTACAGCTTTCATATAAAGGACGGCGGCTCTAAGACTCAAAATGGCGGTTATAACACTGAAATTGGCGGCTGTAGAATGGTATCAGCAGCTTGTATAGATGTCATATAAAAGATGGCGGCTATAAGACTAAAAAAAGGGCGGCTGTACAAAGGTTCCAGCTGCTTTTATAGCTGTTACATTAAGGATGTCGGCTATAACACTCAAAATGGCGGCTGTGGAATGGTTCCAGTAGCTTGTATAGCTACTATATAAAGGATGGTGGCTATAAGACTCAAAATGATGGCTGTAGAATGGTTCAAACAGTCTGCAAAGCTGTTATATAAAAAACGGCGGTAATAAGACTCAAAATGGCGGCTGTAGAATGGTTCCAGCAGCTTGTTTTTCTCTTATATAAAGGATGGTGGCTATAACACTCGATATAAAGAATGGCGACTATAAGACTCAAAATGGCTACTGTAGAATGGTTCCAGCAGCTCGTATTTCTGTTACATAAAGGATGGTGGCTGTAAGACTCATAATGGCGGCTGTAGAATGGTTCTAGCAGGTAATATATCTGTTATAAAAAAGATGGCGGCTATAGAATGGTTCCAGCAGCTTGTATTTCTGCTATATAAAAAATGGTAGCTATAACACTCGAAATGGCAGCTGTAAAATGGTTCCAGCAGCTTGTATATCTGTTATATAAAGGTCACGGGTATAAGACTCAAAATGGCGGCTGTAGAATGCTTCCAGCAGGTTGTAAAGCAGTTATATAAATGATGGTGGCTGTAAGACTCATAATGGCGGCTGTATAATGGTTCCAGCAGCTTGTATAGCTGGTATATAAAGGATGGCGGCCGTAACACTTAAAATTGCGGCTGTAGAAAGCTTCCAGCAGCTTGTATAGCTGGCTACGATATAAAGTATGGCAGCTATAAGACTCAAAATGGCGGCTGTAGAATGGTTCCAGCAGCTTGTATAGCTGTCATATAATGGATGGCGGGTATAAGACTGAAAATGGCGGTTGTAGAATGGTTCCAGCAACTTGTATAGCTGTCATATAAAGGATAGTGGCTATAAGACTCTAAATGGCGGATGGAAAATACTTCCAGCAGCTTTTATGGCTACGATATAAAGAATGGCGGCTATAAGACTCAAAGTGGCGGCTGTAGAATGGTTCCAGCAGCTCGTATTTCTGTTATATAAAGGATAGTGGCTATAACACTCACTGGCGGCTGTACCATTGTACAATTGTACAATTTCCAGCAGATTAAATGGCTACGATAAAAAGGATAACGTCTATAAGACTCAAAATGACTGCTGTAGAATGGTTCCAGCAGGTTGTATATCTGTTAGAAAAAGGATGGCGGCTATAAGACTCAAAATGGCGGCTGTAGAACGGTTCCAGCAGCTTGTATAACTGTCATATAAGGGATGGCGACTATAACATTCAAAATGGCGGCTGTAGAACAGTTCCAGCAGCTTGTATAGCTGTTATATAAAAGATGAAGGGCATAAGACTCATAATGGTGGCTGCAAAATGGTTGCAGCAGCTTGCATTTCTATTATATAAAGGATGGTGGCTGAAAGACTCATAATGGCGCTGTAGAATGGTTCCAGCAGGTTGTATATCTGGTATAAAAAGGATGGCGGCTATAAGATTCAAAATGGCGGCTGTAGAACAGTTCCAGCAGCTTGTATAGCTGTTATATAAAGGATGACGGGTATAAGACTCAAAATGGCGACTGTAGATTGCTTCCAGCAGCTTGTTGTATATCTGTTATAAAAAGGATGGCGGCTGTAAGATTCAAAATGGCGGCTGTAGAATGGTTCCAGCAGGTTTTATATCTGTTATAAAAAGGATGGCGGCTATAAGACTCAAAATGGCGGCTGTAGAACGGTTGCAGCAGGTTGTATAACTTTTATTGAAGGCATGGCGACTATAAGACCCAAAATGAAGGCTGTTGAATGGTTCCAGCAGGTTGTATATCTGTTATAAAAAGGGTGGCGGCTATAACATTAAAAATGGCGGCTGTAGAACAGTTCCAGCAGCTTGTATAGCTGTTATATAAAAGAATAAGGGTATAAGACTCATAATGGCGGCTGCAGAATGGTTCCAGCAGCTTGTATAGCTGTTATATAAAGGTTGGCGGCTATAACACGCAAAATGGCGAATGTAGAATGGTTCCAGCAGCTTGTATTTCTGTTATATAAAGGATAGTGGCTACAGCACTCTAAATGGCGGATGGAAAATGGTTCCAGCAGCTTTTATGGCTACGATATAAAAATGGCGGCTATAAGACTCAAAATGGCGGCTGTGCAAAGGTGCCAGCCACTTTTATATCTGTTGCATTAAGGATGGCGGCTATAAGACTCAAAATGGCGGCTGTAGAATGCTTCCTGCAGCTTGTTTTTCTCTAATATAAAGGCTGTTGTCTATAACACTCGCAATGGCGGCTGTAGAATAGATCCAGCAGATTTTATGGCTACGATATAAAGGATAACAGCTATAAGACTCAAAATGGAGGCTGTAGAATGGTTGCAGCAGCTTGTATAGCTGTTATATAAAGGATGGCGGCTGTAACACTCAAAATGGCGGCTGAAAAATGGTTCTAGCAGCTTGTATTTCTGTTATATAAAGGATAGTGGCTACAGCACTCTAAATGGCGGATGGAAAATGGTTCCAGCAGCTTTTATGGCTACGATATAAAGAATGGCGGCTATGAGACTCAAAATGGCGGCTGTACAAAGGTGCCAGCCACTTTTATATCTGTTGCATTAAGGATGGCGGCTATAAGACTCAAAATGGCGGCTGTAGAATGGTTCCAGCAGCTTGTATAGCTGGTATATAAAGGATGGCGGCAATAACAGGGCTACACGATTCAAAATGGCGGCTGTAGAACAGTTCCAGCAGCTAGTATAGCTGTTATATAAAGGATGACGGGTATAAGACTCAAAATGGCGGCTGTAGAATGGATCCAGTAGCTTGTAAAGGTGTTATATAAGGAATGGCGTATATAAGACTCTAAATGGCGGCTGTGGAATGGTAGCAGCAGCTTGTATAGCTACTATATAAAGGATGGTGGCTATAAGACTCAAAATGACGGCTGTACAAAAGCTGTAAAACGGTTATATAAAGGGTGGCGGCAATAAGACTCAAAATGGTGACTGTAGAATGATTTCAGCAGCTTGCAAAGCTGTTATATAAGGTACGGCGTATATAAGACTCAAAATGGCGGCTGTAGAATGGTTCCAGCAGCTTGTACAGCTTTCATATAAAGGACGGCGGCTCTAAGACTCAAAATGGCGGTTATAACACTGAAATTGGCGGCTGTAGAATGGTATCAGCAGCTTGTATAGATGTCATATAAAAGATGGCGGCTATAAGACTAAAAAAAGGGCGGCTGTACAAAGGTTCCAGCTGCTTTTATAGCTGTTACATTAAGGATGTCGGCTATAACACTCAAAATGGCGGCTGTGGAATGGTTCCATTAGCTTGTATAGCTACTATATAAAGGATGGTGGCTATAAGACTCAAAATGATGGCTGTAGAATGGTTCAAACAGTCTGCAAAGCTGTTATATAAAAAACGGCGGTAATAAGACTCAAAATGGCGGCTGTAGAATGGTTCCAGCAGCTTGTTTTTCTCCTATATAAAGGATGGTGGCTATAACACTCGATATAAAGAATGGCGACTATAAGACTCAAAATGGCTACTGTAGAATGGTTCCAGCAGCTCGTATTTCTGTTACATAAAGGATGGTGGCTGTAAGACTCATAATGGCGGCTGTAGAATGGTTCTAGCAGGTAATATATCTGTTATAAAAAAGATGGCGGCTATAGAATGGTTCCAGCAGCTTGTATTTCTGCTATATAAAAAATGGTAGATATAACACTCGAAATGGCAGCTGTAAAATGGTTCCAGCAGCTTGTATATCTGTTATATAAAGGTCACGGGTATAAGACTCAAAATGGCGGCTGTAGAATGCTTCCAGCAGGTTGTAAAGCAGTTATATAAATGATGGTGGCTGTAAGACTCATAATGGCGGCTGTATAATGGTTCCAGCAGCTTGTATAGCTGGTATATAAAGGATGGCGGCCGTAACACTTAAAATTGCGGCTGTAGAAAGCTTCCAGCAGCTTGTATAGCTGGCTACGATATAAAGTATGGCAGCTATAAGACTCAAAATGGCGGCTGTAGAATGGTTCCAGCAGCTTGTATAGCTGTCATATAATGGATGGCGGGTATAAGACTGAAAATGGCGGTTGTAGAATGGTTCCAGCAACTTGTATAGCTGTCATATAAAGGATAGTGGCTATAAGACTCTAAATGGCGGATGGAAAATACTTCCAGCAGCTTTTATGGCTACGATATAAAGAATGGCGGCTATAAGACTCAAAGTGGCGGCTGTAGAATGGTTCCAGCAGCTCGTATTTCTGTTATATAAAGGATAGTGGCTATAACACTCACTGGCGGCTGTACCATTGTACAATTGTACAATTTCCAGCAGATTAAATGGCTACGATAAAAAGGATAACGTCTATAAGACTCAAAATGACTGCTGTAGAATGGTTCCAGCAGGTTGTATATCTGTTAGAAAAAGGATGGCGGCTATAAGACTCAAAATGGCGGCTGTAGAACGGTTCCAGCAGCTTGTATAACTGTCATATAAGGGATGGCGACTATAACATTCAAAATGGCGGCTGTAGAACAGTTCCAGCAGCTTGTATAGCTGTTATATAAAAGATGAAGGGCATAAGACTCAAAATGGCGACTGTAGATTGCTTCCAGCAGCTTGTTGTATATCTGTTATAAAAAGGATGGCGGTTGTAAGATTCAAAATGGCGGCTGTAGAATGGTTCCAGCAGGTTTTATATCTGTTATAAAAAGGATGGCGGCTATAAGACTCAAAATGGCGGCTGTAGAACGGTTGCAGCAGGTTGTATAACTTTTATTGAAGGCATGGCGACTATAAGACCCAAAATGAAGGCTGTTGAATGGTTCCAGCAGGTTGTATATCTGTTATAAAAAGGGTGGCGGCTATAACATTAAAAATGGCGGCTGTAGAACAGTTCCAGCAGCTTGTATAGCTGTTATATAAAAGAATAAGGGTATAAGACTCATAATGGCGGCTGCAGAATGGTTCCAGCAGCTTGTATAGCTGTTATATAAAGGTTGGCGGCTATAACACGCAAAATGGCGAATGTAGAATGGTTCCAGCAGCTTGTATTTCTGTTATATAAAGGATAGTGGCTACAGCACTCTAAATGGTGGCTGCAAAATGGTTGCAGCAGCTTGTATAGCTGTTATATAAAAAATGGCGGCTATAACGCTCAAAATGGCGACTGTAAAATGGTTTCAGCAGCTTGCATTTCTATTATATAAAGGATGGTGGCTGAAAGTCTCATAATGGCGCTGTAGAATGGTTCCAGCAGGTTCTATATCTGGTATAAAAAGGATGGCGGCTATAAGATTCAAAATGGCGGCTGTAGAACAGTTCCAGCAGCTTGTATAGCTGTTATATAAAGGATGACGGGTATAAGACTCAAAATGGCGACTGTAGATTGCTTCCAGCAGCTTGTTGTATATCTGTTATAAAAAGGATGGCGGTTGTAAGATTCAAAATGGCGGCTGTAGAATGGTTCCAGCAGGTTTTATATCTGTTATAAAAAGGATGGCGGCTATAAGACTCAAAATGGCGGCTGTAGAACGGTTGCAGCAGGTTGTATAACTTTTATTGAAGGCATGGCGACTATAAGACCCAAAATGAAGGCTGTTGAATGGTTCCAGCAGGTTGTATATCTGTTATAAAAAGGGTGGCGGCTATAACATTAAAAATGGCGGCTGTAGAACAGTTCCAGCAGCTTGTATAGCTGTTATATAAAAGAATAAGGGTATAAGACTCATAATGGCGGCTGCAGAATGGTTCCAGCAGCTTGTATAGCTGTTATATAAAGGTTGGCGGCTATAACACGCAAAATGGCGAATGTAGAATGGTTCCAGCAGCTTGTATTTCTGTTATATAAAGGATAGTGGCTACAGCACTCTAAATGGCGGATGGAAAATGGTTCCAGCAGCTTTTATGGCTACGATATAAAAATGGCGGCTATAAGACTCAAAATGGCGGCTGTGCAAAGGTGCCAGCCACTTTTATATCTGTTGCATTAAGGATGGCGGCTATAAGACTCAAAATGGCGGCTGTAGAATGCTTCCTGCAGCTTGTTTTTCTCTAATATAAAGGCTGTTGTCTATAACACTCGCAATGGCGGCTGTAGAATAGATCCAGCAGATTTTATGGCTACGATATAAAGGATAACAGCTATAAGACTCAAAATGGAGGCTGCAGAATGGTTGCAGCAGCTTGTATAGCTGTTATATAAAGGATGGCGGCTATAACACTCAAAATGGCCGCTGAAAAATGGTTCCAGCAGCTTGCAAAGCTATTGTATAAGGAATGACCGCTATATAACTGCTTGTATAACTGTCATATAAAGGAAGGCAGATATAAGACTCAAGTGGCGGCTGTAGAATGGTTTCAGCAGCTTTAATTGCTACGATTTAAAGGATGGCGGCTACAAGACTCAAAATGGCGGCTGTAGAATGGTTCCAGCAGGTTCTAAAGCAGTTATATAAATGATGGTGGCTGTAAGACTCATAATGGCGGCTGTATAATGGTTCCAGCAGCTTATATAGCTAGTATATAAAGGATGGCGGCCGTAACACTTAAAATTGCGGCTGTAGAATGCTTCCAGCAGCTTGTATAGCTGTCATATAAACGATGACCGGTATAAGACTTAAAAGAGTGGCTATAGAATAGTTCCAGCAGCTTTTATAGCTACGATATAAAGTATGGCAGCTATAAGACTCAAAATGGCGGCTGTAGAATGGTTCCAGCAGCTTGTATAGCTGTCATATAATGGATGGCGGGTATAAGACTGAAAATGGCGGTTGTAGAATGGTTCCAGCAACTTGTATAGCTGTCATATAAAAAATGGCAACTATAACGCTCAAAATGGCGACTGTAAAATGGTTTCAGCAGCTTGCATTTCTATTATATAAAGGATGGTGGCTGAAAGACTCATAATGGCGCTGTAGAATGGTTCCAGCAGGTTGTATATCTGGTATAAAAAGGATGGCGGCTATAAGATTCAAAATGGCGGCTGTAGAACAGTTCCAGCAGCTTGTATAGCTGTTATATAAAGGATGACGGGTATAAGACTCAAAATGGCGACTGTAGATTGCTTCCAGCAGCTTGTTATATATCTGTTATAAAAAGGATGGCGGCTGTAAGATTCAAAATGGCGGCTGTAGAATGGTTCCAGTAGCTTTAATGCCTACGATATAAAGGATAACATCTATAAGATTCAAAATGGCGGCTGTAGAATGGTTCCAGCTGGTTTTACATCTGTTATAAAAAGGATGGCGGCTATAAGACTCAAAATGGCGGCTGTAGAACGGTTGCAGCAGGTTGTATAACTTTTATTGAAGGCATGGCGACTATAAGACCCAAAATGAAGGCTGTTGAATGGTTCCAGCAGGTTGTATATCTGTTATACAAAGGGTGGCGGCTATAACATTAAAAATGGCGGCTGTAGAACAGTTCCAGCAGCTTGTATAGCTGTTATATAAAAGAATAAGGGTATAAGACTCACAATGGCGGCTACAGAATGGTTCCAGCAGCTTGTATAGCTGTTATATAAAGGTTGGCGACTATAACACGCAAAATGGCGAATGTAGAATGGTTCCAGCAGCTTGTATTTCTGTTATATAAAGAATGGTGTCTATAACACTCGAAATGGCGGCTGTAGAATGGTTCCACCAGCTTTAATGGCTTCGATATAAAGGATGGCGACTAAAAGAATCAAAATGGCGGAAGTTGAATGGATCCAGCAGCTTGTATAACTGTCATATAAAGGAAGGCGGGTATAAGACTCAAAATTGCGGCTGTAGAATGTTTCCAACAGCTTGTGTAACTGTCATATAAAGGATGGCGGGTATAAGACTCATAATGGCGGCTGCAGAATGGTTCCAGCAGCTTGTGTAACTGTCATATAAAGGAAGGCGGGTATAAGACTCATAATAGCGGCTGCAGAATGGTTCCAGCAGCTTGTATAGCTGTTATATAAAGGATGGCGGCTATAACGCTCAAAATGGCGACTGTAAAATGGTTTCAGCAGCTTGCATATCTATTATATAAAGGATGGTGGCCGTAAGACTCATAATGGCGCTGTAGAATGGTTCCAGCAGGTTGTATATCTGTTATAAAAAGGATGGCGGCTATAAGATTCAAAATTGCGGCTGTGGCATAGTTCCAGCTGCTTGTATAGTTGTTATATAAAGAATGGGGGCTATAAGATTAAAAATGGCGGCTGTAGAACAGTTCCAGCAGCTAGTATAGCTGTTATATAAAGGATGACGGGTATAAGACTCAAAATGGCGGCTGTAGAATGGATCCAGTAGCTTGTAAAGGTGTTATATAAGGAATGGCGTATATAAGACTCTAAATGGCGGCTGTGGAATGGTAGCAGCAGCTTGTATAGCTACTATATAAAGGATGGTGGCTATAAGACTCAAAATGACGGCTGTACAAAAGCTGTAAAACGGTTATATAAAGGGTGGCGGCAATAAGACTCAAAATGGTGACTGTAGAATGATTTCAGCAGCTTGCAAAGCTGTTATATAAGGTACGGCGTATATAAGACTCAAAATGGCGGCTGTAGAATGGTTCCAGCAGCTTGTACAGCTTTCATATAAAGGACGGCGGCTCTAAGACTCAAAATGGCGGTTATAACACTGAAATTGGCGGCTGTAGAATGGTATCAGCAGCTTGTATAGATGTCATATAAAAGATGGCGGCTATAAGACTAAAAAAAGGGCGGCTGTACAAAGGTTCCAGCTGCTTTTATAGCTGTTACATTAAGGATGTCGGCTATAACACTCAAAATGGCGGCTGTGGTTCCAGTAGCTTGTATAGCTACTATATAAAGGATGGTGGCTATAAGACTCAAAATGATGGCTGTAGAATGGTTCAAACAGTCTGCAAAGCTGTTATATAAAAAACGGCGGTAATAAGACTCAAAATGGCGGCTGTAGAATGGTTCCAGCAGCTTGTTTTTCTCTTATATAAAGGATGGTGGCTATAACACTCGATATAAAGAATGGCGACTATAAGACTCAAAATGGCTACTGTAGAATGGTTCCAGCAGCTCGTATTTCTGTTACATAAAGGATGGTGGCTGTAAGACTCATAATGGCGGCTGTAGAATGGTTCTAGCAGGTAATATATCTGTTATAAAAAAGATGGCGGCTATAGAATGGTTCCAGCAGCTTGTATTTCTGCTATATAAAAAATGGTAGCTATAACACTCGAAATGGCAGCTGTAAAATGGTTCCAGCAGCTTGTATATCTGTTATATAAAGGTCACGGGTATAAGACTCAGAATGCTGTAGAATGCTTCCAGCAGGTTGTAAAGCAGTTATATAAATGATGGTGGCTGTAAGACTCATAATGGCGGCTGTATAATGGTTCCAGCAGCTTGTATAGCTGGTATATAAAGGATGGCGGCCGTAACACTTAAAATTGCGGCTGTAGAAAGCTTCCAGCAGCTTGTATAGCTGGCTACGATATAAAGTATGGCAGCTATAAGACTCAAAATGGCGGCTGTAGAATGGTTCCAGCAGCTTGTATAGCTGTCATATAATGGATGGCGGGTATAAGACTGAAAATGGCGGTTGTAGAATGGTTCCAGCAACTTGTATAGCTGTCATATAAAGGATAGTGGCTATAAGACTCTAAATGGCGGATGGAAAATACTTCCAGCAGCTTTTATGGCTACGATATAAAGAATGGCGGCTATAAGACTCAAAGTGGCGGCTGTAGAATGGTTCCAGCAGCTCGTATTTCTGTTATATAAAGGATAGTGGCTATAACACTCACTGGCGGCTGTACCATTGTACAATTGTACAATTTCCAGCAGATTAAATGGCTACGATAAAAAGGATAACGTCTATAAGACTCAAAATGACTGCTGTAGAATGGTTCCAGCAGGTTGTATATCTGTTAGAAAAAGGATGGCGGCTATAAGACTCAAAATGGCGGCTGTAGAACGGTTCCAGCAGCTTGTATAACTGTCATATAAGGGATGGCGACTATAACATTCAAAATGGCGGCTGTAGAACAGTTCCAGCAGCTTGTATAGCTGTTATATAAAAGATGAAGGGCATAAGACTCATAATGGTGGCTGCAAAATGGTTGCAGCAGCTTGTATAGCTGTTATATAAAAAATGGCGGCTATAACGCTCAAAATGGCGACTGTAAAATGGTTTCAGCAGCTTGCATTTCTATTATATAAAGGATGGTGGCTGAAAGACTCATAATGGCGCTGTAGAATGGTTCCAGCAGGTTGTATATCTGGTATAAAAAGGATGGCGGCTATAAGATTCAAAATGGCGGCTGTAGAACAGTTCCAGCAGCTTGTATAGCTGTTATATAAAGGATGACGGGTATAAGACTCAAAATGGCGACTGTAGATTGCTTCCAGCAGCTTGTTGTATATCTGTTATAAAAAGGATGGCGGCTGTAAGATTCAAAATGGCGGCTGTAGAATGGTTCCAGCAGGTTTTATATCTGTTATAAAAAGGATGGCGGCTATAAGACTCAAAATGGCGGCTGTAGAACGGTTGCAGCAGGTTGTATAACTTTTATTGAAGGCATGGCGACTATAAGACCCAAAATGAAGGCTGTGGAATGGTTCCAGCAGGTTGTATATCTGTTATAAAAAGGGTGGCGGCTATAACATTAAAAATGGCGGCTGTAGAACAGTTCCAGCAGCTTGTATAGCTGTTATATAAAAGAATAAGGGTATAAGACTCATAATGGCGGCTGCAGAATGGTTCCAGCAGCTTGTATAGCTGTTATATAAAGGTTGGCGGCTATAACACGCAAAATGGCGAATGTAGAATGGTTCCAGCAGCTTGTATTTCTGTTATATAAAGGATAGTGGCTACAGCACTCTAAATGGCGGATGGAAAATGGTTCCAGCAGCTTTTATGGCTACGATATAAAAATGGCGGCTATAAGACTCAAAATGGCGGCTGTGCAAAGGTGCCAGCCACTTTTATATCTGTTGCATTAAGGATGGCGGCTATAAGACTCAAAATGGCGGCTGTAGAATGCTTCCTGCAGCTTGTTTTTCTCTAATATAAAGGCTGTTGTCTATAACACTCGCAATGGCGGCTGTAGAATAGATCCAGCAGATTTTATGGCTACGATATAAAGGATAACAGCTATAAGACTCAAAATGGAGGCTGTAGAATGGTTGCAGCAGCTTGTATAGCTGTTATATAAAGGATGGCGGCTATAACACTCAAAATGGCCGCTGAAAAATGGTTCCAGCAGCTTGCAAAGCTATTGTATAAGGAATGACCGCTATATAACTGCTTGTATAACTGTCATATAAAGGAAGGCAGATATAAGACTCAAGTGGCGGCTGTAGAATGGTTTCAGCAGCTTTAATTGCTACGATTTAAAGGATGGCGGCTACAAGACTCAAAATGGCGGCTGTAGAATGGTTCCAGCAGGTTGTAAAGCAGTTATATAAATGATGGTGGCTGTAAGACTCATAATGGCAGCTACGATATAAAGTATGGCAGCTATAAGACTCAAAATGGCGGCTGTAGAATGGTTCCAGCAGCTTGTATAGCTGTCATATAATGGATGGCGGGTATAAGACTGAAAATGGCGGTTGTAGAATGGTTCCAGCAACTTGTATAGCTGTCATATAAAAAATGGCAACTATAACGCTCAAAATGGCGACTGTAAAATGGTTTCAGCAGCTTGCATTTCTATTATATAAAGGATGGTGGCTGAAAGACTCATAATGGCGCTGTAGAATGGTTCCAGCAGGTTGTATATCTGGTATAAAAAGGATGGCGGCTATAAGACTCAAAATGGCGGCTGTAGAACGGTTCCAGCAGCTTGTATAACTGTCATATAAAAGATGAAGGGCATAAGACTCATAATGGTGGCTGCAAAATGGTTGCACAGCTTGTATAGCTGTTATATAACAAATGGCAACTATAACGCTCAAAATGGCGACTGTAAAATGGTTTCAGCAGCTTGCATTTCTATTATATAAAGGATGGTGGCTGAAAGACTCATAATGGCGCTGTAGAATGGTTCCAGCAGGTTGTATATCTGGTATAAAAAGGATGGCGGCTATAAGATTCAAAATGGCGGCTGTAGAACAGTTCCAGCAGCTTGTATAGCTGTTATATAAAGGATGACGGGTATAAGACTCAAAATGGCGACTGTAGATTGCTTCCAGCAGCTTGTTATATATCTGTTATAAAAAGGATGGCGGCTGTAAGATTCAAAATGGCGGCTGTAGAATGGTTCCAGTAGCTTTAATGCCTACGATATAAAGGATAACATCTATAAGATTCAAAATGGCGGCTGTAGAATGGTTCCAGCTGGTTTTACATCTGTTATAAAAAGGATGGCGGCTATAAGACTCAAAATGGCGGCTGTAGAACGGTTGCAGCAGGTTGTATAACTTTTATTGAAGGCATGGCGACTATAAGACCCAAAATGAAGGCTGTTGAATGGTTCCAGCAGGTTGTATATCTGTTATACAAAGGGTGGCGGCTATAACATTAAAAATGGCGGCTGTAGAACAGTTCCAGCAGCTTGTATAGCTGTTATATAAAAGAATAAGGGTATAAGACTCACAATGGCGGCTACAGAATGGTTCCAGCAGCTTGTATAGCTGTTATATAAAGGTTGGCGACTATAACACGCAAAATGGCGAATGTAGAATGGTTCCAGCAGCTTGTATTTCTGTTATATAAAGAATGGTGTCTATAACACTCGAAATGGCGGCTGTAGAATGGTTCCACCAGCTTTAATGGCTTCGATATAAAGGATGGCGACTAAAAGAATCAAAATGGCGGAAGTTGAATGGATCCAGCAGCTTGTATAACTGTCATATAAAGGAAGGCGGGTATAAGACTCAAAATTGCGGCTGTAGAATGTTTCCAACAGCTTGTGTAACTGTCATATAAAGGATGGCGGGTATAAGACTCATAATGGCGGCTGCAGAATGGTTCCAGCAGCTTGTGTAACTGTCATATAAAGGAAGGCGGGTATAAGACTCATAATAGCGGCTGCAGAATGGTTCCAGCAGCTTGTATAGCTGTTATATAAAGGATGGCGGCTATAACGCTCAAAATGGCGACTGTAAAATGGTTTCAGCAGCTTGCATATCTATTATATAAAGGATGGTGGCCGTAAGACTCATAATGGCGCTGTAGAATGGTTCCAGCAGGTTGTATATCTGTTATAAAAAGGATGGCGGCTATAAGATTCAAAATTGCGGCTGTGGCATAGTTCCAGCAGCTTGTATAGTTGTTATATAAAGAATGGGGGCTATAAGATTAAAAATGGCGGCTGTAGAACAGTTCCAGCAGCTTGTATAGCTGTTATATAAAGGATGACGGGTATAAGACTCAAAATGGCGACTGTAGATTGGTTCCAGCAGCTTTAATGACTACGATCTAAAGGATGGCGGCTATAAGTGTCAAAATGGCGGCTGTAGAATGGTTTCAGCAGCTTTAATTGCTACGCTATAAAGGATGGCGGCTACAAGACTCAAAATGGCGGCTGTAGAATGGTTCCAGCAGGTTGTAAAGCAGTTATATAAATGATGGTGGCTGTAAGACTCATAATGGCGGCTGTATAATGGTTCCAGCAGCTTGTATAGCTGGTATATAAAGGATGGCGGCCGTAACACTTAAAATTGCGGCTGTAGAATGCTTCCAGCAGCTTGTATAGCTGTCATATAAACGATGACCGGTATAAGACTTAAAAGAGCGGCTATAGAAAAGTTCCAGCAGCTTTTATGGCTACGATATAAAGTATGGCAGCTATAAGACTCAAAATGGCGGCTGTAGAATGGTTCCAGCAGCTCGTATAGCTGTCATATAATGGATGGCGGGTATAAGACTGAAAATGGCGGTTGTAGAATGGTTCCAGCAACTTGTATAGCTGTCATATAAAGGATAGTGGCTATAAGACTCTAAATGGCGGATGGAAAATGCTTCCAGCAGCTTTTATGGCTACGATATAAAGAATGGCGGCTATAAGACTCAAAGTGGCGGCTGAAGAATGGTTCCAGCAGCTCGTATTTCTGTTATATAAAGGATAGTGGCTATAACACTCAAAATGGCGGCTGTACCATTGTACAATTGTACAATTTCCAGCAGATTTAATGGCTACGATAAAAAAGGATAACGTCTATAAGACTCAAAATGGCTGCTGTAGAATGGTTCCAGCAGGTTGTAAAGCAGTTATATAAATGATGGTGGCTGTAAGACTCATAATGGCGGCTGTATAATGGTTCCAGCAGCTTGTATAGCTGGTATATAAAGGATGGCGGCCGTAACACTTAAAATTGCGGCTGTAGAAAGCTTCCAGCAGCTTGTATAGCTGGCTACGATATAAAGTATGGCAGCTATAAGACTCAAAATGGCGGCTGTAGAATGGTTCCAGCAGCTTGTATAGCTGTCATATAATGGATGGCGGGTATAAGACTGAAAATGGCGGTTGTAGAATGGTTCCAGCAACTTGTATAGCTGTCATATAAAGGATAGTGGCTATAAGACTCTAAATGGCGGATGGAAAATACTTCCAGCAGCTTTTATGGCTACGATATAAAGAATGGCGGCTATAAGACTCAAAGTGGCGGCTGTAGAATGGTTTCAGCAGCTTTAATTGCTACGATATAAAGGATGGCGGCTACAAGACTCAAAATGGCGGCTGTAGAATGCTTCCAGCAGCTTGTATAGCTGTCATATAAACGATGACCGGTATAAGACTTAAAAGAGTGGCTATAGAATAGTTCCAGCAGCTTTTATAGCTACGATATAAAGTATGGCAGCTATAAGACTCAAAATGGCGGCTGTAGAATGGTTCCAGCAGCTTGTATAGCTGTCATATAATGGATGGCGGGTATAAGACTGAAAATGGCGGTTGTAGAATGGTTCCAGCAACTTGTATAGCTGTCATATAAAAAATGGCAACTATAACGCTCAAAATGGCGACTGTAAAATGGTTTCAGCAGCTTGCATTTCTATTATATAAAGGATGGTGGCTGAAAGACTCATAATGGCGCTGTAGAATGGTTCCAGCAGGTTGTATATCTGGTATAAAAAGGATGGCGGCTATAAGACTCAAAATGGCGGCTGTAGAACGGTTCCAGCAGCTTGTATAACTGTCATATAAAAGATGAAGGGCATAAGACTCATAATGGTGGCTGCAAAATGGTTGCACAGCTTGTATAGCTGTTATATAACAAATGGCAACTATAACGCTCAAAATGGCGACTGAAAAATGGTTTCAGCAGCTTGCATTTCTATTATATAAAGGATGGTGGCTGAAACACTCATAATGGCGCTGTAGAATGGTTCCAGCAGGTTGTATATCTGGTATAAAAAGGATGGCGGCTATAAGATTCAAAATGGCGGCTGTAGCACAGTTCCAGCAGCTTGTATAGCTGTTATATAAAGGATGACGGGTATAAGACTCAAAATGGCGACTGTAGATTGCTTCCAGCAGCTTGTTATATATCTGTTATAAAAAGGATGGCGGCTGTAAGATTCAAAATGGCGGCTGTAGAATGGTTCCAGTAGCTTTAATGCCTACGATATAAAGGATAACATCTATAAGATTCAAAATGGCGGCTGTAGAATGGTTTCAGCTGGTTTTACATCTGTTATAAAAAGGATGGCGGCTATAAGACTCAAAATGGCGGCTGTAGAACGGTTGCAGCAGGTTGTATAACTTTTATTGAAGGCATGGCGACTATAAGACCCAAAATGAAGGCTGTTGAATGGTTCCAGCAGGTTGTATATCTGTTATACAAAGGGTGGCGGCTATAACATTAAAAATGGCGGCTGTAGAACAGTTCCAGCAGCTTGTATAGCTGTTATATAAAAGAATAAGGGTATAAGACTCACAATGGCGGCTACAGAATGGTTCCAGCAGCTTGTATAGCTGTTATATAAAGGTTGGCGACTATAACACGCAAAATGGCGAATGTAGAATGGTTCCAGCAGCTTGTATTTCTGTTATATAAAGAATGGTGTCTATAACACTCGAAATGGCGGCTGTAGAATGGTTTCACCAGCTTTAATGGCTTCGATATAAAGGATGGCGACTAAAAGAATCAAAATGGCGGAAGTTGAATGGATCCAGCAGCTTGTATAACTTTCATATAAAGGAAGGCGGGTATAAGACTCAAAATTGCGGCTGTAGAATGTTTCCAACAGCTTGTGTAACTGTCATATAAAGGATGGCGGGTATAAGACTCATAATGGCGGCTGCAGAATGGTTCCAGCAGCTTGTGTAACTGTCATATAAAGGAAGGCGGGTATAAGACTCATAATAGCGGCTGCAGAATGGTTTCAGCAGCTCGTATAGCTGTCATATAATGGATGGCGGGTATAAGACTGAAAATGGCGGTTGTAGAATGGTTCCAGCAACTTGTATAGCTGTCATATAAAGGATAGTGGCTATAAGACTCTAAATGGCGGATGGAAAATGCTTCCAGCAGCTTTTATGGCTACAATATAAAGAATGGCGGCTATAAGACTCAAAGTGGCGGCTGAAGAATGGTTCCAGCAGCTCGTATTTCTGTTATATAAAGGATAGTGGCTATAACACTCAAAATGGCGGCTGTACCATTGTACAATTGTACAATTTCCAGCAGATTTAATGGCTACGATAAAAAAGGATAACGTCTATAAGACTCAAAATGGCTGCTGTAGAATGGTTCCAGCAGGTTGTATATCTGTTATAAAAAGGATGGCGGCTATAAGACTCAAAATGGTGGCTGTAAATCGGTTCCAGCAGCTTGTATAACTGTCATATAAGGGATGGCGACTATAAGACCCTGTTGAATAGTTCCAGCAGGTTGTGTATCTCTTATAAAAAGATTGGCGGCTATAAGATTCAAAATGGCGGCTGTAGAATGGTTCCAGCAGCGTGTATAGCTGTTATATAAAGAGTGGCGGCTATAACATTCAAAATGGCGGCTGTAGAACAGTTCCAGCAGCTTGTATAGCTGTTATATAAAAGATGAAGGGCAAAAGACTCATAATGGTGGCTGCAAAATGGTTGCAGCAGCTTGTATAGCTGTTATAGAAAAAATGGCGGCTATAACACTCAAAATGGCGACTGTAAAATGGTTTCAGCAGCTTGCATTTCTATTATGTAAAGGATGGTGGCTGAAAGACTCATAATGGCGCTGTAGAATGGTTCCAGCAGGTTGTATATCTGGTATAAAAAGGATGGCGGCTATAAGATTCAAAAAGGCGGCTGTAGAACAGTTCCAGCAGCTTGTATAGCTGTTATATAAAGGATGACGGGTATAAGACTCAAAATGGCGACTGTAGATTGCTTCCAGCAGCTTGTTATATATCTGTTATAAAAAGGATGGCGGCTGTAAGATTCAAAATGGCGGCTGTAGAATGGTTCCAGCAGCTTGTATTTCTGTTAGATAAAGAATGGTGTCTATAACACTCGAAATGGCGGCTGTAGAATGGTTCCACCAGCTTTAATGGCTTCGATATAAAGGATGGCGACTAAAAGAATCAAAATGGCGGAAGTTGAATGGATCCAGCAGCTTGTATAACTGTCATATAAAGGAAGGCGGGTATAAGACTCAAAATTGCGGCTGTACAAAGTTTCCAACAGCTTGTGTAACTGTCATATAAAGGAAGGCGGGTATAAGACTCATAATGGCGGCTGCAGAATGGTTCCAGCAGCTTGTGTAACTGTCATATATAGGAAGGCGGGTATAAGACTCATAATAGCGGCTGCAGAATGGTTCCAGCAGCTTGTATAGCTGTTATATAAAGGATGGCGGCTATAACGCTCAAAATGGCGACTGTAAAATGGTTTCAGCAGCTTGCATATCTATTATATAAAGGATGGTGGCCGTAAGACTCAAAATGGCGCTGTAGAATGGTTCCAGCAGGTTGTATATCTGTTATAAAAAGGATGGCGGCTATAAGATTCAAAATTGCGGCTGTGGCATAGTTCCAGCAGCTTGTATAGTTGTTATATAAAGAATGGGGGCTATAAGATTCAAAATGGCGGCTGTAGAACAGTTCCAGCAGATTGTATAGCTTTTATATAAAGGATGACGGGTATAAGACTCAAAATGGCGACTGTAGATTGGTTCCAGCAGCTTTAGTGACTACGATCTAAAGGATGGCGGCTATTAGTGTCAAAATGGCGGCTGTAGAATAGTTCCAGCAGCTTGTATAGCTGTTATATAAAGGATGACGGGTATAAGACTCAGAATGGGGTCTGTGGAATGGTTCCAGCAGCTTGTATATCTGTTATATAAAGAATGGTGACTGTAAGACTCATAATGGCGGCTGTAGAATGGTTCCAGCAGCTTGTATAGCTGTTATATAAAGGTTGGCGGCTATAACACTCGAAATGGCGGCTGTAGAATGGTTCCACCAGCTTTAATGGCTTCGATATAAAGAATGGCGACTAAAAGAATCAAAATGGCGGAAGTTGAATGTATCCAGCAGCTTGTATAACTGTCATATAAAGGAAGGCGGGTATAAGACTCAAAATTGCGGCTGTAGAATGTTTCCAACAGCTTGTGTAACTGTCATATAAAGGAAGGCGGGTATAAGACTCATAATGGCGGCTGCAGAATGGTTCCAGCAGCTTGTATAGCTGTTATATAAAGGATGGCGGCTATAACACTCAAAATGGCGGCTGAAAAATGGTTCCAGCAGCTTGTATTTCTGTTATATAAAGGATAGTGGCTATAAGACTCTAAATGGCGGATTGAAAATGGTTCCAGCAGCTTTTATGGCTACGATATAAAGAATGGCGGCTATAAGACTCAAAGTGGCGGATTTAAAATGGTTCCAGCAGCTCATATTTCTGTTATATAAAGGATAGTGGCTATAACACTCAAAATGGCGGCTGTACCATTGTACATTGGTTCCAGCAGATTTAATGGCTACGATAAAAAGGATAACGTCTATAAGACTCAAAATGGCTGCTGTAGAATGGTTCCAGAAGGTTGTATATCTGTTATAAAAAGGATGGCGGCTATAAGACTCAAAATGGCGGCTGTAGAACGGTTCCAGCAGCTTGTATAACTGTCATATAAGGGATGGCGACTGTAAGACCATGTTGAATGGTTCCAGCAGGTTGTGTATCTCTTATAAAAAGGTTGGCGGCTATAAGATTCAAAATGGCGGCTGTAGAATGGTTCCAGCAGCGTGTATAGCTGTTATATGAAGAGTGGCGGCTATAACATTCAAAATGGAGGCTGTAGAACAGTTCCAGCATCTTGTATAGCTGTTATATAAAAGATGAAGGGTATAAGACTCATAATGGTGGCTGCAAAATGGTTGCAGCAGCTTGTATAGCTGTTATATAAAAAATGGCGGCTATAACGCTCAAAATGGCGACTGTAAAATGGTTTCAGCAGCTTGCATTTTTATTATATAAAGGATGGTGGCTGAAAGACTCATAATGGCGCTGTAGAATGGTTCCAGCAGGTTGTATATCTGTTATATAAAGGATGACGGGTATAAGACTCAAAATGGCGACTGTAGATTGCTTCCAGCAGCTTGTTGTATATCTGTTATAAAAAGGATGGCGGCTGTAAGATTCAATATGGCGGCTGTAGAATGGTTCCAGTAGCTTTAATGGCTACGATATAAAGGATGGCGGCTACAAGAGTCAAAATGGCGGCTGTAGAATGGTTCCAGCAGCTTGTATTTCTGTTATATAAAGGATGATGGCTATAACACTCTACATGGCGGATGGAAAATGGTTCCAGCAGCTTTTATGTCTACGATATAAATGAAGTAAGTAAGTCGTCTCGCCGACTTAGGTATACCATACACCAGTAAAACAAATATTTCAAATTTCTGATAACAAATGCATTTGCCTATTTCAAAAAAATTCTGTTTTGTTCTTAGTATCTCACTCACTCATGCAAATGAGAACCCTAGCGCCCCACCCGGCAACGGCCAACTCCGGCCTTATGGAAAAACGTTTATATGCATAACTTGGCTATTTTTTGTTCGATTTTGATCAAATTTGGTATTTTGCTGGGTATTAGTATCAAAGTCAAGTGTGCCAAATTTGATTCCACAAGGTAAAAAATTACGAGAGATAATCGAGTTTTTCAAATTTCGGGGGCGGAAAAGGGCGTGGCAAAATCTTTATACATACAAAATGAGCGCATTTACTAAGCAAATATACATACCAAATATGGTCTCTCTAGCTGCAATAGTTTTTGAGAAAAACGTTTTTTTTTGAATTGCGGGGGCGGAAAGGGGCGTGGCAAAAATTTCAAACAAACTTGATCACTCTACATACTACACGAGCCTACATTCCAAATTTGGTGACTCTATCACTTATAGTCTCCGAGATCTAGGCGTTCATACGGACGGACGGACGGACAGACGGACAGACGGACGGGCAGACGGACAGGGCTAGAGCGACTCGGCTGTTGATACTGATCAAGAATATATATACTTTATGGGGTCGGAAAAGCTTCCTTCTGCCTGTTACATACATTTTGGCGACTTTAATATACCATTTCACCCTATGGGTGTATGGTATAAAAATGGCGTGTATAAGGCTCAAAATGGCGGCTGTAAAACGGTTTCAGCAGCTTGCATTTGTATTATATAAAGGATGGTGGCTAAAAGACTCATAATGGCGCTGTAGAATGGTTCCAGCAGGTTGTATATCTGTTATAAAAAGGATGGCGGCTAAAAGATTCAAAATGGCGGCTGTAGCATAGTTCCAGCAGCTTGTATAGTTGTTATATAAAGAATGGGGGCTATAAGATTCAAAATGGCGGCTGTAGAACAGTTCCAGCAGCTTGTATAGCTGTTATATAAAAAATGGAGGCTATAACGCTCATAATGGCGACTGTAAAATGGAAAGTGGCGGCTGTAGAATGGTTCCAGCAGCTCGTATTTCTGTTATATAAAGGATAGTGGCTATAACACTCAAAATGGCGGCTGTACCATTGTACATTGGTTCCAGCAGATTTAATGGCTACGATAAAAAGGATAACGTCTATAAGACTCAAAATGGCTGCTGTAGAATGGTTCCAGCAGGTTGTATATCTGTTATAAAAAGGATGGCGGCTATAAGACTCAAAATGGCGGCTGTAGAACGGTTCCAGCAGCTTGTATAACTGTCATATAAGGGATGGCGACTATAAGACCCTGTTGAATGGTTCCAGCAGGTTGTGTATCTCTTATAAAAAAATTGGCGGCTATAAGATTCAAAATGGCGGCTGTAGAATGGTTCCAGCAGCGTGTATAGCTGTTATATAAAGAGTGGCGGCTATAACATTCAAAATGGCGGCTGTAGAACAGTTCCAGCAGCTTGTATAGCTGTTATATAAAAAATGGAGGCTATAACGCTCATAATGGCGACTGTAAAATGGATTCAGCAGCTTGCATTTCTATTATATAAAGGATGGTGGCTAAAAGACTCATAATGGCGCTGTAGAATGGTTCCAGCAGGTTGTATATCTGTTATAAAAAGAATGGCGGCTGTAAGATTCAAAATGGCGGCTGTAGAATGGTTCCAGTAGCTTTAATGCCTACGATATGAAGTATAACATGTATAGGATTCAAAATGGCGGCTGTAGAATGGTTCCAGCAGGTTTTATATCTGTTATAAAAAGGATGGCTGCTATAAGATTCAAAATGGCGGCTGTAGAATAGTTCCAGCAGCGTGTATAGCTGTAATATAAAGAGTGTCTGCTATAACATTAAAAATGGCGGCTGTAGAACAGTTCCAGCAGCTTGTATAGCTGTTATATAAAAGATGAAGGGTATAAGACTCATAATGGCGGCTGCAGAATGGTTCCAGCAGCTTGTAGAGCTGTTATATAAAAAATGGCGGCTATAACGCTCAAAATGGCGACTGTAAAATGGTTTCAGCAGCTTGCATTTCTATTATATAAAGGATGGTGGCTAAAAGACTCATAATGGCGCTGTAGAATGGTTCCAGCAGGTTGTATATCTGTTATAAAAAGAATGGCGGCTAGAAGATTCAAAATGGCGGCTGTAGAACAGTTCCAGCAGCTTGTATAGCTGTTATATAAAGGATGACGGGTATAAGACTCAAAATGGCGACTGTAGATTGGTTCCAGCAGCTTTAATGACTACGATCTAAAGGATGGCGGCTATAAGTGTCAAAATGGCGGCTGTAGAATAGTTCCAGCAGCTTGTATAGCTGTTATATAAAGGATGACGGGTATAAGACTCAAAATGGGGTCTGTGGAATGGTTTCAGCAGCTTGTATATCTGTTATATAAAGAATGGTGACTGTAAGACTCATAATGGCGGCTGTAGAATGGTTCCAGCAGCTTGTATAGCTGTTATATAAAGGTTGGCGGCTATAACGCGCAAAATGGCGAATGTAGAATGGTTCCAGCAGCTTGTATTTCTGTTATATAAAGGATGGTGTCTATAACACTCGAAATGGCGGCTGTAGAATGGTTCCACCAGCTTTAATGGCTTCGATATAAAGGATGGCGACTAAAAGAATCAAAATGGCGGAAGTTGGATGGATCCAGCAGCTTGTATAACTGTCATATAAAGGAAGGCGGGTATAAGACTCAAAATTGCGGCTGTAGAATGTTTCCAACAGCTTGTGTAACTGTCATATAAAGGAAGGCGGGTATAAGACTCATAATGGCGGCTGCAGAATGGTTCCAGCAGCTTGTATAGCTGTTATATAAAGGATGGCGGCTATAACACTCAAAATGGCGGCTGAAAAATGGTTCCAGCAGCTTGTATTTCTGTTATATAAAGGATAGTGGCTGTAAGACTTTAAATGGCGGATGGAAAATGCTTCCAGCAGCTTTTATGGCTACGATATAAAGAATGGCGGCTATAAGACTCAAAGTGGCGGCTGTAGAATGGTTCCAGCAGCTCGTATTTCTGTTATATAAAGGATAGTGGCTATAACACTCAAAATGGCGGCTGTACCATTGTACATTGGTTCCAGCAGATTTAATGGCTACGATAAAAAGGATAACGTCTATAAGACTCAAAATGGCTGCTGTAGAATGGTTCCAGCAGGTTGTATATCTGTTATAAAAAGGATGGCGGCTATAAGACTCAAAATGGCGGCTGTAGAACGTTTCCAGCAGCTTGTATAACTGTCATATAAGGGATGGCGACTATAAGACCCTGTTGAATGGTTCCAGCAGGTTGTGTATCTCTTATAAAAAGGTTGGCGGCTATAAGATTCAAAATGGCGGCTGTAGAATGGTTCCAGCAGCGTGTATAGCTGTTATATAAAGAGTGGCGGCTATAACATTCAAAATGGCGGCTGTAGAACAGTTCCAGCAGCTTGTATAGCTGGTATATAAAAGATGAAGGGTATAAGACTCATAATGGTGGCTGCAAAATGGTTGCAGCAGCTTGTATAGCTGTTTTATAAAAAATGGCGGCTATAACGCTCAAAATGGCGACTGTAAAATGGTTTCAGCAGCTCGTATATCTGTTATATAAAGGATAGTGGCTATAACACTCAAAATGGCGGCTGTACCATTGTACATTGGTTCCAGCAGATTTAATGGCTACGATAAAAAGGATAACGTCTATAAAACTCAAAATGGCTGCTGTAGAATGGTTCCAGCAGGTTGTATATCTGTTATAAAAAGGATGGCGGCTATAAGATTCAAAATGGCGGCTGTAGAACAGTTCCAGGAGCTTGTATAGCTATTATATAAAGAATGGGGGCTATAAGATTCAAAATGGCGGCTGTAGAACAGTTCCAGCAGCTTGTATAGCTGTTATATAAAGGATGACGTGTATAAGACTCAAAATGGCGACTGAAGATTGCTTCCAGCAGCTTGTTGTATATCTGTTATAAAAATGATGGCGTCTGTAAGATTCAAAATGGCGGCTGTAGAATGGTTCCAGTAGCTTTAATGCCTACGATATAAAGGATAACATCTATAAGATTCAAAATGGCGGCTGTAGAATGGTTCCAGCAGGTTTTATATCTGTTATAAAAAGGATGGCGGCTATAAGACTCAAAATGGCGGCTGAAGACGGTTGCAGCAGGTTGTATAACTTTTATATAAGGCATGGCGATTATAAGACCCAAAATGAAGGCTGTTGAATGGTTCCAGCAGGTTGTATATCTGTTATAAAAAGGGTGGCGGCTATAAGATTCAAAATGGCGGCTGTAGAATAGTTCCAGCAGCTTCTATAGCTGTTACATAAAGAGTTTCTACTATAGCTGTTATGTAAAAGATGAAGCGTATAAGACTCATAATGGCGGCTGCAGAATGGTTCTAGCAGTTTGTAGAGCTGTTATATATAGAATGGCGGCTATAACGCTCACAATGGCGACTGTAAAATGGTTTCAGCAGCTTGCGTATCTATTATATAAAGGATGGTGGCTAAAAGACTCATAATGGCGCTGTAGAATGGTTCCAGCAGGTTGTATATCTGTTATAAAAAGGATGGCGGCTATAAGATTGAAAATGGCGGCTGTAGCATAGTTCCAGCAGCTTGTATAGTTGTTATATAAAGAATGGGGGCTATAATATTCAAAATGGCGGCTGTAGATTGGTTCCAGCAGCTTTAATGACTACGATCTAAAGGATGGCGGCTATAAGTGTCAAAATGGCGGCTGTAGAATAGTTCCAGCAGCTTGTATAGCTGTTATACAAAGGATGACGGGTATAAGTGTCAAAATGGCGGCTGTAGAATAGTTCCAGCAGCTTGTATAGCTGTTATATAAAGGATGACGGGTATAAGACTTAAAATGGGGTCTGTGGAATGGTTCCAGCAGCTTGTATATCTGTTAAATAAAGGTTGGCGGCTATAACACGCAAAATGGCGAATGTAGAATGGTTCCAGCAGCTTGTATAGCTGTAATATAAAGGATGGCGGATATAAGATTAAAAATGGCGGAAGTTGAATGGATCCAGCAGCTTGTATAACTGTCATATAAAGGAAGGCGGGTATAAGACTCAAAATGGCGGCTGTAGAATGTTTCCAACAGCTTGTGTAACTGTCATATAAAGGAAGGCGGGTATAAGACTCATAATGGCGGCTGCAGAATGGTTACAGCAGCTTGTATAGCTGTTATATAAAGGATGGCGGCTATAACACTCAAAATGGCGGCTGAAAAATGGTTCCAGCAGTTTGTATTTCTGTTATATAAAGGATGGTGGCTATAACACTCTAAATGGCGGATGGAAAATGCTTCCAGCAGCTTTTATGGCTACGATATAAAGAATGGCGCCTATAAGACTCAAAGTGGCGGCTGTAGAATGCTTCCAGCCACTCGTATTTCTGTTATATAAAGGATAGTGGCTATAACACTCAAAATGCCGGCTGCACCATTGTACATTGGTTCCAGCAGATTTAATGGCTACGATAAAAAGGATAACGTCTATAAGACTCAAAATGGCTGCTGTAGAATGGTTCCAGCAGGTTGTATAGCTGTAATAGAAAGGATGGCGGCTATAAGACTCAAAATGGCGGCTGTGCAAAGGTGCCAGACACTTTTATATCTGTTGCATTAAGGATGGCGGCTATAAGACTCAAAATGGCGGCTGTAGAATGGTTCCAGCAGCTTGTATAGCTGGTATATAAAGGATGGCGGCAATAACACTTAAAATGGCGGCTGTAGAATGCTTCCTGCAGCTTGTTTTTCTCTTATATAAAGGATGTTGTCTATAACACTCGAAATGGCGGCTGTAGAATAGTTCCAGCAGATTTTATGGCTACGATATAAAGGATAACAGCTATAAGACTCAAAATGGAGGCTGTAGAATGGTTCCAGCAGCTTGTATAGCTGTTATATAAAGGATGGCGGCTATAACACTCAAAATGGCGGCTGAAAAATGGTTCCAGCAGCTTGCAAAGCTATTGTATAAGGAATGCCCGATATATAACTGCTTGTATAACTGTCATATAAAGGAAGGCAGGTGTAAGACTCAAAATGGCAGCTGTAAAATGCTTCCAGCAGCTTGTATAGCTGTTATATAAGGGTCACGGGTATCAGACTCATAATGGCGGCTGTAGAATGGTTCCAGCAGCTTGTAAAGCTGGTATTTAAGGGATGGCCGCAATAACACTTAAAATGGCGGCTGTAGAATGCTTCCTGCAGCTTGTTTTTCTCTTATATAAAGGATGATGTCTATAACACTCGAAATGGCGGCTGTAGAATAGTTCCAGCAGATTTTATGGCTACGATATAAAGGATAACAGCTATAAGACTCAAAATAGAGGCTGTAGAATGGTTCCAGCAGCTTGTATAGCTGTTATATAAAGGATGGAGGCTGTAACACTCAAAATGGCGGCTGAAAAATGGTTCCAGCAGCTTGCAAAGCTATTGTATAAGGAATGACCGCTATATAACTGCTTGTATAACTGTCATATAAAGGAAGGCAGGTATAAGACTCAAAATGGCAGCTGTTAAATGCTTCCAGCAGCTTGTATAGCTGTTATATAAGGGTCACGGGTATAAGACTCATAATGGCGGCTGTAGAATGGTTCCAGCAGCTTGTATAGCTGGTATTTAAGGGATGGCGGCAATAACACTTAAAATGGCGGCTGTAGAATGCTTCCTGCAGCTTGTTTTTCTCTTATATAAAGGATGATGTCTATAACACTCGAAATGGCGGCTGTAGAATAGTTCCAGCAGATTTTATGTCTACGATATAAAGGATAACAGCTATAAGACTCAAAATGGAGGCTGTAGAATGGTTCCAGCAGCTTGTATAGCTGGTATATAAAGGATGGCGGCTGTAATATGGTTCCAGTAGATTGTTTTTCTGTTATATAAAGGATGGCGGCTGTAACACTCAAAATGGCGGCTGAAAAATGGTTCCAGCAGCTTATATTTCTGTTATATAAAGGATAGTGGCTATAACACTCTAAATGGCGGATGGAAATTGGTTCCAGCAGCTTTTATGGCTACGATATAAAGAATGGCGGCTATAAGACTCAAAATGGCGGCTGTAGAATGGTTCCAGCAGCTTTAATGACTACGATATAGAGAATAGCGCCATAAGACTCGAAATGGCTACTGTAGAATGGTTCCAGCAGGTTGTATATCTGTTATAAAAAGGATGGCGGCTATAAGATTCAAAATGGCGGCTGTAAAATGGATCCAGTAGCTTGTAAAGGTGTTATATAAGGAATGGCGTATATAAGACTCTAAATGGCGGCTGTGGAATGGTACCAGCAGCTTGCGTATCTATTATATAAAGGATGGTGGCTAAAAGACTCATAATGGCGGCTGAAAAATGGTTCCAGCAGCTTGTATTTCTGTTATATAAAGGATAGTGGCTGTAAGACTTTAAATGGCGGATGGAAAATGCTTCCAGCAGCTTTTATGGCTACGATATAAAGAATGGCGGCTATAAGACTCAAAGTGGCGGCTGTAGAATGGTTCCAGCAGCTCGTATTTCTGTTATATAAAGGATAGTGGCTATAACACTCAAAATGGCGGCTGTACCATTGTACATTGGTTCCAGCAGATTTAATGGCTACGATAAAAAGGATAACGTCTATAAGACTCAAAATGGCTGCTGTAGAATGGTTCCAGCAGCTTGTATAGCTGTTATATAAAGGATGGCGGCTATAACACTCAAAATGGCGGCTGAAAAATGGTTCCAGCAGCTTGTATTTCTGTTATATAAAGGATAGTGGCTGTAAGACTTTAAATGGCGGATGGAAAATGCTTCCAGCAGCTTTTATGGCTACGATATAAAGAATGGCGGCTATAAGACTCAAAGTGGCGGCTGTAGAATGGTTCCAGCAGCTCGTATTTCTGTTATATAAAGGATAGTGGCTATAACACTCAAAATGGCGGCTGTACCATTGTACATTGGTTCCAGCAGATTTAATGGCTACGATAAAAAGGATAACGTCTATAAGACTCAAAATGGCTGCTGTAGAATGGTTCCAGCAGGTTGTATATCTGTTATAAAAAGGATGGCGGCTATAAGACTCAAAATGGCGGCTGTAGAACGTTTCCAGCAGCTTGTATAACTGTCATATAAGGGATGGCGACTATAAGACCCTGTTGAATGGTTCCAGCAGGTTGTGTATCTCTTATAAAAAGGTTGGCGGCTATAAGATTCAAAATGGCGGCTGTAGAATGGTTCCAGCAGCGTGTATAGCTGTTATATAAAGAGTGGCGGCTATAACATTCAAAATGGCGGCTGTAGAACAGTTCCAGCAGCTTGTATAGCTGGTATATAAAAGATGAAGGGTATAAGACTCATAATGGTGGCTGCAAAATGGTTGCAGCAGCTTGTATAGCTGTTTTATAAAAAATGGCGGCTATAACGCTCAAAATGGCGACTGTAAAATGGTTTCAGCAGCTCGTATATCTGTTATATAAAGGATAGTGGCTATAACACTCAAAATGGCGGCTGTACCATTGTACATTGGTTCCAGCAGATTTAATGGCTACGATAAAAAGGATAACGTCTATAAAACTCAAAATGGCTGCTGTAGAATGGTTCCAGCAGGTTGTATATCTGTTATAAAAAGGATGGCGGCTATAAGATTCAAAATGGCGGCTGTAGAACAGTTCCAGGAGCTTGTATAGCTATTATATAAAGAATGGGGGCTATAAGATTCAAAATGGCGGCTGTAGAACAGTTCCAGCAGCTTGTATAGCTGTTATATAAAGGATGACGTGTATAAGACTCAAAATGGCGACTGAAGATTGCTTCCAGCAGCTTGTTGTATATCTGTTATAAAAATGATGGCGTCTGTAAGATTCAAAATGGCGGCTGTAGAATGGTTCCAGTAGCTTTAATGCCTACGATATAAAGGATAACATCTATAAGATTCAAAATGGCGGCTGTAGAATGGTTCCAGCAGGTTTTATATCTGTTATAAAAAGGATGGCGGCTATAAGACTCAAAATGGCGGCTGAAGACGGTTGCAGCAGGTTGTATAACTTTTATATAAGGCATGGCGATTATAAGACCCAAAATGAAGGCTGTTGAATGGTTCCAGCAGGTTGTATATCTGTTATAAAAAGGGTGGCGGCTATAAGATTCAAAATGGCGGCTGTAGAATAGTTCCAGCAGCTTCTATAGCTGTTACATAAAGAGTTTCTACTATAGCTGTTATGTAAAAGATGAAGCGTATAAGACTCATAATGGCGGCTGCAGAATGGTTCTAGCAGTTTGTAGAGCTGTTATATATAGAATGGCGGCTATAACGCTCAAAATGGCGACTGTAAAATGGTTTCAGCAGCTTGCGTATCTATTATATAAAGGATGGTGGCTAAAAGACTCATAATGGCGCTGTAGAATGGTTCCAGCAGGTTGTATATCTGTTATAAAAAGGATGGCGGCTATAAGATTGAAAATGGCGGCTGTAGCATAGTTCCAGCAGCTTGTATAGTTGTTATATAAAGAATGGGGGCTATAATATTCAAAATGGCGGCTGTAGATTGGTTCCAGCAGCTTTAATGACTACGATCTAAAGGATGGCGGCTATAAGTGTCAAAATGGCGGCTGTAGAATAGTTCCAGCAGCTTGTATAGCTGTTATACAAAGGATGACGGGTATAAGTGTCAAAATGGCGGCTGTAGAATAGTTCCAGCAGCTTGTATAGCTGTTATATAAAGGATGACGGGTATAAGACTTAAAATGGGGTCTGTGGAATGGTTCCAGCAGCTTGTATATCTGTTAAATAAAGGTTGGCGGCTATAACACGCAAAATGGCGAATGTAGAATGGTTCCAGCAGCTTGTATAGCTGTAATATAAAGGATGGCGGATATAAGATTAAAAATGGCGGAAGTTGAATGGATCCAGCAGCTTGTATAACTGTCATATAAAGGAAGGCGGGTATAAGACTCAAAATGGCGGCTGTAGAATGTTTCCAACAGCTTGTGTAACTGTCATATAAAGGAAGGCGGGTATAAGACTCATAATGGCGGCTGCAGAATGGTTACAGCAGCTTGTATAGCTGTTATATAAAGGATGGCGGCTATAACACTCAAAATGGCGGCTGAAAAATGGTTCCAGCAGTTTGTATTTCTGTTATATAAAGGATGGTGGCTATAACACTCTAAATGGCGGATGGAAAATGCTTCCAGCAGCTTTTATGGCTACGATATAAAGAATGGCGCCTATAAGACTCAAAGTGGCGGCTGTAGAATGCTTCCAGCCACTCGTATTTCTGTTATATAAAGGATAGTGGCTATAACACTCAAAATGCCGGCTGCACCATTGTACATTGGTTCCAGCAGATTTAATGGCTACGATAAAAAGAATAACGTCTATAAGACTCAAAATGGCTGCTGTAGAATGGTTCCAGCAGGTTGTATAGCTGTAATAGAAAGGATGGCGGCTATAAGACTCAAAATGGCGGCTGTGCAAAGGTGCCAGACACTTTTATATCTGTTGCATTAAGGATGGCGGCTATAAGACTCAAAATGGCGGCTGTAGAATGGTTCCAGCAGCTTGTATAGCTGGTATATAAAGGATGGCGGCAATAACACTTAAAATGGCGGCTGTAGAATGCTTCCTGCAGCTTGTTTTTCTCTTATATAAAGGATGTTGTCTATAACACTCGAAATGGCGGCTGTAGAATAGTTCCAGCAGATTTTATGGCTACGATATAAAGGATAACAGCTATAAGACTCAAAATGGAGGCTGTAGAATGGTTCCAGCAGCTTGTATAGCTGTTATATAAAGGATGGCGGCTATAACACTCAAAATGGCGGCTGAAAAATGGTTCCAGCAGCTTGCAAAGCTATTGTATAAGGAATGCCCGATATATAACTGCTTGTATAACTGTCATATAAAGGAAGGCAGGTGTAAGACTCAAAATGGCAGCTGTAAAATGCTTCCAGCAGCTTGTATAGCTGTTATATAAGGGTCACGGGTATCAGACTCATAATGGCGGCTGTAGAATGGTTCCAGCAGCTTGTAAAGCTGGTATTTAAGGGATGGCCGCAATAACACTTAAAATGGCGGCTGTAGAATGCTTCCTGCAGCTTGTTTTTCTCTTATATAAAGGATGATGTCTATAACACTCGAAATGGCGGCTGTAGAATAGTTCCAGCAGATTTTATGTCTACGATATAAAGGATAACAGCTATAAGACTCAAAATAGAGGCTGTAGAATGGTTCCAGCAGCTTGTATAGCTGTTATATAAAGGATGGCGGCTGTAACACTCAAAATGGCGGCTGAAAAATGGTTCCAGCAGCTTGCAAAGCTATTGTATAAGGAATGACCGCTATATAACTGCTTGTATAACTGTCATATAAAGGAAATAAAATAAATAAATAAATAAATAAATAAGACTCGAAATGGCTACTGTAGAATGGTTCCAGCAGGTTGTATATCTGTTATAAAAAGGGTGGCGGCTATAAGATTCAAAATGGCGGCTGTAGAATAGTTCCAGCAGCTTCTATAGCTGTTACATAAAGAGTTTCTACTATAGCTGTTATGTAAAAGATGAAGCGTATAAGACTCATAATGGCGGCTGCAGAATGGTTCTAGCAGTTTGTAGAGCTGTTATATATAGAATGGCGGCTATAACGCTCAAAATGGCGACTGTAAAATGGTTTCAGCAGCTTGCGTATCTATTATATAAAGGATGGTGGCTAAAAGACTCATAATGGCGCTGTAGAATGGTTCCAGCAGGTTGTATATCTGTTATAAAAAGGATGGCGGCTATAAGATTGAAAATGGCGGCTGTAGCATAGTTCCAGCAGCTTGTATAGTTGTTATATAAAGAATGGGGGCTATAATATTCAAAATGGCGGCTGTAGATTGGTTCCAGCAGCTTTAATGACTACGATCTAAAGGATGGCGGCTATAAGTGTCAAAATGGCGGCTGTAGAATAGTTCCAGCAGCTTGTATAGCTGTTATACAAAGGATGACGGGTATAAGTGTCAAAATGGCGGCTGTAGAATAGTTCCAGCAGCTTGTATAGCTGTTATATAAAGGATGACGGGTATAAGACTTAAAATGGGGTCTGTGGAATGGTTCCAGCAGCTTGTATATCTGTTAAATAAAGGTTGGCGGCTATAACACGCAAAATGGCGAATGTAGAATGGTTCCAGCAGCTTGTATAGCTGTAATATAAAGGATGGCGGATATAAGATTAAAAATGGCGGAAGTTGAATGGATCCAGCAGCTTGTATAACTGTCATATAAAGGAAGGCGGGTATAAGACTCAAAATGGCGGCTGTAGAATGTTTCCAACAGCTTGTGTAACTGTCATATAAAGGAAGGCGGGTATAAGACTCATAATGGCGGCTGCAGAATGGTTACAGCAGCTTGTATAGCTGTTATATAAAGGATGGCGGCTATAACACTCAAAATGGCGGCTGAAAAATGGTTCCAGCAGTTTGTATTTCTGTTATATAAAGGATGGTGGCTATAACACTCTAAATGGCGGATGGAAAATGCTTCCAGCAGCTTTTATGGCTACGATATAAAGAATGGCGCCTATAAGACTCAAAGTGGCGGCTGTAGAATGCTTCCAGCCACTCGTATTTCTGTTATATAAAGGATAGTGGCTATAACACTCAAAATGCCGGCTGCACCATTGTACATTGGTTCCAGCAGATTTAATGGCTACGATAAAAAGGATAACGTCTATAAGACTCAAAATGGCTGCTGTAGAATGGTTCCAGCAGGTTGTATAGCTGTAATAGAAAGGATGGCGGCTATAAGACTCAAAATGGCGGCTGTGCAAAGGTGCCAGACACTTTTATATCTGTTGCATTAAGGATGGCGGCTATAAGACTCAAAATGGCGGCTGTAGAATGGTTCCAGCAGCTTGTATAGCTGGTATATAAAGGATGGCGGCAATAACACTTAAAATGGCGGCTGTAGAATGCTTCCTGCAGCTTGTTTTTCTCTTATATAAAGGATGTTGTCTATAACACTCGAAATGGCGGCTGTAGAATAGTTCCAGCAGATTTTATGGCTACGATATAAAGGATAACAGCTATAAGACTCAAAATGGAGGCTGTAGAATGGTTCCAGCAGCTTGTATAGCTGTTATATAAAGGATGGCGGCTATAACACTCAAAATGGCGGCTGAAAAATGGTTCCAGCAGCTTGCAAAGCTATTGTATAAGGAATGCCCGATATATGACTGCTTGTATAACTGTCATATAAAGGAAGGCAGGTGTAAGACTCAAAATGGCAGCTGTAAAATGCTTCCAGCAGCTTGTATAGCTGTTATATAAGGGTCACGGGTATCAGACTCATAATGGCGGCTGTAGAATGGTTCCAGCAGCTTGTAAAGCTGGTATTTAAGGGATGGCCGCAATAACACTTAAAATGGCGGCTGTAGAATGCTTCCTGCAGCTTGTTTTTCTCTTATATAAAGGATGATGTCTATAACACTCGAAATGGCGGCTGTAGAATAGTTCCAGCAGATTTTATGTCTACGATATAAAGGATAACAGCTATAAGACTCAAAATAGAGGCTGCAGAATGGTTCCAGCAGCTTGTATAGCTGTTATATAAAGGATGGCGGCTGTAACACTCAAAATGGCGGCTGAAAAATGGTTCCAGCAGCTTGCAAAGCTATTGTATAAGGAATGACCGCTATATAACTGCTTGTATAACTGTCATATAAAGGAAGGCAGGTATAAGACTCAAAATGGCAGCTGTTAAATGCTTCCAGCAGCTTGTATAGCTGTTATATAAGGGTCACGGGTATAAGACTCATAATGGCGGCTGTAGAATGGTTCCAGCAGCTTGTATAGCTGGTATTTAAGGGATGGCGGCAATAACACTTAAAATGGCGGCTGTAGAATGCTTCCTGCAGCTTGTTTTTCTCTTATATAAAGGATGATGTCTATAACACTCGAAATGGCGGCTGTAGAATAGTTCCAGCAGATTTTATGTCTACGATATAAAGGATAACAGCTATAAGACTCAAAATGGAGGCTGTAGAATGGTTCCAGCAGCTTGTATAGCTGGTATATAAAGGATGGCGGCTGTAATATGGTTCCAGTAGATTGTTTTTCTGTTATATAAAGGATGGCGGCTGTAACACTCAAAATGGCGGCTGAAAAATGGTTCCAGCAGCTTGTATTTCTGTTATATAAAGGATAGTGGCTATAACACTCTAAATGGCGGATGGAAATTGGTTCCAGCAGCTTTTATGGCTACGATATAAAGAATGGCGGCTATAAGACTCAAAATGGCGGCTGTAGAATGGTTCCAGCAGCTTTAATGACTACGATATAGAGAATAGCGCCATAAGACTCGAAATGGCTACTGTAGAATGGTTCCAGCAGGTTGTATATCTGTTATAAAAAGGATGGCGGCTATAAGATTCAAAATGGCGGCTGTAAAATGGATCCAGTAGCTTGTAAAGGTGTTATATAAGGAATGGCGTATATAAGACTCTAAATGGCGGCTGTGGAATGGTACCAGCAGCTTGTACAGCTACTATATAAAGGATGGTGGCTATAAGACTCAAAATGACGGCTGTACAAAAGCTGTAAAACGGTTATATAAACGGTGGCGGCAATAAGACTCAAAATGGTGACTGTAGAATGGTTCCAGCAGCTTGCAAAGCTGTTATATATGGTACGGCGTATATAAGACTCAAAATGGCGGCTGTAGAATGGTTCCAGTAGCTTGTACAGCTTTCATATAAAGGACGGCGGCTCTAAGAATCAAAATGGCGGTTATAACACTGAAATTGGCGGCTGTAGAATGGTATCAGCAGCTTGTATAGATGTTACATAAAGGATGGCGGCTATAACACTCAAAATGACGGTTGTAGAATGGTTCCAGCAACTTGTATAGCTGTCATATAAAGGATTGCGGGTATAGGACTGAAAATGGCGGCTGTAGAATGGTTCCAGCAGCTTTAATTGCTACGATATAAAGGATGGCGGCTACAAGACTCAAAATGGCGGCTGTAGAATGGTTCCAGCAGGTTGTAAAGCAGTTATATAAAGGATGGTGGCTGTAAGACTCATAATGGCGGCTGTAGAATGGTTCCAGCAGCTTGTATAGCTGGTATATAAAGGATGGCGACTGTAACACTTAAAATTGCGGCTGTAGAATGCTTCCAGCAGCTTGTATAGCTATCATATAAACGATGACCGGTATAAGACTTAAAAGAGCGGCTATAGAATAGTTCCAGCAGCTTTTATGGCTGTGATATAAAGTATGGCAGCTACAAGACTCAAAATGGCGGCTGTAGAATGGTTCCAGCAGCTTGTGTAGCTGTCATATAATGGATGGCGGGTATAAGAGTGAAAATGGCGGTTGTAGAATGGTTCCAGCAACTTGTATAGCTGTCATATAAAGGATGGCGGGTATAGGACTGAAAATGGCGGCTGTGGAATGGTTCCAGCAGCTTTAATTGCTACGATATAAAGGATGGCGGCTACAAGACTCAAAATGGCGGCTGTAGAATAGTTCCAGCAGGTTGTAAAGCAGTTATATAAAGGATGGTGGCTGTAAGACTCGCAATGGCGGCTGTATAATGGTTCCAGCAGCTTGTATAGCTGGTATATAAAGGATGGCGGCTGTAACACTTAAAATTGCGGCTGTAGAATGCTTCCAGCAGCTTGTATAGCTGTCATATAAACGATGACCGGTATAAGACTTAAAAGAGCGGCTATAGAATAGTTCCAGCAGCTTTTATGGCTACGATATAAAGTATGGCAGCTATAAGACTCAAAATGGCGGCTGTAAAATGGTTCCAGCAGCTTGTATAGCTGTCATATAATGGATGGCGGGTATAAGACTGAAAATGGCGGTTGTAGAATGGTTCCAGCAACTTGTATAGCTGTCATATAAAGGATGGCGGGTATAGGACTGAAAATGGCGGCTGTAGAATGGTTCCAGCAGCTTTAATTGCTACGATATAAAGGATGGCGGCTACAAGACTCAAAATGGCGGCTGTAGAATGGTTCCAGCAGGTTGTAAAGCAGTTATATAAAGGATGGTGGCTTTAAGACTCATAATGGCGGCTGTAGAATGGTTCCAGCAGCTTGTATAGCTGGTATATAAAGGATGGCGGCTGTAATATGGTTCCAGTAGATTGTTTTTCTGTTATATAAAGGATGGTGGCTATAACACTCGAAACGGCGGCTGGAGAATGGTTCCAGTAGCTCGTATTTCTGTTATATAAAGGATAGTGGCTAAAACACTTAAAATGGCGGCTGTACAATGGTTCCAGCAGCTCCTATTTCTGTTATATAAAGGTTAGAGGCTATAAAACACATACATAGTGTACATCCAGTTTCGCAGAATACTTTAGTTGTTGACTACCTATTTCAGATTTTACGCTAGGTATATTTATGGAGGCTGTTGAATGGTTCCAGAAGCTTTTATGGCTACGATATAAAGAATGGCGACTATAACACTCAAAATGGAGGCTGTAGAATGGTTCCAGCAGCTTTACTGGCTACGATATAAAGCAGTTTGTAAAGCAGTTTTATAAATGGTGGCTGTAAGACTTATAATGGCGGCTGTAGAATGGTGCCAGCAGCTTGTATGGCTGGTATATAAAGGGTGGCGGCTATAACACTTAAAATGGCGGCTGTAGAATGGTTCCAGCAGCTTTTGTATCTGTTGTATAAAGGATGGCGGCTATAAGACTCAAAATGGCGGCTGTAGAATGGTTCCAGCAGCCTGTATTTCTGTTATATAATGGATGGTGGCTAAAAGATTCATAATCGCGGCTGTAGAATAGTTCCAGCAGCTTGTATAGCTGTTATATAAAGATTGACGAGAATAAGACTCAAAATGGCGGCTGTAGAATGGTTCCAGCAGCTTGTGTTTCTGTTATATAAAGGATGGTGGCTATAAGACTCAAAATGGTGGCTATAGAGGGGTTCAAGCAGCTTTAATGCCTACGATATAAAGAAGGTTGTAAAGCAGTTATATAAAGGATGGTGGCTGTAAGACTCAAAATGGCGGCTGTAGTGTGGTTCCAGCAGCTTGTATAGCTGGTATATAAAGAATGGCGGCTATAACGTTTAAAATGGCGGCTGTAGAATGCTTCCAGCAGCTTGTAAAGCTGGTATATAAAGGATGGCGGCTCTAACACTTAAAATTGGGGCTGTAGAATGCTTCCAGCAGCTTGTATAGCTGTCATATAATGGATGGCGGGTATAAGACTGAAAATGGCGGTTGTAGAATGGTTCCAGCAACTTGTATAGCTGTCATATAAAGGATGGCGGGTATAGGACTGAAAATGGCGACTGTAGAATGGTTCCAGCAGCTTTTATTGCTACGATATAAAGAATGGCGGCTATAAGATTCAAAATGGCGGCTGTAGAAAGGTTCCAGCAGCTTGTATAGCTGTTATATAAAGATTGGCGGCTATAACACGACTCAAATTTGCGACTGTAGAATGGTTCCAGCAGCTTGTGTTTCTGTTATATAAAGGATGGTGGCAATAAGACTCAAAATGGCGGCTATAGAGTGGTTCAAGCAGCTTTAATGCCTACGATATAAAGCAGGTTGTAAAGCAGTTATATAAAGGATGGTGGCTGTAAGACTCATAATGGCGGCAGTAAAATGGTTCCAGCAGCTTGTATAGCTGGTATATAAAAGATGGTGGCTATAAGATTTATAATGGCGGCTGTAGAATAGTTCCAGCAGCTTGTATAGCTGTTATATAAAGAATGACGAGAATAAGACTCAAAATGGCGGCTGTAGAATGGTTCCAGCAGCTTGTGTTTCTGTTATATAAAGGATGGTGGCTATAAGACTCAAAATGGCGGCTATAGAGTGGTTCAAGCAGCTTTAATGCCTACGATATAAAGCAGGTTGTAAAGCAGTTATATAAAGGATGGTGGCTGTAAGAGCCATAATGGCGGCAGTAAACTGGTTCCAGCAGCTTGTATAGCTGGTATATAAAAGATGGTGGCTGTAAGACTCATAATGACGGCTGTGAAATGGTTCCAGCAGGTTGTATATCTGTTATAAAAAGGATGGCTGCTATAAGATTCAAAATGGCGGCTGTAGAATAGTTTCAGCAGCTTGTATAGCTGTTATATAAAGGATGGCGGCTATAAGATTCAAAATGGCGGCTGTAGAAAGGTTCCAGAAGCTTGTATAGCTGTTATATAAAGGATGGCGGCTATAACACTCAAAATTGCGACTGTAGAATTGTTCCAGCCGCTTGTATATCTGTTATATAAAGGATGGTGCAGGTAAGACTCATAATGGCGGCTGTGAAATGGTTCCAGCAGGTTGTATATCTGTTATAAAAAGGATGGCGGCTAAAGGATTCAAAATGGCGGCTGTAGAATGGTTCCAGCAGCTTGTATAGCTGTTACATAAAGGATAGCGGCTATAACACTCAAAATTGCGACTGTAGAATAGTTCCAGCAGCTTGTATATCTGTTGTATAAAGGATCGTGCCTGTAAGACTCATAATGGCGGCTGTGAAATGGTTTCAGCAGGTTGTATATCTGTTACAAAAAGGATGGCTGCTATAAGATTCAAAATGGCGGCTTTAGAATAGTTTCAGCAGCTTGTATAGCTGTTATATAAAGGATGGCGGCTATAAGATTCAAAATGGCGGCTGTAGAAAGGTTCCAGAAGCTTGTATAGCTGTTATATAAAGGATGGCGGCTATAACACTCAAAATTGCGACTGTAGAATTGTTCCAGCCGCTTGTATATCTGTTATATAAAGGATGGTGCATGTAAGACTCATAATGGCGGCTGTGAAATGGTTCCAGCAGGTTGTATATCTGTTATAAAAAGGATGGCGGCTAAAGGATTCAAAATGGCGGCTGTAGAATGGTTCCAGCAGCTTGTATAGCTGTTACATAAAGGATGGCGGCTATAACACTCAAAATTGCGACTGTAGAATGGTTCCAGCAGCTTGTATATCTGTTGTATAAAGGATGGTGCCTGTAAGACTCATAATGGCGGCTGTGAAATGGTTCCAGCAGGTTGTATATCTGTTATAAAAGGGATGGCGGCTATATATATTAATATATATTTGTTGAATCTACTCTTAAATGAGAGCCTAACAAAAAGTTTGAGATATTTTTCTTAATCTAGTACTTAAGATATATCCAGGGGATATTTCAGGCGGCCCTAATCATTTATTATTGGGTTGCTCTGTCATTTCTTTTAAGACGAGTTCTATTATTAGTTCGCGTAATGGAATGGGCAAGATCATTAGGGTGTACATCCAGTTTCGCAGAATACTTTAGTTGTTGACTACCTATTTCAGATTTTACGCTAGGTATATTTAGATCATTTTGAATGTTGTCGTTCCGTATGTACCACGGAGCCCCAGTGATTGATCTTAAAATCTTCGACTGCGCCCTTTGTATAATGTCGACATTGCTGGTACTTGCATTTCCCCATAGTACGGCACCGTAAGTCCAGATGGGTTTCAGTACGGAGTTATATAGGGGGACTTTATACTCCAGACGTAGAGGTGACCGAGCATTGATGATCCAATGTAAGCTACTCGCTTTCAGTTTAAGCTGTGACTTTTTGCCTCAATGTGCTTGCGCCAAGTTAGTCTTCTGTCTGGGTGGATACCAAAATAAGTGACATCCACGGCTTGAGGAATTGGTACGTTGTTTAGCATTATGGCTGGACAGTTTCTTCTGTTAAGCGTAAATGTAACATGTTTGCATTTCTGCTCGTTGACCCGGATACGCCAGGTTGCTAGCCATTCCTCTACCACCTTGATGTGTTCCTCTAATTTTGCAGAGGCTTGTATTGGGCATTTGGATCTGCTGAGGATTGCCGTTTCATCGGCAAAAGTGGACGCTGTAAGTCCTAAACTCGTTGGTAAGTCTGCAGTGTAGAGCAGGTAGAGCAATGGGCCGAGTACACTGCCTTGCGGTACACCACCTTCGATTTCAAAGTCAGTCGAGACGGAGCCATTACATCTTACAGCGAATTTCCTATTGTAAAGCTAAGATTCCATGAGATTTTGAATATTAGACCCTTCAGCCAAACTCTGTCGAAAGCCTGGGCAACGTCGAGAAAGACAGCCGTACAGTATTCTTTTAGTTCGAATGCTGTTCGTATTTCGGATGTTATGCGATTGACTTGTTCAATTGTCCCATGTTTTTCGCGGAAGCCGAACTGGTGTGAAGGGATTGTGTTCTCCGATGCCAGAAATGAGTTTAGACGAATCTGCAGGACCTTTTCAAAAAGCTTTGAAAGACAAGGTAGCAAACTAATGGGCCTATAGGATGATGGTTGGGTTTTGTCCTTTCCCACTTTAGGAATCATTATGATAGTGGACCTTTGAACATTTTGCAGATGTATTGTATGGCGATGGTAGGGAGTTCTAGGATCTTTTTCGGTGTGATTAGGTCATGGCCAGTAATGGTTTTTAATAACTGTAGTGATCTCATCCGATTGGAATTCCGAGTACTCACTATCCGTTAATGTGCTCGAAGGGGGAAGTACAAATGAGTTTGATGTTGGATTTGGCTGGAAAACCATTTTAAGATGTGTGGCAAATACGGATGCCCTCTCTTCGTCACTGCGGGCCCATCCACCGGTTGGACCCCTTATTGGTAAAACTGTCTCTGTAGGAGCGCTTAAAGTTAGGTGGGCTTTCCACAGAGGATGTTTAGTGTTGGATGGACTGAGCTTTTCTATGTATTTCCTTTGAGCCCAGATTTCCTCTTGTCTTAACTCCTTGGAGAGGTTGCGGCTGGTATGCTGGCATCGAGTAATCTGCCATTCTCTTCTTAGACGTTGTTTTTTCGTTACTAATTGTTCTATCCGCCGGTTCGTAGGCCTGACAGTAGTGTGGAGTAGATACTCTTGCTGCAGCTCCCAGCATCGACTCAAGTGCAGAGACGCACATGTCAATGTCCTCTGCAGCGTCCAGTTTCGGCGAACAGTCAATGTGGGCACTCATGTACATTTTAAATTTTAGCCAATTTGTTTTGTTGTTTCTAAGCATATATGGGCGATCAAGTACTTGAGGTCTAGTTAACAGAGTGAATAGCACTGGAGAGTGATCGGAGGTTAAATCTAGCAGTCTTTCCGCAGTGATCCGATTACGCGGAATCTTCTTGGTTACTGCGAAATCAATCAAGTCAGGCACTTTCTGTGTGTTAGATTGTTTTATACGGTTTTTTATTTGGATACCAGTCCCGCCATGAGCTTTTCCGTCTGGATAGTTTGTTGCGTAGAAGGTATACTTTGGTATTTGAAAATTATTTTTCGATGTTAAATGTGTTTCCGATATCAGCATGACGTCGATTTCAGTTGAGTCTAGGAATAGTTGCAGTTCATTTTTGTGCTTGGAGACGCCGTTAGCATTCCAAAGACATAGACGTAGGGAAGCCATTATTTATTCTCGATAAGCTTCTGGATAAGCAGGTTTTGATTCCGCATCAGTTCCTGCATACAGTTTTGCATGAACGTCATAAAAGTGGTCATGTTTTCATTAAGTGAGATCAATAGGGCCGCTAAACCACTTGGAGTTTGCTGTCCAAGTTCTGGTGCGTTAGGTTGCGGATTCCTTTGGCGGGTTCCGTCTATCCAGTTCGGAGTACACTAGCGAAGGATACACTAGGATTGATTGTAGCAGGCATGTTAGATGATCTAACAGCCTTGGCAAAGAATACCTCGGGTGTAGTTTTGGAGGCGTTGAAGGTGATTTTTTGTCCAGCTGGGGGTTTACGCCCGTTTAGGTGCGATTTAAGATCCTTGAAGACAGGACATCCCCTGTAGTTGGCTGTGTGGTTCCCTCCACCGTTACTGCATAGTCTTAGTGCAACGTTGTTTCTGTCCTTGGTGCAAATGCCACCTTTATGATGTTCGCCGCAGCCAACACACACTGACCTAAGATTACAATTGTTATAGGTGTGGTTGTATTCCTGGCAGTTTTTACACTGAGGTGGTTGGTATCTCTTATGGGTCTCCTCTACGGTGATTCTTCTGTGCAATAGGAGCTGAAGGTTGTATATTGGATGCACTTTATTTGGTTTCGACCGCTTTGCATCTGGTTGGAGCTCGATTTTAAAGAGCGGCTGTGCGACTTTATTCCTGTTGATGATGTTGACAACGGACTTAACCGCAAACCCTTTTTCGGCCAATGCGTCTGCTATTTCTTGAGGTGGGACCGATGGCTCGATCCCCTTTAACACAACCTGGAGCCCTTTACTGATTTTTAGTTGGTAGGTACTGAAGTTGATGTTAGCATTACGGAGGTACTTTTCGATGATACGGAAATTGTCCTCAGTTTGGGTTTGACAATTAATTTCTTTTATGTTACCCCTGTTGAGAGGGATTACAACAAAGTTATTTGCAGCTACCGTTTCTACTAGCTTCGAAGTCAGGACGCTGCAGTTGGCTCCACGGATGTATAAAGAGGGTGGTCTAGCCGATTTAACTTTATCCACAGAGTCGGCTTGATCGTCTTGCTGATCGGCAAGAATTTTAAAACCATTCCCGCTTAGAGGTGCTACTCGTTCATTTGTTTTGGCTATTTTCGGAGTATTGCCACTTTTTTCTTTTGCGGGCTTAGCTTCCGCTTAGTTATTTTAATATATCTATCCATTCCAGATGGAACAGAAGGTGTTGGGTTTCTTGTCGTGGCTGACTCTGGGCGACTTGTCGTTGACGGCTTGAGGCAGGTCAATACTTCGGCAGACGTTGCAGTAGTTGCTGTCAACGAGCTGACGGTGCTGGTCGGTGCAATCGGTGACCCAGTTATCGATATTGATGGAGAAGCATACTGCAAAAAAAAAGTGCTCACTTTGTTGTTGCAACTTAGTATTTATTGCTATTAGAAAAAACTAATAGCAATATGATTGTAAATAGGCGTCTCTGAGGCGAATGAGACCCCTACACAATTTTTGCAAACGCGGTCTTTTTATTTTTTACACTAAATTTTGCGGAGTGCATTAAAAAACACCTCTGCACGCGGCGAATTTGTTTTATTTATTTATTTTTTTTTTGTATATATAAAGGATGACGGGTATAAGACTCCCAATGGTTCCAGCAGGTTGTATAAAAAGGATGGCGGCTAAAGGATTCAAAATGGCGGATGTAGAGTAGTTCCAGCAGCTTGTATAGCTGGTATATAAAGGATGACGGGTACAAGACTCAAATTGGCGACTGTAGAATGGTTCCAGCAGGTTCTATATCTGTTAAAAAAAGGATGGCAAGTATAAGACTCAAAATGGCGGCTGTAGAATAGTTCCAGCAGCTTGTATATCTGTTATAAAAAGAATAGTGGCTGTAAGATTCAAAATGGCGGCTGTAGAATAGTTCCAGCAGTTTGTATAGCTTTTATATAAAGGATGGCGGCTATAAGATTCAAAATGGCGGCTGTAGAATAGTTCCAGCAGCTTGTATAGCTGTTATGTAAAGGATGACGGGTGGAATGGTTCCAGCAAGTTGTATATCTTTTATATAAAGGATGGTGGCTGTAAGACTCATAATAGCGGCTGTAGAATGGTTCTAGCAGCTTGTTTATCTGTTATAAAAAGGATGGCGGCTAAAGGATTTAAAATGGCGTCATTAGAATAGTTCCAGCAGCTTGGTTAACTGTTATATAAAGAATGGCGGCTATAAGATTCAAAATGGCAGCTGTAGAACAGTTCCAGCAGCTTGCATAGCTGTTATAAAAAGAATAGTGGCTGTAAGACTCAAAATGGCGGCTGTAGAATGGTTCCAGCAGGTTCTATATCTGTTATATAAAGGATGGTGGCTGTAAGACTCATAATGGCGGCTGTAGAATGGTTCCAGCAGTTTGTATAGCTGGTATATCAGGAATCGCGTCTATAACACTTAAAATGGTGGCTGTAGAATGCGTCCAGCAGCTTATTTTTCTCTTATATAAAAAATGGCGGCTATAAGACTCAAAACGGCGGCTGTAGAATGGTTCCAGCAACTCGTATTTCTCTTATATAATGGAAAGTGGCTATAGCACTCAAAATGGCGGCTGTAGAATGATTCCAGCAGCTTGTATATCTGTTATAAAAAGGATGGCGGCTAAAGGATTTAACATGGCGTCTCTAGAATAGTTCCAGCTGCTTGGTTAGCTGTTATATAAAGAATGGCGGCTATAAGATTCAAAATGGCAGCTGGAGAACAGTTCCAGCAGCTTGTATAGCTGTTATATAAAGGATGACGGGATTGGTTCCAGCAGCTTGTGTATCTGTTATATAAAGGATAGTGGTTGTAAGACTCCAAATGGCAGCTGTAAAATGGTTCCAGCAGCTTGTATAGCTGTTATATAAAGGATGGCGGCTATAAGATTCAAAATGGCTGCTGTAGAATAGTTCCAGCAGCTTGTGTAGCTGTTGTATAAAGGATGACGGGTATAAGACTCAAAATGGCGGCTGTAGAATGTTTCCAGCAGGTTGTATATCTGTTATATAAAGGATGGGGGCTGTAAGACTCATAATGGCGGCTGTAGAATAGTTCCAGCAGCTTGTATAGCTGTCCTATAAAGGATGACCGGTAAAAGACTTAAAAGAGCGGCTCTAGAATAGTTCCAGCAGCTTTTATAGGTACGATATAAAGCATGGCAGCTATAAGACTCAAAATGGAGGCTGTAGAATGGTTTCAGAAACTTGTATAGCAGTCATATAAAGGATGGCGGGTATAAGACAGAAAATGGCGGTTGTAGAATGGTGGCGGCTACAAGACTCAAAATGGCGGCTGTAGAATGGTTGCAAAGCAGTTATAGAAAGGATGGTGGCTGTAAGACTCATAATGGCGGCTGTAGAATGGTTCCAGCAGCTTGTATAGCTGGTATATAAGGGATGGCGGCTATAACACTTAAAATGGCGGCTGTAGAAGCTGGCGGCTTCTTTTTCTCTTACATAAAGGATGGTGGCTATAACACTCGCAATGGCGCCTGGAGAATGGTTCCAGCAGCTTTTATGGCTACGATATAAAGAATGCCGCCTATAAGACTCAAAACGGCGGCTGTAGAATGGTTCCAGCAGCTTGTATAGCTGTTATATAAAGGATGGCGGCTATAACACTCAAAATGGCGACTGTAGAATAGTGCCAGAAGCTTGTATATCTGTAATATAAAGGATGGTGGCTGTAAGAATCATATTGGCGGCTGTAGAATGGTTCCAGCAGGTTGTATATCTGTTATGTAAAGGATGGTGGCTGTAGAATCGTTCCAGCAGGTTGTATATCTGTTATAAAAAGGATGGCGGCTAAAGGATTTAAAATGGCGTCATTAGAATAGTTCCAGCAGCTTGGTTAGCTGTTATATAAAGAATGGCGGCTATAAGATTCAAAATGGCAGCTGTAGAACAGTTCCAGCAGCTTGCATAGCTGTTATATAAAGGATGACGGGATTGGTTCCAGCAACTTGTATATAAGACTGAAAATGGCGGCTGTAGAATGGTTTCAGCAGCTTTAATATCTACGATAAATTGGATGGCGGCTACAAGACTCAAAATGGCGGCTGTAGAATGGTTTCAGAAGGTTTCAAAGCAGTTATAGAAAGGATGGTGGCTATAAGACTCAAAACGGCGGCTGTAGAATGGTTCCAGCAACTCGTATTTCTCTTATATAATGGAAAGTGGCTATAGCACTCAAAATGGCGGCTGTAGAATGATTCCAGCAGCTTGTATATCTGTTATAAAAAGGATGGCGGCTAAAGGATTTAACATGGCGTCTCTAGAATAGTTCCAGCAGCTTGGTTAGCTGTTGCATAAAGAATGGCGGCTATAAGATTCAAAATGGCAGCTGTAGAACAGTTCCAGCAGCTTGAATAGCTGTTATATAAAGGATGACGGGATTGGTTCCAGCCGCTTGTGTATCTGTTATATAAAGGATAGTGGCTGTAAGACTCCAAATGGCGGCTGTATAATGGTTCCAGCAGGTTGTTAAAAGGATGGCGACTATAAGACTCAAAATGATTGCTGTAGAATGGTTCCAGCAGGTCGTATTTCTGTTACATAAAGGATTGATGCTATAACACTCAAAATGGCGGCTGTAGAATGGTTCCAGCAGCTTTAATGACTACGATCTAAAGGATGGCGGTTATAGGAGTCAAAATAAAACACAACGGCTATAATACTTAAAATGGCGGTTGTATAATAATTCCAGCAGCTTGTATAGCTGTTATATAAAGGATGGGGGCTATAAGATTCAAAATGGCGGCTGTAGAATAGTTCCAGCAGCTTGTATAGCTGTTTTATAAAGGATGACTGGATTGGTTCCCGCAGCTTGTGTATCTGTTATATAAAGGATGGCGGCTAAATGATTTAAAATGGCGTCTTTAGAATAGTTCCAGCAGCTTGGTTAGCTGTTGCATAAAGAATGGCGGCTATAAGATTCAAAATGGCAGCTGTAGAACAGTTCCAGCAGCTTGAATAGCTGTTATATAAAGGATGACGGGATTGGTTCCAGCAGCTTGTGTATCTGTTATATAAAGGATAGTGGCTGTAAGACTCAAAATGGCGGCTGTATAATGGTTCCAGCACGTTGTATATCTGTTTTAAAAAGGATAGCGGCTATAAGACTCCAAATGGCGGCTGTATAATGGTTTCAGCAGGTTGTTAAAAGGATGGCGACTATAAGACTCAAAATGATTGCTGTAGAATGGTTCCAGCAGGTCGTATTTCTGTTACATAAAGGATTGATGCTATAACATTCAAAATGGCGGCTGTAGAATGGTTCCAGCAGCTTTAATGACTACGATCTAATGGATGGCGGTTACAAGAGTCAAAATAAAACACAACGGCTATAATACTTAAAATGGCGGTTGTAGAATAGTTCCAGCAGCTTGTATAGCTGTTTTATAAAGGATGACTGGATTGGTTCCAGCAGCTTGTGTATCTGTTATAAAAAGGATAGTGGCTGTAAGACTCCAAATGGCGGCTGTATAATGGTTCCAGCAGGTTGTTAAAAGGAAGGCGACTATAAGACTCAAAATGATTGCTGTAGAATGGTTCGTATTTCTGTTAGAATGGTTCCAGCAGGTCGTATTTCTGTTACATAAAGGATTGATGCTATAACATTCAAAATGGCGGCTGTAGAATGGTTCCAGCAGCTTTAATGACTACGATCTAAAGGATGGCGGTTATAAGAGTCAAAATAAAACACAACAGCTATAATACCTAAAATGGCGGTTGTAGTATAGTTCCAGCAGCTTGTATAGCTGTTTTATAAAGGATGACTGGATTGGTTCCAGCAGCTTGTGTATCTGTTATATAAAGGATAGTGGCTGTAAGACTCAAAATGGCGGCTGTATAATGGTTCCAGCACGTTGTATATCTGTTTTAAAAAGGATAGCGGCTATAAGATTCAAAATGGCGGCTGTAGAATAGTTCCAGCAGCTTGTATAGCTGTTATATAAAGGATGACGGGTATAAAATTCAAAATGGCGGTTGTAGAATGGTTCCAGTAACTTGTATAGCTGTCATATAAAGGATGACGGGATTGGTTCCAGCAGCTTGTGTATCTGTTATATAAAGGATAGTGGCTGTAATACTCAAAATGGCGGCTGTATAATGGTTCCAGCAGGTTGTTTATTTGATATATAAACGATGGCGGCTATAAGATTCAAAATGGCGGCTGTAGAATGGTTCCAGCAGCTTGTATTTCTGTTATATAAAGGATGACGGGTATAAGACTCAAAATGGCGGCTGTAGATCGGTTCCAGCAGGTTGTATACCTGTTATATAAAGGATGGTGGCTGTAAAACTCATAATGGCGGCTGTAGAATGGTTCCAGCAGGTTGTATATCTGTTATAAAAAGGATGGCGGCTATAAGTTTCAGCTTGTGGATCTTTTATATAAAGGATAGTGGCTGTTAGACTCAAAATGGCGGCTTTATAATGGTTCGAGCAGGTTGTATATCTGTTTTAAAAAGGATGGCGGCTATAAGATTCAAAATGGCGACTGTAGAATAGTTCCAGCAGCTTGTATAGCTGTTATATAAAGGATGGCGGCTATAAGATTCAAAATGGCGGCTGTACAATAGTTCCAGAAGCTTGTATAGCTGTTATATAAAGGATGACCGTTATAAGACTCAAAAGAGCGGCTCTAGAATAGTTCCAGCAGCTTTTATGGCTACGATATAAAGCGATATAAGGCTCATAATGGCGGCTGTAGAATGGTTCCAGCAGCTTGTATAGCTGGTATATAAAGGATGGCGGTTATAACACTTTAAATGGAGGCTGTAGAATGGTTCCAGCAGCTTGTTTTTCTCTTATATAAAGGATGGTGGCTATAACACTCGAAATGGCGGCTGGAGAATGGTTCCAACAGCTTTTATGGCTACGATATAAGGAATGGCGGCTATAAGACTCAAAATGGTTGCTGTAGAATGGTTCCAGTAGCTCGTATTTCTGTTACATAAAGGATTGATGCTGTAACACTCAAAATGGCGGCTGTATAATGGATCCAGCAGCTTGTATAGCTGTTATATAAAGGCTGACGGGTATAAGTCTCAAAATGGGGTCTGTAGCTGTCTGTTAGCTGTTGTATAATGAATGGCGGCTATAAGATTCAAAATGGCAGCTGTAGAAGAGTTCCAGCTGCTTGTATAGCTGTTTTATAAAGGATGACGGGATTGGTTCCAGCAGCTTGTGTATCTGTTATATAAAGGATAGTGGCTGTAAGACTCCAAATGGCGGCTGTATAATGGCTCCAGCAGGTTGTAAAAAGGATGGCAACTATAAGACTCAAAATGGTTGCTGTAGAATGGTTCCAGCAGTTATTATTTCTGTTACATAAAGGATTGATGCTATAACACTCAAAATGGCGGCAATGATTCCAGCAACTTGTATAGCTGTTTTCTAAAGGATGACGGGATTGGTTCCAGCAGCTTGTGTATCTGTTATATAAAGGATAGTGGCTGTAAGACTCAAAATGGCCGCTGTATTATGGTTCGAGCAGGTTGTATATCTGTTTTAAAAAGGATGGCGGCTATAAGATTCAAAATGGCGGCTGTACAATAGTTCCAGCAGCTTGTATAGCTGTTATATGAAGGATGACCGGTATAAGACTCAAAAGAGCGGCTCTAGAATAGTTCCAGCAGCTTTTATGGCTACGATATAAAGCATGGCAGCTATAAGACTCAAAATGGCTACTGTAGATTGATTCCAGCAGCTTGTATATCTGTTATATAAAGGATGGTGGCTGTAAGATTCAAAATGGCGGCTGTAGAATAGTTCCAGCAGCTTGTATAGCTGTTATATAAAGGATGGCGGCTATAAGATTCAAAATGGCGGTTGTAGAATGGTTCCAGCAACTTGTAAATCTGTCATATAAAGGATGGCGGGTATAAGACTGAAAATGGCGGCTGTAAGATTTAAAATGGCGGCTGTACAATAGTTCCAGCAGCTTGTATAGCTGTTATATAAAGCATGACCTGTATAAGACTCAAAAGAGCGGCTCTATAATAGTTCCAGCAGCTTTTATGGCTACGATATAAAGCATGGCAGCTATAAGACTCAAAATGGCTACCTTAGATTGATTCCAGCAGCTTGTATATCTGTTATATAAAGGATGGTGGCTGTAAGATTCAAAATGGCGGCTGTAGAATAGTTCCAGCAGCTTGTATAGCTGTTATATAAAGGACTGCGGCTATAAGATTCAAAATGGCGGTTGTAGAATGGTTCCAGCAACTTGTAAATCTGTCATATAAAGGATGGCGGGTATAAGACTGAAAATGGCGGCTGTAGAATGGTTCCAGCAGCTTTAATATCTGGGATATAATGGATGGCGGCTACAAGACTCAAAATGGCGGCTCTAGAATGGTTCCAGCAGGTTGTAAAGCAGTTAAATAAAGGATGGTGGCTTTAAGACTCATAATGGCGGCTGTAAAATGGTTCCAGCAGCTTGTATAGCTGGTATATAAAACATGGCGGTTATAACACTTAAATTGGCGGCTGTAGAATGGTTCCAGCAGCTTGTTTTTCTCTTATATAAAGGATGGTGGCTATAACACTCGAAATGGCGGTTGGAGAATGGTTCCAGCAGCTTTTATGGCTACGATATAAAGAATGGCAGCTCTAAGACTCAAAATGGTTGCTGTATAATGGTTCCAGCTGCTCGTATGTCTATTACATAAAGGATTGATGCTGTAACACTGAAAATGGCGGCTGTAGAATAGTTCCAGCAGCTAGTATAGCTGTTATATAAAGGAGGACGGGTATAAGTCTAAAAATGGGGTCTTTAGAATGGTTCCAGAAGCTAGTATATCTGTTATATAATGAATGGTGGCTGTAAGTCTCATAATGGCGGCTGTAGAATGGTTCCAGCAGCTTGTATAGCTGTTATATAAAGGTTGGCGGCTATAACACGCAAAATGGCGACTGCAGAATGGTTCCAGCAGCTTGTATTTCTGTTATATAAAGGATGGTGTCTATAACACTCGAAATGGCGGCTATAGAATGGTTCCACCAGCTTTAATGGCTTCGATATAAAGGAGGGGCTATAAGAATCAAAATGGCGGCTGTAGAATGGTTCCAACAGCTTGTATAACTGGCATATAAAGAAAGGCGGGTATAAGACTCAAAATGGCGGCTGTAGAATGGTTCCAACAGTTTGTATATCTGTTATAAAAAGAATGGTGGCTGTAAGACTCATAATGGCGGCTGTAGAATGGTTCCAACAGCTTGTATAACTGTCATATAAAGGATGACGGCTATAACACTTTAAATGGAGGCTGTAGAATGGTTCCAGCAGCTTGTTTTTCTCTTATATAAAGGATGGTGGCTATAACACTCGAAATGGCGGCTGGAGAATGGTTCCAGCAGCTTTTATGGCTCGATATAAGGAATGGCGGCTATAAGACTCAAAATGGTTGCTGTAGAATGGTTCCAGCAGCTCGTATTTCTGTTACATAAAGGATTGATGCTGTAACACTCAAAATGGCGGCTGTATAATGGATCCAGCAGCTTGTATAGCTGTTATATAAAGGATGACGGGTATAAGTCTCAAAATGGGGTCTGTAGCTGTCTGTTAGCTGTTGTAAAATGAATGGCGGCTATAAGATTCAAAATGGCAGCTGTAGAAGAGTTCCAGCTGCTTGTATAGCTGTTATATAAAGGATGACGGGATTGGTTCCAGCAGCTTGTGTATCTGTTATATAAAGGATAGTGGCTGTAAGACTCCAAATGGCGGCTGTATAATGGCTCCAGCAGGTTGTATTAAAAGGATGGCAACTATAAGACTCAAAATGGTTGCTGTAGAATGGTTTCAGCAGTTATTATTTCTGTTACATAAAGGATTGATGCTATAACACTCAAAATGGCGGCGATGATTCCAGCAACTTGTATAGCTGTTTTTCAAAGGATGACGGGATTGGTTCCAGCAGCTTGTGTATCTGTTATATAAAGGATAGTGGCTGTAAGACTCAAAATGGCCGCTGTATTATGGTTCGGGCAGGTTGTATATCTGTTTTAAAAAGGATGGCGGCTATAAGATTCAAAATGGCGGCTGTAGAATAGTTCCAGCAGCTTGTATAGCTGTTATATAAAGGATGGCGGATATAAGATTCAAAATGGCGGCTGTACAATAGTTCCAGCAGCTTTTATAGCTGTTATATAAAGCATGACCGGTATAAGACTCAAAAGAGCGGCTCTAGAATAGTTCCAGCAGCTTTTATGGCTACGATATAAAGCATGGCAGCTATAAGACTCAAAATGGCGACTGTAGATTGGTTCCAGCAGCTTGTATAGCTGTTATATAAGGGATGGTGGCTGTAAGATTCAAAATGGCGACTGTAGAATAGTTCCAGCAGGTTGTAAAGCAGTTATATAAAGGATGGTGGCTGTAAGGCTCATAATGGCGGCTGTAGAATGGTTCCAGCAACTTGTAAATCTGTCATATAAAGGATGGCGGGTATAAGACTGAAAATGGCGGCTGTTGAATGGTTTCAGCAGCTTTAATATCTACGATATAATGGATGGCGGCTACAAGACTCAAAATGGCGGCTGTAGAATGGATCCAGCAGGTTGTAAAGCAGTTATATAAAGGATGGTGGCTGTAAGGCTCATAATGGCGGCTGTAGAATGGTTCCACCAGCTTTAGTGGCTTCGATATAAAGGATGGCGACTATAAGAAGCAAAATGGCGGCTGTAGAATAGTTCCAGCAGCTTGTATAGCTGTTATATAAAGGATGGGGCTATAAGATTCAAAATGGCGGCTGTAGAATAGTTCCAGCAGCTTGTAAATCTGTCATATAAAGGATGGCGGGTATAAGACTGAAAATGGCGGCTGTAAGTCTCATAATAGCGGCTGTAGAATGGTTCCAGCAGCTTGTATAGCTGTTATATAAAGGATGACGGCTATAAGATTCAAAATAGCGGCTGTAGAATAGTTCCAGCAGGTTGTATATCTGTTATAAAAAGGATGGCTTTTATGGCTACGATATAAAGCATGGCAGCTATAAGACTCAAAATGGCGACTGTGGATTGGTTCCAGCAGCTTGTATATCTGTTATATAAAGGATGGGGCTATAAGATTCAAAATGGCGGCTGTAGAATAGTTCCAGCAGCTTGTATAGCTGTTATATAAAGGATGGGGCTATAAGATTCAAAATGGCGGCTGTAGAATAGTTCCAGCAGCTTGTATAGCTGTTATATAAAGGATGGCGGCTATAAGATTCAAAATGGCGGCTGTACAATAGTTCCAGCAGCTTGTATAGCTGTTATATAAGGATGACCGGTATAAGACTCAAAAGAGCGGCTCTAGAATAGTTCCAGCAGCTTTTATGGCTACGATGTAAAGCATGGCAGCTATAAGGCTCAAAATGGCTACTGTAGATTGGTTCCAGCAGCTTGTATATCTGTTATATAAAGGATGGTGGCTGTAAGATTCAAAATGGCGGCTGTAGAATAGTTCCAGCAGTTTGTATAGCTGTTATATAAAGGATGGCGGCTATAAGATTCAAAATGGCGGTTGTAGAATGGTTCCAGCAACTTGTAAATCTGTCATATAAAGGATGGCGGGTATAAGACTGAAAATGGCGGCTGTAAGTCTCATAATAGCGGCTGTAGAATGGTTCCAGCAGCTTGTATAGCTGTCATATAAAGGATTACCGGTATTAGACCCAAAAGAGCGGCTCTATAATAGTTCCAGCAGCTTTTATGGCTACGATATAAAGCATGGCAGCTATAAGACTCAAAATGGCGACTGAAGATTGGTTCCAGCAGCTTGTATATCTGTTATATAAAGGATGGTGGCTGTAAGATTCAAAATGGCGGCTGTAGAATAGTTCCAGCAGCTTATATAGCTGTTATATAAAGGATTGCGGCTATAAGATTCAAAATAGCGGTTTTAGAATGGTTACAGCAACTTGTCAATCTGTCATATAAAGAATGGCGGTTATAACACTTAAAATGGCGGCTGTAGAATGGTTCCAGCAGCTTGTTTTTCTCTTATATAAAGGATGGTGGCTATAACACTCGAAATGGCGGTTGGAGAATGGTTCCAGCAGCTTTTATGGCTACGATATAAAGAATGGCAGCTATAAGACTTAAAATGGTTGCTGTAGAATGGTTCCAGCTGCTCGTATGTCTATTACATAAAGGATTGATGCTGTAACACTGAAAATGGCGGCTGTAGAATAGTTCCAGCAGCTTGTATAGCTGTTATATAAAGGAGGACGGGTATAAGTCTAAAAATGGGTTCTGTAGAATGGTTCCAGCAGCTAGTATATCTGTTATATAATGAATGGTGGCTGTAAGTCTCATAATGGCGGCTGTAGAATGGTTCCAGCAGCTTGTATAGCTGTTATATAAAGGTTGGCGGCTATAACACGCAAAATGGCGACTGTAGAATGGTTCCAGCAGCTTGTATTTCTGTTATATAAAGGATGGTGTCTATAACACTCGAAATGGCGGCTATAGAATGGTTCCACCAACTTTAATGGCTTCGATATAAAGGACTATAAGAATCAAAATGGCGGCTGTAGAATGGTTCCAGCAGCTTGTATAAGTGTCATATGAAGGAAGGCGGGTATAAGGCTTAAAATGGCGGCTGTAGAATGGTTCCAACAGCTTGTATAACTGTCATATAAAGGAAGGCGGGTATAAGACTCAAAATGGCGGCTGTAGAATGGTTCCAACAGCTTGTATATCTGTTATAAAAAGAATGGTGGCTGTAAGACTCATAATGGCGGCTGTAGAATGGTTCCAGCAGCATGTATAGCTGTTATATAAAGGATGACGGCTATAACACTCAAAATGGCGGCTGTAGAATGGTTCCAGCAGCTTGTATAGCTGTTATATAAAAGATGGTGGCTTTAACACTCGAAATGGCAGCTGTAAAATGGTTCCAGCAGCTTTTATAGCTGTTATATAAGGGTCACGGGTATAAGACTCATAATGGCGGCTGTAGAATGGTTCCAGCAGCTTGTATGGCAGCTTTATTGGCTACGATATAAAGGATGGCGTATAGCTGTTATATAGCTGTTATATAAAGGATGGCGGCTATAAGATTCAAAATGGCGGCTGTACAATAGTTCCAGCAGCTTGTATAGCTGTTATATAAAGGATGACCGGTATAAGACTCAAAAGAGAGGCTCTAGAATAGTTCCAGCAGCTTTTATGGCTACGATGTAAAGCATGGCAGCTATAAGTCTCAAAATGGCGACTGTAAATTGGTTCCAGCAGCTTGTATATCTGTTATAAAAAGGATGGCGGCTATAACACTCGAAATGGCAGCTGTAAAATGGTTCCAGAAACTTGTATAGCTGTCATATAAAGAATGGCGGGTATAAGACTGAAAATGGCGGCTGTAGAATGGTTGCAGCAGCTTGTATAGCTGTTATATAAAGAATGGGGCTATAACACTCAAAATGACGGTTGTAGAATGGTTCCAGAAACTTGTATAACTGTCATATAAAGGAAGACGAGTATAAGACTCAAAATGGCGGCTGTAGAATGGTTCCAACAGCTTGTATAACTGTCATATAAAGGAAGGCGGGTATAAGACTCAAAATGAAGGCTGTTGAATGGTTCCAGAAACTTGTATAGCTGTCATATAAAGAATGGCGGGTAAAAGACTGAAAATGGCGGCTGTAGAATGGTTCCAGCAGCTTTAATGGCTACGATATAAAGGATGGCGGATACAAGACTCAAAATGCCGGCTGTAGAATGGTTCCAGCAGCTTTTATAGCTGGTATATAAGGGATTAGCAGACGTTGACGATACTATGCGCAGTACGTTCAAATGGCCCCTACGACACGAGGACAAAGCCTGTTACGCGCGAGCCCAAGCAGATGACTGCCCACCTCCCACCCGACCGACTGAGGGGTGCAGCCGTATAACGCACGGCACGAATCGCGAGGACAAATACACAATAGAAAAAACAGACAAACAAATAACTAAATAATACTATAGCTATCTCTTAACTAAATGGGATAGGATAGAAGTTTTAATCATGTTTATAGAAAACTCTGAACCGATTACAGGGAATAGAAGGTTGTAATCAGAGCAGAGGACCCTAAAAGGTTCATGCAGGGCATAGTTAGAAGAACAACGACTTAGGGATAAAGGAATCAAAGGATGTCTACTCCGTATACATGGTACCGACAGATTTACCCGAGCTAATAACTCAGGAGAGTCGATATCACCAATTAGGAGCTTGTGCATAAAAATAACACCAAGCATAATTCTACGGTTAGTTACGGAAGGAAGGTTAATCAAGAGAAGTCTACTAGAATACGAAGGCAAATTGACATTCCGATTCCACCTTAAGCCACGAAGAGCAAATAGCAAGAACGGCTTTTGAACGGATTCAAGTCGAATCTGGTGCGACTCATATTGAGGTGACCAAATGCAAGATCCATACTCTTAAATAGGACGGACAAGCGAAGTAAAAAGTACTTTAGTTGTATAGGGGTCATCAAATTCTTTTGACCATCTTTTAATGAAACCCAGGACACTCATGGCCTTTGCGACCGTGGTGGAAATATGGGTGTTAAAATTTAACTTATGGTCCATAAGTACGCCCAAATCATTCATATTATTTAGACGTTCTAAAGGACTGTTGTTTAGAAAATAAGTGACCAGTTGAGGAGAGTTACGAAAAAAGTCATTACCTTACATTTGGTATTGTTAGTAAATTAAACTGGCACCAGGATTGAAAGTTTTTAAGATCAGCTTGTAGCCGACTAAATGAATCTATATCTTTATAAGTAAGACAAAGCTTGACATCGTCAGCATACATAAGCACACGCGAATGAACAATGACTGATGGAAGATCGTTAATGAACAGTGTGAAAAGCAGAGGGCCAAGATGACTACCTTGAGGTACACCAGAAGTCACAGGAATGCAATCTGAAAAAGAAGACTTAAAAAGTACCTTCTGTTTTCTATTTGTTAAATATTCTCGAACCCAAGAAAGGAAAAGGGGTGGAAACCCAATGTCGCTCAGCTTAGAAAGTAATAGGGTATGATTAACGGAATCAAAGGCTTTGCTGAAGTCAGTGATTAATTATTGATGTAAATTCTAAAAGGTTAGTGGTTGTAGATCTACGTTTCACAAACCCATGTTGGGATGGCGAGATAATAGAGCTGCAAAAATGTTGCAATTGAGAAGTTATAATTTTCTCAAAAGCTTTCGGAATAGCGGACAATTTTGAGATACCCCTATAGTTAGAGGCTTCGGACTTTTTGCCATTTTTATGCAGAGGAATGATATACGACTCCTTCCAAATAGATGGAAAAGAGGAAGATTCGACAGACAATAGAAACAATTTTAAAATGGGTTTACATAATGCGTTTGCACAGAACCTGAGTACACATCCAGGAAGACCATCTGGCCCCGGAGAATAAACAGGTTTAACTAATTTAAGTTCTCTAACTTTCATCAAACACTGGATTGAAAATGCAATTAGCCTTTTCTAAATGATAAGGATACGGACTTGCTCTATATTCCGTTGAGGAATAAGTTGTTTTGAAAAAATTTAAAAAAATTTTTATTTTGAAAAGACAAAAAGATGGGTGCACAGAGGTCTTTCGTTTAGAATTGACAAAATTATAAAATTGTTTAGGGTCAGAAGAAAACTGAAGCTTACACCGCTGAAGATAATTCTTATAGCATTGTGTATTAAGCATCATGAATTTTGAACGTGCGGCTGTATACAGAGCATAATCTGATGACGTGTTTTTTTAAACTTCTTATAATATCGTGTCTTCACATTTTTCAAATTGGATAACTCACGAGAGAACCAGGGAGGTTTGTTAAGCCGCTCCTGCCTACCAAGAGGCACACAAATATCAAAGAGTGAATTCAGAGTATCATAAAAGAAGCGAATAGCTGAGTTCATATCTCTACAATTGTACAGATAAGACCAATCGGTAGTAGTAATGTTTTTATTAAGGCTGTCAAAGTCAGTCTTACGAAAGCACCTAGTTAGAGGTAACTGATTTGAACCAAGTAATGGTGAAAGCAAGGGCAGATCAATTTTTAAATTTAATGTAGGATGAAATTTGTCTTCTGGAAGAACAAATGGGTCGATCCTAGAAACCTCACAATAAGAAGAATCCAATACAAAAATAAGATCTAACAATTTTCCATTAGAATTTAAGACAGGATTGACTTGGGATAAAGATAAGCCTAGAAGGCCATCAATAAAGTCATGTGACACAGAGGGCAGCAACATGGTAGATTCATCTGTTAGTGACCATGCTAGAGCAGGTAAATTAAAATCACCTACAACTACAACCTACACCTACAATGGTGGAATATAGGAACAAGTAATGAAAGCATTAAAAGATTTAAAATTTACTTTAACACCGACAAACTCAATCTCCTGGGTACTAGAAAATTGAATCATTTCAGATGATAAAGCAGCATTAACAGCTATCAGAACACCACCACCTATGCGAGAAATCCGGTCACGTCTGAATATGGAAAAGTTTGTGGAAAACACCGATGCATCAGCAATATCAGGTCTCTGTAAAAGCTAGAATGTTATGCTCAAAAGAAAGACTATCTACATAGAGATTAAGAAGTTTGGATTTCAGTCCTCTGACGTTCTGGTAACCCAGGTTAAGGGACGAAGCTAGTTTTTTGACACACCAGCAGATGCTGATGTGGCAGGAATAGTATTAGTTGTTGTTGTTGGCAAGCGAATCGGTTGCCGATGTTTCTTTCTTACAGTATATTCCTTAACTATTATATGTTTCGGCCAAAAATCATCTCGACATATAGTGTCGAAGATATTGGCAGAAACACTAATTTTAAAGGACGAAATGTCCCGAGAATAAGAAAATTTAAACTTCTCCACCGCAATATTCGAGACGTTAACTTTCTTACGAATATAGGCTATTACATCATCAGAAGTGACAAGAGGGTCTAGCCTAGAAACAAATATATGTTTCTTTGGTGATATGCCAACGAGAGGCCGCGGTTCCGAAGCGTCAGCCGTAGCAGTAATGTTGGACGAGTCACCCACTGCAGCAGTCAACTTGTTTACGGGGCCCTCGATACTTTTAGAACTATCGGCAATTTCCATTGCAATGGGTAATTGCCCGGACACATCGGACACTACAATAGGCATCGTTTTAACGAGATCATTCCCAGGTGATACCGGTAATTCCTTACTAATAGCATTCACAACCGGGCTCTTAAACGATACCAACTGCTGAACATTAGGAGTAGACGGTGCATGAGACCGGTCGGGGACGATAAGAGACGCTGGTGGATCTACAGATACTGAAACACCCCAAGGACTGGTCCTTTTACGTTTCGGAGACTCATTCATAAGCGATAAACTCCTGAACTGAGTCTCCACCGCAGTAAACTCCGCTTGGAGTTTATTAAAACCTGCCCTTAAAGTGTCAAAACTATCTCTAGTCCGCCTCATGAAAGAGCGCATCTCATTCTCGACCTCCTGGCAAGCATCACATCCATATTTTAAGCCACCGCCTTTAGCAATAGACTCCTTGATTCTGCCTGTGTAACCTGCACACTTAACGTGAACCGCATTGTCACACAGCCAACAAAGAATATAATCATGGGAGTCAACCGCATTAGTGGCAACTATGCAATTATTTTTCGAGCAGACAACCATTTTATCAAAAATTAATTAATTTAATTAAAAAAGGAAATACAAAAAAATAAAAATTCTAAAGGTTAAAAATCTGTGTATAAGAATATACTAACCAGTTCTGACACAAGGGTTAATGTGCAGAGTAAGCCTTCACAACTGAAGAAAAGATATTACCAAAATACACAAAAACAAAAACACGTATCGCAGAGTCGCGGGTAGGCAAAAGACGAGAGCGCAAATCAAACAAGAATAGGAAAGAGCGGGAGAGCGCGTCAAATTGAACACATGCAACAACAATTTGTACGCAAGAGCGCGATAGTTAGTTACAACAGTAAAGACACAAAAGCAAAAGAGATTAGCAAAACAACAACACCGATAATGCAAGTAATTGTTGTAAGTTAAATTTATGTACATATATTGAAACAAAAAGCACAAAAGTGACAGAAAGAAATCACGGAATGAAAAAGCAATTTGAATGTTAAAATTAAATCGATAATGAGTTTAAAAGTTAAAGAAAAGTTATTAATCACGAGAAACAAATAAAATTTGATAAGCGGAAAAAAAACACGTCCGTCGTCTGCAACGAGTGAAAGTGTTAACCATGACGGCTATAACACTTAAAATGACGGCTGTAGAATAGTTCCAGCAGCTGTTATATAAAGGATGACGGGTATAAGTCTCAAAATGTGGTCTGTAGAATACTTCCAGCAGATTTTATGGCTACGATATAAAGGATAACAGCTATAAGACTCAAAATGGCGGCTGTAGAATGTTTCCAGCAGGTTGTATATCTGTTATATAAAGGATGGGGGCTGTAAGACTCATAATGGCGGCTGTAGAATAGTTCCAGCAGCTTGTATAGCTGTCCTATAAAGGATGACCGGTAAAAGACTTAAAAGAGCGGCTCTAGAATAGTTCCAGCAGCTTTTATAGGTACGATATAAAGCATGGCAGCTATAAGACTCAAAATGGAGGCTGTAGAATGGTTTCAGAAACTTGTATAGCAGTCATATAAAGGATGGCGGGTATAAGACAGAAAATGGCGGTTGTAGAATGGTGGCGGCTACAAGACTCAAAATGGCGGCTGTAGAATGGTTGCAAAGCAGTTATAGAAAGGATGGTGGCTGTAAGACTCATAATGGCGGCTGTAGAATGGTTCCAGCAGCTTGTATAGCTGGTATATAAGGGATGGCGGCTATAACACTTAAAATGGCGGCTGTAGAAGCTGGCGGCTTCTTTTTCTCTTACATAAAGGATGGTGGCTATAACACTCGCAATGGCGCCTGGAGAATGGTTCCAGCAGCTTTTATGGCTACGATATAAAGAATGCCGGCTATAAGACTCAAAACGGCGCCTGTAGAATGGTTCCAGCAGCTTGTATAGCTGTTATATAAAGGATGGCGGCTATAACACTCAAAATGGCGACTGTAGAATAGTGCCAGAAGCTTGTATATCTGTAATATAAAGGATGGCGGCTGTAGAATGGTTCCAGCAGGTTGTATATCTGTTATGTAAAGGATGGTGGCTGTAGAATCGTTCCAGCAGGTTGGTTAGCTGTTATATAAAGAATGGCGGCTATAAGATTCAAAATGGCAGCTGTAGAACAGTTCCAGCAGCTTGCATAGCTGTTATATAAAGGATGACGGGATTGGTTCCAGCAACTTGTATATAAGACTGAAAATGGCGGCTGTAGAATGGTTTCAGCAGCTTTAATATCTACGATAAATTGGATGGCGGCTACAAGACTCAAAATGGCGGCTGTAGAATGGTTTCAGAAGGTTTCAAAGCAGTTATAGAAAGGATGGTGGCTATAAGACTCAAAACTGTAGAATGGTTCCAGCAACTCGTATTTCTCTTATATAATGGAAAGTGGCTATAGCACTCAAAATGGCGGCTGTAGAATGATTCCAGCAGCTTGTATATCTGTTATAAAAAGGATGGCGGCTAAAGGATTTAACATGGCGTCTCTAGAATAGTTCCAGCAGCTTGGTTAGCTGTTGCATAAAGAATGGCGGCTATAAGATTCAAAATGGCAGCTGTAGAACAGTTCCAGCAGCTTGAATAGCTGTTATATAAAGGATGACGGGATTGGTTCCAGCAGCTTGTGTATCTGTTATATAAAGGATAGTGGCTGTAAGACTCCAAATGGCGGCTGTATAATGGTTCCAGCAGGTTGTTAAAAGGATGGCGACTATAAGACTCAAAATGATTGCTGTAGAATGGTTCCAGCAGGTCGTATTTCTGTTACATAAAGGATTGATGCTATAACACTCAAAATGGCGGCTGTAGAATGGTTCCAGCAGCTTTAATGACTACGATCTAAAGGATGGCGGTTATAGGAGTCAAAATAAAACACAACGGCTATAATACTTAAAATGGCGGTTGTATAATAATTCCAGCAGCTTGTATAGCTGTTATATAAAGGATGGGGGCTATAAGATTCAAAATGGCGGCTGTAGAATAGTTCCAGCAGCTTGTATAGCTGTTTTATAAAGGATGACTGGATTGGTTCCCGCAGCTTGTGTATCTGTTATATAAAGGATGGCGGCTAAATGATTTAAAATGGCGTCTTTAGAATAGTTCCAGCAGCTTGGTTAGCTGTTGCATAAAGAATGGCGGCTATAAGATTCAAAATGGCAGCTGTAGAACAGTTCCAGCAGCTTGAATAGCTGTTATATAAAGGATGACGGGATTGGTTCCAGCAGCTTGTGTATCTGTTATATAAAGGATAGTGGCTGTAAGACTCCAAATGGCGGCTGTATAATGGTTCCAGCAGGTTGTTAAAAGGATGGCGAATATAAGACTCAAAATGATTGCTGTAGAATGGTTCCAGCAGGTCGTATTTCTGTTACATAAAGGATTGATGCTATAACACTCAAAATGGCGGCTGTAGAATGGTTCCAGCAGCTTTAATGACTACGATCTAAAGGATGGCGGTTATAAGAGTCAAAATAAAACACAACGGCTATAATACTTAAAATGGCGGTTGTATAATAATTCCAGCAGCTTGTATAGCTGTTATATAAAGGATGGGGGCTATAAGATTCAAAATGGCGGCTGTAGAATAGTTTCAGCAGCTTGTATAGCTGTTTTATAAAGGATGACTGGATTGGTTCCCGCAGCTTGTGTATCTGTTATATAAAGGATAGTGGCTGTAAGACTCTAAATGGCGGCTGTATAATGGTTTCAGCAGGTTGTTAAAAGGATGGCGACTATAAGACTCAAAATGATTGCTGTAGAATGGTTCCAGCAGGTCGTATTTCTGTTACATAAAGGATTGATGCTATAACATTCAAAATGGCGGCTGTAGAATGGTTCCAGCAGCTTTAATGACTACGATCTAATGGATGGCGGTTACAAGAGTCAAAATAAAACACAACGGCTATAATACTTAAAATGGCGGTTGTAGAATAGTTCCAGCAGCTTGTATAGCTGTTTTATAAAGGATGACTGGATTGGTTCCAGCAGCTTGTGTATCTGTTATAAAAAGGATAGTGGCTGTAAGACTCCAAATGGCGGCTGTATAATGGTTCCAGCAGGTTGTTAAAAGGAAGGCGACTATAAGACTCAAAATGATTGCTGTAGAATGGTTCGTATTTCTGTTAGAATGGTTCCAGCAGGTCGTATTTCTGTTACATAAAGGATTGATGCTATAACATTCAAAATGGCGGCTGTAGAATGGTTCCAGCAGCTTTAATGACTACGATCTAAAGGATGGCGGTTATAAGAGTCAAAATAAAACACAACAGCTATAATACCTAAAATGGCGGTTGTAGTATAGTTCCAGCAGCTTGTATAGCTGTTTTATAAAGGATGACTGGATTGGTTCCAGCAGCTTGTGTATCTGTTATATAAAGGATAGTGGCTGTAAGACTCAAAATGGCGGCTGTATAATGGTTCCAGCACGTTGTATATCTGTTTTAAAAAGGATAGCGGCTATAAGATTCAAAATGGCGGCTGTAGAATAGTTCCAGCAGCTTGTATAGCTGTTATATAAAGGATGACGGGTATAAAATTCAAAATGGCGGTTGTAGAATGGTTCCAGTAACTTGTATAGCTGTCATATAAAGGATGACGGGATTGGTTCCAGCAGCTTGTGTATCTGTTATATAAAGGATAGTGGCTGTAATACTCAAAATGGCGGCTGTATAATGGTTCCAGCAGGTTGTTTATTTGATATATAAACGATGGCGGCTATAAGATTCAAAATGGCGGCTGTAGAATGGTTCCAGCAGCTTGTATTTCTGTTATATAAAGGATGACGGGTATAAGACTCAAAATGGCGGCTGTAGATCGGTACCAGCAGGTTGTATACCTGTTATATAAAGGATGGTGGCTGTAAAACTCATAATGGCGGCTGTAGAATGGTTCCAGCAGGTTGTATATCTGTTATAAAAAGGATGGCGGCTATAAGTTTCAGCTTGTGGATCTTTTATATAAAGGATAGTGGCTGTTAGACTCAAAATGGCGGCTTTATAATGGTTCGAGCAGGTTGTATATCTGTTTTAAAAAGGATGGCGGCTATAAGATTCAAAATGGCGACTGTAGAATAGTTCCAGCAGCTTGTATAGCTGTTATATAAAGGATGGCGGCTATAAGATTCAAAATGGCGGCTGTACAATAGTTCCAGAAGCTTGTATAGCTGTTATATAAAGGATGACCGTTATAAGACTCAAAAGAGCGGCTCTAGAATAGTTCCAGCAGCTTTTATGGCTACGATATAAAGCGATATAAGGCTCATAATCCTTTAGCAGCTTGTATAGCTGGTATATAAAGGATGGCGGTTATAACACTTTAAATGGAGGCTGTAGAATGGTTCCAGCAGCTTTTTTTTCTCTTATATAAAGGATGGTGGCTATAACACTCGAAATGGCGGCTGGAGAATGGTTCCAACAGCTTTTATGGCTACGATATAAGGAATGGCGGCTATAAGACTCAAAATGGTTGCTGTAGAATGGTTCCAGTAGCTCGTATTTCTGTTACATAAAGGATTGATGCTGTAACACTCAAAATGGCGGCTGTATAATGGATCCAGCAGCTTGTATAGCTGTTATATAAAGGCTGACGGGTATAAGTCTCAAAATGGGGTCTGTAGCTGTCTGTTAGCTGTTGTATAATGAATGGCGGCTATAAGATTCAAAATGGCAGCTGTAGAAGAGTTCCAGCTGCTTGTATAGCTGTTTTATAAAGGATGACGGGATTGGTTCCAGCAGCTTGTGTATCTGTTATATAAAGGATAGTGGCTGTAAGACTCCAAATGGCGGCTGTATAATGGCTCCAGCAGGTTGTAAAAAGGATGGCAACTATAAGACTCAAAATGGTTGCTGTAGAATGGTTCCAGCAGTTATTATTTCTGTTACATAAAGGATTGATGCTATAACACTCAAAATGGCGGCAATGATTCCAGCAACTCAAAATGGCCGCTGTATTATGGTTCGAGCAGGTTGTCTGTTTTAAAAAGGATGGCGGCTATAAGATTCAAAATGGCGGCTGTACAATAGTTCCAGCAGCTTGTATAGCTGTTATATGAAGGATGACCGGTATAAGACTCAAAAGAGCGGCTCTAGAATAGTTCCAGCAGCTTTTATGGCTACGATATAAAGCATGGCAGCTATAAGACTCAAAATGGCTACTGTAGATTGATTCCAGCAGCTTGTATATCTGTTATATAAAGGATGGTGGCTGTAAGATTCAAAATGGCGGCTGTAGAATTGTTCCAGCAGTTTGTATAGCTGTTATATAAAGGATGGCGGCTATAAGATTCAAAATGGCGGTTGTAGAATGGTTCCAGCAACTTGTAAATCTGTCATATAAAGGATGGCGGGTATAAGACTGAAAATGGCGGCTGTAAGATTTAAAATGGCGGCTGTACAATAGTTCCAGCAGCTTGTATAGCTGTTATATAAAGCATGACCTGTATAAGACTCAAAAGAGCGGCTCTATAATAGTTCCAGCAGCTTTTATGGCTACGATATAAAGCATGGCAGCTATAAGACTCAAAATGGCTACCTTAGATTGATTCCAGCAGCTTGTATATCTGTTATATAAAGGATGGTGGCTGTAAGATTCAAAATGGCGGCTGTAGAATAGTTCCAGCAGCTTGTATAGCTGTTATATAAAGGATTGCGGCTATAAGATTCAAAATGGCGGTTGTAGAATGGTTCCAGCAACTTGTAAATCTGTCATATAAAGGATGGCGGGTATAAGACTGAAAATGGCGGCTGTAGAATGGTTCTTTAATATCTGGGATATAATGGATGGCGGCTACAAGACTCAAAATGGCGGCTCTAGAATGGTTCCAGCAGGTTGTAAAGCAGTTAAATAAAGGATGGTGGCTTTAAGACTCATAATGGCGGCTGTAAAATGGTTCCAGCAGCTTGTATAGCTGGTATATAAAACATGGCGGTTATAACACTTAAAATGGCGGCTGTAGAATGGTTCCAGCAGCTTGTTTTTCTCTTATATAAAGGATGGTGGCTATAACACTCGAAATGGCGGTTGGAGAATGGTTCCAGCAGCTTTTATGGCTACGATATAAAGAATGGCAGCTCTAAGACTCAAAATGGTTGCTGTATAATGGTTCCAGCTGCTCGTATGTCTATTACATAAAGGATTGATGCTGTAACACTGAAAATGGCGGCTGTAGAATAGTTCCAGCAGCTAGTATAGCTGTTATATAAAGGAGGACGGGTATAAGTCTAAAAATGGGGTCTTTAGAATGGTTCCAGAAGCTAGTATATCTGTTATATAATGAATGGTGGCTGTAAGTCTCATAATGGCGGCTGTAGAATGGTTCCAGCAGCTTGTATAGCTGTTATATAAAGGTTGGCGGCTATAACACGCAAAATGGCGACTGCAGAATGGTTCCAGCAGCTTGTATTTCTGTTATATAAAGGATGGTGTCTATAACACTCGAAATGGCGGCTATAGAATGGTTCCACCAGCTTTAATGGCTTCGATATAAAGGACTATAAGAATCAAAATGGCGGCTGTAGAATGGTTCCAACAGCTTGTATAACTGGCATATAAAGAAAGGCGGGTATAAGACTCAAAATGGCGGCTGTAGAATGGTTCCAACAGTTTGTATATCTGTTATAAAAAGAATGGTGGCTGTAAGACTCATAATGGCGGCTGTAGAATGGTTCCAACAGCTTGTATAACTGTCATATAAAGGATGACGGCTATAACACTTTAAATGGAGGCTGTAGAATGGTTCCAGCAGCTTGTTTTTCTCTTATATAAAGGATGGTGGCTATAACACTCGAAATGGCGGCTGGAGAATGGTTCCAGCAGCTTTTATGGCTACGATATAAGGAATGGCGGCTATAAGACTCAAAATGGTTGCTGTAGAATGGTTCCAGCAGCTCGTATTTCTGTTACATAAAGGATTGATGCTGTAACACTCAAAATGGCGGCTGTATAATGGATCCAGCAGCTTGTATAGCTGTTATATAAAGGATGACGGGTATAAGTCTCAAAATGGGGTCTGTAGCTGTCTGTTAGCTGTTGTAAAATGAATGGCGGCTATAAGATTCAAAATGGCAGCTGTAGAAGAGTTCCAGCTGCTTGTATAGCTGTTATATAAAGGATGACGGGATTGGTTCCAGCAGCTTGTGTATCTGTTATATAAAGGATAGTGGCTGTAAGACTCCAAATGGCGGCTGTATAATGGCTCCAGCAGGTTGTAAAAAGGATGGCAACTATAAGACTCAAAATGGTTGCTGTAGAATGGTTTCAGCAGTTATTATTTCTGTTACATAAAGGATTGATGCTATAACACTCAAAATGGCGGCAATGATTCCAGCAACTTGTATAGCTGTTTTTCAAAGGATGACGGGATTGGTTCCAGCAGCTTGTGTATCTGTTATATAAAGGATAGTGGCTGTAAGACTCAAAATGGCCGCTGTATTATGGTTCGGGCAGGTTGTCTGTTTTAAAAAGGATGGCGGCTATAAGATTCAAAATGGCGGCTGTAGAATAGTTCCAGCAGCTTGTATAGCTGTTATATAAAGGATGGCGGATATAAGATTCAAAATGGCGGCTGTACAATAGTTCCAGCAGCTTTTATAGCTGTTATATAAAGCATGACCTGTATAAGACTCAAAAGAGCGGCTCTAGAATAGTTCCAGCAGCTTTTATGGCTACGATAAAAAGCATGGCAGCTATAAGATTCAAAATGGCGACTGTAGATTGGTTCCAGCAGCTTGTATACCTGTTATATAAGGGATGGCGGCTGTAAGATTCAAAATGGCGAGTGTAGAATAGTTCCAGCAGGTTGTAAAGCAGTTATATAAAGGATGGTGGCTGTAAGGCTCATAATGGCGGCTGTAGAATGGTTCCAGCAACTTGTAAATCTGTCATATAAAGGATGGCGGGTATAAGACTGAAAATGGCGGCTGTTGAATGGTTTCAGCAGCTTTAATATCTACGATATAATGGATGGCGGCTACAAGACTCAAAATGGCGGCTGTAGAATGGATCCAGCAGGTTGTAAAGCAGTTATATAAAGGATGGTGGCTGTAAGGCTCATAATGGCGGCTGTAGAATGGTTCCACCAGCTTTAGTGGCTTCGATATAAAGGATGGCGACTATAAGAAGCAAAATGGCGGCTGTAGAATAGTTCCAGCAGCTTGTATAGCTGTTATATAAAGGATGGGGCTATAAGATTCAAAATGGCGGCTGTAGAATAGTTCCAGCAGCTTGTAAATCTGTCATATAAAGGATGGCGGGTATAAGACTGAAAATGGCGGCTGTAAGTCTCATAATAGCGGCTGTAGAATGGTTCCAGCAGCTTGTATAGCTGTTATATAAAGGATGACGGCTATAAGATTCAAAATAGCGGCTGTAGAATAGTTCCAGCAGGTTGTATATCTGTTATAAAAAGGATGGCTTTTATGGCTACGATATAAAGCATGGCAGCTATAAGACTCAAAATGGCGACTGTGGATTGGTTCCAGCAGCTTGTATATCTGTTATATAAAGGATGGGGCTATAAGATTCAAAATGGCGGCTGTAGAATAGTTCCAGCAGCTTGTATAGCTGTTATATAAAGGATGGGGCTATAAGATTCAAAATGGCGGCTGTAGAATAGTTCCAGCAGCTTGTATAGCTGTTATATAAAGGATGGCGGCTATAAGATTCAAAATGGCGGCTGTACAATAGTTCCAGCAGCTTGTATAGCTGTTATATAAGGATGACCGGTATAAGACTCAAAAGAGCGGCTCTAGAATAGTTCCAGCAGCTTTTATGGCTACGATGTAAAGCATGGCAGCTATAAGGCTCAAAATGGCTACTGTAGATTGGTTCCAGCAGCTTGTAAATCTGTTATATAAAGGATGGTGGCTGTAAGATTCAAAATGGCGGCTGTAGAATAGTTCCAGCAGTTTGTATAGCTGTTATATAAAGGATGGCGGCTATAAGATTCAAAATGGCGGTTGTAGAATGGTTCCAGCAACTTGTAAATCTGTCATATAAAGGATGGCGGGTATAAGACTGAAAATGGCGGCTGTAAGTCTCATAATAGCGGCTGTAGAATGGTTCCAGCAGCTTGTATAGCTGTCATATAAAGGATTACCGGTATTAGACCCAAAAGAGCGGCTCTATAATAGTTCCAGCAGCTTTTATGGCTACGATATAAAGCATGGCAGCTATAAGACTCAAAATGGCGACTGAAGATTGGTTCCAGCAGCTTGTATATCTGTTATATAAAGGATGGTGGCTGTAAGATTAAAAATGGCGGCTGTAGAATAGTTCCAGCAGCTTATATAGCTGTTATATAAAGGATTGCGGCTATAAGATTCAAAATAGCGGTTTTAGAATGGTTACAGCAACTTGTCAATCTGTCATATAAAGAATGGCGGTTATAACACTTAAAATGGCGGCTGTAGAATGGTTCCAGCAGCTTGTTTTTCTCTTATATAAAGGATGGTGGCTATAACACTCGAAATGGCGGTTGGAGAATGGTTCCAGCAGCTTTTATGGCTACGATATAAAGAATGGCAGCTATAAGACTTAAAATGGTTGCTGTAGAATGGTTCCAGCTGCTCGTGTGTCTATTACATAAAGGATTGATGCTGTAACACTGAAAATGGCGGCTGTAGAATAGTTCCAGCAGCTTGTATAGCTGTTATATAAAGGAGGACGGGTATAAGTCTAAAAATGGGTTCTGTAGAATGGTTCCAGCAGCTAGTATATCTGTTATATAATGAATGGTGGCTGTAAGTCTCATAATGGCGGCTGTAGAATGGTTCCAGCAGCTTGTATAGCTGTTATATAAAGGTTGGCGGCTATAACACGCAAAATGGCGACTGTAGAATGGTTCCAGCAGCTTGTATTTCTGTTATATAAAGGATGGTGTCTATAACACTCGAAATGGCGGCTATAGAATGGTTCCACCAACTTTAATGGCTTCGATATAAAGGACTATAAGAATCAAAATGGCGGCTGTAGAATGGTTCCAGCAGCTTGTATAAGTGTCATATAAAAAGGAAGGCGGGTATAAGGCTTAAAATGGCGGCTGTAGAATGGTTCCAACAGCTTGTATAACTGTCATATAAAGGAAGGCGGGTATAAGACTCAAAATGGCGGCTGTAGAATGGTTCCAACAGCTTGTATATCTGTTATAAAAAGAATGGTGGCTGTAAGACTCATAATGGCGGCTGTAGAATGGTTCCAGCAGCATGTATAGCTGTTATATAAAGGATGACGGCTATAACACTCAAAATGGCGGCTGTAGAATGGTTCCAGCAGCTTGTATAGCTGTTATATAAAAGATGGTGGCTTTAACACTCGAAATGGCAGCTGTAAATGGTTCCAGCAGCTTTTATAGCTGTTATATAAGGGTCACGGGTATAAGACTCATAATGGCGGCTGTAGAATGGTTCCAGCAGCTTGTATGGCAGCTTTATTGGCTACGATATAAAGGATGGCGGATACATATATATATAGTATAGCTGTTATATAAAGGATGGCGGCTATAAGATTCAAATTGGCGGCTGTACAATAGTTCCAGCAGCTTGTATAGCTGTTATATAAAGGATGACCGGTATAAGACTCAAAAGAGAGGCTCTAGAATAGTTCCAGCAGCTTTTATGGCTACGATGTAAAGCATGGCAGCTATAAGTCTCAAAATGGCGACTGTAAATTGGTTCCAGCAGCTTGTATATCTGTTATAAAAAAGGATGGCGGCTATAACACTCGAAATGGCAGCTGTAAAATGGTTCCAGAAACTTGTATAGCTGTCATATAAAGAATGGCGGGTATAAGACTGAAAATGGCGGCTGTAGAATGGTTGCAGCAGCTTGTATAGCTGTTATATAAAGAATGGGGCTATAACACTCAAAATGACGGTTGTAGAATGGTTCCAGAAACTTGTATAACTGTCATATAAAGGAAGACGAGTATAAGACTCAAAATGGCGGCTGTAGAATGGTTCCAACAGCTTGTATAACTGTCATATAAAGGAAGGCGGGTATAAGACTCAAAATGAAGGCTGTTGAATGGTTCCAGAAACTTGTATAGCTGTCATATAAAGAATGGCGGGTAAAAGACTGAAAATGGCGGCTGTAGAATGGTTCCAGCAGCTTTAATGGCTACGATATAAAGGATGGCGGATACAAGACTCAAAATGCCGGCTGTAGAATGGTTCCAGCAGCTTTTATAGCTGGTATATAAGGGATTAGCAGACGTTGACGATACTATGCGCAGTACGTTCAAATGGCCCCTACGACACGAGGACAAAGCCTGTTACGCGCGAGCCCAAGCAGATGACTGCCCACCTCCCACCCGACCGACTGAGGGGTGCAGCCGTATAACGCACGGCACGAATCGCGAGGACAAATACACAATAGAAAAAACAGACAAACAAATAACTAAATAATACTATAGCTATCTCTTAACTAAATGGGATAGGATAGAAGTTTTAATCATGTTTATAGAAAACTCTGAACCGATTACAGGGAATAGAAGGTTGTAATCAGAGCAGAGGACCCTAAAAGGTTCATGCAGGGCATAGTTAGAAGAACAACGACTTAGGGATAAAGGAATCAAAGGATGTCTACTCCGTATACATGGTACCGACAGATTTACCCGAGCTAATAACTCAGGAGAGTCGATATCACCAATTAGGAGCTTGTGCATAAAAATAACACCAAGCATAATTCTACGGTTAGTTACGGAAGGAAGGTTAATCAAGAGAAGTCTACTAGAATACGAAGGCAAATTGACATTCCGATTCCACCTTAAGCCACGAAGAGCAAATAGCAAGAACGGCTTTTGAACGGATTCAAGTCGAATCTGGTGCGACTCATATTGAGGTGACCAAATGCAAGATCCATACTCTTAAATAGGACGGACAAGCGAAGTAAAAAGTACTTTAGTTGTATAGGGGTCATCAAATTCTTTTGACCATCTTTTAATGAAACCCAGGACACTCATGGCCTTTGCGACCGTGGTGGAAATATGGGTGTTAAAATTTAACTTATGGTCCATAAGTACGCCCAAATCATTCATATTATTTAGACGTTCTAAAGGACTGTTGTTTAGAAAATAAGTGACCAGTTGAGGAGAGTTACGAAAAAAAGTCATTACCTTACATTTGGTATTGTTAGTAAATTAAACTGGCACCAGGATTGAAAGTTTTTAAGATCAGCTTGTAGCCGACTAAATGAATCTATATCTTTATAAGTAAGACAAAGCTTGACATCGTCAGCATACATAAGCACACGCGAATGAACAATGACTGATGGAAGATCGTTAATGAACAGTGTGAAAAGCAGAGGGCCAAGATGACTACCTTGAGGTACACCAGAAGTCACAGGAATGCAATCTGAAAAAGAAGACTTAAAAAGTACCTTCTGTTTTCTATTTGTTAAATATTCTCGAACCCAAGAAAGGAAAAGGGGTGGAAACCCAATGTCGCTCAGCTTAGAAAGTAATAGGGTATGATTAACGGAATCAAAGGCTTTGCTGAAGTCAGTGATTAATTATTGATGTAAATTCTAAAAGGTTAGTGGTTGTAGATCTACGTTTCACAAACCCATGTTGGGATGGCGAGATAATAGAGCTGCAAAAATGTTGCAATTGAGAAGTTATAATTTTCTCAAAAGCTTTCGGAATAGCGGACAATTTTGGAGATACCCCTATAGTTAGAGGCTTCGGACTTTTTGCCATTTTTATGCAGAGGAATGATATACGACTCCTTCCAAATAGATGGAAAAGAGGAAGATTCGACAGACAATAGAAACAATTTTAAAATGGGTTTACATAATGCGTTTGCACAGAACCTGAGTACACATCCAGGAAGACCATCTGGCCCCGGAGAATAAACAGGTTTAACTAATTTAAGTTCTCTAACTTTCATCAAACACTGGATTGAAAATGCAATTAGCCTTTTCTAAATGATAAGGATACGGACTTGCTCTATATTCCGTTGAGGAATAAGTTGTTTTGAAAAAATTTAAAAAAAAATTTTTATTTTGAAAAGACAAAAAAGATGGGTGCACAGAGGTCTTTCGTTTAGAATTGACAAAATTATAAAATTGTTTAGGGTCAGAAGAAAACTGAAGCTTACACCGCTGAAGATAATTCTTATAGCATTGTGTATTAAGCATCATGAATTTTGAACGTGCGGCTGTATACAGAGCATAATCTGATGAACGACGTGTTTTTTTAAACTTCTTATAATATCGTGTCTTCACATTTTTCAAATTGGATAACTCACGAGAGAACCAGGGAGGTTTGTTAAGCCGCTCCTGCCTACCAAGAGGCACACAAATATCAAAGAGTGAATTCAGAGTATCATAAAAGAAGCGAATAGCTGAGTTCATATCTCTACAATTGTACAGATAAGACCAATCGGTAGTAGTAATGTTTTTATTAAGGCTGTCAAAGTCAGTCTTACGAAAGCACCTAGTTAGAGGTAACTGATTTGAACCAAGTAATGGTGAAAGCAAGGGCAGATCAATTTTTAAATTTAATGTAGGATGAAATTTGTCTTCTGGAAGAACAAATGGGTCGATCCTAGAAACCTCACAATAAGAAGAATCCAATACAAAAATAAGATCTAACAATTTTCCATTAGAATTTAAGACAGGATTGACTTGGGATAAAGATAAGCCTAGAAGGCCATCAATAAAGTCATGTGACACAGAGGGCAGCAACATGGTAGATTCATCTGTTAGTGACCATGCTAGAGCAGGTAAATTAAAATCACCTACAACTACAACCTACACCTACAATGGTGGAATATAGGAACAAGTAATGAAAGCATTAAAAGATTTAAAATTTACTTTAACACCGACAAACTCAATCTCCTGGGTACTAGAAAATTGAATCATTTCAGATGATAAAGCAGCATTAACAGCTATCAGAACACCACCACCTATGCGAGAAATCCGGTCACGTCTGAATATGGAAAAGTTTGTGGAAAACACCGATGCATCAGCAATATCAGGTCTCTGTAAAAGCTAGAATGTTATGCTCAAAAGAAAGACTATCTACATAGAGATTAAGAAGTTTGGATTTCAGTCCTCTGACGTTCTGGTAACCCAGGTTAAGGGACGAAGCTAGTTTTTTGACACACCAGCAGATGCTGATGTGGCAGGAATAGTATTAGTTGTTGTTGTTGGCAAGCGAATCGGTTGCCGATGTTTCTTTCTTACAGTATATTCCTTAACTATTATATGTTTCGGCCAAAAATCATCTCGACATATAGTGTCGAAGATATTGGCAGAAACACTAATTTTAAAGGACGAAATGTCCCGAGAATAAGAAAATTTAAACTTCTCCACCGCAATATTCGAGACGTTAACTTTCTTACGAATATAGGCTATTACATCATCAGAAGTGACAAGAGGGTCTAGCCTAGAAACAAATATATGTTTCTTTGGTGATATGCCAACGAGAGGCCGCGGTTCCGAAGCGTCAGCCGTAGCAGTAACGTTGGACGAGTCACCCACTGCAGCAGTCAACTTGTTTACGGGGCCCTCGATACTTTTAGAACTATCGGCAATTTCCATTGGAATGGGTAATTGCCCGGACACATCGGACACTACAATAGGCATCGTTTTAACGAGATCATTCCCAGGTGATACCGGTAATTCCTTACTAATAGCATTCACAACCGGGCTCTTAAACGATACCAACTGCTGAACATTAGGAGTAGACGGTGCATGAGACCGGTCGGGGACGATAAGAGACGCTGGTGGATCTACAGATACTGAAACACCCCAAGGACTGGTCCTTTTACGTTTCGGAGACTCATTCATAAGCGATAAACTCCTGAACTGAGTCTCCACCGCAGTAAACTCCGCTTGGAGTTTATTAAAACCTGCCCTTAAAGTGTCAAAACTATCTCTAGTCCGCCTCATGAAAGAGCGCATCTCATTCTCGACCTCCTGGCAAGCATCACATCCATATTTTAAGCCACCGCCTTTAGCAATAGACTCCTTGATTCTGCCTGTGTAACCTGCACACTTAACGTGAACCGCATTGTCACACAGCCAACAAAGAATATAATCATGGGAGTCAACCGCATTAGTGGCAACTATGCAATTATTTTTTGAGCAGACAACCATTTTATCAAAAATTAATTAATTTAATTAAAAAAGGAAATACAAAAAAATAAAAATTCTAAAGGTTAAAAATCTGTGTATAAGAATATACTAACCAGTTCTGACACAAGGGTTAATGTGCAGAGTAAGCCTTCACAACTGAAGAAAAGATATTACCAAAATACACAAAAACAAAAACACGTATCGCAGAGTCGCGGGTAGGCAAAAGACGAGAGCGCAAATCAAACAAGAATTGGAAAGAGCGGAGAGCGCGTCAAATTGAACACATGCAACAACAATTTGTACGCAAGAGCGCGATAGTTAGTTACAACAGTAAAGACACAAAAGCAAAAGAGATTAGCAAAACAACAACACCGATAATGCAAGTAATTGTTGTAAGTTAAATTTATGTACATATATTGAAACAAAAAGCACAAAAGTGACAGAAAGAAATCACGGAATGAAAAAGCAATTTGAATGTTAAAATTAAATCGATAATGAGTTTAAAAGTTAAAGAAAAGTTATTAATCACGAGAAACAAATAAAATTTGATAAGCGGAAAAAAAACACGTCCGTCGTCTGCAACGAGTGAAAGTGTTAACCATGGCGGCTATAACACTCAAAATGACGGCTGTAGAATAGTTCCAGCAGCTGTTATATAAAGGATGACGGGTATAAGTCTCAAAATGTGGTCTGTAGAATACTTCCAGCAGATTTTATGGCTACGATATAAAGGATAACAGCTATAAGAATCAAAATGGCGGTTGTAGAATAGTTCCAGCAGCTTGTATAGCTGTTATATAAAGGATGGCGGCTGTAGAATTGTTCCAACAGCTTGTATAACTGTCTTATGAAGGAAGGCGGGTATAAGACTCAAAACGGCGGCTGTGGAATGGTTCCAACAGCTTGTATATCTGTGGCTGTAAGACTCATAATGGCGGCTGTAGAATGGTTCTAGCAGCATGTATAGCTGTTATATAAAGGATGGCGGCTATAACACTCAAAATGACGGTTGTAGAATGGTTCCAGAAACTTGTATAGCTGTCATATAAAGGATGGCGGATACAAGACTCAAAATGGCGGCTGTAGAATGGTTCCAGCATGCTGTAAAGCAGTTATATAAAGGATAATGGCTGTAAGACTCATAATGCAGCTTGCATGGCTGGTATATAAGGGATGGCGGCTATAACACTTAAAATGGCGGCTGTAGAATGATTCCTGCAGCTGATTTTTCTCTTATATAAAGGATCTTGTCTATTACACTCGAAATGGCGGCTGTAGAATACTTCCAGCAGATTTTATGGCTACGATATAAAATATAACAGCTATAAGACTCAAAATGGTGGTTGTAGAATGGTTCCAGCAGCTTGTATATAAAGGATGGCGGCTGTAACACTCAAAATGGCGGGTGAAAAATGGTTCCAGCAGCTTGTATTTCTGTTATATAAAGGATGGTGGCTATAACACTCAAAATGACGGTTGTAGAATGGTTCCAGAAACTTGTATAGCTGTCATATAAAGAATGGCGGGTATAAGACTGAAAATGGCGGCTGTAGAATGGTTCCAGCAGCTTTAATGGCTACGATATAAAGGAAGGCGGATACAAGCCTCAAAATGGCGGCTGTAGAATGGTTCCAGCAGGCTATAAAGCAGTTATATAAAGGATAGTGGCTGTAAGACTCATAATGGCGGCTGTAGAATGGTTCCAGCAGCTGGTATAGCTGGTATATAAGGGATGGCGGATATAACACTCAAAATGACGGTTGCAGAATGGTTCCAGCAGCTTGAATAGCAGTTATATAAGGGTCACGGGTATAAGACTCATAATGGCGGCTGTAGAATGGTTCCAGCAGCTTGTATAGCTGTTATATAAAGGATGGCGGGTAGAACACTCAAAATGACGGTTGTAGAATGGTTCCAGAAACTTGTATAGCTGTCATATAAAGAATGGCGGGTATAAGACTGAAAATGGCGGCTGTAGAATGATTCCAGCAGGTTGTATATTTGTTATATAAAGGATGGTGGCTGAAGGGGTCATAATGGCGGCTGTAGAATGGTTCCAGCAGCTTGTATAGCTGTCATATAGAGGATTACCGGTATAAGACTCAAAAGAGCGGCTCTAGAATAGTTCCAGGTGCTTTTATGGCTACGATATAAAGGATAACAGCTATAAGACTCAAAATGGCGGCTGTAGAATGGTTCCAGCAGCTTGTATTTCTCTTATATAAAGGATGTTGTCTATAACACTCGAAATGGCGGCTGTAGAATACTTCCAGCAGATTTTATGGCTACGATATAAAGGATAACAGCTATAAGGCTCAAAATGGCGGCTGTAGAATGGTTCCAGCAGCTTGTATAGCTGTTATATAAAGGATGGCGGCTGTAACACTCAAAATGGCGGCTGTAGAATAGTTCCAGCAGCTTGTATAGCTGTTATATAAAGGATGACGGCTATAACACTCAAAATGGGGTCTGTAGAATGGTTCCAGCAGCTTGTATATCTGTTATATAAAGAATGGTGGCTGTAAGACTCATAATGGCGGCTGTAGAATGGTTCCAGCAGCTTGTAAAGCTGTTATATAAAGGTTGGCGGCTTTAGCACGCAAAATGGCGACTGTAGAATGGTTCCAGCAGCTTGTTTTTCTGTTTTATAAAGGATGGTGTCTATATTACTCGAAATGGCCGCTGTAGAATGGTTCCACCAGCTTTAATGGCTTCGATATAAAGGATAACAGCTATAAGACTCAAAATGGCGGCTGTAAAATGGTTCCAGCACCTTGTATTTCTCTTATATAAATGATGGTGGCTATAACACTCGAAATGGCAGCGGTAGAATGCTTCCTGCAGCTTGTATTTTTCTTATATAAAGGATGGTGGCTATTAGACTCGAAATGGCAGCTATAAAAGGGTTCCAGCAGCTTTGATAGCTGTTATATAAGGGTCACGGGTATAAGACTCATAATGGCGGCTGTAGAATGGTTCCAGCAGCTTGTATAGCTGTTATATAAAGGATGGCGGCTATAACACTCAAAATGACGGTTGTAGAATGGTTCCAGAAACTTGTATAGCTGTCATATAAAGGATGACGGGTATAAGTCTCAAAATGTGGTCTGTAGAATGGTTCCAGCAGCTTTAATGGCTTCGATATAAAGGATGGCGACTATAAGAATCAAAATGGCGGCTGTAGAATGGTTCCAGCAGCTTGTAAAACTGTCATATAAAGGAAGGCGGGTATAATACTCATAATGGCGGCTGTAGAATGGTTCCAGCAGCTTGTATAGCTGTCATATAAAGAATGGCTGGTATAAGACTGAAAATGGCGGCTGTAGAATGGTTGCAGCAGCTTTAATGGCTACGATATAAAGGATGGCGGATACAAGACTCAAAACGGCGGCTGTAGAATGGTTCCAGCAGGCTGTAAAGCAGTTATATAAAGGATGGTGGCTGTAAGACTCATAATGGCGGCTGTAGAATGGTTCCAGCAGCTTGTATAGCTGGTACATAAGGGATGGCGGCTATAACACTTAAAATGGCGGCTGTAGAATGCATCCTGCAGCTTGTTTTTATCTTATAAAAAAGATGTTGTCTATAACACTCGAAATGGCGGTTGTAGAATACTTCCAGTAGATTTAATGGCTACGATATAAAAAATAACAGCTATGAGACTCATAATGGCGGCTGTAGAATGGTTCCAGCAGCTTGTTATATAAAGGATGGCGGCTGTAACACTCAAAATGTCGGCTGTAGAATTGTTCCAACAGCTTGTATAACTGTCTTATGAAGGAAGGCGAGTATAAGACTCAAAACGGCGGCTGTAGAATGGTTCCAACAGCTTGTATATCTGTTATAAAATGGATGGTGGCTGTAAGACTCATAAAGGCGGCTGTACAATGGTTCCAGCAGCTTGTATAGCTGTTATATAAAGGATGGTGGCTATAACAGTGTAAATGGCGGATGGAAAATGGTTCCAGCAGCTTTTATGTCTACGATATAAAATATGGCGGGTATAAGACTCAAAATGGTATAGCTGTCATATAAAGAATGGCTGGTATACGACTGAAAATGGCGGCTGTAGAATGGTTGCAGCAGCTTTAATGGCTACGATATAAAGGATGGCGGCTATAACACTCAAAATGACGGTTGTAGAATGGTTCCAGAAACTTGTATAGCTGTCGTATAAAGAATGGCGGGTATAAGACTGAAAATGGCGGCTGTAGAATGATTCCAGCAGGTTCTATATTTTTTATATAAAGGATGGTGGCTGAGGGTCTTATAATGGCGGCTATAGAAGGGTTCCAGCAGCTTGTATAGCTGTCATATAAAGGATTACCGGTATAAGACTCAAAAGAGCGGCTCTAGAATAGTTCCAGCTGCTTTTATGGCTACGATATAAGGGATAACAGCTATAAGACTCAAAATAGCGGCTATAGAATGGTTCCAGCCGCTTGTATAGCTGGTACATAAGGGATGGCGGCTATAACACTCAAAATGACGGTTGTAGAATGGTTCCAGCAGCTTGTATAGCTGTTATATAAGGGTCACGGGTATAAGACTCATAATTGCGGCTGTAGAATGGTTCCAGCAGCTTGTATAGTTGTTATATAAAAGATGGTAGCTATAACACTCGAAATGGCAGCTGTAAAATGGTTCCAGCAGCTTGTACAGCTGTTATATAAGGGTCACGGGTATAAGACTCATAATGGCGGCTGTAGAATGGTTCCAGCAGCTTGTGTAGCTGTTATATAAAGGATGGCGGCTATAACACTCAAAATGACGGTTGTAGAATGGTTCCAGAAACTTGTATAGCTGATACAAGACTCAAAATGGCGGCTGTAGAATGGTTCCAGCAGGCTGTAAAGCAGTTATATAAAGGATGGTGGCTGTAAGACTCATAATGGCGGCTGTAGAATGGTTCCAGCAGCTTGTATAACTGGTATATAAGGGATGGCGGATATAACACTCAAAATGACGGTTGTAGAATGGTTCCAGCAGCTTGTATAGCTGTTATATTAGGGCCACGGGTATAAGACTCATAATGGCGGCTGTAGAATGGTTCCAGCAGCTTGTATAGCTGTTATATAAGGGTCACGGGTATAAGTCTCATAATGGCGGCTGTAGAATGTTTCCAGCAGCTTGTATAGCTGTTATATAAAGGATGGCGGCTATAACACTCAAAATGACGGCTGTAGAATACTTCCAGCAGATTTTATGGCTACGATATAAAATATAACAGCTAGAAGACTCAAAATGGTGGTTGTAGAATGGTTCCAGCAGCTTGTATATAAAGGATGGCGGCTGTAACACTCAAAATGGCGGCTGAAAAATGGTTCCAGCAGCTTGTATTTCTGTTATATAAAGGATGGTGGCTATAACACTCAAAATGACGGTTGTAGAATGTTTCCAGAAACTTGTATAGCTGTCATATAAAGAATGGCGGGTATAAGACTGAAAATGGCGGCTGTAGAATGGTTCCAGCAGCTTTAATGGCTACGATATAAAGGATGGCGGATACAAGACTCAAAATGGCGGCTGTAGAATGGTTCCAGCAGCTTGTATAGCTGGTATATAAGGGATGGCGGATATAACACTCAAAATGACGGTTGTAGAATGGTTCCAGCAGCTTGTTTAGCTGTTATATTAGGGCCACGGGTATAAGACTCATAATGGCGGCTGTAGAATGGTTCCAGCAGCTTGTATAGCTGTTATATAAGGGTCACGGGTATAAGACTCATAATGGCGGCTGTAGAATGGTTCCAGCAGCTTGTATAGCTGTTATATAAAGGATGGCGGCTATAACACTCAAAATGACGGTTGTAGAATGGTTTCAGAAACTTGTATAGCTGTCATATAAAGAATGGCGGGTATAAGACTGAAAATGGAGGCTGTAGAATGATTCCAGCAGGTTATATGTTTGTTATATAAAGGATGGTGGCTGAGGGTCTCATAATGGCGGCTGTAGAATGGTTCCAGCAGCTTGTATAGCTGTCATATAGACGAATACCGGTATAAGACTCAAAAGAGCGGCTCTAGAATAGTTCCAGCAGCTTTTATGGCTACGAAATAAAGGATAACAGCTATAAGACTCAAAATGGCGGCTGTAGAATGGTTCCAGCAGCTTGTATTTCTCTTATATTAAGGATGTTGTCTATAACACTCGAAATGGCGGCTGTAGAACACTTTCAGCAGATTTTATGGCTACGATATAAAGGATAACAGCTATAAGGCTCAAATGGCGGCTGTAGAATGGTTCCAGCAGCTTGTATAGCTGTTATGTAAAGGATGGCGGCTGTAACACTCAAAATGGCGGCTGTAGAATAGTTCCAGCAGCTTGTATAGCTGTTATATAAAGGATGACGGCTATAACACTCAAAATGGGGTCTGTAGAATGGTTCCAGCAGCTTGTATATCTGTTATATAAAGAATGGTGGCTGTAAGACTCATAATGGCGGCTGTAGAATGGTTCCAGCAGCTTGTAAAGCTGTTATATAAAGGTTGACGGCTATAGCACGCAAAATGGCGGCTGTAGAATGGTTCCAGCAGTTTGTTTTTCTGTTTTATAAAGGATGGTGTCTATATTACTCGAAATGGCCGCTGTAGAATGGTTCCACCAGCTTTAATGGCTTCGATATAAAGGATAAGAGCTATAAGACTCAAAATGGCGGCTGTAAAATGGTTCCAGCAGCTTGTATTTCTCTTATATAAATGATGGTATAATAACACTCGAAATGGCAGCTGTAGAATGCTTCCTGCAGCTTGTATTTTTCTTATATAAAGGATGGTGGCTATTACACTCGAAATGGCAGCTGTAAAAGGGTTCCAGCAGCTTTGATAGCTGTTATATAAGGCTCACGGGTATAAGACTCATAATGGCGGCTGTAGAATGGTTCCAGCAGCTTGCATAGCTGTTATATAAAGGATGGCGGCTATAACACACAAAATGACGGTTGTAGAATGGTTCCAGAAACTTGTATAGCTGTCATATAAAGGATGACGGGTATAAGTCTCAAAATGTGGTCTGTAGAATGGTTCCAGCAGCTTTAATGGCTTCGATATAAAGGATGGCGACTATAAGAATCAAAATGGCGGCTGTAGAATGGTTCCAGCAGCTTGTAAAACTGTCATATAAAGGAAGGCGGGTATAAGACTCATAATGGCGACTGTAGAATGGTTCCAGCAGCTTGTATAGCTGTCATATAAAGAATGGCTGGTATAAGACTGAAAATGGCGGCTGTAGAATGGTTGCAGCAGCTTTAATGGCTACGATATAAAGGATGGCGGATACAAGACTCAAAACGGCGGCTGTAGAATGGTTCCAGCAGGCTGTAAAGCAGTTATATAAAGGATGGTGGCTGTAAGACTCATAATGGCGGCTGTAGAATGGTTCCAGCAGGTTGTATAGCTGGTATATAAGGGATGGCGGCTTTAACGCTTAAAATGGCGGCTGTAGAATGCATCCTGCAGCTTGTTTTTATCTTATAAAAAAGATGTTGTCTATAACACTCGAAATGGCGGTTGTAGAATACTTCCAGTAGATTTAATGGCTACGATATAAAAAATAACAGCTATAAGACTCAAAATGGCGGCTGTAGAATGGTTCCAGCAGCTTGTATAGCTGTTATATAAGGGTCACGGGTATAAGTCTCATAATGGCGGCTGTAGAATGTTTCCAGCAGCTTGTATAGCTGTTATATAAAGGATGGCGGCTATAACACTCAAAATGACGGCTGTAGAATACTTCCAGCAGATTTTATGGCTACGATATAAAATATAACAGCTAGAAGACTCAAAATGGTGGTTGTAGAATGGTTCCAGCAGCTTGTATATAAAGGATGGCGGCTGTAACACTCAAAATGGCGGCTGAAAAATGGTTCCAGCAGCTTGTATTTCTGTTATATAAAGGATGGTGGCTATAACACTCAAAATGACGGTTGTAGAATGTTTCCAGAAACTTGTATAGCTGTCATATAAAGAATGGCGGGTATAAGACTGAAAATGGCGGCTGTAGAATGGTTCCAGCAGCTTTAATGGCTACGATATAAAGGATGGCGGATACAAGACTCAAAATGGCGGCTGTAGAATGGTTCCAGCAGCTTGTATAGCTGGTATATAAGGGATGGCGGATATAACACTCAAAATGACGGTTGTAGAATGGTTCCAGCAGCTTGTTTAGCTGTTATATTAGGGCCACGGGTATAAGACTCATAATGGCGGCTGTAGAATGGTTCCAGCAGCTTGTATAGCTGTTATATAAGGGTCACGGGTATAAGACTCATAATGGCGGCTGTAGAATGGTTCCAGCAGCTTGTATAGCTGTTATATAAAGGATGGCGGCTATAACACTCAAAATGACGGTTGTAGAATGGTTTCAGAAACTTGTATAGCTGTCATATAAAGAATGGCGGGTATAAGACTGAAAATGGAGGCTGTAGAATGATTCCAGCAGGTTATATGTTTGTTATATAAAGGATGGTGGCTGAGGGTCTCATAATGGCGGCTGTAGAATGGTTCCAGCAGCTTGTATAGCTGTCATATAGACGAATACCGGTATAAGACTCAAAAGAGCGGCTCTAGAATAGTTCCAGCAGCTTTTATGGCTACGAAATAAAGGATAACAGCTATAAGACTCAAAATGGCGGCTGTAGAATGGTTCCAGCAGCTTGTATTTCTCTTATATTAAGGATGTTGTCTATAACACTCGAAATGGCGGCTGTAGAACACTTTCAGCAGATTTTATGGCTACGATATAAAGGATAACAGCTATAAGGCTCAAATGGCGGCTGTAGAATGGTTCCAGCAGCTTGTATAGCTGTTATGTAAAGGATGGCGGCTGTAACACTCAAAATGGCGGCTGTAGAATAGTTCCAGCAGCTTGTATAGCTGTTATATAAAGGATGACGGCTATAACACTCAAAATGGGGTCTGTAGAATGGTTCCAGCAGCTTGTATATCTGTTATATAAAGAATGGTGGCTGTAAGACTCATAATGGCGGCTGTAGAATGGTTCCAGCAGCTTGTAAAGCTGTTATATAAAGGTTGACGGCTATAGCACGCAAAATGGCGGCTGTAGAATGGTTCCAGCAGTTTGTTTTTCTGTTTTATAAAGGATGGTGTCTATATTACTCGAAATGGCCGCTGTAGAATGGTTCCACCAGCTTTAATGGCTTCGATATAAAGGATAAGAGCTATAAGACTCAAAATGGCGGCTGTAAAATGGTTCCAGCAGCTTGTATTTCTCTTATATAAATGATGGTATAATAACACTCGAAATGGCAGCTGTAGAATGCTTCCTGCAGCTTGTATTTTTCTTATATAAAGGATGGTGGCTATTACACTCGAAATGGCAGCTGTAAAAGGGTTCCAGCAGCTTTGATAGCTGTTATATAAGGCTCACGGGTATAAGACTCATAATGGCGGCTGTAGAATGGTTCCAGCAGCTTGCATAGCTGTTATATAAAGGATGGCGGCTATAACACACAAAATGACGGTTGTAGAATGGTTCCAGAAACTTGTATAGCTGTCATATAAAGGATGACGGGTATAAGTCTCAAAATGTGGTCTGTAGAATGGTTCCAGCAGCTTTAATGGCTTCGATATAAAGGATGGCGACTATAAGAATCAAAATGGCGGCTGTAGAATGGTTCCAGCAGCTTGTAAAACTGTCATATAAAGGAAGGCGGGTATAAGACTCATAATGGCGACTGTAGAATGGTTCCAGCAGCTTGTATAGCTGTCATATAAAGAATGGCTGGTATAAGACTGAAAATGGCGGCTGTAGAATGGTTGCAGCAGCTTTAATGGCTACGATATAAAGGATGGCGGATACAAGACTCAAAACGGCGGCTGTAGAATGGTTCCAGCAGGCTGTAAAGCAGTTATATAAAGGATGGTGGCTGTAAGACTCATAATGGCGGCTGTAGAATGGTTCCAGCAGGTTGTATAGCTGGTATATAAGGGATGGCGGCTTTAACGCTTAAAATGGCGGCTGTAGAATGCATCCTGCAGCTTGTTTTTATCTTATAAAAAAGATGTTGTCTATAACACTCGAAATGGCGGTTGTAGAATACTTCCAGTAGATTTAATGGCTACGATATAAAAAATAACAGCTATAAGACTCAAAATGGCGGCTGTAGAATGGTTCCAGCAGCTTGTATAGCTGTTATATAAAGGATGGCGGCTGTAACACTCAAAATGGCGGCTGTAGAATTGTTCCAACAGCTTGTATAACTGTCTTATGAAGGAAGGCGAGTATAAGACTCAAAACGGCGGCTGTAGAATGGTTCCAACAGCTTGTATATCTGTTATAAAATGGATGGTGGCTGTAAGACTCATAATGACGGCTGTAGAATGGTTCCAGCAGCTTGTATAGCTGTTATATATAGGATGGTGGCTATAACACTGTAAATGGCGGATGGAAAATGGTTCCAGCAGCTTTTATGTCTACGATATAAAAAATGGCGGCTATAACACTCAAAATGACGGTTGTAGAATGGTTCCAGCAGCTTGTATAGCTGTTATATAAGGGTCACGGGTATAAGACTCATAATTGCGGCTGTAGAATGGTTCCAGCAGCTTGTATAGCTGTTATATAAAGAATGGCGGGTATAAGACTGAAAATGGCGGCTGTAGAATGATTCCAGCAGGTTGTATATTTGTTATATAAAGGATGGTGGCTGAGGGTCTCATAATGGCGGCTATAGAATGGTTCCAGCAGCTTGTATAGCTGTTATACAAGGGTTGGCGGCTATAACACGCAAAATGGCGACTGTAGGATGGTTCCAGCAGCTTGTTTTTATACCATACACCCATAGGGTGAAATGGTATATTAAAGTCGCCAAAATGTATGTAACAGGCAGAAGGAAGCTTTTCCGACCCCATAAAGTATATATATTCTTGATCGGGATCAACAGCCGAGTCGATATAGACATGTCCGTCCGTCCGTCCGTCCGTCCGTCCGTCCGTCCGTCCGTCCGTCCGTCCGTCCGTCCGTCCGTCTGTCCGTATGAACACGTAGATCTCAGAGACTATAAGAGCTAGAGTCACCAAATTTGGTACGTAGACTCGTGTATAACCTACGGTGGTCAAGTTTATTTCAAATTTTTGCCACGCCCCCCTCCGCCCACGGAATTTAAACAAATTTGATTTTCTTAAAGACTGTAATAGCTAAAGACATCAAATTTGGTATGATTAATCCTTTAGAAGGCGCGCACAAATTTGTTGCAAAAAAAATTTGCCACGCCCCCCTCCGCCCACGAAATTTAAACAAATTTGATTTTCTTAAAGACTATAATAGCTAGAGACACCAAATTTGGTATGTGTATTTGCTTAATAAATGCGCATATACTGTATATGCAACGATTTTGCCACGCCCCTTTCCGCCCCCGTAATTTGTGAAAACTCGATTATCTCACGTAATTTTCTACCTTTTGTAATCAAATTTAGCACACTTGAATTTGATACTAATACCCAGCAAACTACCAAATTTGATCAATATCGGACAAAAAATAGCCAAGTTATGCATATAAACGTTTTTCCATAAGGCCGTAGTTGGCCGTTGGCTGGTGGGGGCGCTAGGGTGCTCGTATACTTGAGTGAGGGAGATTCTAAGATATGCTTGTAATAAAAACCATGTGAAAATGCATTTGTTTAATAAATTTAAAATATTTGCTTTACTGGTGTATGGTATACCTAAGTCGGCGAGACGACTTACTTACTTCATTCTGTTTTATAAAGGATGGTGTCTATAACACTCGAAATGGCCGCTGTAGAATGCTTCCTGCAGCTTGTATTTTTCTTATATAAAGGATGGTGGCTATAACACTCGAAATGGCAGCTGTAAAAGGGTTCCAGCAGATTGTATATCTGTTATATAAGGGTCACGGGTATAAGACTCATAATGGCGGCTGTAGAATGGTTCCAGCAGCTTGTATAGCTGTTATAAAATGGATGGCTGGTATAAGACTGAAAATGGCGGCTGTAGAATGGTTGCAGCAGCTTTAATGGCTACGATATAAAGGATGGCGGCTATAACACTCAAAATGACGGTTGTAGAATGGTTCCAGAAACTTGAATAGCTGTCATATAAAGAATGGCGGGTATAAGACTGAAAATGGCGGCTGTAGAATGATTCCAGCAGGTTGTATATTTGTTATGTAAAGGATGGTGGCTGAGGGTCTCATAATGGCGGCTATAGAAGGGTTCCAGCAGCTTGTATAGCTGTCATATAAAGGATTACCGGTATAAGACTCAAAAGAGCGGCTCTAGAATAGTTCCAGCTGCTTTTATGACTACGATATAAGGGATAACAGCTATAAGACTCAAAATAGCGGCTATAGAATGGTTCCAGCCGCTTGTATAGCTGGTACATAAGGGATGGCGGCTATAACACTCAAAATGACGGTTGTAGAATGGTTCCAGCAGCTTGTATAGCTGTTATATAAGGGTCACGGGTATAAGACTCATAATTGCGGCTGTAGAATGGTTCCAGCAGCTTGTACAGCTGTTGTATAAAAGATGGTAGCTATAACACTCGAAATGGCAGCTGTAAAATGGTTCCAGCAGCTTGTATAGCTGTTATATAAGGGTCACGGGTATAAGACTCATAATGGCGTCTGTAGAATGGTTCCAGCAGCTTGTATAGCTGTTATAAAACTCAAAATGACGGTTGTAGAATGGTTCCAGAAACTTGTATAGCTGTCATATAAAGGATGGCGGATACAAGACTCAAAATGGCGGCTGTAGAATGGTTCCAGCAGGCTGTAAAGCAGTTATATAAAGGATAGTGGCTGTAAGACTCATAATGCAGCTTGCATGGCTGGTATATAAGGGATGGTGGCTATAACACTTAAAATGGCGGCTGTAGAATGATGCCTGCAGCTTATTTTTCTCTTATATAAAGGATCTTGTCTATAACACTCGAAATGGCGGCTGTAAAAGGGTTCCAGCAGCTTTGATAGCTGTTATATAAGGGTCACGGGTATAAGACTCATAATGGCGGTTGTAGAATGGTTCCAGCAGCTTGTATAGCTGTTATATAAAGGATGGCGGCTATAACACTCAAAATGACGTTTGTAGAATGGTTCCAGAAACTTGTATAGCTGTCATATAAAGGATGGCGGATACAAGACTCAAAATGGCGGCTGTAGAATGGTTCCAGCAGGCTGTAAAGCAGTTATATAAAGGATGGTGGCTGTAAGACTTATAATTGCGGCTGTAGAATGGTTCCAGCAGCTTGTATAGCTGGTATATAAGGGATGGCGGATATAACACTCAAACTGACGGTTGTAGAATGGTTCCAGCAGCTTGTATAGCTGTTATATAAGGGTCACGGGTATAAGACTCATAATGGCGGCTGTAGAATGGTTCCAGCAGCTTGTATAGCTGTTATATAAAGGATGGCGGCTATAACACTCAAAGTGACGGTTGTAGAATGGTTCCAGAAACTTGTATAGCTGTCATATAAAGGATGGCGGATACAAGACTCAAAATGGCGGCTGTAGAATGGTTCCAGCAGGCTGTAAAGCAGTTATATAAAGGATGGTGGCTGTAAGACTTATAATGGCGGCTGTAGAATGGTTCCAGCAGCTTGTATAGCTGGTATTTAAGGGATGGCGGATATAACACTCAAAATGACGGATGTAGAATGGTTCCAGCAGCTTGTATAGCTGTTATATTAGGGCCACGGGTATAAGACTCATAATGGCGGCTGTAGAATGGTTCCAGCACCTTGTATAGCTGTTATATAAGGGTCACGGGTATAAGACTCATAATGTATAGCTGTTATACAAGGGTTGGCGGCTATAGCACGCAAAATGGCGACTGTAGGATGGTTCCAGCAGCTTGTTTTTCTGTTTTATAAAGGATGGTGTCTATAACACTCGAAATGGCCGCTGTAGAATGCTTCCTGCAGCTTGTATTTTTCTTATATAAAGGATGGTGGCTATAACACTCGAAATGGCAGCTGTAAAAGGGTTCCAGCAGCTTGTATATCTGTTATATAAGGGTCACGGGTATAAGACTCATAATGGCGGCTGTAGAATGGTTCCAGCAGCTTGTATAGCTGGTATATAGGGATGGCGGATATAACACTCAAAATGACGGTTGTAGAATGGTTCCAGCAGCTTGTATAGCTGTTATATAAGGGTCACGGGTATAAGACTCATAATGGCGGCTGTAGAATGGTTCCAGCAGCTTGTATAGCTGTTATATAAGGGTCACGGGTATAAGACTCATAATGGCGGCTGTAGAATGGTTCCAGAAACTTGTATAGCTGTCATATAAAGAATGGCGGGTATAAGACTGAAAATGGCGGATGGAAAATGGTTCCAGCAGCTTTTATGTCTACGATATAAAAAATGGCGGGTATAAGACTCAAAATGGTATAGCTGTCATATAAAGAATGGCTTGTATAAGACTGAAAATGGCGGCTGTAGAATGGTTGCAGCAGCTTGTATAGCTGGTACATAAGGGATGGCGGCTATAACACTCAAAATGACGGTTGTAGAATGGTTCCAGCAGCTTGTATAGCTGTTATATAAGGGTCACGGGTATAAGACTCATAATTGCGGCTGTAGAATAGTTCCAGCAGCTTGTACAGCTGTTATATAAAAGATGGTAGCTATAACACTCGAAATGGCAGCTGTAAATGGTTCCAGCAGCTTGTATAGCTGTTATATAAGGGTCACGGGTATAAGACTGATAATGGCGTCTGTAGAATGGTTCCAGCAGCTTTTATAGCTGTTATATAAAGGATGGCGGCTATAACACTCAAAATGACGGTTGTAGAATGGTTCCAGAAACTTGTATAGCTGTCATATAAAGGATGGCGGATACAAGACTCAAAATGGCGGCTGTAGAATGGTTCCAGCAGGCTGTAAAGCAGTTATATAAAGGATAGTGGCTGTAAGACTCATAATGCAGCTTGCATGGTTGGTATATAAGGGATGGTGGCTATAACACTTAAAATGGCGGCTGTAGAATGATGCCTGCAGCTTATTTTTCTCTTATATAAAGGATCTTGTCTTTAACACTCGAAATGGCGGCTGTAGAATACTTCCAGCAGATTTTATGGCTACGATATAAAATATAACAGCTATAAGACTCAAAATGGTGGTTGTAGAATGGTTCCAGCAGCTTGTATTTAAAGGATGGCGGCTGTAACACTCAAAATGGAGTCTGAAAAATGGTTCCAGCAGCTTGTATTTCTGTTATATAAAGGATGGTGGCTATAACACTCAAAATGACGGTTGTAGAATGTTTCCAGAAACTTGTATAGCTGTCATATAAAGAATGGCGGGTATAAGACTAAAAATGGCGGCTGTAGAATGGTTCCAGCAGCTTTAATGGCTACGATATAAAGGATGGCGGATACAAGACTCAAAATGGCGGCTGTAGAATGGTACAAGCAGGCTGTAAAGCAGTTATATAAAGGATGGTGACTGTAAGACTCATAATGGCGGCTGTAGAATGGTTCCAGCAGCTTGTACAGCTGTTATATAAAGGATTGCGGCTATAACACTCAAAATGACGGTTGTAGAATGGTTCCAGAAACTTGTATAGCTGTCATATAAAGAATGGCGGGTATAAGACTGAAAATGGCAGCTGTAGAATGATTCCAGCAGGTTGTATATTTGTTATATAAAGGATGGTGGCTGAGGGTCTCATAATGGCGGCTGTAGAATGGTTCCAGCAGCTTGTATAGCTGGTATATAAGGGATGGCGGATATAACACTCAAAATGACGGTTGTAGAATGGTTCCAGCAGCTTGTATAGCTGGTATATAAGGGATGGCGGAAACTTGTATAGCTGTCATATAAAGAATGGCGGGTGTAAGACTGAAAATGGCGGCTGTAGAATGATTCCAGCAGGTTGTATATTTGTTATATAAAGGATGATGGCTGAGGGTCTCATAATGGCGGCTATAGAATGGTTCCAGCAGCTTGTATAGCTGTTATACAAGGGTTGGCGGCTATAGCACGCAAAATGGCGACTGTAGGATGGTTCCAGCAGCTTGTTTTTCTGTTTTATAAAGGATGGTGTCTATAACACTCGAAATGGCCGCTGTAGAATGCTTCCTGCAGCTTGTATTTTTCTTATACAAAGGATGGTGGCTATAACACTCGAAATGGCAGCTGTAAAAGGGTTCCAGCAGCTTGTATATCTGTTATATAAGGGTCACGGGTATAAGACTCATAATGGCGGCTGTAGAATGGTTCCAGCAGCTTGTACATCTGTTATAAAATGGATGGCTGGTGTTTGTGGCGGGGCGGAAGGACCCGATATAGTATCAAGTGGTTGGCGGGTGCCAATATCTTCAGGATCTCGTACGTGAGTAGAATGATTAAAACGCGCGAAAAACTTCGTTTTAATTCTATGTTTGATTTATTTAATTCACAAGGTATACCGATACACACACGAAATGGTTCGGTTTTAAAAGGTAACAAATCGCAAAATGAAAGTTAAAGGAGATGAACGGGTGTTCGGGTGAAAATCTCGATTCGGAATGAAATGGCGGCGCCCATCAGAAAAGCTAGTCACCCCTCCTGGTGTGACCGTAGACGCCGAGGATCGAAAAACCCTCCTCACTCCTCACTGCTCTTCGCCGCTCACTGCTGTTCACCCGGTGGCGTGAACATACCGCCCCCTTGCAACATGTTGCAATTGCCACCTTGGACATATGTAGGATGGGGGACGGCAGCGTCCTGGAGCGCCTAGATGCCGCAGGAGCCGGAGATGACCCAACCGAACACGGTGCTCTGGGCTGCGGGAGTACCGCTATGACCGGGCACACAGCCTGGTTGGATGACCTCAGGATAGAGGTCTGCCCCGAGCACTGCGGATACCGACGCCGGCCGATGGAAATTGGGGTCGGCCAGGATCAGGGTGGCAAATTTTTCCCGGACCGGTGCCGCCACCTCCCGGGTGGGAGTGCGGATGTGCAGGTCCTCTTCGACGCGGAAGATGACATTCCGCCGGAACGTCGGGTCGTTCCTGGACTCGAGGACGGCCGTGCAGGCTTGGTCGACCCCGACCTTGGTCACCGTCAACCCCAGGGACCGGGCAAAGGATGAATTGATGCGGCTCCCAGCCGCGCATGCGGTAAGGAGAACACGGGTCTCGAACGTTGTCGAGCCATTGCCCAACCTGAGGACCGCTGTTGGCATAACGGTCGTCGTCCTGGCTTGGAGCAGTGTGGAGAGGGAAATCTCTGGTGCGCCTTCCGGCGAAGCGGAGCGGTCGGCCGAGGACCGGGAACGAGATGGTGATGCCGGTGCAGCACGTCTGGAGGAGGATGACGGGCTGCGACGCTTGGCTCCAGAGCGCTGTCTCGGCGATTGGTCGGCCATATGGAGCAGCGTATGGTGCCTTTGCCCACATCGTCGGCAGCCGTGGCGAGTCCGACACGCGTCGGCGGAGTGCTCGTGCGCCAAGCAGTTGGGGCAATACTTGTTGATAAGTACCGCCCGGAGCCGCTTCTCCCCTCGGAGGTTCAGGAACCGCTGACACTGCCGGAGTGCATGAACCCCCGGCAGACCCGGCACCGGTACACGTTCGTCCCATGTGTAGCCGGACGCTTGCTGCGGCGGTGCGGCAGACGCTTGGGGGCCATGTTGCGGTGGAAGTGCGAACTGAAAGGGCTGAAACGAAAAAGATTACGTAGGGGGGAGTCGATTAGTCGCTGCACGGGAACGGACAACATGCACGGAGACGAGGACATTCGAACGGAACATAGAGGGACTGGACGTCACGATAGATCTTTAGGCTCAGGACTCCGGTTGTCTGGCAACAGGATGAGCTTCGCTACGGGTCGTCGAATAGACCCACGCGCGGTTGTGACATCAGCCACTCGGACGAGGCCGTCTGCCCCGGGCAGAGTGCGCCCAATTCGCCCTAAGCGCCACTCATTGGAGGGGAGATTGTCTTCGGAGACGATCACTAGGTCCCCGGTTTGGAGGCTGCGAGCCGGTGCTTTCCACTTGTTACGCTTGTGGAGCTCTTTGAGGTATTCGCTCTTCCAGCGGCGGCAGAAAGTCTGCTGGATTGCCTTTAGTCGCTGCCAGCGATTGATCAGCGACATAGGCTCGACCAGGATCTCCGGTTCCGCGATGGCCACGAGCGGCCCTCCAATCAGGAAATGTCCCGGGCTTAGGGCTAGCAGATCCTCTGGGTCCTCGCTCATGGGAGAAATTGGCCTGGAGTTTAGGCACGCTTCGATCCTACACAGGAGAGTGGAAAGTTCCTCGAAGGTGTATTTGGGTCTTAAAACTTTTGACCCCTGCTTCCCACAGTCCTCCCATATGGGGCGCGCTTGGCGGAATGAACTGCCAGGATAAAATGTGCTGGGGAAATGCCTTCATTATATCAAGCTTGGTGGCGTTCAGGAAATCTTGTTCGAGCGCCTTTGAGGCCCCTACGAAGGTTTTGCCATTGTCGGAGTAAATGCGCTGTGGGCATTGTCTCCGTGCGACAAACCGAGAGAAGGCTGCAAGAAATCTTTCAGTGGTGAGGTCGGAGGTAGCCTCGAGATGGATTGCCTTCGTGCTGAAACACACGAAGACGGCAGACATAACCCTTAGTTATGAGACACGCACGCCCTGTGTAATTTTTGATCTCGAACGGCCCTGCAAAATCAATGCCCGTGTGGGTGAAGGGCCTGGAGTACGTGATCCGTTCTTGAGGGAGATCACCCATCATCTGGGTCTGTAGTCGTCGACGATGAACGATGCAGACTTTGCACCCCTTGAGGTGGGACTTCACCATGTTCTTGATCCGTGGGATCCAGAATTTGGTGCGCAGATACCGCACCATCAGCTGATTGCCGCCATGCAACGTGATGCGGTGGGCGAATTCGACAAGCAGGCGAGTGAAATGAGTACTATAGGGGAGGAGAATAGGGTGACGTTCATCATATCGGAGGGACTCGGCGGCTCGGAGTCGTCCGCAGGCGCGGAGTAACCCATGCTGATCGAGAAATGGATTCAGATTGAGTAGCGTGCTGGATGATGGCAGGGGGCGCCCTTCCCCAGGGCCCGTATCTCCGCGAGGTATTCCCTGACGCTGAGAGGTCCGAATCAAGCGCGCTCGGCGGAGAGAAGTTCGTCATTGGTGAGGTGCACCGTGGAAGGCGTCGAAATCCTTTTGGTGGCGAAGCGTAGGATGTACGCGATGACTCGCAATGCCCTACCATAATCCGAGAAACGTTCGCTGACGTCCTCGAGTAGGGTGGTCGCGGTGGTGTGGCACTGGACTCGTTGCTCCAGCTGGGTGTCTGGGAGTTCGTTATGGGGAGTTGGCCAATACTCGGGGGCTCGCTGGAGCCAGTCCGGCCCATGCCACCAGAGTCTGCTGGCCGATAACTCGGCCGCAGAGACCCCACGGCTCGCCAGATCAGCGGGGTTGTCCTCGGAGCGCACATGTGACCAGCTTTGGCCACTGGTGCTTTTGGAGATTCTGGATACCCGATTGGCCACGAAGGTGGACCAACTGCACGGGGGTTTATTGAGCCAAGCCAACACGATGGTAGAGTCGGTCCAAAACTGGGAGGTTGCAGGTAGGATTGGGAGTTCAGGAACGATCGACGTCCAGAGATCGGCTAGCAAAACCGCTCCGCACAACTCCAGCCGAGGCAGCGAGACTGTTTTGACTGGAGCTACACGGGTCTTGGCCGTTAATAAGTGGACGTCTACTTGATCGCCGCACCGAACCCGCACATATAGGGCGGCTCCATACGCTTTCTGCGACGCGTCACAGAAGCCATGAAGCTCCCACGAGAGCTTATCGCTGGTGTTTAGCCAACGGGGAATGCGGAGTCGACTGAGGCCTGGGTAATCCTGCAGGAATTCGTGCCATTGCTGCAGCAGGAGAGGCGGCAGAACATCATCCCAGCCCAGTTCGGTAAGCCAGATTTGTTGCATGAATATCTTCGCTCGGATGACAAATGGGGCTAGCCAACCAGCGGGGTCAAAGAGTTTAGCGATATGGGACAGAACCTGCCTCTTGGTGATCGACTCCTTCAAGGGGGGTCCGCTACGGTGAAGAAGAAGACGTCTTCGGCAGCTTGCCAGCGGATGCCCAAGGTTTTTGCAGTGCTCGCGTCTTCCAGCTCCAGAAAGTCCTCTCGCAGCAGGTGCTCTCTCGGAATGGCTTGAAGTACTTCCTTCTTATTGGAAGTCCACTTCCGAAGCGGGAAGCCCGCAGATTGGAGGGTCGCTTGAAGCTCTCGTATGGCGAGACGGGCGTCGGCTTCAGTATGAGCGCCGGCAAGGACATCATCAACATACATGTAGTTCCGAAGGATTTCGCCTCGCCTGAGGATACATCGCTTGCATGTCTTGTGCCAGTTGTAAAAGGACTCGGATCGCCAAGAATGGCGCGCAGTTAACCCCAAACGTGACAGTTTGTAACTCATAATCCTGAATATTGCCGCAGCTGTTTCGGTAGAGGATTCGCTGAAAGGGGGGTATGCCTGGGGTCGACTCGGATTTGTCGATACATCTGCGTTATGTCGGCGTTGAAAACGAATTGAAAGAACCGCCATTTCAGTACCTGAAGCGTGAGGTCGGCCTGAAGAGTGGGGCCGGTGTGCAAGACATCGTTGAGGCTGACGCCTTGTGTGGAGGGGCTCGACGCGTTAAATACCACGCGTACCTTAGTGGTGGTGCTATCGGGCTTGAACACCGCGTGATGGGGAGATAGAAGTTTTTTCCACCTTGAGGCGGCGTCACCCGAATCATGTGACCCAATTCCTCGTACTCTTGAATAATGGCATCGTACTGCGTTTTTAGGACGGGATCCTTGAGAAGGCGTGCTTCATTCCGCAGGAATTGAGCCAGCGCGATCGGTCTTGAGTGGCCCAAGTCAACGCTATTCGGACCTTTGAAGGGTAGGGACACAACATATCGACCGTCCTTTCCTCTTGGGTGGTCTCCTGGAAGTTCCGCTCGCAGAATACGTCATCCTCCTTTTCCGGTTTTGCGGGAAGGTCTTCCACCTCCCAAAACTTGGTGAGGAGTACATCAAGTTTTGCTTTGGCCTAACTCGCGTCTGTGCCGCGAAAACTGATCGAGACACCGGAGGGTCCGGCATGATAGCTCCACACAGAACCCATCCAAAGATGGTTTCTAGCCCGACGAACTCCCCAATATCCTTTTGATCCGTTCTCCGAGGATGTGGGGAAACAGGTCAACACCGATAATCATGTCAATAGGCGCGGGCTTGTTGTAGTACGGGTCAGCCAGGGGCGATCGAGGCACTGCGTCGGAACCGTATTAAGGAATGGAGCTGTTGGAATGGCTCCTGACAATTTGGATACGACCAGGGCGGAGACCTCGATCTTGTTCAGTCTGTCACACGGGGGAGACAGCAATAGCAGACACACCTTGTCGGCGCAGCCTCCATCACTCTGGCCCATGCCAGTAACAGCAGCGTCTACTGGGTAGAAGGGGCTGGACCATGCTGAAGACACGCTCGGAGAGAAAAGTTGAATCGGCCCCAGAGTCGATCAACGCCCGAATATGGTGGTCCACACCACGATGGTGCAGCGTGACAATCGCAGTGCCTAAAAAGGCCTCTGCCTGGGGTAGATGCAAAATAACTTTGAGCATTTGTGAGCTGGTTGCTCGTGGACGGACCCTCTGTGGCGCTGGACGGTGGGACTTGCGCAGCGGACGGCGAGGACACGGACACATCACTAGGATGCAACAGCGTATGATGACGTTCCTTGCAGGTATGGCAATTATGCGCACTGGAGCAGCCCTTCACTTGATGACCGCGGGCAAAACAGTTCAGACAAAGTCCCTGCTGTCTAATGGTTTCCAGCCGCCTGTGAACAGGCATATCAAGAAAACTAGGGCAGAGCCGTATAGGGTGATTCTCCCGATGGCACAGCTTACAAGAAGCCGGTTTGAGCTGTGCTTTCGCGGGGAACGCTTGGACCTTCATCGTTGCAGAGGATTTGCGGGGGCCAAAGGGGATGGCTTGCACACTTGGGCCCGACTTATGTTCTTCGGTGGCATCCAGGACACGATACCGATCGGTAAGAAATTGGTTCAAATCGGACCAAGTTGAGACGACAGTCTTATTTGGCACTGATTGCTCCCACAGGAGGATTGTGGCCTTCGGCAATTTGCTAGTGCAGATGGCGATAAGTAGGACATCCCAATTCTCCGTACTAACACCCGAACGCTCAAGCGCGGTAAGACCTCCTTGAAACGCAGTCTGCAGCTCTCGCAAGGATTTGCCCGACTCTTGTGCCACCGCGGGAATCTGAAGGAGTTGTCTGGCTTGAGTCATGACAAGCAGACGGCTATTTTCGTACCGTGCGGTGAGGTTCTCCCACGCGGCCTGGAAACCCTCATTCGTCAGGGGGGACTTAGCTACGATGGTTCTCGCTTCCCCTCGCGTCTTGGTGTTCAGGTGATAGAGCTTCTCCACTTGTGACAAGTACGGGTTGGCGATATAAATGGCGGCGAACAAATCGCGGAATGTGGGCCATGCTAGGCTGTCGCCATCAAATGTCTCCACCTCACACGGAGGAACTCTATGCCCCGCCGGCCTCGACGGAGCGGTGGGCTGACGCATAAGACTCGTCATCTGTGCCGAGAGCTGTTCGATGCGTTCTCCGAACAACGTCCCGCATCGCACATACGCCGCATAGGCGTATTCGTGCTTCGCCTTGATGCGGCTTATGTTTGCCAAGCTTTCCTCGTCGGTTTGGACTGTCAAGGCCTTGTGACAACGGGAGTGTTCCATCTCGACAGTTGACCACAGCGATTTGAGCTGCTCTAAGTGCATTTTAAGGGAAAACAAGGGCACTTCAGAAGTTAGAGCTTCACTCTCCCGAGCTTCGAACAGAGTCAATGCGTCGCACGCCAGAATGAAATCGGAGAGGGACATTCTGGAGTGTTCTCTGCGCTGTTGTGATACGGATCGGGTGACGGGAGCGTCAGAACAGTGCGTCACAACAACGTGCGGGATCTGGGTCTGGGTTGAAAGCTTGGAACGACCTTTGTGTTCACTCGAGTCTTTAACCGAGAATCTGCGACCCTGAGGGAGGCTGGACGAAGACGGACGGGATCTTGGGGATTCGCTGCGGCTGCGAACAGACGAGAACTTGCGCGAAATATCCGTACGCTTCACAATCGCCGGAGTTATCGGAGGCCGAACCTTCTCCGGAGTTGAAGAGGGAGACGAAAGGCCGTTAGACTTCAGCGCAGTCTTGGACGGCTCCGTGGACATACTCAGGGGACGACCTTACCGTTGAACCCCGAGTTTGTGGGTTTTGAGAAAATGAGGAAAATTTGAGGAAATGATAAGTGGACTGTATGAGGACGCAAGAGCTTTCTCACTGTACACCGCAGGATTGCGGGAGAATTATCTCGCGTGCGGCTCGGAAACGGAGCCCTTTTAATGGGGATAGATGCGGAACAATATACGAACGCACGAGTGCGGATCAAAAGTTGCACGTAGACAAAGCTAAATGATTACAAACCAAGTTTGTATGGATTCGTAAGTAACGCTGGGAGTACGTATAAAACAAAACACGGAGGAAATATATAAATAAAGATGTATAGGATAAAAGAAAATACGTTTTTGTTTAGATCTGGATCTGGATATATATATATGTGCGCACAATACTGGCCGGAAAAAATTATATATATAATTTATAAATATGGACGGATGTATAAATATGGGCCCGATAGTGCTGGAAAAAATATATATATGTATTTATCTATAAATATGGGCGGATATATATATGAGCGCAAAAGGCTGGCCGGAAAAAATATATTTATAATTTTTGAATATGAATGGCTATATAAATATGGGCCCGATAGTGCTGGAAAAAATATATATATATATTTATTTATAAATATGGGCGGATATATAATTAGGCGAAAAAAAAGGGAATCGGAAATAATGTGATTTGAACTTGGCGCGCTTGAGCCGCCTATCGATATCACGACTCGACTCACGTGTCACCACTACTCCGAAAAAACAGCTGTCGGCCGTTGATTATATTTTGATGTTGTTGTTTAATTATGTTAATAATTTTTTTTGTGGTTGTGCAAAAAAGGAGAAAACCAATAACAAAGGAACGCTTTTACACGCCGCGAGTGCTGTGCGCGGAGGCAAACCAAACAAACGATCAATGCAGGTGGACAAATGCTTGATCTATGTATGTACGTACATGCATAAGTACACCGGTGAGTATATATGTGGATATGTGTGCACACGCGTTGTTCACAACAAAAATAACGTAAGTAATTGTCATTTAATTGGAGGTGGGGTGGTGTTAAATCAATGCGCGACACCGAAATGGATTATGTGTTGTGGATATGTACATACATATGTGCAATGTATGACTAAGTATGTATGTACATATGTAAGCAAGTGCACCGGGTTCCAAAGACGCGCGTGGGGAATTAATTTCACACCTAATTCGAACGCGCAAGAAATCGCGGTGCATACGTTAAGTGCTATTAACAAAAACAATATTTTTTTGGCCTTTTGTGTGGTAGTAAATGTGTGAAGGGATGATACATATGTACATGGATATGTACATATGCGCGTACATCAACCGATGACGATGTGTGTATGTACGTAGATACGCGCGTGCGGCAATTAGTTTGGCATTAAAAATAATTATTTCAACACATAAGAAAACGCGGTGAACACTTGGATTATTATTTTTTTTGCTATTTTTTATAACACTTTAATATTTTTTTTTTTTTTTGTTTTTTAACCCTTTACGCGGACTTGGCAAACAGCTGTGGAAGTTACATGTACATGTGAATGCATATGTAAAAGAGGTGGATTTGGACAAGTGCGGGGAAAAATATAAATAAAGAAATGGAAATGTAATGGAAAACGAGAACGTTGGACAAACACGCTAAGGATTAGGAACTACCATGGACCCTTGGAACAGGTCAGGTATGTACATACAATATGTAAAAGTGTGTAGGTCGCTATGGAGAAGCGGGAAAACCTCACACTTTTATGAGTATGTAGGGGCAAATGAAACGAATAATGAAATTTTGTACTTATCAGGAATTCCGCCGGTGCAAGCTGGAGGAGCGGAAGGATATCCGGCTCGAAGGACCAATGTTTGTGGCGGGGCGGAAGGACCCGATATAGTATCAAGTGGTTGGCGGGTGCCAATATCTTCAGGATCTCGTACGTGAGTAGAATGATTAAACGCGCGAAAAACTTCGTTTTAATTCTATGTTTGATTTATTTAATTCACAAGGTATACCGATACACACACGAAATGGTTCGGTTTTAAAAGGTAACAAATCGCAAAATGAAAGTTAAAGGAGATGAACGGGTGTTCGGGTGAAAATCTCGATTCGGAATGAAATGGCGGCGCCCATCAGAAAAGCTAGTCACCCCTCCTGGTGTGACCGTAGACGCCGAGGATCGAAAAACCCTCCTCACTCCTCACTGCTCTTCGCCGCTCACTGCTGTTCACCCGGTGGCGTGAACAGCTGGTATAAGACTGAAAATGGCGGCTGTAGAATGGTTGCAGCAGCTTTAATGGCTACGATATAAAGGATGGCGGCTATAACACTCAAAATGACGGTTGTAGAATGGTTCCAGAAACTTGTATAGCTGTCATATAAAGAATGGAGGGTATAAGACTCAAAATGGCGGCTGTAGAATGATTCCAGCAAGGTGTGTATTTGTTATATAAAGGATGGTGGCTGAGGGTCTCAAAATGGCGGCTATAGAAGGGTTCCAGCAGCTTGTATAGCTGTCATATAAAGGATTACCGGTATAAGACTCAAAAGAGCGGCTCTAGAATAGTTCCAGCTGCTTTTATGGCTACGATATAAGGGATAACACCTATAAGACTCAAAATAGCGGCTATAGAATGGTTCCAGCCGCTTGTATAGCTGGTACATAAGGGATGGCGGCTATAACACTCAAAATGACGGTTGTAGAATGGTTCCAGCAGCTTGTATAGCTGTTATATAAGGGTCACGGGTATAAGACTCATACTTGCGGCTGTAGAATGGTTCCAGCAGCTTGTACAGCTGTTGTATAAAAGATGGTAGCTATAACACTCGAAATGGCAGCTGTAAAATGGTTCCAGCAGCTTGTATAGCTGTTATATAAGGGTCACGGGTATAAGACTCATAATGGCGGCTGTAGAATGGTTCCAGCAGCTTGTATAGCTGTTATATAAAGGATGGCGGCTATAACACTCAAAATGACGGATGTAGAATGGTTCCAGAAACTTGTATAGCTGTCATATAAAGGATGGCGGATACAAGACTCAAAATGGCGGCTGTAGAATGGTTCCAGCAGGTTGTAAAGCAGTTATATAAAGGATAGTGGCTGTAAGACTCATAATGCAGCTTGCATGGCTGGTATATAAGGGATGGTGGCTATAACACTTAAAATGGCGGCTGTAGAATGATGCCTGCAGCTTATTTTCTCTTATATAAAGGATCTTGTCTATAACACTCGAAATGGCGGCTGTAGAATACTTCCAGCAGATTTTATGGCTACGATATAAAATATAACAGCTATAAGACTCAAAATGGTTGTTGTAGAATGGTTCCAGCAGCTTGTATATAAAGGATGGCGGCTGTAACACTCAAAATGGCGGCTGAAAAATGGTTCCAGCAGCTTGTATTTCTGTTATCTAAAGGATGGTAACTATAACACTCAAAATGACGGTTGTAGAATGTTTCCAGAAACTTGTATAGCTGTCATATAAAGAATGGCGGGTATAAGACTGAAAATGGCGGCTGTAGAATGGTTCCAGCAGCTTTAATGGCTACGATATAAAGGATGGCGGATACAAGACTCAAAATGGCGGCTGTAGAATGGTTCCAGCAGGCTGTAAAGCAGTTATATAAAGGATGGTGGCTGTAAGACTTATAATGGCGGCTGTAGAATGGTTCCAGCAGCTTGTATAGTTGGTAATAAGGGATGGCGGATATAACACTCAAAATGACGGTTGTAGAATGGTTCCAGCAGCTTGTATAGCTGTTATATTAGGGCCACGGATATAAGACTCATAATGGCGGCTGTAGAATGGTTCCAGCAGCTTGTATAGCTGTTATATAGAGGATTACCGGTATAACACTCAAAAGAGCGGCTCTAGAATAGTTCCAGCAGCTTGTATATCTGTTATATAAAGGATGGCGGCTATAACACTCAAAATGACGGTTGTAGAATGGTTCCAGAAACTTGTATAGCTGTCATATAAAGAATGGCGGGTATAAGACTGAAAATGGCGGCTCTAGAATGATTCCAGCAGGTTGTATATTTGTTATATAAAGGATGGTGGCTGAGGGTCTCATAATGGCGGCTGTAGAATGGTTCCAGCAGCTTGTATAGCTGTCATATAGAGGATTACCGGTATAACACTCAAAAGAGCGGCTCTAGAATAGTTCCAGCAGCTTGTATAGCTGTTATATAAAGGATGACGGCTATAACACTCAAAATGGGGTCTGTAGAATGGTTCCAGCAGCTTGTATATCTGTTATATAAAGAATGGTGGATGTAAGACTCATAATGGCGGCTGTAGAATGGTTCCAGCAGCTTGTATAGCTGTTATACAAGGGTTGGCGGCTATAGCACGCAAAATGGCGACTGTAGGATGGTTCCAGCAGCTTGTTTTTCTGTTTTATAAAGGATGGTGTCTATAACACTCGAAATGACCGCTGTAGAATGCTTCCTGCAGCTTGTATTTTTCTTATATAAAGGATGGTGGCTATAACACTCGAAATGGCAGCTGTAAAAGGGTTCCAGCAGCTTGTATATCTGTTATATAAGGGTCACGGGTATAAGACTCCTAATGGCGGCTGTAGAATGGTTCCAGCAGCTTGTATAGCTGGTATATAAGGGATAGCGGATATAACACTCAAAATGACGGTTGTAGAATGGTTCCAGCAGCTTGTATAGCTGTTATATAAGGGTCACGGGTATAAGACTCATAATGGCGGCTGTAGAATGGTTCCAGCAGCTTGTATAGCTGTTATATAAGGGTCACGGGTATAAGACTCATAATGGCGGCTTTAGAATGGTTCCAGCAGCTTGTATAGCTGTTATATAAAGAATGGTGGCTGTAAGACTCATAATGGCGGCTGTAGAATGGCTCCAGCAGCTTGTATTTCTCTTATATAAAGGATGTTGTCTATAACACTCGAAATGGCGGCTGTAGAATACTTTCAGCAGATTTTATGGCTATGATATAAAGGATAACAGCTATAAGGCTCAAATGGCGGCTGTAGAATGGTTCCAGCAGCTTGTATAGCTGTTATATAAAGGATGGCGGCTGTAACACTCAAAATGGCGGCTGTAGAATAGTTCCAGCAGCTTGTATAGCTGTTATATAAAGGATGACGGCTATAACACTCAAAATGGGGTCTGTAGAATGGTTCCAGCAGCTTGTATATCTGTTATATAAAGAATGGTGGCTGTAAGACTCATAATGGCGGCTGTAGAATGGTGCCAGCAGCTTGTATAGCTGTTATACAAGGGTTGGCGGCTATAGCACGCAAAATGGCGACTGTAGGATGGTTCCAGCAGCTTGTTTTTCTGTTTTAAAAAGGATGGTGTCTATAACACTCGAAATGGCCGCTGTAGAATGCTTCCTGCAGCTTGTATTTTTCTTATATAAAGGATGGTGGCTATAACACTCGAAATGGCAGCTGTAAGAGGGTTCCAGCAGCTTGTATATCTGTTATATAAGGGTCACGGGTATAAGACTCATAATGGCGGCTGTAGAATGGTTCCAGCAGCTTGTATAGCTGGTGTATAAGGGATGGCGGATATAACACTCAAAATGACGGTTGTAGAATGGTTCCAGCAGCTTGTATAGCTGTTATATAAGGGTCACGGGTATAAGACTCACAATGGCGGCTGTAGAATGGGTCCAGCAGCTTGTATAGCTGTTATATAAGGGTCACGGGTATAAGACTCATAATGGCGGCTGTAGAATGGTTCCAGAAACTTGTATAGCTGTCATATAAAGAATGGCGGGTATAAGACTGAAAATGGCGGTTGGAAAATGGTTCCACCAGCTTTTATGTCTACGATATAAAAAATGGCGGGTATAAGACTCAAAATGGTATAGCTGTCATATAAAGAATGGCGGGTGTAAGACTGAAAATGGCGGCTGTAGAATGATTCCAGCAGGTTGTATATTTGTTATGTAAAGGATGGTGGCTGAGGGTCTCATAATGGCGGCTATAGAAGGGTTCCAGCTATAAGACTCAAAATGGCGGTTGTATTATGCTTCCTGCAGCTTCTATATCCGTTATATGAGGTATGGCGGCTATAAGACTTCAAATGGCGGCTATATTATGTTTCTAGCAGCTTGTATAGCTGTTATATAAAGCATGTCGGCTATAACACTAAAGGATGGCGGCTATAAGACTCAAAGTGGCGGCTATATTACGGTTTCAGCAGCTTGTATAGCTGTTATATAAAGGATGTCGGCTATAAGACTCAGTATTGCGGCTGTATTATGGCTCTAGCAGATTGTGTAGCTGTTATCTAAGGGATGGCCGCTATAAGACTTAAAATGGCGGCAGTAGAACTGTTCCAGCAGCTCTATAGTTGTTATCTAAAGGATGGCGTCCATGAGACTCAAAATGGCGGCTGTAGAATGGTTCCAGCAGGCTGTATAAGTTATATAAAGGATGGTGGCTGTAAGACTTATAATGGCGGCTGTAGAATGGTTCCAGCAGCTTGTATAGTTGGTAATAAGGGATGGCGGATATAACACTCAAAATGACGGTTGTAGAATGGTTCCAGCAGCTTGTATAGCTGTTATATTAGGGCCACGGATATAAGACTCATAATGGCGGCTGTAGAATGGTTCCAGCAGCTTGTATAGCTGTTATATAGAGGATTACCGGTATAACACTCAAAAGAGCGGCTCTAGAATAGTTCCAGCAGCTTGTATAGCTGTTATATAAAGGATGGCGGCTATAACACTCAAAATGACGGTTGTAGAATGGTTCCAGAAACTTGTATAGCTGTCATATAAAGAATGGCGGGTATAAGACTGAAAATGGCGGCTCTAGAATGATTCCAGCAGGTTGTATATTTGTTATATAAAGGATGGTGGCTGAGGGTCTCATAATGGCGGCTGTAGAATGGTTCCAGCAGCTTGTATAGCTGTCATATAGAGGATTACCGGTATAACACTCAAAAGAGCGGCTCTAGAATAGTTCCAGCAGCTTGTATAGCTGTTATATAAAGGATGACGGCTATAACACTCAAAATGGGGTCTGTAGAATGGTTCCAGCAGCTTGTATATCTGTTATATAAAGAATGGTGGATGTAAGACTCATAATGGCGGCTGTAGAATGGTTCCAGCAGCTTGTATAGCTGTTATACAAGGGTTGGCGGCTATAGCACGCAAAATGGCGACTGTAGGATGGTTCCAGCAGCTTGTTTTTCTGTTTTATAAAGGATGGTGTCTATAACACTCGAAATGACCGCTGTAGAATGCTTCCTGCAGCTTGTATTTTTCTTATATAAAGGATGGTGGCTATAACACTCGAAATGGCAGCTGTAAAAGGGTTCCAGCAGCTTGTATATCTGTTATATAAGGGTCACGGGTATAAGACTCCTAATGGCGGCTGTAGAATGGTTCCAGCAGCTTGTATAGCTGGTATATAAGGGATAGCGGATATAACACTCAAAATGACGGTTGTAGAATGGTTCCAGCAGCTTGTATAGCTGTTATATAAGGGTCACGGGTATAAGACTCAAAATGGCGGCTGTAGAATGGTTCCAGCAGGCTGTAAAGCAGTTATATAAAGGATAGTGGCTGTAAGACTCATAATGCAGCTTGCATGGCTGGTATATAAGGGATGGTGGCTATAACACTTAAAATGGCGGCTGTAGAATGATGCCTGCAGCTTATTTTTCTCTTATATAAAGGATCTTGTCTATAACACTCGAAATGGCGGCTGTAAAAGGGTTTCAGCAGCTTTGATAGCTGTTATATAAGGGTCACGGGTATAAGACTCATAATGGCGGCTGTAGAATGGTTCCAGCAGCTTGTATAGCTGTTATATAAAGGATGGCGGCTATAACACTCAAAATGATGGTTGTAGAATGGTTCCAGAAACTTGTATAGCTGTCATATAAAGGATGGCGGATACAAGACTCAAAATGGCGGCTGTAGAATGGTTCCAGCAGGCTGTAAAGCAGTTATATAAAGGATGGTGGCTGTAAGACTTATAATGGCGGCTGTAGAATGGTTCCAGCAGCTTGTATAGCTGGTATTTAAGGGATGGCGGATATAACACTCAAAATGACGGATGTAGAATGGTTCCAGCAGCTTGTATAGCTGTTATATTAGGGCCACGGGTATAAGACTCATAATGGCGGCTGTAGAATGGTTCCAGCACCTTGTATAGCTGTTATATAAGGGTCACGGGTATAAGACTCATAATGTATAGCTGTTATACAAGGGTTGGCGGCTATAGCACGCAAAATGGCGACTGTAGGATGGTTCCAGCAGCTTGTTTTTCTGTTTTATAAAGGATGGTGTCTATAACACTCGAAATGGCCGCTGTAGAATGCTTCCTGCAGCTTGTATTTTTCTTATATAAAGGATGGTGGCTATAACACTCGAAATGGCAGCTGTAAAAGGGTTCCAGCAGCTTGTATATCTGTTATATAAGGGTCACGGGTATAAGACTCATAATGGCGGCTGTAGAATGGTTCCAGCAGCTTGTATAGCTGGTATATAGGGATGGCGGATATAACACTCAAAATGACGGTTGTAGAATGGTTCCAGCAGCTTGTATAGCTGTTATATAAGGGTCACGGGTATAAGACTCATAATGGCGGCTGTAGAATGGTTCCAGCAGCTTGTATAGCTGTTATATAAGGGTCACGGGTATAAGACTCATAATGGCGGCTGTAGAATGGTTCCAGAAACTTGTATAGCTGTCATATAAAGAATGGCGGGTATAAGACTGAAAATGGCGGACGGAAAATGGTTCCAGCAGCTTTTATGTCTACGATATAAAAAATGGCGGGTATAAGACTCAAAATGGTATAGCTGTCATATAAAGAATGGCTGGTATAAGACTGAAAATGGCGGCTGTAGAATGGTTGCAGCAGCTTGTATAGCTGGTACATAAGGGATGGCGGCTATAACACTCAAAATGACGGTTGTAGAATGGTTCCAGCAGCTTGTATAGCTGTTATATAAGGGTCACGGGTATAAGACTCATAATTGCGGCTGTAGAATAGTTCCAGCAGCTTGTACAGCTGTTATATAAAAGATGGTAGCTATAACACTCGAAATGGCAGCTGTAAAATGGTTCCAGCAGCTTGTATAGCTGTTATATAAGGGTCACGGGTATAAGACTGATAATGGCGTCTGTAGAATGGTTCCAGCAGCTTTTATAGCTGTTATATAAAGGATGGCGGCTATAACACTCAAAATGACGGTTGTAGAATGGTTCCAGAAACTTGTATAGCTGTCATATAAAGGATGGCGGATACAAGACTCAAAATGGCGGCTGTAGAATGGTTCCAGCAGGCTGTAAAGCAGTTATATAAAGGATAGTGGCTGTAAGACTCATAATGCAGCTTGCATGGCTGGTATATAAGGGATGGTGGCTATAACACTTAAAATGGCGGCTGTAGAATGATGCCTGCAGCTTATTTTTCTCTTATATAAAGGATCTTGTCTTTAACACTCGAAATGGCGGCTGTAGAATACTTCCAGCAGATTTTATGGCTACGATATAAAATATAACAGCTATAAGACTCAAAATGGTGGTTGTAGAATGGTTCCAGCAGCTTGTATTTAAAGGATGGCGGCTGTAACACTCAAAATGGCGTCTGAAAAATGGTTCCAGCAGCTTGTATTTCTGTTATATAAAGGATGGTGGCTATAACACTCAAAATGACGGTTGTAGAATGTTTCCAGAAACTTGTATAGCTGTCATATAAAGAATGGCGGGTATAAGACTAAAAATGGCGGCTGTAGAATGGTTCCAGCAGCTTTAATGGCTACGATATAAAGGATGGCGGATACAAGACTCAAAATGGCGGCTGTAGAATGGTTCAAGCAGGCTGTAAAGCAGTTATATAAAGGATGGTGACTGTAAGACTCATAATGGCGGCTGTAGAATGGTTCCAGCAGCTTGTACAGCTGTTATATAAAGGATTGCGGCTATAACACTCAAAATGACGGTTGTAGAATGGTTCCAGAAACTTGTATAGCTGTCATATAAAGAATGGCGGGTATAAGACTGAAAATGGCGGCTGTAGAATGATTCCAGCAGGTTGACTATTTGTTATATAAAGGATGGTGGCTGAGGGTCTCATAATGGCGGCTGTAGAATGGTTCCAGCAGCTTGTATAGCTGGTATATAAGGGATGGCGGATATAACACTCAAAATGACGGTTGTAGAATGGTTCCAGCAGCTTGTATAGCTGGTATATAAGGGATGGCGGAAACTTGTATAGCTGTCATATAAAGAATGGCGGGTATAAGACTGAAAATGGCGGCTGTAGAATGATTCCAGCAGGTTGTATATTTGTTATATAAAGGATGGTGGCTGAGGGTCTCATAATGGCGGCTATAGAATGGTTCCAGCAGCTTGTATAGCTGTTATACAAGGGTTGGCGGCTATAGCACGCAAAATGGCGACTGTAGGATGGTTCCAGCAGCTTGTTTTTCTGTTTTATAAAGGATGGTGTCTATAACACTCGAAATGGCCGCTGTAGAATGCTTCCTGCAGCTTGTATTTTTCTTATACAAAGGATGGTGGCTATAACACTCGAAATGGCAGCTGTAAAAGGGTTCCAGCAGCTTGTATATCTGTTATATAAGGGTCACGGGTATAAGACTCATAATGGCGGCTGTAGAATGGTTCCAGCAGCTTGTACATCTGTTATAAAATGGATGGCTGGTATAAGACTGAAAATGGCGGCTGTAGAATGGTTGCAGCAGCTTTAATGGCTACGATATAAAGGATGGCGGCTATAACACTCAAAATGACGGTTGTAGAATGGTTCCAGAAACTTGTATAGCTGTCATATAAAGAATGGAGGGTATAAGACTCAAAATGGCGGCTGTAGAATGATTCCAGCAAGTTGTGTATTTGTTATATAAAGGATGGTGGCTGAGGGTCTCAAAATGGCGGCTATAGAAGGGTTCCAGCAGCTTGTATAGCTGTCATATAAAGGATTACCGGTATAAGACTCAAAAGAGCGGCTCTAGAATAGTTCCAGCTGCTTTTATGGCTACGATATAAGGGATAACACCTATAAGACTCAAAATAGCGGCTATAGAATGGTTCCAGCCGCTTGTATAGCTGGTGCATAAGGGATGGCGGCTATAACACTCAAAATGACGGTTGTAGAATGGTTCCAGCAGCTTGTATAGCTGTTATATAAGGGTCACGGGTATAAGACTCATACTTGCGGCTGTAGAATGGTTCCAGCAGCTTGTACAGCTGTTGTATAAAAGATGGTAGCTATAACACTCGAAATGGCAGCTGTAAAATGGTTCCAGCAGCTTGTATAGCTGTTATATAAGGGTCACGGGTATAAGACTCATAATGGCGGCTGTAGAATGGTTCCAGCAGCTTGTATAGCTGTTATATAAAGGATGGCGGCTATAACACTCAAAATGACGGTTGTAGAATGGTTCCAGAAACTTGTATAGCTGTCATATAAAGGATGGCGGATACAAGACTCAAAATGGCGGCTGTAGAATGGTTCCAGCAGGTTGTAAAGCAGTTATATAAAGGATAGTGGCTGTAAGACTCATAATGCAGCTTGCATGGCTGGTATATAAGGGATGGTGGCTATAACACTTAAAATGGCGGCTGTAGAATGATGCCTGCAGCTTATTTTTCTCTTATATAAAGGATCTTGTCTATTACACTCGAAATGGCGGCTGTAGAATACTTCCAGCAGATTTTATGGCTACGATATAAAATATAACAGCTATAAGACTCAAAATGGTTGTTGTAGAATGGTTCCAGCAGCTTGTATATAAAGGATGGCGGCTGTAACACTCAAAATGGCGGCTGAAAAATGGTTCCAGCAGCTTGTATTTCTGTTATATAAAGGATGGTGACTATAACACTCAAAATGACGGTTGTAGAATGTTTCCAGAAACTTGTATAGCTGTCATATAAAGAATGGCGGGTATAAGACTGAAAATGGCGGCTGTAGAATGGTTCCAGCAGCTTTAATGGCTACGATATAAAGGATGGCGGATACAAGACTCAAAATGGTGGCTGTAGAATGGTTCCAGCAGGCTGTAAAGCAGTTATATAAAGGATGGTGGCTGTAAGACTTATAATGGCGGCTGAAAAATGGTTCCAGCAGCTTGTATTTCTGTTATATAAAGGATGGTGACTATAACACTCAAAATGACGGTTGTAGAATGGTTCCAGAAACTTGTATAGCTGTCATATAAAGAATGGAGGGTATAAGACTCAAAATGGCGTCTGTAGAATGATTCCAGCAAGTTGTGTATTTGTTATATAAAGGATGGTGGCTGAGGGTCTCAAAATGGCGGCTATAGAAGGGTTCCAGCAGCTTGTATAGCTGTCATATAAAGGATTACCGGTATAAGACTCAAAAGAGCGGCTCTAGAATAGTTCCAGCTGCTTTTATGGCTACGATATAAGGGATATAGCTGGTGCATAAGGGATGGCGGCTATAACACTCAAAATGACGGTTGTAGAATGGTTCCAGCAGCTTGTATAGCTGTTATATAAGGGTCACGGGTATAAGACTCATACTTGCGGCTGTAGAATGGTTCCAGCAGCTTGTACAGCTGTTGTATAAAAGATGGTAGCTATAACACTCGAAATGGCAGCTGTAAAATGGTTCCAGCAGCTTGTATAGCTGTTATATAAGGGTCACGGGTATAAGACTCATAATGGCGGCTGTAGAATGGTTCCAGCAGCTTGTATAGCTGTTATATAAAGGATGGCGGCTATAACACTCAAAATGACGGTTGTAGAATGGTTCCAGAAACTTGTATAGCTGTCATATAAAGGATGGCGGATACAAGACTCAAAATGGCGGCTGTAGAATGGTTCCAGCAGGTTGTAAAGCAGTTATATAAAGGATAGTGGCTGTAAGACTCATAATGCAGCTTGCATGGCTGGTATATAAGGGATGGTGGCTATAACACTTAAAATGGCGGCTGTAGAATGATGCCTGCAGCTTATTTTTCTCTTATATAAAGGATCTTGTCTATTACACTCGAAATGGCGGCTGTAGAATACTTCCAGCAGATTTTATGGCTACGATATAAAATATAACAGCTATAAGACTCAAAATGGTTGTTGTAGAATGGTTCCAGCAGCTTGTATATAAAGGATGGCGGCTGTAACACTCAAAATGGCGGCTGAAAAATGGTTCCAGCAGCTTGTATTTCTGTTATATAAAGGATGGTGACTATAACACTCAAAATGACGGCTGTAGAATGGTTCCAGCAGCTTGTATATCTGTTATATAAAGAATGGTGGATGTAAGACTCATAATGGCGGCTGTAGAATGGTTCCAGCAGCTTGTATAGCTGTTATACAAGGGTTGGCGGCTATAGCACGCAAAATGGCGACTGTAGGATGGTTCCAGCAGCTTGTTTTTCTGTTTTATAAAGGATGGTGTCTATAACACTCGAAATGACCGCTGTAGAATGCTTCCTGCAGCTTGTATTTTTCTTATATAAAGGATGGTGGCTATAACACTCGAAATGGCAGCTGTAAAAGGGTTCCAGCAGCTTGTATATCTGTTATATAAGGGTCACGGGTATAAGACTCCTAATGGCGGCTGTAGAATGGTTCCAGCAGCTTGTATAGCTGGTATATAAGGGATAGCGGATATAACACTCAAAATGACGGTTGTAGAATGGTTCCAGCAGCTTGTATAGCTGTTATATAAGGGTCACGGGTATAAGACTCATAATGGCGGCTGTAGAATGGTTCCAGCAGCTTGTATAGCTGTTATATAAGGGTCACGGGTATAAGACTCATAATGGCGGCTGTAGAATGGTTCCAGCAGCTTGTATAGCTGTTATATAAAGAATGGTGGCTGTAAGACTCATAATGGCGGCTGTAGAATGGCTCCAGCAGCTTGTATTTCTCTTATATAAAGGATGTTGTCTATAACACTCGAAATGGCGGCTGTAGAATACTTTCAGCAGATTTTATGGCTATGATATAAAGGATAACAGCTATAAGGCTCAAATGGCGGCTGTAGAATGGTTCCAGCAGCTTGTATAGCTGTTATATAAAGGATGGCGGCTGTAACACTCAAAATGGCGGCTGTAGAATAGTTCCAGCAGCTTGTATAGCTGTTATATAAAGGATGACGGCTATAACACTCAAAATGGGGTCTGTAGAATGGTTCCAGCAGCTTGTATATCTGTTATATAAAGAATGGTGGCTGTAAGACTCATAATGGCGGCTGTAGAATGGTGCCAGCAGCTTGTATAGCTGTTATACAAGGGTTGGCGGCTATAGCACGCAAAATGGCGACTGTAGGATGGTTCCAGCAGCTTGTTTTTCTGTTTTAAAAAGGATGGTGTCTATAACACTCGAAATGGCCGCTGTAGAATGCTTCCTGCAGCTTGTATTTTCTTATATAAAGGATGGTGGCTATAACACTCGAAATGGCAGCTGTAAGAGGGTTCCAGCAGCTTGTATATCTGTTATATAAGGGTCACGGGTATAAGACTCATAATGGCGGCTGTAGAATGGTTCCAGCAGCTTGTATAGCTGGTGTATAAGGGATGGCGGATATAACACTCAAAATGACGGTTGTAGAATGGTTCCAGCAGCTTGTATAGCTGTTATATAAGGGTCACGGGTATAAGACTCACAATGGCGGCTGTAGAATGGTTCCAGCAGCTTGTATAGCTGTTATATAAGGGTCACGGGTATAAGACTCATAATGGCGGCTGTAGAATGGTTCCAGAAACTTGTATAGCTGTCATATAAAGAATGGCGGGTATAAGACTGAAAATGGCGGTTGGAAAATGGTTCCAGCAGCTTTTATGTCTACGATATAAAAAATGGCGGGTATAAGACTCAAAATGGTATAGCTGTCATATAAAGAATGGCGGGTGTAAGACTGAAAATGGCGGCTGTAGAATGATTCCAGCAGGTTGTATATTTGTTATGTAAAGGATGGTGGCTGAGGGTCTCATAATGGCGGCTATAGAAGGGTTCCAGCTATAAGACTCAAAATGGCGGTTGTATTATGCTTCCTGCAGCTTCTATATCCGTTATATGAGGTATGGCGGCTATAAGACTTCAAATGGCGGCTATATTATGTTTCTAGCAGCTTGTATAGCTGTTATATAAAGCATGTCGGCTATAACACTAAAGGATGGCGGCTATAAGACTCAAAGTGGCGGCTATATTACGGTTCCAGCAGCTTGTATAGCTGTTATATAAAGGATGTCGGCTATAATACTCAGTATAGCGGCTGTATTATGGTTCTAGCAGATTGTGTAGCTGTTATATAAAGGATGGCCGCTATTAGACATAAAATGGCGGCAGTAGAGGGGTTTCAGCAGCTTCTATAGCTGTTATGTAAAGGATGGCGGCTATAAGACTCAAAATGGCGTCGGTAGAACGGTCTCAGCAGCTTGTATAGTTGTATCTAAAGGATGGCGGCTAAAAGACTTAAAATGGCGGCAGTAGAACGGTTTAAGCAGCTTGTATAGCTGTAATCTAAAGAATGGAGGCTATACGATGGTTTCAGCAGCTTTAATAGCTGTTATATATAGGATGTCGGCTATAAGACTGAAAATGGCGGCTATATTATTGTTCCAGCAGCTTGTATAGCTGTTATCTAAAGGATGGCGGCTATAAGACTTAAAACTTCGGCTGTAGAATGGTTACAGCAGCTTCTATAGCTGTTATCTAAAAAATGGCGGCTGTAAGACTTAAAATGGTGGAAGTAGAACGGTTTCAGCAGCTTGAATAGCTGTATCTAAAGGATGGCGGCTATAAGACTCAAAATGGCGGTTGTATTATGCTTCCTGCAGCTTGTATATCCGTTATATGAGGTATGGCGGCTATAAGACTTGAAATGGCGGCTGTAGAATGGTTCCAGCAGCTTATATAGCTGTTATATAAGGCATGTCGGCTATAACACTCAAAATGGTGGCTGTATTATGGTTCTAGCAGATTGTGTAGCTGTTATATAAAGGATGGCGGCTATAAGACTCAAAGTGGCGGCTATATTACGGTTCTAGCAGCTTGTATAGCTGTTATATAAAGGATGTCGGCTATAAGACTCAGTATAGCGGCTGTATTATGGTTCCAGCAGCTTCTATAGCTGTTATATAAAGGATGGCGGCTATAAGACTCGAAATGGCGGCAGTAGAACGGTTTCAGTAGCTTGTATAACTATTATATAAAGGATGGCAGCTATAAGACTCAAAATGGCGGTTGTATTATGCTTTCTGCAGCTTCTATATCCGTTATATGAGGTATGGCGGCTATAAGACTTCAAATGGCGGCTATATTATGGTTCCAACAGCTTGTATAGCTGTTATAGAAAGGATGTCGGCTATAAGACTCAGAATGGCGGCAGTAGAACGGTTCCAGCAGCTTCTATAGCTGTTATCTAAAGGATGGCGGCTATAAGACTCAAAATGGCGGCAGTAGAACGGTTTCAGCAGCTTGTATAGCTGTTATCTAAAGGATGGCGGCTATAAGACTTAAAACTTCGGCTGTAGAATGGTTACAGCAGCTTCTATAGCTGTTATCTAAAAAATGGCGGCTATAAGACTTAAAATGGTGGAAGTAGAACGGTTTCAGCAGCTTGTATAGCTGTATCTAAAGGATGGCGGCTATAAGACTCAAAATGGCGGTTGAATTATGCTTCCTGCAGCTTCTATATCCGTTATATGAGGTATGGCGGCTATAAGACTCAAAGTGGCAGCTATATTACGGTTCCAGCAGCTTATATAGCTGTTATATAAAGAATGGTGGCTGTAAGACTCATAATGGCGGCTGTAGAATGGTGCCAGCAGCTTGTATAGCTGTTATACAAGGGTTGGCGGCTATAGCACGCAAAATGGCGACTGTAGGATGGTTCCAGCAGCTTGTTTTTCTGTTTTATAAAGGATGGTGTCTATAACACTCGAAATGGCCGCTGTAGAATGCTTCCTGCAGCTTGTATTTTTCTTATATAAAGGATGGTGGCTATAACACTCCAAAATGCAGCTGTAAGAGGGTTCCAGCAGCTTGTATATCTGTTATATAAGGGTCACGGGTATAAGACTCATAATGGCGGCTGTAGAATGGTTCCAGCAGCTTGTATAGCTGGTGTATAAGGGATGGCGGATATAACACTCAAAATGACGGTTGTAGAATGGTTCCAGCAGCTTGTATAGCTGTTATATAAGGGTCACGGGTATAAGACTCACAATGGCGGCTGTAGAATGGTTCCAGCAGCTTGTATAGCTGTTATATAAGGGTCACGGGTATAAGACTCATAATGGCGGCTGTAGAATGGTTCCAGAAACTTGTATAGCTGTCATATAAAGAATGGCGGGTATAAGACTGAAAATGGCGGTTGGAAAATGGTTCCAGCAGCTTTTATGTCTACGATATAAAAAATGGCGGGTATAAGACTCAAAATGGTATAGCTGTCATATAAAGAATGGCTGGTATAAGACTGAAAATGGCGGCTGTAGAATGGTTGCAGCAGCTTTAATGGCTACGATATAAAGGATGGCGGCTATAACACTCAAAATGACGGTTGTAGAATGGTTCCAGAAACTTGTATAGCTGTCATATAAAGAATGGCGGGTGTAAGGCTGAAAATGGCGGCTGTAGAATGATTCCAGCAGGTTGTATATTTGTTATGTAAAGGATGGTGGCTGAGGGTCTCATAATGGCGGCTATAGAAGGGTTCCAGCTATAAGACTCAAAATGGCGGTTGTATTATGCTTCCTGCAGCTTCTATATCCGTTATATGAGGTATGGCGGCTATAAGACTTCAAATGGCGGCTATATTATGTTTCTAGCAGCTTGTATAGCTGTTATATAAAGCATGTCGGCTATAACACTAAAGGATGGCGGCTATAAGACTCAAAGTGGCGGCTATATTACGGTTTCAGCAGCTTGTATAGCTGTTATATAAAGGATAGCGGCTATAAGACTCAGTATTGCGGCTGTATTATGGCTCTAGCAGATTGTGTAGCTGTTATCTAAGGGATGGCCGCTATAAGACTTAAAATGGCGGCAGTAGAACTGTTCCAGCAGCTCTATAGTTGTTATCTAAAGGATGGCGTCCATGAGACTCAAAATGGCGGCAGTAGAACGGTTTCAGCAGCTTGTATAACTATTATATAAAGGATGGCAGCTATAAGACTCAAAATGGCGGTTGTATTATGCTTCCTGCAGCTTCTATATCCGTTATATGAGGTATGGCGGCTATAAGACTTCAAATGGCGGCTGTAGAATGGTTCCAGCAGCTTTAATAGCTGTTATATAAAGGATTTCGGCTATAAGACTCAAAATGGCGGCTATATTATGGTTGCAGCAGCTTGTATAGCTGTTATATAAAGGATGTCGGCTATAAGACTCAGAATAGCGGCTGTATTATGGTTCTAGCAGATTGTGTAGCTGTTATATAAAGGATGGCCGCTTTTAGACTTAAAATGGCGGTAGTAGAGGGGTTTCAGCAGCTTCTATAGCTGTATCTAAAGGATGGCGGCTATGAGACTCAAAATGGCGGTTGTATTATGCTTTCTGCAGCTTCTATATCCGTTATATGAGGTATGGCGGCTATAAGACTTCAAATGGCGGCTGTAGAACGGCGGCTGGTTCCAGCAGCTTATATAGCTGTTATATAAAGCATGTCGGCTATAACACCCAAAATGGTGTCTGTATTATGGTTCTAGCAGATTGTGTAGCTGTTATATAAAGGATGGCGGCTATAAGACTCAAAGTGGCGGCTATATTACGGTTCCAGCAGCTTGTATAGCTGTTATATAAAGGATGTCGGCTATAATACTCAGTATAGCGGCTGTATTATGGTTCTAGCAGATTGTGTAGCTGTTATATAAAGGATGGCCGCTATTAGACTTAAAATGGCGGCAGTAGAGGGGTTTCAGCAGCTTCTATAGCTGTTATCTAAAGGATTGCGGCTAAAAGACTTAAAATGGCGGCAGTAGAACGGTTTAAGCAGCTTGTATAGCTGTAATCTAAAGAATGGAGGCTATACGATGGTTTCAGCAGCTTTAATAGCTGTTATATATAGGATGTCGGCTATAAGACTGAAAATGGCGGCTATATTATTGTTCCAGCAGCTTGTATAGCTGTTATCTAAAGGATGGCGGCTATAAGACTTAAACTCTTCGGCTGTAGAATGGTTACAGCAGCTTCTATAGCTGTTTTTTTAAAAATGGCGGCTATAAGACTTAAAATGGTGGAAGTAGAACGGTTTCAGCAGCTTGTATAGCTGTATCTAAAGGATGGCGGCTATAAGACTCAAAATGGCGGTTGTATTATGCTTCCTGCAGCTTCTATATCCGTTATATGAGGTATGGCGGCTATAAGACTTCAAATGGCGGCTGTAGAATGGTTCCAGCAGCTGATATAGCCGTTATATAAAGCATGTCGGCTATAACACTCAAAATGGTGGCTGTATTATGGTTCTAGCAGATTGTGTAGCTGTTATATAAAGGATGGCGGCTATAAGACTCAAAGTGGCGGCTATATTACGGTTCCAGCAGCTTGTATAGCTGTTATATAAAGGATGTCGGCTATAAGACTCAGTATAGCGGCTGTATTATGGTTCCAGCAGCTTCTATAGCTGTTATATAAAGGATGGCGGCTATAAGACTCAAAATGGCGGCAGTAGAACGGTTTCAGCAGCTTTTGTAACTATTATATAAAGGATGGCAGCTATAAGACTCAAAATGGCGGTTGTGTTATGCTTCCTGCAGCTTCTATATCCGTTATATGAGGTATGGCGTCTATAAGACTAAAAATGGCGGCAGTAGAACGGATTCAGCAGCTTGTATAACTATTATATAAAGGATGGCAGCTATAAGACTCAAAATGGCGGTTGAATTATGCTTCCTGCAGCTTCTATATCTGTTATATGAGGTATGGCGGCTATAAGACTTCAAATGGCGGCTGTAGAATGGTTCCAGCAGCTTATATAGCTGTTATATAAAGTATGTCGGCTATAAGACTCAAAATGGCGGCTGTGTTATGGTTTCAGCAGCTTTAATAGCTGTTATATAAAGGATGTCGGCTATAAGACTCAAAATGGCGGCTATATTATGGTTCCGGCAGCTTGTATAGCTGTTATATAAAGGATGTCGGCTATAAGACTCAGAATAGCGGATGTATTATGGTTCTAGCAGATTGTGTAGCTGTTATATAAAGGATGGCCGCTATTAGACTTAAAATGGCGGCAGTAGAGGGGATTCAGCAGCTTCTATAGCTGTTATCTAAAGGATGGCGGCTATAAGACTCAAAATGGCGGTAGTATTATGCTGTCTGCAGCTTCTATATCCGTTATATGAGGTATGGCGGCTATAAGACTTCAAATGGCGGCTGTAGAATGGTTCCAGCAGCTTATATAGATGTTATATAAAGCATGTCGGCTATAACACTCAAAATGGTGGCTGTATTATGGTTTCAGCAGCTTTAATAGCTGTTATATAAAGGATGTCGGCTATAAGACTCAAAATGGCGGCTATATTATGGTTCCAGCAGCTTGTATAGCTGTTATATAAAGGATGTCGGCTATAAGACTCAGAATAGCGGCTGTATTATGGTTCTAGCAGATTGTGTAGCTGTTATATAAAGGATGGCTGCTATTAGACTTAAAATGGCGGCAGTAGAGGGGTTTCAGCAGCTTCTATAGCTGTTATCTAATGGATGGCGGCTATAAGACTCAAAATGGCGGTTGTATTATGCTTTCTGCAGCTTCTATATCCGTTGTATGAGGTATGGCGGCTATAAGACTTCAAATGGCGGCTGTAGAATGGTTCCAGCAGCTTATATAGATGTTATATAAAGCATGTCGGCTATAACACTCAAAATGGTGGCTGTATTATGGTTCTAGCATATAGCTGTTATATAAATGATGGCGGCTATAAGACTCAAAGTGGCGGCTATATTACGGTTCCAGCAGCTTGTATAGCTGTTATATAAAGGATTTCGGCTATAAGACTCAATATAGCGGCTGTATTATGGTTCCAGCAGCTTCTATAGTTGTTATATAAAGGATGGCCGCTATTACACTTAAAATGGCGGCAGTAGAGGGGTTTCAGCAGCTTGTATAGCTGTTATCTAAAGGATGGCGGCTAAAAGACTTAAAATGGCGGCAGTAGAACGGTTTAAGCAGCTTGTATAGCTGTAATCTAAAGATTGGAGGCTATACGATGGTTTCAGCAGCTTTAATAGCTGTTATATAAAGGATGTCGGCTATAAGACTCAAAATGGCGGCTATATTATTGTTCCAGCAGCTTGTATAGCTGTTATCTAAAGGATGGCGGCTATAAGACTTAAAACTTCGGCTGTAGAATGGTTACAGCAGCTTCTATAGCTGTTTTTTTAAAAATGGCGGCTATAAGACTTAAAATGGTGGAAGTAGAACGGTTTCAGCAGCTTGAATAGCTGTATCTAAAGGATGGCGGCTATAAGACTCAAAATGGCGGTTGTATTATGCTTCCTGCAGCTTGTATATCCGTTATATGAGGCTTCTAATGTATGAGGTATGGCGGCTATAAGACTTCAAATGGCGGCTATATTATGGTTCCAGCAGCTTGTATAGCTGTTATAGAAAGGATGTCGGCTATAAGACTCAGAATGGCGGCAGTAGAACGGTTCCAGCAGCTTCTATAGCTGTTATCTAAAGGATGGCGGCTATAAGACTCAAAATGGCGGCAGTAGAACGGTTTCAGCAGCTTGTATAGCTGTTATCTAAAGGATGGCGGCTATAAGACTCAAAATGGCGGTTGAATTATGCTTCCTGCAGCTTCTATATCCGTTATATGAGGTATGGCGGCTATAAGACTCAAAGTGGCAGCTATATTACGGTTCCAGCAGCTTATATAGCTGTTATATAAAGCATGTCGGCTATAACACTCAAAATGGTGGCTGTATTATGGTTCTAGCAGATTGTGTAGCTGTTATCTAAAGGATGGCCGCTATAAGACTTAAAATGGCGGCAGTAGAACTGTTCCAGCAGCTTCTATAGTTGTTATCTAAAGGATGGCGTCCATAAGACTCAAAATGGCGGCAGTAGAACGGTTTCAGCAGCTTGTATAGCTATTATATAAAGGATGGCAGTTATAAGACTCAAAATGGCGGTTGTATTATGCTTCTTGCAGCTTCTATATCCGTTATATGAGGTATGGCGGCTATAAGACTTCAAATGGCGGCTGTAGAATGGTTCAAGCAGCTTATATAGCTGTTATATAACGTATGTCGGCTATAAGACTCAAAATGGCGGCTGTGTTATGGTTTCAGTAGCTTTAATAGCTGTTATATAAAGGATGTCGGCTATAAGACTCAAAATGGCGGCTATATTATGGTTCCAGCAGCTTGTATAGCTGTTATATAAAGGATGTCGGCTATAAGACTCAGAATAGCGGCTGTATTATGGTTCTAGCAGATTGTGTAGCTGTTATATAAAGGATGGCCGCTATTAGACTTAAAATGGCGGCAGTAGAGGGGTTTCAGCAGCTTCTATAGCTGTTATCTAAAGGATGGCGGCTATAAGACTCAAAATGGCGGTTGTATTATGCTTTCTGCAGCTTCTATATCCGTTGTATGAGGTATGGCGGCTATAAGACTTCAAATGGCGGCTGTAGAATGGTTCCAGCAGCTTATATAGCTGTTATATAAAGTATGTCGGCTATAACACTCAAAATGGTGGCTGTATTATGGTTCCAGCAGCTTGTATAGCTGTTATATAAAGGATGTCGGCTATAAGACTCAGTATAGCGGCTGTATTATGGTTCCAGCAGCTTCTATAGCTGTTATATAAAGGATGGCGGCTTCTATAAGACTCAAAATGGCGGCAGTAGTACGGTTTTAGCAGCTTGTATAGCTGTTATCTAAAAAATGGCGGCTATAAGACTTAAAATGGTTGCTGTATTATGGTTCTAGCAGATTGTGTAGCTGTTATCTAAAGGATGGCCGCTATAAGACTTAAAATGGCGGCAGTAGAACGGTTTCAGCAGCTTGTATAGCTGTTATCTAAAGGATGGCGGCTATACGACTCAAAATGGCGGCTATATTACGGTTCCAGCAGCTTATATAGCTGTTATATAAAGCATGTCGGCTATAACACTCAAAATGGTGGCTGTATTATGGTTCTAGCAGATTGTGTAGCTGTTATCTAAAGGATGGCCGCTATAAGACTTAAAATGGCGGCAGTAGAACGGTTTCAGCAGCTTGTATAGCTGTTATCTAAAGGATGGCGGCTATACGACTCTAAATGGCGGCTGTATTATGGTTCTAGCAGATTGTGTAGCTGATATATAAAGGATGGCTGCTATAAGACTCAAAGTGGCGGCTATATTACGGTTCCAGCAGCTTGTATAGCTGTTATATAAAGGATGTCGGCTATAAGACTCAGTATAGCGGCTGTATTATGGTTCCAGCAGCTTCTATAGCTGTTATATAAAGGATGGCGGCTTCTATAAGACTCAAAATGGCGGCAGTAGTACGGTTTTAGCAGCTTGTATAGCTGTTATCTAAAAAATGGCGGCTATAAGACTTAAAATGGTGGAAGTTGAACGGTTTCAGCAGCTTGACTCAGTATAGCGGCTGTATTATGGTTCCTGCAGATTGTGTAGCTGTTATATAAAGGATGGCTGCTATTAGACTTCAAATGGCGGCTGTAGAATGGTTCCAGCAGCTTATATAGCTGTTATATAAAGCATGTCGGCTATAACACTCAAAATGGTGGCTGTATTATGGTTCTAGCAGATTGTGTAGCTGTTATATAAAGGATGGCGGCTATAAGACTCAAAGTGGCGGCTATATTACGGTTCTAGCAGCTTGTATAGCTGTTATATAAAGGATGTCGGCTATAAGACTCAGTATAGCGGCTGTATTATGGTTCCAGCAGCTTCTATAGCTGTTATATAAGGGATGGCGGCTATAAGACTCGAAATGGCGGCAGTAGAACGGTTTCAGTAGCTTGTATAACTATTATATAAAGGATGGCAGCTATAAGACTCAAAATGGCGGTTGTATTATGCTTCCTGCAGCTTCTATATCCGTTATATGAGGTATGGCGGCTATAAGACTTCAAATGGCGGCTATATTATGGTTCCAGCAGCTTGTATAGCTGTTATAGAAAGGATGTCGGCTATAAGACTCAGAATGGCGGCAGTAGAACGGTTCCAGCAGCTTGTATAGCTATTATATAAAGGATGGCAGTTATAAGACTCAAAATGGCGGTTGTATTATGCTTCCTGCAGCTTCTATATCCGTTATATGAGGTATGGCGGCTATAAGACTTCAAATGGCGGCTGTAGAATGGTTCAAGCAGCTTATATAGCTGTTATCTAAAGGATGGCGGCTATAAGACTCAAAATGGCGGCAGTAGAACGGTTTCAGCAGCTTGTATAGCTGTTATCTAAAGGATGGCGGCTATAAGACTTAAAACTTCGGCTGTAGAATGGTTACAGCAGCTTCTATAGCTGTTATCTAAAAAATGGCGGCTATAAGACTTAAAATGGTGGAAGTAGAACGGTTTCAGCAGCTTGTATAGCTGTATCTAAAGGATGGCGGCTATAAGACTCAAAATGGCGGTTGAATTATGCTTCCTGCAGCTTCTATATCCGTTATATGAGGTATGGCGGCTATAAGACTCAAAGTGGCAGCTATATTACGGTTCCAGCAGCTTATATAGCTGTTATATAAAGCATGTCGGCTATAACACTCAAAATGGTGGCTGTATTATGGTTCTAGCAGATTGTGTAGCTGTTATCTAAAGGATGGCCGCTATAAGACTTAAAATGGCGGCAGTAGAACTGTTCCAGCAGCTTCTATAGTTGTTATCTAAAGGATGGCGTCCATAAGACTCAAAATGGCGGCAGTAGAACGGTTTCAGCAGCTTGTATAGCTATTATATAAAGGATGGCAGTTATAAGACTCAAAATGGCGGTTGTATTATGCTTCCTGCAGCTTCTATATCCGTTATATGAGGTATGGCGGCTATAAGACTTCAAATGGCGGCTGTAGAATGGTTCAAGCAGCTTATATAGCTGTTATATAACGTATGTCGGCTATAAGACTCAAAATGGCGGCTGTGTTATGGTTTCAGTAGCTTTAATAGCTGTTATATAAAGGATGTCGGCTATAAGACTCAAAATGGCGGCTATATTATGGTTCCAGCAGCTTGTATAGCTGTTATATAAAATGGCGGCAGTAGAGGGGTTTCAGCAGCTTCTATAGCTGTTATCTAAAGGATGGCGGCTATAAGACTCAAAATGGCGGTTGTATTATGCTTCCTGCAGCTTCTATATCCGTTATATGAGGTATGGCGGCTATAAGACTTCAAATGGCGGCTGTAGAATGGTTCCAGCAGCTTATATAGCTGTTATACAAAGTATGTCGGCTATAACACTCAAAATGGTGGCTATATTATAGTTCCAGCAGCTTGTATAGCTGTTATATAAAGGATGTCGGCTATAAGACTCAGTATAGCGGCTGTATTATGGTTCTAGCAGATTGTGTAGCTGTTATATAAAGGATGGCTGCTATTAGACTTAAAATGGCGGCAGTAGAGGGGTTTCTGCAGCTTCTATAGCTGTTATATAAAGGATGGCGGCTGTAAGACTCAAAATGGCGTCGGTAGAACGGTCTCAGCAGCTTGTATAGTTGTATCTAAAGGATGGCGGCTATAAGACTTAAAATTGCGGCAGTAGAACGGTTTCAGCAGCTTGTATAGCTGTTATCTAAAGGATGGCGGCTATACGACTCAAAATGGCGGCTGTATTATGGTTCTAGCAGATTGTGTAGCTGATATATAAAGGATGGCTGCTATAAGACTCAAAGTGGCTGCTATATTACGGTTCCAGCAGCTTGTATAGCTGTTATATAAAGGATGTCGGCTATAAGACTCAGTATAGCGGCTGTATTATGGTTCCAGCAGCTTCTATAGCTGTTATATAAAGGATGGCGGCTATACGACTCAAAACTTCGGCTGTAGAATGGTTACAGCTTCTATAGCTGTTATCTAAAAAATGGCGGCTATAAGACTTAAAATGGTGGAAGTAGAACGGTTTCAGCAGCTTGTATAGCTGTATCTAAAAAATGGCGGCTATAAGACTTAAAATGGTGGCAGTAGAACGGTTTCAGCAGCTTGTTTAGCTGTTATCTAAAGGATGGCGGCTATAAGACTCAAAATGGCGGTTGTATTATGCTTCCTGCAGCTTCTATATCCGTTATATGAGGTATGGCGGCTATAAGACTTCAAATGGCGGCTGTAGAATGGTTCCAGCAGCTTATATAGCTGTTATACAAAGTATGTCGGCTATAACACTCAAAATGGTGGCTATATTATAGTTCCAGCAGCTTGTATAGCTGTTATATAAAGGATGTCGGCTATAAGACTCAGTATAGCGGCTGTATTATGGTTCTAGCAGATTGTGTAGCTGTTATATAAAGGATGGCTGCTATTAGACTTAAAATGGCGGCAGTAGAGGGGTTTCTGCAGCTTCTATAGCTGTTATATAAAGGATGGCGGCTGTAAGACTCAAAATGGCGTCGGTAGAACGGTCTCAGCAGCTTGTATAGTTGTATCTAAAGGATGGCGGCTATAAGACTTAAAATTGCGGCAGTAGAACGGTTTCAGCAGCTTGTATAGCTGTTATCTAAAGGATGGCGGCTATACGACTCAAAATGGCGGCTGTATTATGGTTCTAGCAGATTGTGTAGCTGTTATATAAAGGATGGCGGCTATAAGACTCAAAGTGGCGGCTATATTATAGTTCCAGCAGCTTGTATAGCTGTTATATAAAGGATGTCGGCTATAAGACTCAGTATAGCGGCTGTATTATGGTTCTAGCAGATTGTGTAGCTGTTATATAAAGGATGGCTGCTATTAGACTTAAAATGGCGGCAGTAGAGGGGTTTCTGCAGCTTCTATAGCTGTTATATAAAGGATGGCGGCTGTAAGACTCAAAATGGCGTCGGTAGAACGGTCTCAGCAGCTTGTATAGTTGTATCTAAAGGATGGCGGCTATAAGACTTAAAATTGCGGCAGTAGAACGGTTTCAGCAGCTTGTATAGCTGTTATCTAAAGGATGGCGGCTATACGACTCAAAATGGCGGCTGTATTATGGTTCTAGCAGATTGTGTAGCTGATATATAAAGGATGGCTGCTATAAGACTCAAAGTGGCTGCTATATTACGGTTCCAGCAGCTTGTATAGCTGTTATATAAAGGATGTCGGCTATAAGACTCAGTATAGCGGCTGTATTATGGTTCCAGCAGCTTCTATAGCTGTTATATAAAGGATGGCGGCTTCTATAAGACTCAAAATGGCGGCAGTAGTACGGTTTTAGCAGCTTGTATAGCTGTTATCTAAAAAATGGCGGCTATAAGACTTAAAATGGCGGCAGTAGAACGGTTTCAGCAGCTTGTATAGCTGTTATCTAAAAAATGGCGGCTATAAGACTTAAAATGGTGGCAGTAGAACGGTTTCAGCAGCTTGTTTAGCTGTATCTAAAGGATGGCGGCTATAAGACTTAAAATGGCGTCGGTAGAACGGTCTCAGCAGCTTGTGTAGCTGTAATCTAAAGAATGGAGGCTATACGATGGTTTCAGCAGCTTTAATAGGATGGCGGCTATAAGACTTAAAACTTCGGCTGTAGAATGGTTACAGCTTCTATAGCTGTTATCTAAAAAATGGCGGCTATAAGACTTAAAATGGTGGAAGTAGAACGGTTTCAGCAGCTTGTATAGCTGTATCTAAAGGATGGCGGCTATAAGACTCAAAATGGCGGTTGAATTATGCTTCCTGCAGCTTCTATATCCGTTATATGAGGTATGGCGGCTATAAGACTCAAAGTGGCAGCTATATTACGGTTCCAGCAGCTTATATAGCTGTTATATAAAGCATGTCGGCTATAACACTCAAAATGGTGGCTGTATTATGGTTCTAGCAGATTGTGTAGCTGTTATCTAAAGGATGGCCGCTATAAGACTTAAAATGGCGGCAGTAGAACTGTTCCAGCAGCTTCTATAGTTGTTATCTAAAGGATGGCGTCCATAAGACTCAAAATGGCGGCAGTAGAACGGTTTCAGCAGCTTGTATAGCTATTATATAAAGGATGGCAGTTATAAGACTCAAAATGGCGGTTGTATTATGCTTCTTGCAGCTTCTATATCCGTTATATGAGGTATGGCGGCTATAAGACTTCAAATGGCGGCTGTAGAATGGTTCAAGCAGCTTATATAGCTGTTATATAACGTATGTCGGCTATAAGACTCAAAAATGGCGGCTTTGTTATGGTTTCAGTAGCTTTAATAGCTGTTATATAAAGGATGTCGGCTATAAGACTCAAAATGGCGGCTATATTATGGTTCCAGCAGCTTGTATAGCTGTTATATAAAGGATGGCCGCTATTAGACTTAAAATGGCGGCAGTAGAGGGGTTTCAGCAGCTTCTATAGCTGTTATCTAAAGGATGGCGGCTATAAGACTCAAAATGGCGGTTGTATTATGCTTCCTGCAGCTTCTATATCCGTTATATGAGGTATGGCGGCTATAAGACTTCAAATGGCGGCTGTAGAATGGTTCCAGCAGCTTATATAGCTGTTATATAAAGTATGTCGGCTATAACACTCAAAATGGTGGCTGTATTATGGTTCTAGCAGATTGTGTAGCTGTTATATAAAGGATGGCGGCTATAAGACTCAAAGTGGCGGCTATATTACAGTTCCAGCAACTTGTATAGCTGTTATATAAAGGATGTCGGCTATAAGACTCAGTATAGCGGCTGTATTATGGTTCCTGCAGATTGTGTAGCTGTTATATAAAGGATGGCTGCTATTAGACTTAAAATGGCGGCAGTAGAGGGGGTTTCAGCAGCTTCTATAGCTGTTATCTAAAGGATGGCGGCTGTAAGACTCAAAATGGCGGCGGTAGAACGGTCTCAGCAGCTTGTATAGTTGTATCTAAAGGATGGCGGCTATAAGACTTTAAATTGCGGCAGTAGAACGGTTTCAGCAGCTTGTATAGCTGTTATCTAAAGGATGGCGGCTATACGACTCAAAATGGCGGCTGTATTATGGTTCTAGCAGATTGTGTAGCTGATATATAAAGGATGGCTGCTATAAGACTCAAAGTGGCGGCTATATTACGGTTCCAGCAGCTTGTATAGCTGTTATATAAAGGATGTCGGCTATAAGACTCAGTAGAGCAGCTGTATTATGGTTCCAGCAGCTTCTATAGCTGTTATATAAAGGATGGCGGCTTCTATAAGACTCAAAATGGCGGCAGTAGTACGGTTTTAGCAGCTTGTATAGCTGTTATCTAAAAAATGGCGGCTATAAGACTTAAAATGGTGGAAGTTGAACGGTTTCAGCAGCTTGTATAGCTGTTATCTAAAAAATGGCGGCTATAAGACTTAAAATGGTGGCAGTAGAACGGTTTCAGCAGCTTGTTTAGCTGTATCTAAAGGATGGCGGCTATAAGACTTAAAATGGCGTCGGTAGAACGGTCTCAGCAGCTTGTGTAGCTGTAATCTAAAGAATGGAGGCTATACGATGGTTTCAGCAGCTTTAATAGGATGGCGGCTATAAGACTTAAAACTTCGGCTGTAGAATGGTTACAGCTTCTATAGCTGTTATCTAAAAAATGGCGGCTATAAGACTTAAAATGGTGGAAGTAGAACGGTTTCAGCAGCTTGTATAGCTGTATCTAAAGGATGGCGGCTATAAGACTCAAAATGGCGGTTGAATTATGCTTCCTGCAGCTTCTATATCCGTTATATGAGGTATGGCGGCTATAAGACTCAAAGTGGCAGCTATATTACGGTTCCAGCAGCTTATATAGCTGTTATATAAAGCATGTCGGCTATAACACTCAAAATGGTGGCTGTATTATGGTTCTAGCAGATTGTGTAGCTGTTATCTAAAGGATGGCCGCTATAAGACTTAAAATGGCGGCAGTAGAACTGTTCCAGCAGCTTCTATAGTTGTTATCTAAAGGATGGCGTCCATAAGACTCAAAATGGCGGCAGTAGAACGGTTTCAGCAGCTTGTATAGCTATTATATAAAGGATGGCAGTTATAAGACTCAAAATGGCGGTTGTATTATGCTTCTTGCAGCTTCTATATCCGTTATATGAGGTATGGCGGCTATAAGACTTCAAATGGCGGCTGTAGAATGGTTCAAGCAGCTTATATAGCTGTTATATAACGTATGTCGGCTATAAGACACAAAATGGCGGCTGTGTTATGCTTCCTGCAGCTTCTATATCCGTTATATGAGGTATGGCGGCTATAAGACTTCAAATGGCGGCTGTAGAATGGTTCCAGCAGCTTTAATAGCTGTTATATAAAGGATTTCGGCTATAAGACTCAAAATGGCGGCTATATTATGGTTGCAGCAGCTTGTATAGCTGTTATATAAAGGATGTCGGCTATAAGACTCAGAATAGCGGCTGTATTATGGTTCTAGCAGATTGTGTAGCTGTTATATAAAGGATGGCCGCTTTTAGACTTAAAATGGCGGTAGTAGAGGGGTTTCAGCAGCTTCTATAACTGTATCTAAAGGATGGCGGCTATGAGACTCAAAATGGCGGTTGTATTATGCTTTCTGCAGCTTCTATATCCGTTATATGAGGTATGGCGGCTATAAGACTTCAAATGGCGGCTGTAGAACGGCGGCTGGTTCCAGCAGCTTATATAGCTGTTATATAAAGCATGTCGGCTATAACACCCAAAATGGTGTCTGTATTATGGTTCTAGCAGATTGTGTAGCTGTTATATAAAGGATGGCGGCTATAAGACTCAAAGTGGCGGCTATATTACGGTTCCAGCAGCTTGTATAGCTGTTATATAAAGGATGTCGGCTATAATACTCAGTATAGCGGCTGTATTATGGTTCTAGCAGATTGTGTAGCTGTTATATAAAGGATGGCCGCTATTAGAATTAAAATGGCGGCAGTAGAGGGGTTTCAGCAGCTTCTATAGCTGTTATCTAAAGGATGGTGTCTATAACACTCGAAATGGCCGCTGTAGAATGCTTCCTGCAGCTTGTATTTTTCTTATATAAAGGATGGTGGCTATAACACTCCAAAATGCAGCTGTAAGAGGGTTCCAGCAGCTTGTATATCTGTTATATAAGGGTCACGGGTATAAGACTCATAATGGCGGCTGTAGAATGGTTCCAGCAGCTTGTATAGCTGGTGTATAAGGGATGGCGGATATAACACTCAAAATGACGGTTGTAGAATGGTTCCAGCAGCTTGTATAGCTGTTATATAAGGGTCACGGGTATAAGACTCACAATGGCGGCTGTAGAATGGTTCCAGCAGCTTGTATAGCTGTTATATAAGGGTCACGGGTATAAGACTCATAATGGCGGCTGTAGAATGGTTCCAGAAACTTGTATAGCTGTCATATAAAGAATGGCGGGTATAAGACTGAAAATGGCGGTTGGAAAATGGTTCCAGCAGCTTTTATGTCTACGATATAAAAAATGGCGGGTATAAGACTCAAAATGGTATAGCTGTCATATAAAGAATGGCTGGTATAAGACTGAAAATGGCGGCTGTAGAATGGTTGCAGCAGCTTTAATGGCTACGGTATAAAGGATGGCGGCTATAACACTCAAAATGACGGTTGTAGAATGGTTCCAGAAACTTGTATAGCTGTCATATAAAGAATGGCGGGTGTAAGGCTGAAAATGGCGGCTGTAGAATGATTCCAGCAGGTTGTATATTTGTTATGTAAAGGATGGTGGCTGAGGGTCTCATAATGGCGGCTATAGAAGGGTTCCAGCTATAAGACTCAAAATGGCGGTTGTATTATGCTTCCTGCAGCTTCTATATCCGTTATATGAGGTATGGCGGCTATAAGACTTCAAATGGCGGCTATATTATGTTTCTAGCAGCTTGTATAGCTGTTATATAAAGCATGTCGGCTATAACACTAAAGGATGGCGGCTATAAGACTCAAAGTGGCGGCTATATTACGGTTTCAGCAGCTTGTATAGCTGTTATATAAAGGATAGCGGCTATAAGACTCAGTATTGCGGCTGTATTATGGCTCTAGCAGATTGTGTAGCTGTTATCTAAGGGATGGCCGCTATAAGACTTAAAATGGCGGCAGTAGAACTGTTCCAGCAGCTCTATAGTTGTTATCTAAAGGATGGCGTCCATGAGACTCAAAATGGCGGCAGTAGAACGGTTTCAGCAGCTTGTATAACTATTATATAAAGGATGGCAGCTATAAGACTCAAAATGGCGGTTGTATTATGCTTCCTGCAGCTTCTATATCCGTTATATGAGGTATGGCGGCTATAAGACTTCAAATGGCGGCTGTAGAATGGTTCCAGCAGCTTTAATAGCTGTTATATAAAGGATTTCGGCTATAAGACTCAAAATGGCGGCTATATTATGGTTGCAGCAGCTTGTATAGCTGTTATATAAAGGATGTCGGCTATAAGACTCAGAATAGCGGCTGTATTATGGTTCTAGCAGATTGTGTAGCTGTTATATAAAGGATGGCCGCTTTTAGACTTAAAATGGCGGTAGTAGAGGGGTTTCAGCAGCTTCTATAGCTGTATCTAAAGGATGGCGGCTATGAGACTCAAAATGGCGGTTGTATTATGCTTTCTGCAGCTTCTATATCCGTTATATGAGGTATGGCGGCTATAAGACTTCAAATGGCGGCTGTAGAACGGCGGCTGGTTCCAGCAGCTTATATAGCTGTTATATAAAGCATGTCGGCTATAACACCCAAAATGGTGTCTGTATTATGGTTCTAGCAGATTGTGTAGCTGTTATATAAAGGATGGCGGCTATAAGACTCAAAGTGGCGGCTATATTACGGTTCCAGCAGCTTGTATAGCTGTTATATAAAGGATGTCGGCTATAATACTCAGTATAGCGGCTGTATTATGGTTCTAGCAGATTGTGTAGCTGTTATATAAAGGATGGCCGCTATTAGACTTAAAATGGCGGCAGTAGAGGGGTTTCAGCAGCTTCTATAGCTGTTATCTAAAGGATGGCGGCTATAAGACTCAAAATGGCGTCGGTAGAACGGTCTCAGCAGCTTGTATAGTTGTATCTAAAGGATGGCGGCTAAAAGACTTAAAATGGCGGCAGTAGAACGGTTTAAGCAGCTTGTATAGCTGTAATCTAAAGAATGGAGGCTATACGATGGTTTCAGCAGCTTTAATAGCTGTTATATATAGGATGTCGGCTATAAGACTGAAAATGGCGGCTATATTATTGTTCCAGCAGCTTGTATAGCTGTTATCTAAAGGATGGCGGCTATAAGACTTAAACTCTTCGGCTGTAGAATGGTTACAGCAGCTTCTATAGCTGTTTTTTTAAAAATGGCGGCTATAAGACTTAAAATGGTGGAAGTAGAACGGTTTCAGCAGCTTGTATAGCTGTATCTAAAGGATGGCGGCTATAAGACTCAAAATGGCGGTTGTATTATGCTTCCTGCAGCTTCTATATCCGTTATATGAGGTATGGCGGCTATAAGACTTCAAATGGCGGCTGTAGAATGGTTCCAGCAGCTGATATAGCCGTTATATAAAGCATGTCGGCTATAACACTCAAAATGGTGGCTGTATTATGGTTCTAGCAGATTGTGTAGCTGTTATATAAAGGATGGCGGCTATAAGACTCAAAGTGGCGGCTATATTACGGTTCCAGCAGCTTGTATAGCTGTTATATAAAGGATGTCGGCTATAAGACTCAGTATAGCGGCTGTATTATGGTTCCAGCAGCTTCTATAGCTGTTATATAAAGGATGGCGGCTATAAGACTCAAAATGGCGGCAGTAGAACGGTTTCAGCAGCTTTTGTAACTATTATATAAAGGATGGCAGCTATAAGACTCAAAATGGCGGTTGTGTTATGCTTCCTGCAGCTTCTATATCCGTTATATGAGGTATGGCGTCTATAAGACTAAAAATGGCGGCAGTAGAACGGATTCAGCAGCTTGTATAACTATTATATAAAGGATGGCAGCTATAAGACTCAAAATGGCGGTTGAATTATGCTTCCTGCAGCTTCTATATCTGTTATATGAGGTATGGCGGCTATAAGACTTCAAATGGCGGCTGTAGAATGGTTCCAGCAGCTTATATAGCTGTTATATAAAGTATGTCGGCTATAAGACTCAAAATGGCGGCTGTGTTATGGTTTCAGCAGCTTTAATAGCTGTTATATAAAGGATGTCGGCTATAAGACTCAAAATGGCGGCTATATTATGGTTCCGGCAGCTTGTATAGCTGTTATATAAAGGATGTCGGCTATAAGACTCAGAATAGCGGATGTATTATGGTTCTAGCAGATTGTGTAGCTGTTATATAAAGGATGGCCGCTATTAGACTTAAAATGGCGGCAGTAGAGGGGTTTCAGCAGCTTCTATAGCTGTTATCTAAAGGATGGCGGCTATAAGACTCAAAATGGCGGTAGTATTATGCTGTCTGCAGCTTCTATATCCGTTATATGAGGTATGGCGGCTATAAGACTTCAAATGGCGGCTGTAGAATGGTTCCAGCAGCTTATATAGATGTTATATAAAGCATGTCGGCTATAACACTCAAAATGGTGGCTGTATTATGGTTTCAGCAGCTTTAATAGCTGTTATATAAAGGATGTCGGCTATAAGACTCAAAATGGCGGCTATATTATGGTTCCAGCAGCTTGTATAGCTGTTATATAAAGGATGTCGGCTATAAGACTCAGAATAGCGGCTGTATTATGGTTCTAGCAGATTGTGTAGCTGTTATATAAAGGATGGCCGCTATTAGACTTAAAATGGCGGCAGTAGAGGGGTTTCAGCAGCTTCTATAGCTGTTATCTAATGGATGGCGGCTATAAGACTCAAAATGGCGGTTGTATTATGCTTTCTGCAGCTTCTATATCCGTTGTATGAGGTATGGCGGCTATAAGACTTCAAATGGCGGCTGTAGAATGGTTCCAGCAGCTTATATAGATGTTATATAAAGCATGTCGGCTATAACACTCAAAATGGTGGCTGTATTATGGTTCTAGCAGATAGCTGTTATATAAATGATGGCGGCTATAAGACTCAAAGTGGCGGCTATATTACGGTTCCAGCAGCTTGTATAGCTGTTATATAAAGGATGTCGGCTATAAGACTCAATATAGCGGCTGTATTATGGTTCCAGCAGCTTCTATAGTTGTTATATAAAGGATGGCCGCTATTAGACTTAAAATGGCGGCAGTAGAGGGGTTTCAGCAGCTTGTATAGCTGTTATCTAAAGGATGGCGGCTAAAAGACTTAAAATGGCGGCAGTAGAACGGTTTAAGCAGCTTGTATAGCTGTAATCTAAAGATTGGAGGCTATACGATGGTTTCAGCAGCTTTAATAGCTGTTATATAAAGGATGTCGGCTATAAGACTCAAAATGGCGGCTATATTATTGTTCCAGCAGCTTGTATAGCTGTTATCTAAAGGATGGCGGCTATAAGACTTAAAACTTCGGCTGTAGAATGGTTACAGCAGCTTCTATAGCTGTTATCTAAAAAATGGCGGCTGTAAGACTTAAAATGGTGGAAGTAGAACGGTTTCAGCAGCTTGAATAGCTGTATCTAAAGGATGGCGGCTATAAGACTCAAAATGGCGGTTGTATTATGCTTCCTGCAGCTTGTATATCCGTTATATGAGGTATGGCGGCTATAAGACTTCAAATGGCGGCTGTAGAATGGTTCCAGCAGCTTATATAGCTGTTATATAAGGCATGTCGGCTATAACACTCAAAATGGTAGCTGTATTATGGTTCTAGCAGATTGTGTAGCTGTTATATAAAGGATGGCGGCTATAAGACTCAAAGTGGCGGCTATATTACGGTTCTAGCAGCTTGTATAGCTGTTATATAAAGGATGTCGGCTATAAGACTCAGTATAGCGGCTGTATTATGGTTCCAGCAGCTTCTATAGCTGTTATATAAAGGATGGCGGCTATAAGACTCGAAATGGCGGCAGTAGAACGGTTTCAGTAGCTTGTATAACTATTATATAAAGGATGGCAGCTATAAGACTCAAAATGGCGGTTGCATTATGCTTTCTGCAGCTTCTATATCCGTTATATGAGGTATGGCGGCTATAAGACTTCAAATGGCGGCTATATTATGGTTCCAGCAGCTTGTATAGCTGTTATAGAAAGGATGTCGGCTATAAGACTCAGAATGGCGGCAGTAGAACGGTTCCAGCAGATTCTATAGCTGTTATCTAAAGGATGGCGGCTATAAGACTCAAAATGGCGGCAGTAGAACGGTTTCAGCAGCTTGTATAGCTGTTATCTAAAGGATGGCGGCTATAAGACTTAAAACTTCGGCTGTAGAATGGTTACAGCAGCTTCTATAGCTGTTATCTAAAAAATGGCGGCTATAAGACTTAAAATGGTGGAAGTAGAACGGTTTCAGCAGCTTGTATAGCTGTATCTAAAGGATGGCGGCTATAAGACTCAAAATGGCGGTTGAATTATGCTTCCTGCAGCTTCTATATCCGTTATATGAGGTATGGCGGCTATAAGACTCAAAGTGGCAGCTATATTACGGTTCCAGCAGCTTATATAGCTGTTATATAAAGCATGTCGGCTATAACACTCAAAATGGTGGCTGTATTATGGTTCTAGCAGATTGTGTAGCTGTTATCTAAAGGATGGCCGCTATAAGACTTAAAATGGCGGCAGTAGAACTGTTCCAGCAGCTTCTATAGTTGTTATCTAAAGGATGGCGTCCATAAGACTCAAAATGGCGGCAGTAGAACGGTTTCAGCAGCTTGTATAGCTATTATATAAAGGATGGCAGTTATAAGACTCAAAATGGCGGTTGTATTATGCTTCTTGCAGCTTCTATATCCGTTATATGAGGTATGGCGGCTATAAGACTTCAAATGGCGGCTGTAGAATGGTTCAAGCAGCTTATATAGCTGTTATATAACGTATGTCGGCTATAAGACTCAAAATGGCGGCTGTGTTATGGTTTCAGTAGCTTTAATAGCTGTTATATAAAGGATGTCGGCTATAAGACTCAAAATGGCGGCTATATTATGGTTCCAGCAGCTTGTATAGCTGTTATATAAAGGATGTCGGCTATAAGACTCAGAATAGCGGCTGTATTATGGTTCTAGCAGATTGTGTAGCTGTTATATAAAGGATGGCCGCTATTAGACTTAAAATGGCGGCAGTAGAGGGGTTTCAGCAGCTTCTATAGCTGTTATCTAAAGGATGGCGGCTATAAGACTCAAAATGGCGGTTGTATTATGCTTCCTGCAGCTTCTATATCCGTTATATGAGGTATGGCGGCTATAAGACTTCAAATGGCGGCTGTAGAATGGTTCCAGCAGCTTATATAGCTGTTATATAAAGTATGTCGGCTATAACACTCAAAATGGTGGCTGTATTATGGTTCTAGCAGATTGTGTAGCTGTTATATAAAGGATGGCGGCTATAAGACTCAAAGTGGCGGCTATATTACAGTTCCAGCAACTTGTATAGCTGTTATATAAAGGATGTCGGCTATAAGACTCAGTATAGCGGCTGTATTATGGTTCCTGCAGATTGTGTAGCTGTTATATAAAGGATGGCTGCTATTAGACTTAAAATGGCGGCAGTAGAGGGGTTTCAGCAGCTTCTATAGCTGTTATCTAAAGGATGGCGGCTGTAAGACTCAAAATGGCGTCGGTAGAACGGTCTCAGCAGCTTGTATAGTTGTATCTAAAGGATGGCGGCTATAAGACTTTAAATTGCGGCAGTAGAACGGTTTCAGCAGCTTGTATAGCTGTTATCTAAAGGATGGCGGCTATACGACTCAAAAATGGCGGCTGTATTATGGTTCTAGCAGATTGTGTAGCTGATATATTAAGGATGGCTGCTATAAGACTCAAAGTGGCGGCTATATTACGGTTCCAGCAGCTTGTATAGCTGTTATATAAAGGATGTCGGCTATAAGACTCAGTATAGCGGCTGTATTATGGTTCCAGCAGCTTCTATAGCTGTTATATAAAGGATGGCGGCTTCTATAAGACTCAAAATGGCGGCAGTAGTACGGTTTTAGCAGCTTGTATAGCTGTTATCTAAAAAATGGCGGCTATAAGACTTAAAATGGTGGAAGTTGAACGGTTTCAGCAGCTTGACTCAGTATAGCGGCTGTATTATGGTTCCTGCAGATTGTGTAGCTGTTATATAAAGGGTGGCTGCTATTAGACTTCAAATGGCGGCTGTAGAATGGTTCCAGCAGCTTATATAGCTGTTATATAAAGCATGTCGGCTATAACACTCAAAATGGTGGCTGTATTATGGTTCTAGCAGATTGTGTAGCTGTTATATAAAGGATGGCGGCTATAAGACTTCAAATGGCGGCTATATTATGGTTCCAGCAGCTTGTATAGCTGTTATAGAAAGGATGTCGGCTATAAGACTCAGAATGGCGGCAGTAGAACGGTTACAGCAGCTTCTATAGCTGTTATCTAAAAAATGGCGGCTATAAGACTTAAAATGGTGGAAGTAGAACGGTTTCAGCAGCTTGTATAGCTGTATCTAAAGGATGGCGGCTATAAGACTCAAAATGGCGGTTGAATTATGCTTCCTGCAGCTTCTATATCCGTTATATGAGGTATGGCGGCTATAAGACTCAAAGTGGCAGCTATATTACGGTTCCAGCAGCTTATATAGCTGTTATATAAAGCATGTCGGCTATAACACTCAAAATGGTGGCTGTATTATGGTTCTAGCAGATTGTGTAGCTGTTATCTAAAGGATGGCCGCTATAAGACTTAAAATGGCGGCAGTAGAACTGTTCCAGCAGCTTCTATAGTTGTTATCTAAAGGATGGCGTCCATAAGACTCAAAATGGCGGCAGTAGAACGGTTTCAGCAGCTTGTATAGCTATTATATAAAGGATGGCAGTTATAAGACTCAAAATGGCGGTTGTATTATGCTTCCTGCAGCTTCTATATCCGTTATATGAGGTATGGCGGCTATAAGACTTCAAATGGCGGCTGTAGAATGGTTCAAGCAGCTTATATAGCTGTTATATAACGTATGTCGGCTATAAGACTCAAAATGGCGGCTGTGTTATGGTTTCAGTAGCTTTAATAGCTGTTATATAAAGGATGTCGGCTATAAGACTCAAAATGGCGGCTATATTATGGTTCCAGCAGCTTGTATAGCTGTTATATAAAGGATGTCGGCTATAAGACTCAGAATAGCGGCTGTATTATGGTTCTAGCAGATAGTGTAGCTGTTATATAAAGGATGGCCGCTATTAGACTTAAAATGGCGGCAGTAGAGGGGTTTCAGCAGCTTCTATAGCTGTTATCTAAAGGATGGCGGCTATAAGACTCAAAATGGCGGTTGTATTATGCTTCCTGCAGCTTCTATATCCGTTATATGAGGTATGGCGGCTATAAGACTTCAAATGGCGGCTGTAGAATGGTTCCAGCAGCTTATATAGCTGTTATATAAAGTATGTCGGCTATAACACTCAAAATGGTGGCTGTATTATGGTTCTAGCAGATTGTGTAGCTGTTATATAAAGGATGGCGGCTATAAGACTCAAAGTGGCGGCTATATTATAGTTCCAGCAGCTTGTATAGCTGTTATATAAAGGATGTCGGCTATAAGACTCAGTATAGCGGCTGTATTATGGTTCTAGCAGATTGTGTAGCTGTTATATAAAGGATGGCTGCTATTAGACTTAAAATGGCGGCAGTAGAGGGGTTTCTGCAGCTTCTATAGCTGTTATATAAAGGATGGCGGCTGTAAGACTCAAAATGGCGTCGGTAGAACGGTCTCAGCAGCTTGTATAGTTGTATCTAAAGGATGGCGGCTATAAGACTTAAAATTGCGGCAGTAGAACGGTTTCAGCAGCTTGTATAGCTGTTATCTAAAGGATGGCGGCTATACGACTCAAAATGGCGGCTGTATTATGGTTCTAGCAGATTGTGTAGCTGATATATAAAGGATGGCTGCTATAAGACTCAAAGTGGCTGCTATATTACGGTTCCAGCAGCTTGTATAGCTGTTATATAAAGGATGTCGGCTATAAGACTCAGTATAGCGGCTGTATTATGGTTCCAGCAGCTTCTATAGCTGTTATATAAAGGATGGCGGCTTCTATAAGACTCAAAATGGCGGCAGTAGTCGGTAGAACGGTCTCAGCAGCTTGTGTAGCTGTAATCTAAAGAATGGAGGCTATACGATGGTTTCAGCAGCTTTAATAGGATGGCGGCTATAAGACTTAAAACTTCGGCTGTAGAATGGTTACAGCTTCTATAGCTGTTATCTAAAAAATGGCGGCTATAAGACTTAAAATGGTGGAAGTAGAACGGTTTCAGCAGCTTGTATAGCTGTATCTAAAGGATGGCGGCTATAAGACTCAAAATGGCGGTTGAATTATGCTTCCTGCAGCTTCTATATCCGTTATATGAGGTATGGCGGCTATAAGACTCAAAGTGGCAGCTATATTACGGTTCCAGCAGCTTATATAGCTGTTATATAAAGCATGTCGGCTATAACACTCAAAATGGTGGCTGTATTATGGTTCTAGCAGATTGTGTAGCTGTTATCTAAAGGATGGCCGCTATAAGACTTAAAATGGCGGCAGTAGAACTGTTCCAGCAGCTTCTATAGTTGTTATCTAAAGGATGGCGTCCATAAGACTCAAAATGGCGGCAGTAGAACGGTTTCAGCAGCTTGTATAGCTATTATATAAAGGATGGCAGTTATAAGACTCAAAATGGCGGTTGTATTATGCTTCTTGCAGCTTCTATATCCGTTATATGGTATGGCGGCTATAAGACTTCAAATGGCGGCTGTAGAATGGTTCAAGCAGCTTATATAGCTGTTATATAACGTATGTCGGCTATAAGACTCAAAATGGCGGCTTTGTTATGGTTTCAGTAGCTTTAATAGCTGTTATATAAAGGATGTCGGCTATAAGACTCAAAATGGCGGCTATATTATGGTTCCAGCAGCTTGTATAGCTGTTATATAAAGGATGGCCGCTATTAGACTTAAAATGGCGGCAGTAGAGGGGTTTCAGCAGCTTCTATAGCTGTTATCTAAAGGATGGCGGCTATAAGACTCAAAATGGCGGTTGTATTATGCTTCCTGCAGCTTCTATATCCGTTATATGAGGTATGGCGGCTATAAGACTTCAAATGGCGGCTGTAGAATGGTTCCAGCAGCTTATATAGCTGTTATATAAAGTATGTCGGCTATAACACTCAAAATGGTGGCTGTATTATGGTTCTAGCAGATTGTGTAGCTGTTATATAAAGGATGGCGGCTATAAGACTCAAAATGGCGGCTATATTACAGTTCCAGCAACTTGTATAGCTGTTATATAAAGGATGTCGGCTATAAGACTCAGTATAGCGGCTGTATTATGGTTCCTGCAGATTGTGTAGCTGTTATATAAAGGATGGCTGCTATTAGACTTAAAATGGCGGCAGTAGAAGGGTTTCAGCAGCTTCTATAGCTGTTATCTAAAGGATGGCGGCTGTAAGACTCAAAATGGCGTCGGTAGAACGGTCTCAGCAGCTTGTATAGTTGTATCTAAAGGATGGCGGCTATAAGACTTTAAATTGCGGCAGTAGAACGGTTTCAGCAGCTTGTATAGCTGTTATCTAAAGGATGGCGGCTATACGACTCAAAATGGCGGCTGTATTATGGTTCTAGCAGATTGTGTAGCTGATATATAAAGGATGGCTGCTATAAGACTCAAAGTGGCGGCTATATTACGGTTCCAGCAGCTTGTATAGCTGTTATATAAAGGATGTCGGCTATAAGACTCAGTATAGCGGCTGTATTATGGTTCCAGCAGCTTCTATAGCTGTTATATAAAGGATGGCGGCTTCTATAAGACTCAAAATGGCGGCAGTAGTACGGTTTTAGCAGCTTGTATAGCTGTTATCTAAAAAATGGCGGCTATAAGACTTAAAATGGTGGAAGTTGAACGGTTTCAGCAGCTTGTATAGCTGTTATCTAAAAAATGGCGGCTATAAGACTTAAAATGGTGGCAGTAGAACGGTTTCAGCAGCTTGTTTAGCTGTATCTAAAGGATGGCGGCTATAAGACTTAAAATGGCGTCGGTAGAACGGTCTCAGCAGCTTGTGTAGCTGTAATCTAAAGAATGGAGGCTATACGATGGTTTCAGCAGCTTTAATAGGATGGCGGCTATAAGACTTAAAACTTCGGCTGTAGAATGGTTACAGCTTCTATAGCTGTTATCTAAAAAATGGCGGCTATAAGACTTAAAATGGTGGAAGTAGAACGGTTTCAGCAGCTTGTATAGCTGTATCTAAAGGATGGCGGCTATAAGACTCAAAATGGCGGTTGAATTATGCTTCCTGCAGCTTCTATATCCGTTATATGAGGTATGGCGGCTATAAGACTCAAAGTGGCAGCTATATTACGGTTCCAGCAGCTTATATAGCTGTTATATAAAGCATGTCGGCTATAACACTCAAAATGGTGGCTGTATTATGGTTCTAGCAGATTGTGTAGCTGTTATCTAAAGGATGGCCGCTATAAGACTTAAAATGGCGGCAGTAGAACTGTTCCAGCAGCTTCTATAGTTGTTATCTAAAGGATGGCGTCCATAAGACTCAAAATGGCGGCAGTAGAACGGTTTCAGCAGCTTGTATAGCTATTATATAAAGGATGGCAGTTATAAGACTCAAAATGGCGGTTGTATTATGCTTCTTGCAGCTTCTATATCCGTTATATGAGGTATGGCGGCTATAAGACTTCAAATGGCGGCTGTAGAATGGTTCAAGCAGCTTATATAGCTGTTATATAACGTATGTCGGCTATAAGACTCAAAATGGCGGCTGTGTTATGGTTTCAGTAGCTTTAATAGCTGTTATATAAAGGATGTCGGCTATAAGACTCAAAATGGCGGCTATATTATGGTTCCAGCAGCTTGTATAGCTGTTATATAAAGGATGTCGGCTATAAGACTCAGAATAGCGGCTGTATTATGGTTCTAGCAGATTGTGTAGCTGTTATATAAAGGATGGCCGCTATTAGACTTAAAATGGCGGCAGTAGAGGGGTTTCAGCAGCTTCTATAGCTGTTATCTAAAGGATGGCGGCTATAAGACTCAAAATGGCGGTTGTATTATGCTTCCTGCAGCTTCTATATCCGTTATATGAGGTATGGCGGCTATAAGACTTCAAATGGCGGCTGTAGAATGGTTCCAGCAGCTTATATAGCTGTTATATAAAGTATGTCGGCTATAACACTCAAAATGGTGGCTGTATTATGGTTCTAGCAGATTGTGTAGCTGTTATATAAAGGATGGCGGCTATAAGACTCAAAGTGGCGGCTATATTACAGTTCCAGCAACTTGTATAGCTGTTATATAAAGGATGTCGGCTATAAGACTCAGTATAGCGGCTGTATTATGGTTCCTGCAGATTGTGTAGCTGTTATATAAAGGATGGCTGCTATTAGACTTAAAAATGGCGGCAGTAGAGGGGTTTCAGCAGCTTCTATAGCTGTTATCTAAAGGATGGCGGCTGTAAGACTCAAAATGGCGTCGGTAGAACGGTCTCAGCAGCTTGTATAGTTGTATCTAAAGGATGGCGGCTATAAGACTTTAAATTGCGGCAGTAGAACGGTTTCAGCAGCTTGTATAGCTGTTATCTAAAGGATGGCGGCTATACGACTCAAAATGGCGGCTGTATTATGGTTCTAGCAGATTGTGTAGCTGATATATAAAGGATGGCTGCTATAAGACTCAAAGTGGCGGCTATATTACGGTTCCAGCAGCTTGTATAGCTGTTATATAAAGGATGTCGGCTATAAGACTTAAAATGGTGGAAGTTGAACGGTTTCAGCAGCTTGACTCAGTATAGCGGCTGTATTATGGTTCCTGCAGATTGTGTAGCTGTTATATAAAGGATGGCTGCTATTAGACTTCAAATGGCGGCTGTAGAATGGTTCCAGCAGCTTATATAGCTGTTATATAAAGCATGTCGGCTATAACACTCAAAATGGTGGCTGTATTATGGTTCTAGCAGATTGTGTAGCTGTTATATAAAGGATGGCGGCTATAAGACTCAAAGTGGCGGCTATATTACGGTTCTAGCAGCTTGTATAGCTGTTATATAAAGGATGTCGGCTATAAGACTCAGTATAGCGGCTGAATTATGGTTCCAGCAGCTTCTATAGCTGTTATATAAGGGATGGCGGCTATAAGACTCGAAATGGCGGCAGTAGAACGGTTTCAGTAGCTTGTATAACTATTATATAAAGGATGGCAGCTATAAGACTCAAAATGGCGGTTGTATTATGCTTCCTGCAGCTTCTATATCCGTTATATGAGGTATGGCGGCTATAAGACTTCAAATGGCGGCTATATTATGGTTCCAGCAGCTTGTATAGCTGTTATAGAAAGGATGTCGGCTATAAGACTCAGAATGGCGGCAGTAGAACGGTTCCAGCAGCTTCTATAGCTGTTATCTAAAGGATGGCGGCTATAAGACTCAAAATGGCGGCAGTAGAACGGTTTCAGCAGCTTGTATAGCTGTTATCTAAAGGATGGCGGCTATAAGACTTAAAACTTCGGCTGTAGAATGGTTACAGCAGCTTCTATAGCTGTTATCTAAAAAATGGCGGCTATAAGACTTAAAATGGTGGAAGTAGAACGGTTTCAGCAGCTTGTATAGCTGTATCTAAAGGATGGCGGCTATAAGACTCAAAATGGCGGTTGAATTATGCTTCCTGCAGCTTCTATATCCGTTATATGAGGTATGGCGGCTATAAGACTCAAAGTGGCAGCTATATTACGGTTCCAGCAGCTTATATAGCTGTTATATAAAGCATGTCGGCTATAACACTCAAAATGGTGGCTGTATTATGGTTCTAGCAGATTGTGTAGCTGTTATCTAAAGGATGGCCGCTATAAGACTTAAAATGGCGGCAGTAGAACTGTTCCAGCAGCTTCTATAGTTGTTATCTAAAGGATGGCGTCCATAAGGCTCAAAATGGCGGCAGTAGAACGGTTTCAGCAGCTTGTATAGCTTTATATAAAGGATGGCAGTTATAAGACTCAAAATGGCGGTTGTATTATGCTTCCTGCAGCTTCTATATCCGTTATATGAGGTATGGCGGCTATAAGACTTCAAATGGCGGCTGTAGAATGGTTCAAGCAGCTTATATAGCTGTTATATAACGTATGTCGGCTATAAGACTCAAAATGGCGGCTGTGTTATGGTTTCAGTAGCTTTAATAGCTGTTATATAAAGGATGTCGGCTGTAAGACTCAAAATGGCGGCTATATTATGGTTCCAGCAGCTTGTATAGCTGTTATATAAAGGATGTCGGCTATAAGACTCAGAATAGCGGCTGTATTATGGTTCTAGCAGATTGTGTAGCTGTTATATAAAGGATTGTAGCGTGCGCTAGTTTAAACTTTCAAATTTTTGAACTTAACGTCTTAACGCGCCACTTTGCCAATAGCGATTAATCAATAAATAAAAATATTGGTATCGATCGAGCGATAACTGCATAATAGGGGGATAGCGATAAATGATCTATCGTTTTTCTTGAGGTGGCAACGCGCTTCATTTTTTGGCTAGGCTTCATTTTCATTTTAATTCTGAGGAGAAAAGTGTTCAATAAAAAAAAGCTGTAGCCCAAATCTTTGGTTATAAATCATAGAAGGTATGTAGGTTAATTCGAATTTTTGCCCCGCCGCCATCTGCATCTTACTCCATATCTTAGATTGGAAACCTTACTTTTTCCGGCCAATATTGCTGGTAGCTTTCGTTTGGGAGGATTATTTTTTGGGAACCGGCGAGTTTACAAATATCCATTTCTGGTGCCGGAGCACGTGTATTCGAATTTTCGGTTGTCGTGGCCTTCTGGAATTGGCATTCAGGACATTGAAAAGCCACCGCCAACTAAACACCGGCAGTGCCACATCGTTTCTAAGTTAAGGCTTACAGTGCGGCCAAACTGTCTCATTTCCCGAAAGGTGTCCTAACCTTCGGTGCACTGGATTTTTTCCAAATTCTGGATACTGCTTGCTGTTGCCCGATTTAGCGCATTCCATGTGACCACCTCGAAAGCTCCTACAATTGTTTTTTTGAAATTGACCTCGTTTTGAACGAAATCTTTAAGTCTCGATATTTTCATTTCTGATCTTATTTTTAAATTTCAAGTCCTAATCAAGTTAAACAAAAAAAAAAAAAAAAAAATGTAAATAAGTCAAATATGGAATCGATTAAAATCTCGTTAAGGTTATATTAAATAATTCGAGTCGAGAGTAACGTAAAATATAGTAAATGTAAAAGCAAAGTGAGTGAACGGAGTTAATGGTGGTCATAAAGCGCGAAGGAGAAATCATCATATAAACACCTTCCCACAGTGCATCGATGGAAGGCCTTTCAGCGAGTAAACTATGGGGTAAGTGCCTAGTGTATTAAGCAGTATCAATTCGGCTACTTTTAACCGAGTTTTTGCGAACTATGGAGAACGGTAGTCAATTGATACTCTGATTTTGTTGATGTAATTTCTATTTCAGCGTTTTGTGATCAACCAAATAATCGAATTGAATATAAAAAAATTTTCCGTAAATAATGCTTGACTTGAAGAGCAATCAAAAGCAATGAGTGAATTTGTACGACTTGGAAATTTAAAATAACTTTAAAGAATTTAAAAAAAAAAAAAAAAAAAAAAAGATAAAAGAGAACTTGAAAATAAGATGAATAATTACAAGAAAAGGTTAACTTGATTCATTGGACATTCCTTCTACATTTTTTTATTCTATAATCTTCTACCATAATTAATAATGCGTAACTTGTAAGCTCTCTCGTATACTACTAGTTTTAGTCCCTATCATTCAATAGTTTTAATTTACTTTGAGTGCCATCGTTTTGCCAGACTGAAAGTTCGGAATCTCAAAATGTTGAGTCATACCAGACCAGCGGTTTAAGATTAGTCAGTAAATATTTCTTTAAAATTTATTCTGTACAACTCGAAATGCTCCTATCTGAAATTATAATGAAATTGAACATGATTGCTTAAGCTTTGAAATTAATTTTCCTAGTGACATGGGTACATGAGTTGATATCGATCAGTTTTTTTTGGGAATCTTTACAAATGCCAATAAAGATTCATGGTTGGGAGGGTATAGAACTGATAAGGTCCATCTACATCTTGACCTCAGTAACAGCTAGCTTGTGACCCAAAGGATACACCTTCATTTCTTTCGTTTTTTTATTAACATGAATTATTTACTGTTTTCGTAAGTATTTTCGGCCCGACATTTTGATTTCATTTAAAGTTAGTTTCAGTAGAGATCCTAATAAAATTAAATTTTATACTTAAAGGTAGAGATTCAGCAAACAACCCCCCCACCCCGCAAGAGCTACGGAACCAGAGGATCTCGATCTGCTGCAATGCACCTACCGCCTTCGTTTGGTTATCGATAGATTTATCGTCGCTGTGATAGGAGAACCGATTATATAAAATTAGGGCGCGCAACGAAAAACCGTATACGAAGGTTACATAAAATTTTTGGCGCCAAACGTGTGGGGCAAGATGAAAGCATACTCAACTCCTTGACAATATTAGATATAGACAAGAAGTTTATTTAAGTTACGGCATGTGGTTATTTTGACAGCAGACCACATTAGAAGTATGTAGTTCTACCCCAAGTGATATAAAGGTTGAGTTCAAGTATTCAGGAAAGTCTTAAGATCAAAACATGAGGTTTCAAATTTTTCGTCGATTTTGTTAGATTATATTATGGTTTAACTTACGCGGATAAATGAACCTGCACGGTTTAAGTCTGCTTGGCGAAGCCGATGTTTCTGTTAGGAATATTCCGCCGCAAAGTTAAAAGCAAGAATGAATGTAAACAAGAATTTCAATACTCTGTATCACAAATTGCTCGTTTAGTTAAGGTCCTCGATAATTTAGCACTCGTTTAGTAAAGTCGTTCAAACTTTTCTTATCAATTTAGATTATTGTATATTGGATGTTTCGATATCAGTACTGATTGGATTTTGGATCATGTTACGACAGCTGAACGTCTAAATAAATCGAAGAGAACACGAACATATTGTTTGACTTGGATGATTTAATGTTCTGGTGTCTGGATCTTGGTAATACAGATAGTATAGCCTTGCCGATCAGAAGATTTAAAAGGCCAAAGCCTGACTAAAAGAAACAATTTTGTAGATGCAATAGCCCAAAACAAAAATAGTAAAGTTACCAATATTCTTTAGGTTCATTTAGCTAGTTACGATTTCAAATCATGTACCCAGTCATGTCACTTTTAGGAAAATAATTAAAAAAAAAAAAAAAGAGAATGTCTTTAGTTCAACATAGTCCACCAAATATGGACACCCCAGCAGAAAACATATGCAAAATTTGTTCCTTGGTTTTGGACAACACGCAAACATGTTTCTGTACTCCCTGTAAACACATTTTTCATAAATCCTGTTTGGAAGCTCTACTAGAAAAGGAAAAGCATTGCCCAATTTGTGAGAGTGAGATAAATGTGTCTAGTATAAAGCTCGTAGTAGGCAACTGTTCACCAAAAGCTAAGGAAAAACATTTGTCATTGGCACCCAGCACTTCTCGAGCATGGACTCGTAATTTTACAAAACAGCTAAGTCAAGTCCCAAGAGACAGAGCAGAACAGCTCAACGAACCAGCTGTATCAGTTAGCGAAGCACCAGCATCATGCTTAGATGCCAGTCACAGTAGTAATCAACCAGAACCGCAATTACCTAGAACCATGCCTAATCAACGAAGAGCAAGACCCAATCGTGGTAATAATACTCGTCCTAATCGAGATATCGATTATACGGTTATACAAAATATGATAGAACAAACAGTTTCTCGTGTAGTATCGTCGTTACCTATGAATTTAGGCCAGCGAGAAGTCCCATTAGACACGGTCCAAACTCGATCTTTGATAAGTTCGCCCTGCCCTACAACTGTTCAAAATGCAAAAATTGCAAATGTAATGCAGAAATGGAATCTACGTTTTGACGGATCTACAGAAGGTCTAGGAGTAGAAGAATTTATTTATAGAGTAAAAGCCCTAACGGAGGAAACTCTTGATAGTGATTTTATTGGGGTGTGTAAACATATTCAAATATTATTTGGAGGAAAAGCCCGCGAGTGGTATTGGAGATATCATAAGCAAGTCCCGCGAATAGTATGGAGCGAGTTTTGTTCAGCTATTCGTCAGCAATATAAAGACTATCGATCAGATTTTATGAGCAAAGAAATGATTCGTGCGAGAAAGCAAAAAGCTGGAGAATCTTTTGTTTGTTTTTACGATGAGGTAGCTTCTTTGATTGACAAGTTCGGTATAAAGTTTGAGGAAGAGGAGCTGATGGAAATTTTACAAAATAACCTGTTGCCAGAGATACGACAAAAGTTACTATATCAATCCATCGCATCAATAGGTCACCTTCGTAGATTAGTACAGATGCAAGAAAATCTAACACAAGAGCTCAGCCCTCAAGTAAAAGTAATTTCTAACGTCAAAGCGAATGGACGCAGACAAATTTTTGAAATTCAAGAAGGGGAAACCGAAGATAATAAAATAGTTCCAGACCCAGATGAGGAATATGAAGTTGCCGCTGTGCAAGGGAAATTCGTTTGTTGGAATTGTCGCGAAGCCGGTCACACATGGCAAAACTGTCTAGAGGAACGCACCATTTTTTGTTACGGTTGCGGCACGGCCAATGTTTACAAGCCTCAATGTCAAGATTGTATAAAAAGGTTAGCGGAAAACCGACTGAAGGGTGCATCCAGACAACGTCAGATGCTCCCGCAATAGTTACATCAAACTCGGAAAACGTTCAACAAAGTATCAACATTGTGAATCACAAAGTAAACGTACGAAAGTCTCAAAACTCCCACTAAGATTTTTGGCATATCCTGAGCGTTTACAACATTACCTTACTGTTAAAGACAAAATTTTCAGATCTGACCAACCCTTGTCTAAACGCACGTTGAGACTAAGGAAATATTATGATCACGCAAGACAAACCAGGAAACTTTTTGTTGCAACAATTTTTAGAAACGACAACGATAATAGGAGCTACGCAGAAGTCTCATTTCTTACGTTCACAGAATTAGGTTTATTGGATACCGGTGCCAGCATTAGTTGTATAGGCTCGGATTTAGCACAAACAGATTTTTCACATTTTTCCCAATTTGTAAAAACTAAAGGTCAAGTGCGCACAGCGGACGGAAACGGCCAAAATGTGATTGGTATGTTAGAAGTAATAGTACGGTACGGTAGATTGGAAAGAATGTTAAAATTATTTGTAATTCCCACGTTGAAGAAAAGATTAATATTAGGTCATGATTTTTGGAGAATTTTCGAACTTGCCCCATCTATAATTAGTTCGATCGAGATTGGTTCGGAAAAAAAGTTAGAGACTGACCCTAGTTCTTATTCTCTTTCGTATTCTCAAATTAGACAGCTGGAAGTCGTCAAGCAAATGTTTCCCAATGCAAGTCATCATCTCGGACGTACGTCCTTAATAAAACATCATATTGAGATTGGCGAAGCCAAACCGGTAAAACAACGTTTTTACGCTATTAGTCCCGCTGTTGAAAAATTAGTATACACGGAAATTGATCGTATGATTCAACTAGGAGTTATCGAACCAGCTGTTAGCGCCTGGAGCTCTCCTATTCGACCAGTGATAAAGCCCAATAAAGTGCGACTGTGCTTAGACGCTCGCAAGTTAAATGCAGTCACAATTAAGGATGCTTATCCTTTGCCCAGCATTGACAGTATTTTTTCAAGATTACCCAAGGCAAATATTATTTCCAAAATCGATTTAAAGGATGCCTATTGGCAAATAGAATTAACCGAAGCATCTGAACCTCTTACTGCATTTACAGTACCAGGAAGACCGTTATATCAATTCAAAGTTATGCCTTTCGGCCTTTGTAATGCCACATCTACTATGAGTCGTTTAATGGATGAAGTAGTTCCTGCTGACCTTCGCCATTGTGTTTTTTGCTATTTAGATGATCTGTGTATAATTTCAGAGGATTTCTCATCCCATCTTTCAGTGTTAGCAAGAATTGCGGAGCAATTTCGGAAAGCTAATCTGTCCATTAACATAGAGAAAAGTCAGTTTTGTGTCGCAAGCATTAGTTATTTAGGATATGTGATAGACAGTAAAGGTATCTGCACCGATCCGTCAAAGATTGAATGTATTAAAAATTGGCCACCACCTAGGAATTTGAAACAAACTAGAGGATTTCTTGGAGTTTGCGGTTGGTATCGTCGTTTTATACCGAATTTTGCCGATCTCACTTATCCTATAACGGAACTGTTGTCAACAAAAGAAATTTCGTTTGGACTACGGAAGCTCAAGCTTCTATGAATAAGTTGAAGGATCTATTAACTTCTGCCTCTATTCTACAAAACCCGGACTTTAATAAGAAATTTTTCTTACATTGTGATGCCAGCGATTATGGTATTGGCGCTGTACTTGTCCAATTATCAGACGCAGAGGAAGAGAAGCCTATTGCTTTCATGTCTAAAAAGTTAAGTCGTGCCCAACGCAATTATAGTGTTACTGAACGCGAATGTTTAGCCGTTATACTGGCTATAGAAAAATTTCGGTGTTATTTGGAATTGCAAGAATTTGAAGTAGTTACTGATCACTCTAGTTTATTGTGGCTAATGCGTCAACAAAATGTTTCTGGGAGATTAGCTCGATGGATTTTTCGCTTACAACAATTTCAGTTTAATATGTCGCATAGGAAAGGAAAAGAACACTTGATTCCTGACGCGTTATCAAGATTGCCCAACCTTTCGATAGAGGCGATAGAAATGGGTCCTATTATAGATCTGGACTCTGAAGCATTTTTGGACGATAGTTATATGTATCTGAAGAAGAAAATCACTGAAAATACAGACAAATTCCCAGATATCAAAATTGTAAATAAACATTTGTATATTCGAACCGAACATGCCAATGGAGATTCTTATCAAGAGAAGCTTTCTTGGAAACTATGGGTACCGGATAAACTCAGAGTTGATGTTCTAAAACAAGCTCACGATAGCCATACCTCTTCACATTCAGGTATGCAGAAAACCATTGACAAGATACGTAGAACTCTTTTTGGCCTGGTATGGTAAAGGATGTACGTGACCATATTCGTCAATGTGACACTTGTAAGGAGTCCAAAGCACCAAATTATACGCTTAGACCACCTATGGGACAGCATATTCCCACTTGTAGACCTTTTCAACGTCTGTATATCGATTTACTTGGTCCTTACCCTCGTAGCAAAAATGGATTTGTCGGTTTATTAATTGTTCTTGACCATTTCAGTAAGTATCATTGGTTACAACCTCTGAAAAAGTTTCGCACGGAGGATATACAAGAATTTTTGTTAAAACAGATATTTCATTGTTTTGGAGTACCGGAAACCATCGTTAGTGATAATGGTGTTCAATTTAAGGCAAATTCATTCAATTCTTTTCTTACTGAACTAGGCATAAAACATCAGTATACCGCTTTATATTCTCCGCAAAGCAACGCAGCTGAGCGTGTTAATCGTTCTCTGTTAGCTGCGATCCGTTCGTATTTAAAAAATCAGGATCAAACGCTTTGGGATCAACATTTAACGAGTATATCTTGCGCATTGCGATCATCGTTGCATCAATCTTTAGGTTGCTCACCCTTTAAAGCTTTGTTCGGACTGGACATGGTTACTCATGGTTCAGATTATAAACTTTTAAAGGAATTAAAGTTGTTACAGGAGCCTATAACACCGCTCAATCAGACTGACCAGTTAAACCTTTTGCGACAGGATATAGGAGAAAATATTAAGAAAGCATATGATCGAAATGTAGCACAGTATAATCTTCGCAGTAAGTCTGTCTCTTTTAAAGAAGGCCAAGAAGTTTTTCGCAGAAACTTCGCGTTAAGCAAATTCTCTCAGAACTTCAATGCTAAATTAGCCCCTAAGTTCATAAAATGTCGAATCAAAAGGAAGCTCGGAAACTGCTTTTATTTGTTAGAAAATATGCAAGGTAGAGAAGTAGGAACATTTCACGCTAAGGATATACGGAACTAATTCCCACTAATATGCTGCCTAACGTTGCATATTATCGGGTGGTGTAGCGTGCGCTAGTTTAAACTTTCAAATTTTTGAACTTAACGTCTTAACGCGCCACTTTGCCAATAGCGATTAATCAATAAATAAAAATATTGGTATCGATCGAGCGATAACTGCATAATAGGGGGATAGCGATAAATGATCTATCGTTTTTCTTGAGGTGGCAACGCGCTTCATTTTTTGGCTAGGCTTCATTTTCATTTTAATTCTGAGGAGAAAAGTGTTCAATAAAAAAAAGCTGTAGCCCAAATCTTTGGTTATAAATCATAGAAGGTATGTAGGTTAATTCGAATTTTTGCCCCGCCGCCATCTGCATCTTACTCCATATCTTAGATTGGAAACCTTACTTTTTCCGGCCAATATTGCTGGTAGCTTTCGTTTGGGAGGATTATTTTTTGGGAACCGGCGAGTTTACAAATATCCATTTCTGGTGCCGGAGCACGTGTATTCGAATTTTCGGTTGTCGTGGCCTTCTGGAATTGGCATTCAGGACATTGAAAAGCCACCGCCAACTAAACACCGGCAGTGCCACATCGTTTCTAAGTTAAGGCTTACAGTGCGGCCAAACTGTCTCATTTCCCGAAAGGTGTCCTAACCTTCGGTGCACTGGATTTTTTCCAAATTCTGGATACTGCTTGCTGTTGCCCGATTTAGCGCATTCCATGTGACCACCTCGAAAGCTCCTACAATTGTTTTTTTGAAATTGACCTCGTTTTGAACGAAATCTTTAAGTCTCGATATTTTCATTTCTGATCTTATTTTTAAATTTCAAGTCCTAATCAAGTTAAACAAAAAAAAAAAAAAAAATGTAAATAAGTCAAATATGGAATCGATTAAAATCTCGTTAAGGTTATATTAAATAATTCGAGTCGAGAGTAACGTAAAATATAGTAAATGTAAAAGCAAAGTGAGTGAACGGAGTTAATGGTGGTCATAAAGCGCGAAGGAGAAATCATCATATAAACACCTTCCCACAGTGCATCGATGGAAGGCCTTTCAGCGAGTAAACTATGGGGTAAGTGCCTAGTGTATTAAGCAGTATCAATTCGGCTACTTTTAACCGAGTTTTTGCGAACTATGGAGAACGGTAGTCAATTGATACTCTGATTTTGTTGATGTAATTTCTATTTCAGCGTTTTGTGATCAACCAAATAATCGAATTGAATATAAAAAAATTTTCCGTAAATAATGCTTGACTTGAAGAGCAATCAAAAGCAATGAGTGAATTTGTACGACTTGGAAATTTAAAATAACTTTAAAGAATTTAAAAAAAAAAAAAAACAAAAAAAAAGATAAAAGAGAACTTGAAAATAAGATGAATAATTACAAGAAAAGGTTAACTTGATTCATTGGACATTCCTTCTACATTTTTTTTATTCTATAATCTTCTACCATAATTAATAATGCGTAACTTGTAAGCTCTCTCGTATACTACTAGTTTTAGTCCCTATCATTCAATAGTTTTAATTTACTTTGAGTGCCATCGTTTTGCCAGACTGAAAGTTCGGAATCTCAAAATGTTGAGTCATACCAGACCAGCGGTTTAAGATTAGTCAGTAAATATTTCTTTAAAATTTATTCTGTACAACTCGAAATGCTCCTATCTGAAATTATAATGAAATTGAACATGATTGCTTAAGCTTTGAAATTAATTTTCCTAGTGACATGGGTACATGAGTTGATATCGATCAGTTTTTTTTTGGGAATCTTTACAAATGCCAATAAAGATTCATGGTTGGGAGGGTATAGAACTGATAAGGTCCATCTACATCTTGACCTCAGTAACAGCTAGCTTGTGACCCAAAGGATACACCTTCATTTCTTTCGTTTTTTTATTAACATGAATTATTTACTGTTTTCGTAAGTATTTTCGGCCCGACATTTTGATTTCATTTAAAGTTAGTTTCAGTAGAGATCCTAATAAAATTAAATTTTATACTTAAAGGTAGAGATTCAGCAAACAACCCCCCCACCCCGCAAGAGCTACGGAACCAGAGGATCTCGATCTGCTGCAATGCACCTACCGCCTTCGTTTGGTTATCGATAGATTTATCGTCGCTGTGATAGGAGAACCGATTATATAAAATTAGGGCGCGCAACGAAAAACCGTATACGAAGGTTACAGGATGGCCGCTATTAGACTTAAAATGGCGGCAGTAGAGGGGTTTCAGCAGCTTCTATAGCTGTTATCTAAAGGATGGCGGCTATAAGACTCAAAATGGCGGTTGTATTATGCTTCCTGCAGCTTCTATATCCGTTATATGAGGTATGGCGGCTATAAGACTTCAAATGGCGGCTGTAGAATGGTTCCAGCAGCTTATATAGCTGTTATATAAAGTATGTCGGCTATAACACTCAAAATGGTGGCTGTATTATGGTTCTAGCAGATTGTGTAGCTGATATATAAAGGATGGCTGCTATAAGACTCAAAGTGGCGGCTATATTACGGTTCCAGCAGCTTCTATAGCTGTTATATAAAGGATGGCGGCTTCTATAAGACTCAAAATGGCGGCAGTAGTACGGTTTTAGCAGCTTGTATAGCTGTTATCTAAAAAATGGCGGCTATAAGACTTAAAATGGCGGCAGTAGAACGGTTTCAGCAGCTTGTATAGCTGTTATCTAAAAAATGGCGGCTATAAGACTTAAAATGGCGGCAGTAGAACGGTTTCAGCAGCTTGTTTAGCTGTATCTAAAGGATGGCGGCTATAAGACTTAAAATGGCGTCGGTAGAACGGTCTCAGCAGCTTGTGTAGCTGTAATCTAAAGAATGGAGGCTATACGATGGTTTCAGCAGCTTTAATAGGATGGCGGCTATAAGACTTAAAACTTCGGCTGTAGAATGGTTACAGCTTCTATAGCTGTTATCTAAAAAATGGCGGCAATAAGACTTAAAATGGTGGAAGTAGAACTGTTTCAGCAGCTTGTATAGCTGTATCTAAAGGATGGCGGCTATAAGACTCAAAATGGCGGTTGTATTATGCTTCCTGCAGCTTCTATATCCGTTATATGAGGTATGGCGGCTATAAGACTTCAAATGGCGGCTGTAGAATGGTTCCAGCAGCTTATATAGCTGTTATCTAAAGCATGTCGGCTATAACACTCAAAATGGTGGCTGTATTATGGTTCTAGCAGATTGTGTAGCTGATATATAAAGAATGGCTGCTATAAGACTCAAAGTGGCGGCTATATTACGGTTCCAGCAGCTTCTATAGCTGTTATATAAAGGATGGCGGCTTCTATAAGACTCAAAATGGCGGCAGTAGTACGGTTTTAGCAGCTTGTATAGCTGTTATCTAAAAAATGGCGGCTATAAGACTTAAAATGGCGGCAGTAGAACGGTTTCAGCAGCTTGTATAGCTGTTATCTAAAAAATGGCGGCTATAAGACTTAAAATGGTGGCAGTAGAACGGTTTCAGCAGCTTGTTTAGCTGTATCTAAAGGATGGCGGCTATAAGACTTAAAATTGCGGCAGTAGAACGGTTTCAGCAGCTTGTATAGCTGTTATCTAAAGGATGGCGGCTATACGACTCAAAATGGCGGCAAAATTATGGTTCCAGCAGCTTGTATAGCTGTATCTAAAGGATGGCGGCTATAGGACTCAAAATGGCGGTTGTATTATGCTTCCTGCAGCTTCTATATCCGTTATATGAGGTATGGCGGCTATAAGACTTCAAATGGCGGCTGTAGAATGGTTCCAGCAGCTTATATAGCTGTTATCTAAAGCATGTCGGCTATAACACTCAAAATGGTGGCTGTATTATGGTTCTAGCAGATTGTGTAGCTGATATATAAAGGATGGCTGCTATAAGACTCAAAGTGGCGGCTATATTACGGTTCCAGCAGCTTGTATAGCTGTTATATAAAGGATGTCGGCTATAAGACTCAGTACAGCGGCTGTATTATGGTTCCAGCAGCCTCTAAGACTCAAAATGGCGGCAGTAGTACGGTTTCAGCAGCTTGTACAGCTGTTATCTAAAAAATGGCGGCTATAAGACTTAAAATGGCGGCAGTAGAACGGTTTCAGCAGCTTGTATAGCTGTTATCTAAAAAATGGCGGCTATAAGACTTAAAATGGTGGCAGTAGAACGGTTTCAGCAGCTTGTTTAGCTGTATCTAAAGGATGGCGGCTATAAGACTTAAAATTGCGGCAGTAGAACGGTTTCAGCAGCTTGTATAGCTGTTATCTAAAGGATGGCGGCTATACGACTCAAAATGGCGGCAAAATTATGGTTCCAGCAGCTTGTATAGCTGTTATATAAAGGATGTCGGCTATAAGACTCAGAATAGCGGCTGTATTATGGTTCCAGCAGCTTCTATAGCTGTTATATAAAGGATGGCGGCTATAAGACTCAAAATGGCGGCAGTAGAACGGTTTCAGCAGCTTGTATAGCTGTTATCTAAAAAATGGCGGCTATAAGAACTAAAATGGCGGCAGTAGAACGGTTTCAGCAGCTTGTATAGCTGTTATCTAAAAAATGGCGGCTATAAGACTTAAAATGGCGGCAGTGGATCGGTCTCAGCAGCTTGTATATCTGTTATCTAAAGGATGGCGGCTATAAGACTCAAAATGGCGGCAGTAGAACGGTTTCAGCAGCTTGTATAGCTGTTATCTAAAAAATAGCGGCTATAAGAATTAAAATGGCGGCAGTAGAACGGTTTCAGCAGCTTGTATAGCTGTTATCTAAAAAATGGCGGCTATAAGACTTAAAATGGCGGCAGTGGATCGGTCTCAGCAGCTTGTATAGCTGTTATCTAAAGGATGGCGGCTATACGACTCAAAATGACGGTTGTATTATGCTTCCTGCAGCTTCTATATCCTTTATATGAGGTATGGCGGCTATAAGACTTCAAATGGCGGCTATATTATGGTTCCAGCAGCTTGTATATCTGTTATCTAAAGGATGGCGGCTATAAGACTCAAAATGGCGGCAGTAGAACGGTTTCAGCAGCTTGTATAGCTGTTATCTAAGAAATGGCGGCTGTAAGACTTAAAATGGCTGCAGTAGATCGGTCTCAGCAGCTTGTATATCTGTTATCTAAAGGATGACGGCTATAACACTCAAAATGGCGGCAGTAGAACTGTTCCAGCAGCTTCTATAGCTGTTATCTAAAGGATGGCGTCTATAAGACTCAAAATGGCGGTTGTATTATGCTTCCTGCAGCTTCTATATCCTTTATATGAGGTATGGCGGCTATAAGACTTCAAATGGCGGCTATATTATGGTTCCAGCAGCTTGTATAGCTGTTATATAAAGGATGTCGGCTATAAGACTCAGAATTGCTTCTCTATTATGGTTCTAGCAGCTTGTGTAGCTGCTATATAAATGATGGCCGCTATAAGACTTAAAATGGTGGCAGTAGAACGGTTCCAGCAGCTTCTATAGCTGTTATATAAAGGATGGCGGCTATAAGACTCAAAATGGCGGCAGTAGAACGGTTTCAGCAGCTTGTATAGCTGTTATCTAAAGGATGGCGGCTATAACACTCAAAATGGTGGCTGTATTATGGTTCTAGCAGATTGTGTATGTATTTATTTATTTATTTATTTATTTACGTCAACTAAGTCAGCAGTCGACGAAAAAGCTTAAGCTAAAATACAAATAGTAATTAATTCATTAAGGTAGCTTAGCTATATGCACAACATCCCCGACCCGATGGAGGTGTTTTATTTGCAACAAGGTGCCAGCTATGCCCCGATTCACAGCCAATGTGGTCAGGGATGAGTTGCAGCCAATCAAATATCAAGTCCAGAATACTTTCAGTGGTTACGCTGTAGATAATTAAAAAGTATAGCGCGAAGAGAAGTGACAGATAGATGAGGAGAAATAAGGTGAAAAAGATTGTTAAAAGATTGGCAAAGAACACGAAGAGGTTCGTGAAGAGAGTAGTTAGTCAAACATCTACTAAGGTGAAGAGGAAAAAAGTTTCTGGTCCGACGTGAGGGAACACAAAAATATAGCGTATCTAGTAAATTGGTAGAACTGACTTCGCCGTTGACTACTTTATGTAGAAAGAGAATCCCAAATACGAGCCTACGGTTGTAAAGTGAAGGAAGATTAATAAGAAGAAGTCTGTCAGAATAAGAAGTTAGGCGAAGATTCGGGTCCCAATTAAAACCGCGTAACGCAAACTTAAGGAATTGCTTCTGTACCGATTCAATACTACGCTGGTGAACATCATATTGAGGGTTCCACACTGGTGAGCAATATTCTAGAGTAGGGCGAACTAACGAAGTGTAAAAAACCTTTGTCACATATGGATCATCAAATTCTTTGGGCCAACGTTTAATGAAGCCAAGAAGACTGCATGCTCTATTAACAATTGAAGATATATGAACATTAAAAGAAAGTTTTGGGTCAAACATAACGCCTAAGTCTTTAAATGATGGTACAAAATCTAACAGAACAGACTTAATAGAGTAATGAGCTAGGAACGGCGACAAACGACTGAAAGTCATAAAAGAGCATTTAGAGGCATTAAGGTGTAATTTATTAACGTGACACCAATCACAGAACGCATCGAGATCTGATTGCAAGTACTGTTGGAAAGCAGGATCATTATATGAATAACAAATCAGCAAACATGAGCACGCGTGAATGAGCAAAAGGCAAATCATTTATAAAGAAGGTAAATAACAGTGGGCCCAGATGACTGCCTTGGGGGAAACCTGACGTAACTCGAACAGTTTTAGATATCGAGGAACGAAGAGACACCTTTTGGGTTCTGCCAATAAGATACGACTTTAACCAAGCCAATAGTTTCGGGGAAAAACCCATGATGTTAAGTTTCATGAGAAGCAAGGAATGATCAACCGTATCGAAAGCCTTACTAAAGTCAGTATAAATAACATCAGTTTGACACTTTTTACGGAAGCCATGGTGTACAAGGGTAGTCAATTCTAAAAGGTTGCTAAGCGACGAACGACCTTTCATGAAGCCATGCTGACAAGCAGAAATAGCGGATCTGGATATGTGTTGAAGGGAAGACGTAATAATTTTCTCAAACAGCTTAGGTATTGCCGAAAGTTTGGCAATGCCACGGTAGTTAGAAATATCCGATTTGTTACCCTTTTTAAAAAGCGGAATAATAAAAGACTCCTTCCAAATATCAGGGAAGCGACAAGTCTCACTCGATATAAAGAATAACCGAGATAAAGGCTTAGATAGGGAATTCGAACACATTTTAAGGATGCAACTAGGTATATTATCAGGCCCGGGTACGAAGGAAGACGTCATAGATGACAAGCTAGAGATAATACAGTCTTCAGTAATATTAGGAAAAAACATACAATTTAAATGTGGAATTGTGAAGGGATAAGGTGTGGGATCCGAAGCAGTAGAAGAAAAAGTCGACTGAAAGAATTTAGCAAACAGATCTGCAATATCTGAATCACAATTAGCAGTCTGGTCATTAAGTCTGAAGGTGGAAGGTAGTAAATTAGAGCGGGGGTTCTTATAAAATTCAACCTTACAGCGAACGATATAATTATTGTAGCATTGAGTATTTAAAAGGCAAAATTGAGATTTGGCTACACAATAATTTGCATAGTCAAGTCGCGAACCAGTTTTTTTAAATCTTTTAAAATATCTCGATTTAATGTTACGGAGATTAGAGAGCCTCCGTGTGAACCAGACTGGCGCACTGGAGACGGTAGAGACATTCACATAAGGAACGCATTTATGAATTAGAGAATTAAGAGCAGAGTAGAAAAAATTCACTGCACAATCTATATCACAGCACTCAAATAGAAATGACCAATCAAAAGAGAAAATAAGGCTGTTAAGAAGATTGAAATTTGTTTTACGAAAACATCTGCGACGAGAATTTGAGATGTTATTGAATGAATTATTAACGGAATTGTAAGAAATAGTAATTTCAATAGTAGGGTGATAAGTATCTTCAGGCTTAACTAGGGGCTGTGTTTGTGATACAGCACTAACAGTGGGATCAGAGACAAAAACAAGATCGAGGATTCTTTTAGAAGAGTTAAGAAAAGAATTCAACTGATATAGCGGACATTCAAGTAGGCTATCAAGAAAAACATGTTGAGATGAAGGAATTAAGAAAGATAGATTATCATCAGCAAGCCAAGAAACATTAGGCAAGTTAAAATCACCTAAAGCTATAAAAAAATCACGATCTTTAAGACGACTAAAAATAGTTCGCAAAGCATCAGCATGGTGCATGTAGATCATCATATCAGAAGCTGGAGGAATATATGAACAAGAGATATATAAGCTAAAGTTAGAACATGTAACTTCGACGCAAATAAACTCAACACCTAAGGGGAGATCAATCGGCACAACACTTGAGCACAGATTCGAGTTGACTGCAATGAGTACTCCGCCGCCACGACGACCAACACGATCAAGCCTATAAGAAATAAAGTTATTAGAAAGAATTTCATTATCCAAAACAGAGGAGTTAAGCCAAGTTTCAGAGAAAGCTAATATGTCAGCCGAAAAGGTTTGGCTATCGCAGAATAGTTTCGAGAGCTTGGTAAGAAGTCCTCTTACATTTTGATAGTGAATGCAAAGACTAGACGTTATTAGTTTTTTGAAGCAGAAGATACATTAGGAAGGTGGACAGGCAAAGGGCGGGAGCGCTTATTGGGCGCAAATTCGTGTACAACTAGGCCCTCTGGCCAAAAGTTAGGGTCAACCATAGCTGAGAAATACTCATGTGGTACAGTCATTTTAAAAGAGGAGATTTCGCGAGGCCTACAAAACTTAAACTTTTGAATTAAAACCTTAGCAGGGCATATATTACCAATGTAAGCTGCCACAGACGATTCAGAAGTATCTGGAGCAAGCCTAGAGATAAATAATTGGTTACGATGAGGCATTACAGTTAGTGGAGGCGGAGGAGCATTGGGATCCGCAAGTGATTGAAAGCCAGCATGATCCAGTAATTGATCAGAGTTCCCGTGAGGGATAGATTGAGGTACACCAGGGCTTGTAGTGGGTACATCAATCTGAAAAGAAGAGCATAAAGAGGGACAAGAAGATGGTGTAGGCGAAAGTAAAATGGGAGAAGATGTAATAGAAAGTGCGGGCGACTGCTTATGAGGCAACTCAAGGGTACATTTCTTGGGCAATTCCTTAGAAGGTGGATCAAACTTGAATTGCGACAATAAATTTATGCTAGAGTCACACTCATTAGACAGCTGTTTGGCCATTTTATTTAGAGAAAGAAACTTTAAACGAAGATCCCTGTACATTCGGCTAAAATCAAGCTGCTGGCTGGCACAAGATGGGCAAGTCCAGCGCATTAAGCCAAGCTCAGGCTTAGACACAGACAAACCAGAAAATTTGTCGTAATCACGGCCGTTGAGGCCAGCACATTTTAAGTGAATAAGATTGTCGCAAAGCCAACACGATATTGCTCTATACTGATCGTCAAAACGATCAGAATGCTTGCAATTGGGTAGACAACAAGCCATTGAAAAGCCAAAATAAACACAAGGCAAAAAAACAACAAAAAAAAAAATATATATAAAAATTTAAATAAACAGCACAAAGATAATTATCGATAAAAAATCAATAATTAATAAAAATAAAACAAAGAGACAGCTAGAGTACACAGCACAAGAGAGAGTGCAAGAACAGTTATAAGACGAGCTTTGAGAGGCGGCCTTAGAAAAGTAATTGCGCTGAGCACAAGCACAAAGCAGAGAGAACAACAAAACCACTAGCACTGATGGTATGATGGGGGCGATGAGGGGAGCAACTGCAGAAGCAATGACGGGAGAGAACAATAAGAAAAAAATAAAAACAATTTAGATGCACCAAACACTAATCACAAAAAAGAAAAAAACAAAACTGTTTAATTTGGCGAATTATGCAAATAAAACACAAGGGTTTCAAGCAAATGACACCAGCGAAAACGAAAACAAACTAGGCACAATTAAAAATTGGGAAAAAACAATATATATTAATAAAACTCAGGAGCTAAGCAAAAACACGACCGTCACGTCAGAGAGCAGAAGCTTTAGCTGATATATAAAGGATGGCTGCTATAAGACTCAAAGTGGCGGCTATATTACGGTTCCAGCAGCTTGTATAGCTGTTATATAAAGGATGTCGGCTATAAGACTCAGTATAGCGGCTGTATTATGGTTCCAGCAACTTCTATAGCTATTATATAAAGGATGGCGGCTATAAGACTCAAAATGGCGGCAGTAGAACGGTTTCAGCAGCTTGTATAACTATTATATAATGGATGGCAGCTATAAGACTCAAAATGGCGGTTGTATTATGCTTCCTGCAGCTTCTATATCCGTTATACGAGGTATGGCGTCTATAAGACTCAAAATGGCGGCAGTAGAACGGTATAACTATTATATGAAGGATGGCAGCTATAAGACTCAAAATGGCGGTTGTATTATGCTTCCTGCAGCTTCTATATCCTTTATATGAGGTATGGCGGCTATAAGACTTCAAATGGCGGCTATATTAGGGTTCCAGCAGCTTGTATAGCTGTTATATAAAGGATGTCGGCTATAAGACAGAATAGCGGCTGTATTATGGTTCTAGCAGCTTTTGTAGCTGTTATATAAAGGATGGCCGCTATAAAACTTAAAATGGAGGCAGTAGAACGGTTCCAGCAGCTTCTATAGCTGTTATCTAAAGGATGGCGGCTATAAGACTCAAAATGGCGGCAGTAGAACGGTTTCAGCAGCTTGTATAGCTGTTATCTAAAGGATGGCGGCTATAAGACTTAAAACTTCGGCTGTAGAATGGTTTCAGCAGCTTCTATAGCTGTTATCTAAAAAATGGCGGTTATAAGACTTAAAATGGTGGCAGTAGAACGGTTTCAGCAGCTTGTTTAGCTGTATCTAAAGGATGGCGGCTATAAGACTCAAAATGGCGGTTGTATTATGCTTCCTGCAGCTTCTATATCCGTTATATGAGGTATGGCGGCTATAAGACTTCAAATGGCGGCTGTAGAATGGTTCCAGCAGCTTCTATAGCTGTTATATAAAGGATGGCGGCTATAAGACTCAAAATGGCGGCAGTAGAACGGTTTCAGCAGCTTGTATAGCTGTTATCTAAAAAATGGCGGCTATAAGACTTAAAATGGCGGCAGTAGAACGGTTTCAGTAGCTTGTATAGCTGTTATCTAAAAAATGGCGGCTATGAGACTTAAAATGGCGGCAGTGGATCGGTCTCAGCAGCTTGTATATTCGTTATCTAAAGGATGGCGGCTATAAGACTCAAAATGGCGGCAGTAGAACGGTTTCAGCAGATTGTATAGCTGTTATCTAAAGGATGGCGGCTATACGACTCAAAATGGCGGTTGTATTATGCTTCCTGCAGCTTCTATATCCTTTATATGAGGTATGGCGGCTATAAGACTTCAAATGGCGGCTATATTATGGTTCCAGCAGCTTGTATAGCTGTTATATAAAGGATGTCGGCTATAAGACTCAGAATTGCTTCTGTATTATGGTTCTAGCAGCTTTTGTAGCTGTTATATAAAGGATGGCCGCTATAAAACTTAAAATGGAGGCAGTAGAACGGTTCCAGCAGCTTCTATAGCTGTTATCTAAAGGATGGCGGCTATAAGACTCAAAATGGCGGCAGTAGAACGGTTTCAGCAGCTTGTGTAGCTGTTATCTAAAGGATGGCGGCTATAAGACTTAAAACTTCGGCTGTAGAATGGTTTCAGCAGCTTCTATAGCTGTTATCTAAAAAATGGCGGTTATAAGACTTAAAATGGTGGCAGTAGAACGGTTTCAGCAGCTTGTTTAGCTGTATCTAAAGGATGGCGGCTATAAGACTCAAAATGGCGGTTGTATTATGCTTCCTGCAGCTTCTATATCCGTTATATGAGGTATGGCGGCTATAAGACTTCAAATGGCGGCTGTAGAATGGTTCCAGCAGCTTCTATAGCTGTTATATAAAGGATGGCGGCTATAAGACTCAAAATGGCGGCAGTAGAACGGTTTCAGCAGCTTGTATAGCTGTTATCTAAAAAATGGCGGCTATAAGACTTAAAATGGCGGCAGTAGAACGGTTCCAGCAGCTTCTATAGCTGTTATATAAAGGATGGCGGCTATAAGACTCAAAATGGCGGCAGTTGAACGGTTTCAGCAGCTTGTATAGCTGTTATCTAAAAAATGGCGGCTATAAGACTTAAAATGGTGGAAGTAGAACGGTTTCAGCAGCTTGTATAGCTGTATCTAAAGGATGGCGGCTATAAGACTCAAAATGGCGGTTGAATTATGCTTCCTGCAGCTTCTATATCCGTTATATGAGGTATGGCGGCTATAAGACTTCAAATGGCGGCTGTAGAATGGTTCCAGCAGCTTATATAGCTGTTATATAAAGCATGTCGGCTATAACACTCAAAATCTAGCAGATTGTGTAGCTGTTATATAAAGGATGGCGGCTGTAAGACTCACAGTGGCGGCTATATTACGGTTCCAGCAGCTTGTACAGCTGTTATATAAAGGATGTCGGCTATAAGACTCAGTATAGCGGCTGTATTATGGTTCTAGCAGATTGTGTAGCTGTTTTATAAAGGATGGCCGCTATTAGACTTAAAATGGCGGCAGTAGAGGGGTTTCAGCAGCTTCTATAGCTGTTGTCTAAAGGATGGCGGCTATAAGACTCAAAATGGCGTCGGTAGAACGGTCTCAGCAGCTTGTATAGTTGTATCTAAAGGATGGCGGCTAAAAGACTTAAAATGGCGGCAGTAGAACGGTTTAAGCAGCTTGTATAGCTGTAATCTAAAGAATGGAGGCTATGCGATGGTTTCAGCAGCTTTAATAGCTGTTATATAAAGGATGTCGGCTATAAGACTCAAAATGGCGGCTATATTATGGTTCCAGCAGCTTGTATAGCTGTTATCTAAAGGATGGCGGCTATAAGACTTAAAACTTCGGCTGTAGAATGGTTACAGCAGCTTCTATAGCTGTTATCTAAAAAATCGCGGCTATAAGACTTAAAATGGTGGAAGTAGAACGGTTTCAGCAGTTTGTATAGCTGTATCTAAAGGATGTCGGCTATAAGACTTAAAATGGCGGTTGTATTATGCTTCCTGCAGCTTCTATATCCGTTATATGAGGTATGGCGGCTATAAGACTTCAAATGGCGGCTGTAGAATGGTTCCAGCAGCTTATATAGCTGTTATATAAAGCATGTCGGCTATAACACTCAAAATGGTGGCTGTATTATGGTTCTAGCAGATTGTGTAGCTGTTATATAAAGGATGGCGGCTATAAGACTCAAAGTGGCGGCTATATTACGGTTCCAGCAGCTTGTATAGCTTTTATATAAAGGATGTCGGCTATAAGACTCAGTATAGCGGCTGTATTATGGTTCCAGCAGCTTCTATAGCTGCTATATAAAGGATGGCGGCTATAAGTTTCACGGTTTCAGCAGCTTGTATAACTATTATATAAAGGATGGCGGCTATAAGACTCAAAATGGCGGTTGTATTATGCTTCCTGCAGCTTCTATATCCATTATATGAGGTATGGCGTCTATAAGACTCAAAATGGCGGCAGTAGAACGGTTTCAGTAGCTTGTATAACTATTATATAAAGGATGGCAGCTATAAGACTCAAAATGGCGGTTGTATTATGCTTCCTGCAGCTTCTATATCCGTTACATGAGGTATGTCGGCTATAAGACTTCAAATGGCGGCTGTAGAACGGTTTCAGCAGCTTGTTTAACTCTTATATAAAGGATGGCAGCTATAAGACTCAAAATGGCGGTTGCATTATGCTTTCTGCAGCTTCTATATCCGTTATATGAGGTATGGCGGCTATAAGACTTCAAATGGCGGCTGTAGAATGGTTCCAGCAGCTTATATAGCTGTTATATAAAGTACGTCGGCTATAAGATTTAAAATGGCGGCTGTATTATGGTTTCAGCAGCTTTAATGGCTGTTATATAAAGGACGTTGTCTATAAGACTCAAAATGGCGGCTATATTATGGTTCCAGCAGCTTGTATAGCTGTTATATAAAGGATGTCGGCTATAAGACTCAGAATAGCGGCTGTATTATGGTTCTAGCAGATTGTGTAGCTGTTATATAAAGGATGGCCGCTATTAGACTTAAAATGGCGGCAGTAGAGGGGTTTCAGCAGCTTCTATAGCTGTTGTCTAAAGGATGGCGGCTATAAGACTCAAAATGGCGTCGGTAGAACGGTCTCAGCAGCTTGTATAGTTGTATCTAAAGGATGGCGGCTAAAAGACTTAAAATGGCGGCAGCAGAACGGTTTAAGCAGCTTGTATAGCTGTAATCTAAAGAATGGAGGCTATGCGATGGTTTCAGCAGCTTTAATAGCTGTTATATAAAGGATGTCGGCTATAAGACTCAAAATGGCGGCTATATTATGGTTCCAGCAGCTTGTATAGCTGTTATCTAAAGGATGGCGGCTATAAGACTTAAAACTTCGGCTGTAGAATGGTTACAGCAGCTTCTATAGCTGTTATCTAAAAAATGGCGGCTATAAGACTTAAAATGGTGGAAGTAGAACGGTTTCAGCAGCTTGTATAGCTGTATCTAAAGTATGTCGGCTATAAGACTTAAAATGGCGGTTGTATTATGCTTCCTGCAGCTTCTATATCCGTTATATGAGGTATGGCGGCTATAAGACTTCAAATGGCGGCTGTAGAATGGTTCCAGCAGCTTATATAGCTGTTATATAAAGCATGTCGGCTATAACACTCAAAATGGTGGCTGTATTATGGTTCTAGCAGATTGTGTAGCTGTTATATAAAGGATGGCGGCTATAAGACTCAAAGTGGCGGCTATATTACGGTTCCAGCAGCTTGTATAGCTTTTATATAAAGGATGTCGGCTATAAGACTCAGTATAGCGGCTGTATTATGGTTCCAGCAGCTTCTATAGCTGCTATATAAAGGATGGCGGCTATAAGTTTCACGGTTTCAGCAGCTTGTATAACTATTATATAAAGGATGGCAGCTATAAGACTCAAAATGGCGGTTGTATTATGCTTCCTGCCGCTTCTAAATCCGTTATATGAGGTATGGCGTCTATAAGACTCAAAATGGCGGCAGTAGAACGGTTTCAGTAGCTTGTATAACTATTATATAAAGGATGACAGCTATAAGACTCAAAATGGAGGTTGTATTATGCTTCCTGCAGTTTCTATATCCGTTATATGAGGTATGGCGGCTATAAGACTTCAAATGGAGGCTATATTATGGTTCCAGCAGCTTGTATAGCTGTTATATAAAGGATGTCGTCTATAAGACTCAGAATAGCGGCTGTATTATGGTTCTAGCAGCTTTTGTAGCTGTTATATAAAGGATGGCCGCTATAAAACTTAAAATGGAGGCAGTAGAACGGTTCCAGCAGCTTCTATAGCTGTTATCTAAAGGATGTCGGCTATAAGACTCAAAATGGCGGCAGTAGAACGGTTTCAGCAGTATAGCTGTTATCTAAAGGATGGCGGCTATACGACTCAAAATGGCGGTTGTATTATGCTTCCTGCAGCTTCTATATCCATTATATGAGGTATGGCGTCTATAAGACTCAAAATGGCGGCAGTAGAACGGTTTCAGCAGCTTGTATAACTATTATATAAAGGATGGCAGCTATAAGACTCAAAATGGCGGTTGCATTATGCTTTCTGCAGCTTCTATATCCGTTATATGAGGTATGGCGGCTATAAGACTTCAAATGGCGGCTGTAGAATGGTTCCAGCAGCTTATATAGCTGTTATCTAAAAAATGGAGGCTATAAGACTTAAAATGGTGGAAGTAGAACGGTTTCAGCAGCTTGTATAGCTGTATCTAAAAGATGGCGGCTATAAGACTCAAAATGGCGGTTGTATTATGCTTCCTGCAGCTTCTATATCCGTTATATGAGGTATGGCGGCTATAAGACTTCAAATGGCGGCTGTAGAATGGTTCCAGCAGCTTATATAGCTGTTATATAAAGCATGTCGGCTATAACACTCAAAATGGTGGCTGTATTATGGTTCTAGCAGATTGTGTAGCTGTTATATAAAGGATGGCGGCAATAAGACTCAAAGTGGCGGCTATATTACGGTTCCAGCAGCTTGTATAGCTGTTATATAAAGGATGTCGGCTATAAGACTCAGTATAGCGGCTGTATTATGGTTCCAGCAGCTTCTATAGCTGCTATATAAAGGATGGCGGCTATAAGTTTCACGGTTTCAGCAGCTTGTATAACTATTATATAAAGGATGGCAGCTATAAGACTCAAAATGGCGGTTGTATTATGCTTCCTGCCGCTTCTAAATCCGTTATATGAGGTATGGCGTCTATAAGACTCAAAATGGCGGCAGTAGAACGGTTTCAGTAGCTTGTATAACTATTATATAAAGGATGGCAGCTATAAGACTCAAAATGGAGGTTGTATTATGCTTCCTGCAGTTTCTATATCCGTTATATGAGGTATGGCGGCTATAAGACTTCAAATGGCGGCTATATTATGGTTCCAGCAGCTTGTATAGCTGTTATATAAAGGATGTCGTCTATAAGACTCAGAATAGCGGCTGTATTATGGTTCTAGCAGCTTTTGTAGCTGTTATATAAAGGATGGCCGCTATAAAACTTAAAATGGAGGCAGTAGAATGGTTCCAGCAGCTTCTATAGCTGTTATCTAAAGGATGGCGGCTATAAGACTCAAAATGGCGGCAGTAGAACGGTTTCAGCAGCTTGTATAGCTGTTATCTAAAGGATGGCGGCTATACGACTCAAAATGGCGGTTGTATTATGCTTCCTGCAGCTTCTATATCCATTATATGAGGTATGGCGTCTATAAGACTCAAAATGGCGGCAGTAGAACGGTTTCAGCAGCTTGTATAACTATTATATAAAGGATGGCAGCTATAAGACTCAAAATGGCGGTTGTATTATGCTTCCTGCAGCTTCTATATCCGTTACATGAGGTATGGCGGCTATAAGACTTCAAATGGCGGCTGTAGAACGGTTTCAGCAGCTTGTATAACTATTATATAAAGGATGGCAGCTATAAGACTCAAAATGGCGGTTGCATTATGCTTTCTGCAGCTTCTATATCCGTTATATGAGGTATGGCGGCTATAAGACTTCAAATGGCGGCTGTAGAATGGTTCCAGCAGCTTATATAGCTGTTATATAAAGTACGTCGGCTATAAGATTTAAAATGGCGGCTGTATTATGGTTTCAGCAGCTTTAATGGCTGTTATATAAAGGATGTCGTCTATAAGACTCAAAATGGCGGCTATATTATGGTTCCAGCAGCTTGTATAGCTGTTATATAAAGGATGTCGGCTATAAGACTCAGAATAGCGGCTGTATTATGGTTCTAGCAGATTGTGTAGCTGTTATATAAAGGATGGCCGCTATTAGACTTAAAATGGCGGCAGTAGAAGGGTTCCACCACCTTTTGTAGCTGTTATATAAAGGGTGGCCACTATAAGACTTAAAATGGCGGCAGTAGAACGGTTCCAGCAGCTTCTATAGCTGTTATCTAAAGAATGGCGGCTATGACTCAAAATGGCGGTTGTATTATGCTTCCTGCAGCTATATATATGAGGTATGGCGTCTATAAGACTCAAAATGGCGGCAGTAGAACGGTTTCAGTAGCTTGTATAACTATTATATAAAGGATGGCAGCTATAAGACTCAAAATGGCGGTTGTATTATGCTTCCTGCAGCTTCTATATCCGTTATATGAGGTATGGCGGCTATAAGACTTCAAATGGCGACTATATTATGGTTCCAGCAGCTTGTATAGCTGTTATATAAAGGATGTCGTCTATAAGACTCAGAATAGCGGCTGTATTATGGTTCTAGCAGCTTTTGTAGCTGTTATATAAAGGATAGCCGCTATATGACTTAAAATGGCGGCAGTAGAACGGTTCCAGCAGCTTCTATAGCTGTTATCTAAAGGATGGCGGCTATAAGACTCAAAATGGCGGCAGTAGAACGGTTTCAGCAGCTTTTATAGCTGTTATCTAAAGGATGGCGGCTATAAGACTTAAAACTTCGGCTGTAGAATTGTTACTGCAGCTTGTATAGCTGTTATCTAAAAAATGGCGGCTATAAGACTTAAAATGGTGGAAGTAGAACGGTTTCAGCAGCTTGTATAGCTGTATCTAAAGGATGGCGGCTATAAGACTCAAAATGGCGGTTGAATTATGCTTCCTGCAGCTTCTATATCCGTTATATGAGGTATGGCGGCTATAAGACTTCAAATGGCGGCTGTAGAATGGTTCCAGCAGCTTATATAGCTGTTATATAAAGCATGTCGGCTATAACATTCAAAATCTAGCAGATTGTGTAGCTGTTATATAAAGGATGGCGGCTATAAGACTCAAAGTGGCGGCCATATTACGGTTCCAGCAGCTTGTATAGCTGTTATATAAAGGATGTCGGCTATAAGACTCAGTATAGCGGCTGTATTATGGTTCTAGCAGATTGTGTAGCTGTTATATAAAGGATGGCCGCTATTAGACTTAAAATGGCGGCAGCAGAGGGGTTTCAGCAGCTTCTATAGCTGTTATCTAAAGGATGGCGGCTATAAGACTCAAAATGGCGTCGGTAGAACGGTCTCAGCAGCTTGTATAGCTGTATATAAAGGATGGCGGCTAAAAGACTTAAAATGGCGGCAGTAGAACGGTTTAAGCAGCTTGTATAGCTGTAATCTAAAGAATGGAGGCTATGCGATGGTTTCAGCAGCTTTAATAGCTGTTATATAAAGGATGTCGGCTATAAGACTCAAAATGGCGGATATATTATGGTTCCAGCAGCTTCTATAGCTGTTATCTAAAAAATGGCGGCTATAAGACTTCAAATGGTGGAAGTAGAACGGTTTCAGCAGCTTGTATAGCTGTGTCTAAAGGATGGCGGCTATAAGACTCAAAATGGCGGTTGTATTATGCTTCCTGCAGCTTCTATATCCGTTATATGAGGTGTGGCGGCTATGAGACTTCAAAGGGCGGCTGTAGAATGGTTCCAGCAGCTTATATAGCTGTTATATAAAGCATGTCGGCTATAACACTCAAAATGGTGGCTGTATTATGGTTCTAGCAGATTGTGTAGCTGTTATATAAAGGATGGCGGCTATAAGACTCAAAGTGGCGGCTATATTACGGTTCCAGCAGCTTGTATAGCTGTTATATAAAGGATGTCGGCTATAAGACTCAGTATAGCGGCTGTATTATGGTTCCAGCAGCTTCTATAGCTGCTATATAAAGGATGGCGGCTATAAGACTCAAAATGGCGGCAGTAGAGCGGTTTCAGCAGCTTGTATAACTATTATATAAAGGATGGCAGCTATAAGACTCAAAATGGCGGTTGTATTATGCTTCCTGCCGCTTCTAAATCCGTTATATGAGGTATGGCGTCTATAAGACTCAAAATGGCTGCAGTAAAACGGTTTCAGTAGCTTGTATAACTATTATATAAAGGATGGCAGCTATAAGACTCAAAATGGCGGTTGTATTATGCTTCCTGCAGCTTCTATATCCGTTATATGAGGTATGGCGCCTAAAAGACTTCAAATGGCGGCTATATTATGGTTCCAGCAGCTTGTATAGCTGTTATCTAAAGGATGTCGTCTATAAGACTCAAAATGGCGGCAGTAGAACGGTTTCAGCAGCTTGTAAAGCTCTTATCTAAAGGATGGCGGCTATAAGACTTAAAACTTCGGCTGTAGAATGGTTACAGCAGCTTCTATAGCTGTTATCTAAAAAATGGCGGCTATAAGACTTAAAATGGTGGCAGTAGAACGGTTTCAGCAGCTTGTTTAGCTGTATCTAAAGGATGGCGGCTATAAGACTCAAAATGGCGGTTGTATTATGCTTCCTGCAGCTTCTATATATGAGGTATGGCGGCTAAAAGACTTCAAATGGCGGCTGTAGAATGGTTCCAGCAGCTTCTATAGCTGTTATATAAAGGATGGCGGCTATAAGACTCAAAATGGCGGCAGTAGAACGGTTTCAGCAGCTTGCATAGCTGTTATCTAAAAAATGGCGGCTATAAGACTTAAAATGGCGGCAGTAGAACGGTTTCAGCAGCTTGTATAGCTGTTATCTAAAAAATGGCGGCTATAAGACTTAAAATGGTGGCAGTAGAACGGTTTCAGCAGCTTGTTTAGCTAATTCTCAAGGATGGCGGCTATAAGACTTAAAATTGCGGCAGTAGAACGGTTTCAGCAGCTTGTATAGCTGTTATCTAAAGGATGGCGGCTATACGACTCAAAATGGCGGCTATATTACGGTTCCAGCAGCTTGTATAGCTGTTATATAAAGGATGTCGGCTATAAGACTCAGTATAGCGGCTGTATTATGGTTCTAGCAGATTGTGTAGCTGTTATATAAAGGATGGCCGCTATTAGACTTAAAATGGCGGCAGTAGAGGGGTTTCAGCAGCTTCTATAGCTGTTATCTAAAGGATGGCGGCTATAAGACTCAAAATGGCGTCGGTAGAACGGTCTCAGCAGCTTGTATAGTTGTATCTAAAGGATGGCGGCTAAAAGACTTATAATGGCGGCAGTAGAACGGTTTAAGCAGCTTGTATAGCTGTAATCTAAAGAATGGAGCCTATGCGATGGTTTCAGCAGCTTTAATAGCTGCTATATAAAGGATGTCGGCTATAAGACTCAAAATGGCGGCTATATTATGGTTCCAGCAGCTTGTATAGCTGTTATCTAAAGGATGGCGGCTATAAGACTTAAAACTTCGGCTGTAGAATGGTTACAGCAGCTTCTATAGCTGTTATCTAAAAAATGGCGGTTGTATTATGCTTCCTGCAGCTTGTATATCCGTTATATGACGTATGGCGGCTATGAGACTTCAAATGGCGGCTGTAGAATGGTTCCAGCAGCTTATATAGCTGTTATATAAAGCATGTCGGCTATAACACTCAAAATGGTGGCTGTATTATGGTTCTAGCAGATTGTGTAGCTGTTATATAGAGCGGTTTCAGCAGCTTGTATAACTATTATATAAAGGATGGCAGCTATAAGACTCAAAATGGCGGTTGTATTATGCTTCCTGCCGCTTCTAAATCCGTTATATGGGGTATGGCGTCTATAAGACTCAAAATGGCGGCAGTAGAACGGTTTCAGCAGCTTGTAAAGCTGTTATCTAAAGGATGGCGGCTATAAGACTTAAAACTTCGGCTGTAGAATGGTTACAGCAGCTTCTATAGCTGTTATCTAAAAAATGGCGGCTATAAGACTTAAAATGGTGGCAGTAGAACGGTTTCAGCAGCTTGTATAACTATTATATAAAGGATGGCAGCTATAAGACTCAAAATGGCGGTTGTATTATGCTTCCTGCCGCTTCTAAATCCGTTATATGAGGTATGGCGTCTATAAGACTCAAAATGGCGGCAGTAGATCGGTTTCAGTAGCTTGTATAACTATTATATAAAGGATGGCAGCTATAAGACTCAAAATGGCGGTTGTATTATGCTTCCTGCAGCTTCTATATCCGTTATATGAGGTATGGCGGCTATAAGACTTCAAATGGCGGCTATATTATGGTTCCAGCAGCTTGTATAGCTGTTATCTAAAGGATGTCGTCTATAAGACTCAAAATGGCGGCAGTAGAACGGTTCCAGCAGCTTGTATAGCTGTTATATAAAGGATGTCGGCTATAAGACTCAGCATAGCGGCTGTATTATGGTTCCAGCAGCTTCTATAGCTGCTATATAAAGGATGGCGGCTATAAGACTCAAAATGGCGGCAGTAGAACGGTTTCAGCAGCTTGTATAACTATTATATAAAGGATGGCAGCTATAAGATTAAAAATGTCGGTTGTATTATGCTTCCTGCCGCTTCTAAATCCGTTATGTGAGGTATGGCGGCTATAAGACTTAAAATGGTGGCAGTAGAACGGTTTCAGCAGCTTGTTTAGCTGTTATATAAAGGATGGCGGCTATAAGACTCAAAATGGCGGCAATAGAACGGTTTCAGCAGCTTGTATAGCTGTTATCTAAAAAATGGCGGCTATAAGACTTAAAATGGCGGCAGTAGAACGGTTTCAGCAGCTTGTATAGCTGTTATCTAAAAAATGGCGGCTATAAGACTTAAAATGGTGGCAGTAGAACGGTTTCAGCAGCTTGTTTAGCTATATCTAAAGGATGGCGGCTATAAGACTTAAAATTGCGGCAGTAGAACGGTTTCAGCAGCTTGTATAGCTGTTATCTAAAGGATGGCGGCTATGCGACTCAAAATGGCGGCTAAATTATGGTTCCAGCAGCTTGTATAGCGGTTATATAAAGGATGTCGGCTATAAGACTCAGAATAGCGGCTGTATTATGGTTCCAGCAGCTTCTATAGCTGTTATATAAAGGACGGCGGCTATAAGACTCAAAATGGGGGCAGTAGAACGGTTTCAGCAGCTTGTATAGCTGTTATCTAAAAAATGACGGCTATAAGACTTAAAATGGCGGCAGTAGAACGGTTTCAGCAGCTTGTATAGCTGTTATCTAAAAAATGGCGGCTATAAGACTCAAAATGGCGGCAGTAGAACGGTTTCAGCAGCTTGTATAGCTGCTATCTAAAGGATGGCGGCTATACGACTCAAAATGGCGGCTAAATTATGGTTCCAGCAGCTTGTATAGCTGTTATATAAAGGATGTCGGCTATAAGACTCAGAATTGCTTCTGTATTATGGTTCTAGCAGCTTGTGTAGCTGTTATATAAATGATGGCCGCTATAAGACTTAAAATGGCGGCAGTAGAACGGTTCCAGCAGCTTCTATAGCTGTTATATAAAGGATGGCGGCTATAAGACTCAAAATGGGGGCAGTAGAACGGTTTCAGCAGCTTGTATAGCTGTTATCTAAAAAATGGCGGCTATAAGACTTAAAATGGCGGCAGTAGATCGGTCTCAGCAGCTTGTATATCTGTTATCTAAAGGATGACGGCTTTAACACTCAAAATGGCGGCATTAGAACTGTTCCAGCAGCTTCTATAGCTGTTATCTAAAGGATGGCGTCTATAAGACTCAAAATGGCGGCTGTATTATGGTTCCAGCAGCTTGTATAGCTGTTATATAAAGGATGTCGGCTATAAGACTCAGAATAGCGGCTGTATTATGGTTCTAGCAGATTGTGTAGCTGTTATATAAAGGATGGCCGCTATTAGACTTAAAATGTCGGCAGTAGAAGGGTTCCAGCAGCTTTTGTAGCTGTTATATAAAGAATGGCCACTATAAGACTTAAAATGGCGGCAGTAGAACGGTTCCAGCAGCTTCTATAGCTGTTATCTAAAGAATGGCGGCTATAAGACTCAAAATGGTGGAAGTAGAACGGTTTCAGAAGCTTGTATAGCTGTATCTAAAGGATGGCGGCTATAAGACTCAAAATGGCGGTTGAATTATGCTTCCTGCAGCTTCTATATCCGTTATATGAGGTATGGCGGCTATAAGACTTCAAATGGCGGCTGTAGAATGGTTCCAGCAGCTTATATAGCTGTTACATAAAGCATGTCGGCTATAACACTCAAAGTGGCGGCTATATTACGGTTCCAGCAGCTTGTATAGCTGTTATATAAAGGATGTCGGCTATAAGACTCAAAATGGCGGCTGTATTATGGTTTCAGCAGCTTGTATAACTATTATATAAAGGATGGCGTCTATAAGACTCAAAATGGCGGTTGTATTATGCTTCCTGCAGCTTCTATATCCGTTATATGAGGTATGGCGTCTATAAGACTTCAAATGGCGGCGGTAGAATGGTTTCAGCAGCTTGTATAGCTGTTATATAAAGGATGTCGGCTATAAGACTCAGAATAGCGGCTGTATTATGGTTCTAGCAGATTGTGTAGCTGTTATATAAAGGATGGCGGCTATAAGACTCAAAGTGGCGGCTATATTACGGTTCCAGCAGCTTGTATAGCTGTTATATAAAGGATGAAGACTTAAAATTGCGGCAGTAGAAGCGTTCCAGCAGCTTCTTTAGCTGTTATCTAAAGGATGGCGGCTATAAGACTCAAAATGGCGGCTGTAGAACGGTTTCAGCAGCTTGTATAGCTGTATCTAAAGGATGGCGGCTAAAGGACTCAAAATGGCGGCAGTAGAACGGTTTCAGCAGCTTGTATAGCTGTTGTCTAAAGGATGGCGGCTATAAGACTTAAAACTTCGGCTGTAGAATGGTTACAGAAGCTTCTATAGCTGTTATCTAAAAAATGGCGGCTATAAGACTTAAAATGGTGGCAGTAGAACGGTTTCAGCAGCTTGTATAGCTGTATCTAAAGAATGGCGGCTATAAGACTCAAAATGGCGGTTGTATTATGCTTCCTGCAGCTTCTATATACGTTATATGAGGTATGGCGGCTATAAGACTTCAAATGGTGGCAGTAGAACGGTTTCAGCAGCTTGTATAGCTGTTATCTAAAGGATGGCCGCTATAAGACTTAAAATGGCGTCAGTAGAACTGTTCCAGCAGCTTCTATAGCTGTTATCTAAAGGATGGCGTCTATAAGACTCAAAATGGCGGTTGTATTATGCTTCCTGCAGCTTCTATATCCGTTATATGAGGTATGGCGGCTATAAGACTTCAAATGGCGGCTGTAGAACGGTTTCAGCAGCTTGTATAACTATTATATAAAGGATGGCAGCTATAAGACTCAAAATGGCGGTTGTATTATGTTTTCTGCAGCTTCTATATCCGTTATATGAGGTATGGCGGCTATAAGACTTCAAATGGCGGCTAAATAATGGTTCCAGCAGCTTAAATAGCTGTTATATAAAGGATGTCGGCTATAAGACTCAAAATGGCGGCTATATTAAGGTTCCAGCAGCTTGTATAGCTGTTATATACAGGATGTCGGCTATAAGACTCAGAATAGCGGCTGTATTATGGTTCTAGCAGATTGTGTAGCTGTTATATAAAGGATGGCCGCTATTAGACATAAAAAGGCGGCAGTAGAAGGGTTCTAGCAGCTTTTGTAGCTGTTATATAAAGGATGGCCACTATAAGACTTAAAATGGCGGCAGTAGAACGGTTCCAGCAGCTTCTATAGCTGTTATCTAAAGAATGGCGGCTATAAGACTCAAAATGGCGGTTGTATTATGCTTCCTGCAGCTTCTATATCCGTTATATGAGGTATGGCGTCTATAAGACTCAAAATGGCGGCAGTAGAACGGTTTCAGTAGCTTGTATAACTATTATATAAAGGATTGCGGCTATAAGACTCAAAATGGCGGTTGTATTATGCTTCCTGCAGCTTCTATATCCGTTATATGAGGTATGGCGTCTATAAGACTCAAAATGGCGGCAGTAGAACAGTTTCAGTAGCTTGTATAACTATTATATAAAGGATGGCAGCTATAAGACTCAAAATGGCGGTTGTATTATGCTTCCTGCAGCTTCTATATCCGTTATATGAGGTATGGCGGCTATAAGACTTCAAATGGCGGCTATATTATGGTTCCAGCAGCTTGTATAGCTGTTATATAAAGGATGTCGGCTATAAGACTCAGAATAGCGGCTGTATTATGGTTCCAGCAGCTTTTGTAGCTGTTATCTAAAGGATGGCGGCTATTAGACTCAAAATGGCTACAGTAGAACGGTTTCAGCAGCTTGTATAGCTGTTATCTAAAAGATGGCGGCTATAAGACTTAAAACTTCGGCTGTAGAATTGTTACAGCAGCTTCTATAGCTGTTATCTATAAAATGGCGGCTATAAGACTTAAAACGGTGGAAGTAGAACGGTTTCAGCAGCTTGTATAGCTGTATCTAAAGGATGGCGGCTATAAGACTCAAAATGGCGGTTGAATTATGCTTCCTGCAGCTTCTATATCCGTTATATGAGGTATGGCGGCTATAAGACTTCAAATGGCGGCTGTAGAATGTTTCCAGCAGCTTATATAGCTGTCATATAAAGCATGTCGGCTATAACACTCAAAATGGTGGCTGTATTATGGTTCCAGCGGCTTGTATAGCTGTTATATAAAGGATGTCGGCTATAAGACTCAAAGTGGCGGCTATATTACGGTTCCAGCAGCTTGTATAGCTGTTATATAAAGGATGTCGGCTATATGCAGATTGTGTAGCTGTTATATAAAGGATGGCCGCTATAAGACTTAAAATTGCGGCAGTAGATGCGTTCCAGTAGCTTCTTTAGCTGTTATCTAAAGGATGGCGGCTATAAGACTCAAAATGGCGGCAGTAGAACGGTTTCATCAGCTTGTATAGCTGTATCTAAAGGATGGCGGCTATAAGACTTAACATGGCGGCAGTAGAATGGTTTCAGCAGCTTGTATAGCTGTTATCTAAAGGATGGCGGCTTTACGACTCAAAATGGCGGCTAAATTATGGTTCCCGCAGCTTATATAGCTGTTATATAAAGTATATCGGCTATAAGACTCAAAATGGCGGCTGTATTATGGTTTCAGCAGCTTGTATAACTATTATATAAAGGATGGCGTCTATAAGACTCAAAATGGCGGCTGTATTATGGTTCCAGCAGCTTGTATAGCTGTTATATAAAGGATGTCGGCTATAAGACTCAAAGTGGCGGCTATATTACGGTTCCAGCAGCTTGTATAGCTGTTATATAAAGGATGTCGGCTATATGCAGATTGTGTAGCTGTTATATAAAGGATGGCCGCTATAAGACTTAAAATTGCGGCAGTAGATGCGTTCCAGTAGCTTCTTTAGCTGTTATCTAAAGGATGGCGGCTATAAGACTCAAAATGGCGGCAGTAGAACGGTTTCATCAGCTTGTATAGCTGTATCTAAAGGATGGCGGCTATAAGACTTAACATGGCGGCAGTAGAACCGTTTCAGCAGCTTGTATAGCTGTTATCTAAAGGATGGCGGCTTTACGACTCAAAATGGCGGCTAAATTATGGTTCCCGCAGCTTATATAGCTGTTATATAAAGTATATCGGCTATAAGACTCAAAATGGCGGCTGTATTATGGTTTCAGCAGCTTGTATAACAATTATATAAAGGATGGCGTCTATAAGACTCAAAATGGCGGCTGTATTATGGTTCCAGCAGCTTGTATAACTATTATATAAAGGATGGCGGCTATAAGACTTAACATGGCGGCAGTAGAACGGTTTCAGCAGCTTGTATAGCTGTTATCTAAAGGATGGCGGCTATTAGACTCAAAATGGCTACAGTAGAACGGTTTCAGCAGCTTGTATAGCTGTTATCTAAAAGATGGCGGCTATAAGACTTAAAACTTCGGCTGTAGAATTGTTACAGCAGCTTCTATAGCTGTTATCTAAAAAATGGCGGTTATAAGACTTAAAATGGCGGCAGTAGATCGGTCTCAGCAGCTTGTATATCTGTTATCTAAAGGATGACGGCTTTAACACTCAAAATGGCGGCATTAGAACTGTTCCAGCAGCTTCTATAGCTGTTATCTAAAGGATGGCGTCTATAAGACTCAAAATGGCGGCTGTATTATGGTTCCAGCAGCTTGTATAGCTGTTATATAAAGGATGTCGGCTATAAGACTCAGAATAGCGGCTGTATTATGGTTCTAGCAGATTGTGTAGCTGTTATATAAAGGATGGCCGCTATTAGACTTAAAATGTCGGCAGTAGAAGGGTTCCAGCAGCTTTTGTAGCTGTTATATAAAGAATGGCCACTATAAGACTTAAAATGGCGGCAGTAGAACGGTTCCAGCAGCTTCTATAGCTGTTATCTAAAGAATGGCGGCTATAAGACTCAAAATGGTGGAAGTAGAACGGTTTCAGAAGCTTGTATAGCTGTATCTAAAGGATGGCGGCTATAAGACTCAAAATGGCGGTTGAATTATGCTTCCTGCAGCTTCTATATCCGTTATATGAGGTATGGCGGCTATAAGACTTCAAATGGCGGCTGTAGAATGGTTCCAGCAGCTTATATAGCTGTTACATAAAGCATGTCGGCTATAACACTCAAAGTGGCGGCTATATTACGGTTCCAGCAGCTTGTATAGCTGTTATATAAAGGATGGCGGCTATAAGACTCAAAATGGCGGCTGTATTATGGTTTCAGCAGCTTGTATAACTATTATATAAAGGATGGCGTCTATAAGACTCAAAATGGCGGTTGTATTATGCTTCCTGCAGCTTCTATATCCGTTATATGAGGTATGGCGTCTATAAGACTTCAAATGGCGGCGGTAGAATGGTTTCAGCAGCTTGTATAGCTGTTATATAAAGGATGTCGGCTATAAGACTCAGAATAGCGGCTGTATTATGGTTCTAGCAGATTGTGTAGCTGTTATATAAAGGATGGCGGCTATAAGACTCAAAGTGGCGGCTATATTACGGTTCCAGCAGCTTGTATAGCTGTTATATAAAGGATGAAGACTTAAAATTGCGGCAGTAGAAGCGTTCCAGCAGCTTCTTTAGCTGTTATCTAAAGGATGGCGGCTATAAGACTCAAAATGGCGGCTGTAGAACGGTTTCAGCAGCTTGTATAGCTGTATCTAAAGGATGGCGGCTAAAGGACTCAAAATGGCGGCAGTAGAACGGTTTCAGCAGCTTGTATAGCTGTTGTCTAAAGGATGGCGGCTATAAGACTTAAAACTTCGGCTGTAGAATGGTTACAGCAGCTTCTATAGCTGTTATCTAAAAAATGGCGGCTATAAGACTTAAAATGGTGGCAGTAGAACGGTTTCAGCAGCTTGTATAGCTGTATCTAAAGAATGGCGGCTATAAGACTCAAAATGGCGGTTGTATTATGCTTCCTGCAGCTTCTATATACGTTATATGAGGTATGGCGGCTATAAGACTTCAAATGGCGGCTGTAGAATGGTTCCAGCAGCTTATATAGCTGTTATCTAAAGGATAGCGGCTATAAGACTCAAAGTGGCGGCTATATTACGGTTCCAGCAGCCTGTATAGCTGTTATATAAAGGATGTCGGCTATAAGACTCAGTATAGCGGCTGTATTATGGTTCTAGCAGATTGTGTAGCTGTTATATAAAGTATGGCCGCTGTAAGACTTAAAATTGCAGCAGTAGAAGCGTTCCAGCAGCTTCTTTAGCTGTTTTCTAAAGGATGGCGGCTATAAGACTCAAAATGGCGGCAGTAGAAGGGTTTCAGCAGTTTGTATAGCTGTATCTAAAGGATGGCGGCTATAAGACTTAAAATGGCGGCAGTAGAACGGTTTCAGCAGCTTGTATAGCTGTTATCTAAAGGATGGCGGCTATACGACTCAAAATGGCGGCTTAATTATGGTTCCAGCAGCTTGTATAGCTGTTATATAAAGGATGTCGGCTATAAGACTCAAAATGGCGGCTGTATTATGGTTTCAGCAGCTTGTATAACTATTATATAAAGGATGGCGTCTATAAGACTCAAAATGGCGGTTGTATTATGCTTCCTGCAGCTTCTATATCCGTTATATGAGGTATGGCGTCTATAAGACTTCAAATGGCGGCGGTAGAATGGTTTCAGCAGCTTGTATAGCTGTTATATAAAGGATGTCGGCTATAAGACTCAGAATAGCGGCTGTATTATGGTTCTAGCAGATTGTGTAGCTGTTATATAAAGGATGGCTGCTATTAGACTCAAAATGGCGGCAGTAGAAGGGTTCTAGCAGCTTTTGTAGCTGTTATATAAAGGATGGCCACTATAAGACTTAAAATGGCGGCAGTAGAACGGTTCCAGCAGCTTCTATAGCTGTTATCTAAAGAATGGCGGCTATAAGACTCAAAATGGCAGCAGTAGAAAGGTTTCAGCAGCTTGTATAGCTGCTATCTAAAAAATGGCGGCTATATGATGTAAAATGGCGGCAGTAGAACGGTTTCAGTAGCTTGTATTATGGTTCCATCAGCTTTAATAACTGTTACATAAAGGAAGTCGGTTATGGTTCCAGCAGCTTTAATAGCTGTTATATAAAGGATGTCGGCTACAATGGTTCCATCAGCTTGTATAGCTGTTATATAAAGGATCACTGCTATGGGACTCAAAATTACGTCAGTGGAAAGGATCCAGCAGCTTCTTCAGCTGTTATATAAAGGATGGCGGCTATCAGACTCAAAATTTAGGCTGTGTTATGGTTCCAGCAGCTTCTATAGCTGTTATATAAAGGATGGCGGCTATAAGACTCAAAATGGCGGCAGTAGAATGGTTTCAGCAGCTTGTATAGGTGTTATCTAAAAAATGGCGCCTATTAGACTAAAAGTGGCGGCAGTAGACCGGTCTCAGCAGCTTGTATATCTGATATCTAAAGGATGGCGGCTATAAGACTCAAAATGGCGGCAGTAGAACGGTTCCAGCAGCTTGTTTAGCTGTAATCTAAAGGATGGCCGCTATAAGACTTAAAATTGCGGCAGTAGAACTGTTCCAGCAGCTTCTATAGCTGTTATCTAAAGGATGGCGTCCATAAGACTTAAAATGGCGGCAGTAGATCGGTCTCAGCAGCTTGTATATCTGTCATCTAAAGGATGGCGGCTATAAGACTCAAAATGGTGGCAGTAGAACGGTTTCAGCAGCTTGTATAGCTGTTATCTAAAGGATGGCCGCTATAAGACTTGAAATGGCGGCAATAGAACGGTTCCAGCAGGTTGTTTAGCTGTTATCTAAAGGATGGCCGCTATAAGACTTAAAATGGCGTCAGTAGAACTGTTCCAGCAGCTTGTATAGCTGTTATATAAAGGATGTCGGCTATAAGACTCAGAATAGCGGCTGTATTATGGTTCTAGCAGATTGTGTAGCTGTTATATAAAGGATGGCCGCTATTAGACCTAAAAAGGCGGCAGTAGAAGGGTTCTAGCAGCTTTTGTAGCTGTTATATAAAGGATGGCCACTATAAGACTTAAAATGGCGGCAGTAGAACGGTTCCAGCAGCTTCTATAGCTGTTATCTAAAGAATGGCGGCTATAAGACTCAAAATGGCGGTTGTATTATGCTTCCTGCAGCTTCTATATCCGTTATATGAGGTATGGCGTCTATAAGACTCAAAATGGCGGCAGTAAAACGGTTTCAGTAGCTTGTATAACTATTATATAAAGGATGGCGGCTATAAGACTCAAAATGGCGGTTGTATTATGCTTCCTGCAGCTTCTATATCCGTTATATGAGGTATGGCGTCTATAAGACTCAAAATGGCGGCAGTAGAACAGTTTCAGTAGCTTGTATAACTATTATATAAAGGATGGCAGCTATAAGACTCAAAATGGCGGTTGTATTATGCTTCCTGCAGCTTCTATATCCGTTATATGAGGTATGGCGGCTATAAGACTTCAAATGGCGGCTATATTATGGTTCCAGCAGCTTGTATAGCTGTTATATAAAGGATGTCGGCTATAAGACTCAGAATAGCGGCTGTATTATGGTTCTAGCAGCTTTTGTAGCTGTTATATAAAGGATGGCCGCTATAAGACTTAAAATGGAGGCAGTAGAACGGTTCCAGCAGCTTCTATAGCTGTTATCTAAAGGATGGCGGCTATTAGACTCAAAATGGCTACAGTAGAACGGTTTCAGCAGCTTGTATAGCTGTTATCTAAAATATGGCGGCTATAAGACTTAAAACTTCGGCTGTAGAATTGTTACAGCAGCTTCTATAGCTGTTATCTATAAAATGGCGGCTATAAGACTTAAAATGGTGGAAGTAGAACGGTTTCAGCAGCTTGTATAGCTGTATCTAAAGGATGGCGGCTATAAGACTCAAAATGGCGGTTGAATTATGCTTCCTGCAGCTTCTATATCCGTTATATGAGGTATGGCGGCTATAAGACTTCAAATGGCGGCTGTAGAATGTTTCCAGCAGCTTATATAGCTGTCATATAAAGCATGTCGGCTATAACACTCAAAATGGTGGCTGTATTATGGTTCCAGCGGCTTGTATAGCTGTTATATAAAGGATGTCGGCTATAAGACTCAAAGTGGCGGCTATATTACGGTTCCAGCAGCTTGTATAGCTGTTATATAAAGGATGTCGGCTATATGCAGATTGTGTAGCTGTTATATAAAGGATGGCCGCTATAAGACTTAAAATTGCGGCAGTAGATGCGTTCCAGTAGCTTCTTTAGCTGTTATCTAAAGGATGGCGGCTATAAGACTCAAAATGGCGGCAGTAGAACGGTTTCATCAGCTTGTATAGCTGTATCTAAAGGAAGGCGGCTATAAGACTTAACATGGCGGCAGTAGAACGGTTTCAGCAGCTTGTATAGCTGTTATCTAAAGGATGGCGGCTTTACGACTCAAAATGGCGGCTAAATTATGGTTCCCGCAGCTTATATAGCTGTTATATAAAGTATATCGGCTATAAGACTCAAAATGGCGGCTGTATTATGGTTTCAGCAGCTTGTATAGCTGTTATATAAAGGATGTCGGCTATAAGACTCAGAATAGCGGCTGTATTATGGTTCTAGCAGATTGTGTAGCTGTTATATAAAGGATGGCCGCTATTAGACTTAAAATGGCGCCAGTAGAAGGGTTCTAGCAGGTTGTTTAGCTGTTATCTAAAGGATGGCCGCTATAAGACTTAAAATGGCGTCAGTAGAACTGTTCCAGCAGCTTCTATAGCTGTTATCTAAAGGATGGCGTCTATAAGACTCAAAATGGATGGCAGCTATAAGACTCAAAATGGCGGTTGTATTATGCTTTCTGCAGCTTCTATATCCGTTATATGAGGTATGGCGGCTATAAGACTTCAAATGGCGGCTAAATAATGGTTCCAGCAGCTTAAATAGCTGTTATATAAAGGATGTCGGCTATAAGACTCAAAATGGCGGCTATATTAAGGTTCCAGCAGCTTGTATAGCTGTTATATAAAGGATGTCGGCTATAAGACTCAGAATAGCGGCTGTATTATGGTTCTAGCAGATTGTGTAGCTGTTATATAAAGGATGGCCGCTATTAGACCTAAAAAGGCGGCAGTAGAAGGGTTCTAGCAGCTTTTGTAGCTGTTATATAAAGGATGGCCACTATAAGACTTAAAATGGCGGCAGTAGAACGGTTCCAGCAGCTTCTATAGCTGTTATCTAAAGAATGGCGGCTATAAGACTCAAAATGGCGGTTGTATTATGCTTCCTGCAGCTTCTATATCCGTTATATGAGGTATGGCGTCTATAAGACTCAAAATGGCGGCAGTAGAACGGTTTCAGTAGCTTGTATAACTATTATATAAAGGATGGCGGCTATAAGACTCAAAATGGCGGTTGTATTATGCTTCCTGCAGCTTCTATATCCGTTATATGAGGTATGGCGTCTATAAGACTCAAAATGGCGGCAGTAGAACAGTTTCAGTAGCTTGTATAACTATTATATAAAGGATGGCAGCTATAAGACTCAAAATGGCGGTTGTATTATGCTTCCTGCAGCTTCTATATCCGTTATATGAGGTATGGCGGCTATAAGACTTCAAATGGCGGCTATATTATGGTTCCAGCAGCTTGTATAGCTGTTATATAAAGGATGTCGGCTATAAGACTCAGAATAGCGGCTGTATTATGGTTCTAGCAGCTTTTGTAGCTGTTATATAAAGGATGGCCGCTATAAGACTTAAAATGGAGGCAGTAGAACGGTTCCAGCAGCTTCTATAGCTGTTATCTAAAGGATGGCGGCTATTAGACTCAAAATGGCTACAGTAGAACGGTTTCAGCAGCTTGTATAGCTGTTATCTAAAAGATGGCGGCTATAAGACTTAAAACTTCGGCTGTAGAATTGTTACAGCAGCTTCTATAGCTGTTATCTATAAAATGGCGGCTATAAGACTTAAAATGGTGGAAGTAGAACGGTTTCAGCAGCTTGTATAGCTGTATCTAAAGGATGGCGGCTATAAGACTCAAAATGGCGGTTGAATTATGCTTCCTGCAGCTTCTATATCCGTTATATGAGGTATGGCGGCTATAAGACTTCAAATGGCGGCTGTAGAATGTTTCCAGCAGCTTATATAGCTGTCATATAAAGCATGTCGGCTATAACACTCAAAATGGCGGCAGTAGAACGGTTTCAGCAGCTTGTATAACTATTATATAAAGGATGACAGCTATAAGACTCAAAATGGCGATTGTATTATGCTTCCTGCAGCTTCTATATCCGTTATATGAGGTATGGCGTCTATAAGACTTAACATGGCGGCAGTAGAACGGTTTCAGCAGCTTGTATAGCTGTTATCTAAAGGATGGCGGCTTTACGACTCAAAATGGCGGCTAAATTATGGTTCCCGCAGCTTATATAGCTGTTATATAAAGTATATCGGCTATAAGACTCAAAGTGGCGGCTATATTACGGTTCCAGCAGCTTGTATAGCTGTTATATAAAGGATGTCGGCTATACGACTCAAAATGGCGGCTAAATTATGGTTCCCGCAGCTTATATAGCTGTTATATAAAGTATATCGGCTATAAGACTCAAAATGGCGGCTGTATTATGGTTTCAGCAGCTTGTATAGCTGTTATATAAAGGATGTCGGCTATAAGACTCAGAATAGCGGCTGTATTATGGTTCTAGCAGATTGTGTAGCTGTTATATAAAGGATGGCGGCTATAAGACTTCAAATGGCGGCTATATTATGGTTCCAGCAGCTTGTATAGCTGTTATATAAAAGATGTCGGCTATAAGACTCAGAATAGCGGCTGTATTATTTTTCTAGCAGCTTATGTAGCTGTTATATAAAGGATGGCCGCTATAAGACTTAAAACTTCGGCTGTAGAAAGGTTACAGCAGCTATAGCTGTTATCTAAAAAATTGCGGCTATAAGACATAAAATGGTGGCAGTAGAACTGTTTCAGCAGCTTGTATAGCTGTATCTAAAGGATGGCGGCTATAAGACTCAAAATGGCGGTTGTATTATGCTTCCTGCAGCTTCTATATCCGTTATATGAGGTATGGCGGCTTTAAGACTTCAAATGGCGGCTGTAGAATGGTTCCAGGAGCTTATATAGCTGTTATATAAAGCATGTCGGCTATAACACTCAAAATGGTGGCTGAATTATAGTTCTAGCAGCTTGTATAGCTGTTATCTAAAGGATGGCGGCTATAAGACTCAAAGTGGCGGCTATATTACGGTTCCAGCAGCTTGTATAGCTGTTATATAAAGGATGTCGGCTATAAGACTCAGTATAGCGGCTGTATTATGGCTCTAGCAGATTGTGTAGCTGTTATATAAAGGATGGCCGCTATAAGACTTAAAATTGCGGCAGTAGAAGCGTTCCAGCAGCTTCTTTAGCTGTTATCTAAAGGATGGCGGCTGTAAGACTCAAAATGGCGGCAGTAGAACGGTCTCAGCAGCTTGTATAGCTGTATCTAAAGGATGGCGGCTATACGACTCAAAATGGCGGCTAAATTATGGTTCCAGCAGCTTGTATAGCTGTTATTTAAAGGATGTCGGCTATAAGACTCAAAATGGCGGCTGTATTATGGTTTCAGCATGGCGGCAGTAGAACGGTCTCAGCAGCTTGTATAGCTGTATCTAAAGGATGGCGGCTATACGACTCAAAATGGCGGCTAAATTATGGTTCCAGCAGCTTGTATAGCTGTTATTTAAAGGATGTCGGCTATAAGACTCAAAATGGCGGCTGTATTATGGTTTCAGCAGCTTTAATAGCTGTTATATAAAGGATGTCGGCTATAAGACTCAAAATGGCGGCTGTATTATGGTTTCAGCAGCTTGTATAACTATTATATAAAGGATGGCGTCTATAAGACTCAAAAAGGCGGTTGTATTATGCTTCCTGCAGCTTCTGTATCCGTTATATGAGGTATGGCGGCTATAAGACTTCAAATGACGGCTGTAGAATGGTTCCAGCAGCTTATATAGCTGTTATATAAAGTATGTCGGCTATAAGACTCAAAATGGCGGCTGTATTATGGTTTCAGCAGCTTTAATAGCTGTTATGGAAAGGATGTCGGCTATAAGACTCAAAATGGCGGCTATATTATGGTTCCAGAAGCTTGTATAGCTGTTATATAAAGGATGTCGGCTATAAGACTCAGAATAGCGGCTGTATTATGGTTCTAGCAGATTGTATAGCTGTTAACTAAAAAATGACGGCTATATGATCTAAAATGGCGGCAGTAGAACGGTTTCAGCAGCTTGTATTATGCTTCCAGCAGCTTTAATAACTGTTACATAAAGGAAGTCGGTTATGGTTCCAGCAGCTTTAATAGCTGTTATATAAAGGATGTCGGCTATAATGGTTCCATCAGCTTGTATAGCTGTTAAATAAAGGATCACTGCTATGGGACTCAAAATTACGTCAGTGGAAAGTATCCAGCAGCTTCTTCATCTGTTATATAAAGGATGGCGGCTATCAGACTCAAAATAGCGGCTGTGTTATGGTACCAGCAGCTTCTATAGCTGTTATATAAAGGATGGCGGGTATAAGACTCAAAATGGCGGCAGTGGAACGGTTTCAGCAGCTTGTATAGCTGTTATCTAAAAAATGGCGGCTATTAGACTTAAAATGGCGGCAGTAGATCGGTCTCAGCAGCTTGTATATCGGTTATCTAAAGGATGGCCGCTATAAGACTTAAAATGGCGGCAGTAGAACTGTTCCAGCAGCTTCTATAGCTGTTATCTAAAGGATGGCGTCTATAAGACTCAAAATGGCGGCAGTAGAACAGTTTCAGCAGCTTGTATACCTATTATATAAAGGATGGCAGCTATATGACTCAAAATGGCGGTTGTATAATTTTTCCTGCAGCTTCTATATCCGTTATATGAGGTATGGCGTCTATAAGACTTCAAATGGCGGCTATATTATGGTTCCAGCAGCTTGTATAGCTGTTATATAAAGGATGTCGGCTATAAGACTCAGAATAGCGGCTGTATTATGGTTCTAGCAGCTTTTGTAGCTGTTATATAAATGATGGCCGCTATAAGACTTAAAATGGCGGCAGTAGAACGGTTCCAGCAGCTTGTATAGCTGTTATCTAAAGAATGGCGGCTATAAGACTTAAAACTTCGGCTGTAGAATGGTTACAGTAGCTTCAATAGCTGTTATCTAAAAAATGGCGGCTATAAGACTTAAAATGGTGGCAGTAGAACGGTTTCAGCAGCTTGTATAGCTGTTATCTAAAGGATGGCGGCTATAAGACTCAAAATGGCGGCAGTAGAACGGTTTTAGCAGCTTGTATAGCTGTTATCTACAAAATGGCGGCTATAAGACTTAAAATGGCGGCAGAAGAACGGTTTCAGCAGCTTGTATGGCTGTTATCTAAAGGATGGCCGCTATAAGACTTCAAATGGCGGCAGTAGTACGGTTCCAGCAGCTTCTATATCTGTTATCTAAAGGAGCTTCTATATCTGTTATCTAAAGGATGGCGGCTATAAGACTCAAAATGGCGGCAGTAGAACGGTTTTAGCAGCTTGTATAGCTGTTATCTAAAAAATGGCGGCTATAAGACTTAAAATGGCGGCAGAAGAACGGTTTCAGCAGCTTGTATGGCTGTTATCTAAAGGCTGGCCGCTATAAGACTTCAAATGGCGGCAGTAGTACGGTTCCAGCAGCTTCTATATCTGTTATCTAAAGGAGCTTCTATATCTGTTATCTAAAGGATGGCGGCTATAAGACTCAAAATGGCGGCAGTAGAACGGTTTCAGCAGCTTGTATAGCTGTTATCTAAAGGATGGCGGCTATAAGACTCAAAATGGCGGCAGTAGAACGGTTTTAGCAGCTTGTATAGCTGTTATCTAAAAAATGGCGTCTATAAGACTTAAAATGGCGGCAGTAGAGCGGTTCCAGCAGCTTCTATAGCTGTTATCTAAAGGATGGCCGCTATGAGACTTCAAATGGCATCAGTAGAACGATTCCAGCAGCTTCTATAGCTGTTATATAAAGAATGGCGGCTATAAGACTCAAAATGGCGGCTATATTATGGTTCCAGCAGCTTGTATAGCTATATAAAGGATGTCGGCTATAAGACTCAGAATAGCGGCTGTATTATGGTTCTAGCAGATTGTGTAACTGTTATATAAAGGATGGCCGCTATTAGACTTAAAATGGCGGCAGTAAAAGAGTTCTAGCAGATTTTGTAGCTGTTATCTAAAGAATGGCGGCTATAAGACTCAAAATGGCGGCAGTAGAACGGTTTCAGCAGCTTGTATAACTATTATATAAAGGATGGCAGCTATAAGACTCCAAATGGCGGTTGTATTATGCTTCCTGCAGCTTCTATATCCGTTATATGAGGTATGGCGTCTATAAGACTCAAAATGGCGGCAGTAGAACGGTTTCAGTAGCTTGTATAACTATTATATAAAGGATGGCAGCTATAAGACTCAAAATGGCGGTTGTATTATGCTTCCTGCAGCTTCTATATCCGTTATATGAGGTATGGCGGCTATAAGACTTCAAATGGCGGCTATATTATGGTTCCAGCAGCTTGTATAGCTGTTATATAAAGGATGTCGGCTATAAGACTCAGAATAGCGGCTGTATTATGGTTCTAGCAGCTTTTGTAGCTGTTATATAAAGGATGGCCGCTATAAGACTTAAAATGGAGGCAGTAGAACGGTTCCAGCAGCTTCTATAGCTGTTATCTAAAGGATGGCGGCTATTAGACTCAAAATGGCTACAGTAGAACGGTTTCAGCAGCTTGTATAGCTGTTATCTAATAGATGGCGGCTATAAGACTTAAAACTTCGGCTGTAGAATTGTTACAGCAGCTTCTATAGCTGTTATCTATAAAATGGCGGCTATAAGACTTAAAATGGTGGAAGTAGAACGGTTTCAGCAGCTTGTATAGCTGTATCTAAAGGATGGCGGCTATAAGACTCAAAATGGCGGTTGAATTATGCTTCCTGCAGCTTCTATATCCGTTATATGAGGTATGGCGGCTATAAGACTTCAAATGGCGGCTGTAGAATGTTTCCAGCAGCTTATATAGCTGTCATATAAAGGATGGCAGCTATAAGTCTCAAAATGGCGGTTGTATTATGCTTCCTGCAGCTTCTATATCCGTTATATGAGGTATGGCCGCTATAAGACTTAAAATGGCGGCAGTAGAACGGTTCCAGCAGCTTCTATAGCTGTTATATAAAGGATGGCAGCTATAAGACTGAAAATGGCGGTTGTATTGTGCTTCCTGCAGCTTCTATATCCGTTATATGAGGTATGGCGGCTATAAGACTTAAAATGGCGGCAGTAGAACGGTTCCAGCAGCTTCTATAGCTGTTATATAAAGGATGGCAGCTATAAGACTGAAAATGGCGGTTGTATTGTGCTTCCTGCAGCTTCTATATCCGTTATATGAGGTATGGCGGCTATAAGACTTCAAATGGCGGCTATATTATGGTTTCAGCAGCTTGTATAGCTGTTATATAAAGGATGTCGGCTATAAGACTCAGAATAGCGGCTGTATTATGGTTCTAGCAGCTTTTGTAGCTGTTATCTAAAGGATGGCGGCTATAAGACTCAAAATGGCGGCAGTAGAACGGTTTAAGCACCTTGTATAGCTGTTATCTAAAGGTTGGCGGCTATAAGACTTAAAACTTCGGCTGTAGAATGGTTACAGCAGCTTCTATAGCTGTTATCTAAAAAATGGCGGCTATAAGACTTAAAATGGTGGCAGTAGAACGGTTTCAGCAGCTTGTATAGCTGTATCTAAAGGATGGCGGCTATAAGACTCAAAATGGCGGTTGTATTATGCTTCCTGCAGCTTCTATATCCGTTATATGAGGTATGGCCGCTATAAGACTTAAAATGGCGGCAGTAGAACGGTTCCAGCAGCTTCTATAGCTGTTATATAAAGGATGGCAGCTATAAGACTTAAAACTTCGGCTGTAGAATGGTTACAGCAGCTTCTATAGCTGTTATCTAAAAAATGGCGGCTATAAGACTTAAAATGGTGGCAGTAGAACGGTTTCAGCAGCTTGTATAGCTGTATCTAAAGGATGGCGGCTATAAGACTCAAAATGGCGGTTGTATTATGCTTCCTGCAGCTTCTATATCCGTTATATGAGGTATGGCCGCTATAAGACTTAAAATGGCGGCAGTAGAACGGTTCCAGCAGCTTCTATAGCTGTTATATAAAGGATGGCAGCTATAAGTCTCAAAATGGCGGTTGTATTATGCTTCCTGCAGCTTCTATATCCGTTATATGAGGTATGGCCGCTATAAGACTTAAAATGGCGGCAGTAGAACGGTTCCAGCAGCTTCTATAGCTGTTATATAAAGGATGGCAGCTATAAGACTGAAAATGGCGGTTGTATTGTGCTTCCTGCAGCTTCTATATCCGTTATATGAGGTATGGCGGCTATAAGACTTCAAATGGCGGCTATATTATGGTTTCAGCAGCTTGTATAGCTGTTATATAAAGGATGTCGGCTATAAGACTCAGAATAGCGGCTGTATTATGGTTCTAGCAGCTTTTGTAGCTGTTATATAAAAGATGGCCGCTATAAGACCTCAGCTTCTATAGCTGTTATCTATCGGATGGCGGCTATAAGACTCAAAATGGCGGTAGTAGAACGGTTTCAGCAGCTTGTATAGCTGTTATTTAAAGGATGGCGGCTATAAGACTTAAAACTTCGGTTGCAGAATGGTTCAAGCAGCTTCTATAGCTGTTATCTAAAAAAATGGCGGCTATAAGACTTAAAATTGCGGCAGTAGAACGGTTTCAGCAGCTTGTATAGCTGTTATCTAAAGGATGGCGGCTATAAGACTTAAAATGGCGGCAGTAGAACGGTTTCAGCAGCTTGTATAGCTGTTATCTCAAGGATGGCCGCTATAATACTTTAAATGGCGGCAGTAGAACGGTTCCAGCAGTTTCTTTATCTGTTATCTAAAGGATGGCGGCTATAAGACTCAAAAGGGCGGCTATATTATGGTTCCAGCAGGTTGTATAGCTGTTATATAAAGGATGTCGGCTATAAGGCTCAGAATAGCGGCAGCTTGTATAACTATTATATAAAGGATGGCGGCTATAAGATTTAAAATGGCGGCAGTAGAACGGTTCCAGCATCTTATATAGCTGTTATATAAAGTATGTCGGCTATAAGACTCAAAATGACGGCTGTATTATGGTTTCAGCAGCTTTAATAGCTGTTATATAAAGGATGTCGGCTAAAAGATTTAAAATGGCGGCTATATTATTTTCCCAGCAGCTTGTATAACTATTATATAAAGGATGGCGGCTACAAGACCCAAAATGGCGGCTGTATTATTGGTCCAGCAGCTTGTATAACTGTCTTATATAGGATGGCGGCTATAAGACTTAAAATGGCGGCAGTAGAACCGTTCCAACAGCTTGTATAACTATTATATAAAGGATGGCGGCTATAAGACTTAAAATGGCGGCAGTAGAACGGTTCCAGCAGCTTTAATAGCTGTTATATAAAGGATGTCGGCTACAAGACTCAAAATGGCGCCTGTACTATGTTTCCAGCAGCTTGTATAGCTGTTATTTAAAGAATGGCTGCTTTGAGACTCAAAATTGCGACAATGAAACGGTTCCAGCTGCTTCTATAGCTGTTATTTAACGAACGGCGGCTATAAGACCTAAAATGGCAGTCTTAAAACTTCGGCTGTAGAATGGTTCCAGCAGCTTCTATAGCTTTTATATAAAAGATGGCTATAAGAGTCAAAATGGCGGCTGTATTTTGGTTCCAGAAGTTTCTATAACTATTATATAAAGGATGGCAGCTATAAGACTCAAAATGGCGGTTGTATTATGCTTCCTGCAACTTGTATATCCGTTATATGAGGTATGGCGGCTATAAGACTTGAAATGGCGGCTGTAGAATGGTTCCAGCAGCTTATATAGCTGTTATATAAAGTACGTCGGCTATAAGACTCAAAATGGCGGCTGAATTATGGTTTCAGCAGCTTTAATAGCTGTTATATAAAGGATGTCGCTATAAGACTCAAAATGTCGGCTATATTATGGTTCCAGCAGCTTGTATAGCTGTTATATAAAAGACGTCGGCTATAAGACTCAGAATAGCGGCTGTAATATAGTTCTAGCAGATTGTGTGGCTGTTATATAAAGGATGGCCGCTATTAGACTTAAAATGGCGGCAGTAGAAGGGTTCCAGCAGCTTGTATAGCTGTTATCTAAAGGATGTCGGCTATAAGACTCAAAATGGCGTCGGCTGTTATCTAAAAAATGGCGGCTATAAGACTTAAAATGGCGGCAGAAGAACGGTTTAAGCAGCTTGTATAGCTGTAATCTAAAGGATGGAGGGTATACGATGGTTCCAGCAGCTTGTATAGCTGTTATATAAAGGATCACTGCTATGGGACTCAAAATTACGTCAGTGGAAAGGATCCAGCAGCTTTTTCAGCTGTTATATAAAAAATGGCGGCTATCAAACTCAAAATATAGGCTGTATTATGGTTCCAGCAGCTTTAATAGCTGTTATATAAAGGATGTCGGCTATAAGACTCAAAATGGCGGCTGTATTATGGTTCCAGCAGCATGTATAGCGGTTAAATAAAGGTTGTCGGCTAAAAGAATCAGAATGGTGGCTGTATTATGGTACCAGCAGCTTGTATTGCTGTTTTATAAAGGATGTCGGCTATAAGACTTAAAATGGCGGCAGTAGAACGGTTTAAGCAGCTTGTATAGCTGTAATCTAAAGGATGGCGGCTATACAACTCAAAATGGCGGCTATATTATGGTTCCAGCAGCTTGTATAGCTGTTATATAAAGGATGTCGGCTATAAGACTCAGAATAGCGGCTGTATAATGGTTCTAGCAGCTTTTGTAGCTGTTATATAAAGGATGGACGCTATAAGACTTAAATCGTAGGCAGTAGAACGGTTGTAGCAGCTTCTTTAGCTGTTATCTAAAGGATGGCGGCTATAAGACTCAAAATGGCGACAGTAGAACGGTTTTAGCAGCTTGTATAGCTGTTATCTAAAGGATGGCGGCTATAAGACTTAAAACTTAGGTTGTAGAATGGATCCAGCAGCTTCTATAGCTGTTATCTAAAAAATGGCGGCTATAAGACTTAAAATGGTGGCAGTAGAACGGTTTCAGGAGCTTGTATAGCTGTTATCTAAAGGATGGCGGCCATAAGACTCAAAATAGCAACAGTAGAACGGTTTCAGCAGCTTGTATAGCTGTTATCTAAAGGATGGCGGCTATAAGACTTAAAATGGCGGCAGTAGAACGGTTTCAGCAGCTTGTATAGCTGTTACCTAAAGGATGGCTGCTATAAGACTTAAAATGGCAACAGTAGAACGGTTTCAGCAGCTTGTATAACTGTTATCTAAAGGATGGCGGCTATAAGACTCAAAGTGGCGGCTATATTACGGTTCCAGCAGCTTGTATAGCTGTTATATAAAGGATGTCGGCTATAAGACTCAGTATAGCGGCTGTATTATGGCTCTAGCAGATTGTGTAGCTGTTATATAAAGGATGGCCGCTATAAGACTTAAAATTGCGGCAGTAGAAGCGTTCCAGCAGCTTCTTTAGCTGTTATCTAAAGGATGGCGGCTGTAAGACTCAAAATGGCGGCAGTAGAACGGTTTCAGCAGCTTGTATAGCTGTATCTAAAGGATGGCGGCTATAAGACTTAAAATGGCGGCAGTAGAACGGTTTCAGCAGCTTGTATAGCTGTTATCTAAAGGATGGCGGCTATACGACTCAAAATGGCGGCTAAATTATGGTTCCAGCAGCTTGTATAGCTGTTATTTAAAGGATGTCGGCTATAAGACTCAAAATGGCGGCTGTAATATGGTTTTAGCAGCTTTAATAGCTGTTATATAAAGGATGTCGGCTATAAGACTCAAAATGGCGGCTGTTTTATGGTTTCAGCAGCTTGTATAACTATTATATAAAGGATGGCGTCTATAAGACTCAAAATGACGGTTGTATTATGCTTCCTGCAGCTTCTATATCCGTTATATGAGGTATGGCGGCTATAAGACTTCAAATGACGGCTGTAGAATGGTTCCAGCAGCTTATATAGCTGTTATATAAAGTATGTCGGCTATAAGACTCAAAATGGCGGCTGTATTATGGTTTCAGCAGCTTTAATAGCTGTTATGGAAAGGATGTCGGCTATAAGACTCAAAATGGCGGCTATATTATGGTTCCAGCAGCTTGTATAGCTGTTATATAAAGGATGTCGGCTATAAGACTCAGAATAGCGGCTGTATTATGGTTCTAGCAGATTGTATAGCTGTTAACTAAAAAATGGCGGCTATATGATCTAAAATGGCGGCAGTAGAACGGTTTCAGCAGCTTGTATTATGGTTCCAGCAGCTTTAATAACTGTTACATAAAGGAAGTCGGTTATGGTTCCAGCAGCTTTAATAGCTGTTGTATAAAGGATGTCGGCTATAATGGTTCCATCAGCTTGTATAGCTGTTATATAAAGGATCACTGCTATGGGACTCAAAATTACGTCAGTGGAAAGTATCCAGCAGCTTCTTCAGCTGTTATATAAAGGATGGCGGCTATCAGACTCAAAATAGCGGCTGTGTTATGGTACCAGCAGCTTCTATAGCTGTTATATAAAGGATGGCGGGTATAAGACTCAAAATGGCGGCAGTAGAACGGTTTCAGCAGCTTGTATAGCTGTTATCTAAAAAATGGCGGCTATTAGACTTAAAATGGCGGCAGTAGATCGGTCTCAGCAGCTTGTATATCTGTTATCTAAAGGATGGCGGCTATAAGACTCAAAATGGCGACAGTAGAACGGTTCCAGCAGCTTGTTTAGCTGTTATCTAAAGGATGGCCGCTATACGACTTAAAATGGCGGCAGTAGAACTGTTCCAGCAGCTTCTATAGCTGTTATCTAAATGATGGCGTCTATAAGACTCAAAATGGCGGCAGTAGAACAGTTTCAGCAGCTTGTATACCTATTATATAAAGGATGGCAGCTATAAGACTCAAAATGGCGGTTGTATAATTTTTCCTGCAGCTTCTATATCCGTTATATGAGGTATGGCGTCTATAAGACTTCAAATGGCGGCTATATTATGGTTCCAGCAGCTTGTATAGCTGTTATATAAAGGATGTCGGCTATAAGACTCAGAATAGCGGCTGTATTATGGTTCTAGCAGCTTTTGTAGCTGTTATATAAAGGATGGCCACTATAAGACTCAAAATGGCGGCAGTAGAACGGTTCCAGCAGCTTGTATAGCTGTTATCTAAAGGATGGCGGCTATAAGACTTAAAACTTCGGCTGTAGAATGGTAACAGTAGCTTCAATAGCTGTTATCTAAAAAATGGCGGCTATAAGACTTAAAATGGTGGCAGTAGAACGGTTTCAGCAGCTTGTATAGCTGTTATCTAAAGGATGGCGGCTATAAGACTCAAAATGGCGGCAGTAGAACGGTTTTAGCAGCTTGTATAGCTGTTATCTAAAAAATGGCGGCTATAAGACTTAAAATGGCGGCAGTAGAACGGTTTCAGCAGCTTGTATAGCTGTTATCTAAAGGATGGCCGCTATAAGACTTCAAATGGCGGCAGTAGTACGGTTCCAGCAGCTTCTATATCTGTTATCTAAAGGAGCTTCTATATCTGTTATCTAAAGGATGGCGGCTATAAGACTTAGAATAGCGGCTGTTTTATGGTTCTAGCAGCTTGTGTAGCTGTTATATAAAGGATTGCCGCTATAAGACTTAAAATGGCGGCAGTAGAGCGGTTCCAGCAGCTTCTATAGCTGTTATCTAAAGGATGGCCGCTATGAGACTTAAAATGGCATCAAAAGAACGATTCCAGCAGCTTCTGTAGCTGTTATATAAAGAATGGCGGCTATAAGACTCAAAATGGCGGCTATATTATGGTTCCAGCAGCTTGTATAGCTATATAAAGGATGTCGGCTATAAGACTCAGAATAGCGGCTGTATTATGGTTCTAGCAGATTGTGTAACTGTTATATAAAGGATGGCCGCTATTAGACTTAAAATGGCGGCAGTAAAAGAGTTCTAGCAGATTTTGTAGCTGTTATATAAAGGATGGCCACTATAAGACTTAAAATGGCGGCAGTAGAACGGTTCCAGCAGCTTCTATAGCTGTTATCTAAAGAATGGCGGCTATAAGACTCAAAATGGCGGCAGAAGAACGGTTTCAGCAGCTTGTATAACTATTATATAAAGGATGGCAGCTATAGGACTCAAAATGGCGGTTGTATTATGCTTCCTGCAGCTTCTATATCCGTTATATGAGGTATGGCGTCTATAAGACTCAAAATGGCGGCAGTAGAACGGTTTCAGTAGCTTGTATAACTATTATATAAAGGATGGCAGCTATAAGACTCAAAATGGCGGTTGTATTATGCTTCCTGCAGCTTCTATATCCGTTATATGAGGTATGGCGGCTATAAGACTTCAAATGGCGGTTATATTATGGTTCCAGCAGCTTGTATAGCTGTTATATAAACGATGTCGGCTATAAGACTCAGAATAGCGGCTGAATTATGGTTCTAGCAGCTTTTGTAGCTGTTATATAAAGGATGGCCGCTATAAGACTTAAAATGGCGGCAGCAGAACGGTTCCAGCAGCTTCTATAGCTGTTATCTAAAGGATGGCGGCTGTAAGACTCAAAATGGCGGCAGTAGAACGGTTTAAGCACCTTGTATAGCTGTTATCTAAAGGTTGGCGGCTATAAGACTTAAAACTTCGGCTGTAGAATGGTTACAGCAGCTTCTATAGCTGTTGTCTAAAAAATGGCGGCTATAAGACTTAAAATGGTGGCAGTAGAACGGTTTCAGCAGCTTGTATAGCTGTATCTAAAGGATGGCGGCTATAAGACTCAAAATGGCGGTTGTATTATGCTTCCTGCAGCTTCTTTATCCGTTATATGAGGTATGGCGGCTATAAGACTTCAAATGGCGGCTGTAGAATGGTTCCAGCAGCTTATATAGCTGTTATATAAAGCATTTCGGCTATAACACTCAAAATGGTGGCTGAATTATAGTTCTAGCAGCTTGAATAGCTGTTATCTAAAGGATGGCGGCTATAAGACTCAAAGTGGCGGCTATATTACGGTTCCAGCAGCTTGTATAGCTGTTATATAAAGGATGTCGGCTATACGACTCAAAATGGCGGCTGTATTATGGTTTCAGCAGCTTGTATAACTATTATATAAAGGATGGCGTCTATAAGACTCAAAATGGCGGCTATATTATGGTTCCAGCAGGTTGTATAGCTGTTATATAAAGGATGTCGGCTATAAGGCTCAGAATAGCGGCAGCTTGTATAACTATTATATAAAGGATGGCGGCTATAAGGTTCCAGCAGCTTCTATAGCTGTTATCTAAAGGATGGCGGCTATAAGACTCAAAATGGCGGCAGTATAACGGTTTAAGCACCTTGTATAGCTGTTATCTAAAGGTTGGCGGCTATAAGACTTAAAACTTCGGCTGTAGAATGGTTACAGCAGCTTCTATAGCTGTTATCTAAAAAATGGCGGCTATAAGACTTAAAATGGTGGCAGTAGAACGGTTTCAGCAGCTTGTATAGCTGTATCTAAAGGATGGCGGCTATAAGACTCAAAATGGCGGTTGTATTATGCTTCCTGCAGCTTCTATATCCGTTATATGAGGTATGGCCGCTATAAGACTTAAAATGGCGGCAGTAGAACGGCTCCAGCAGCTTCTATAGCTGTTATATAAAGGATGGCAGCTATAAGTCTCAAAATGGCGGTTGTATTATGCTTCCTGCAGCTTCTATATCCGTTATATGAGGTATGGCCGCTATAAGACTTAAAATGGTTGCAGTAGAACGGTTCCAGCAGCTTCTATAGCTGTTATATAAAGGATGGCAGCTATAAGACTCAAAATGGCGGTTGTATTATGCTTCCTGCAGCTTCTATATCCGTTATATGAGGTATGGCGGCTATAAGACTTCAAATGGCGGCTATATTATGGTTTCAGCATCTTGTATAGCTGTTATATAAAGGATGTCGGCTATAAGACTCAGAATAGCGGCTGTATTATGGTTCTAGCAGCTTTTGTAGCTGTTATATAAAAGATGGCCGCTATAAGACCTCAAATGGCGGCAGTAGAACGGTTCCAGCAGATTCTATAGCTGTTATCTAACGGATGGCGGCTATAAGACTCAAAATGGCGGTAGTAGAACGGTTTCAGCAGCTTGTATAGCTGTTATTTAAAGGATGGCGGCTATAAGACTTAAAACTTCGGTTGCAGAATGGTTCAAGCAGCTTCTATAGCTGTTATCTAAAAAATGGCGGCTATAAGACTTAAAATTGCGGCAGTAGAACGGTTTCAGCAGCTTGTATAGCTGTTATCTAAAGGATGGCGGCTATAAGACTTAAAATGGCGGCAGTAGAACGGTTTCAGCAGCTTGTATAGCTGTTATCTCAAGGATGGCCGCTATAATACTTTAAATGGCGGCAGTAGAACGGTTCCAGCAGTTTCTTTATCTGTTATCTAAAGGATGGCGGCTATAAGATTCAAAAGGGCGGCTATATTATGGTTCCAGCAGGTTGTATAGCTGTTATATAAAGGATGTCGGCTATAAGGCTCAGAATAGCGGCAGCTTGTATAACTATTATATAAAGGATGGCGGCTATAAGATTTAAAATGGCGGCAGTTGAACGGTTCCAGCATCTTATATAGCTGTTATATAAAGTATGTCGGCTATAACACTCAAAATGGTGGCTGAATTAAAGTTCTAGCAGCTTGAATAGCTGTTATCTAAAGGATGGCGGCTATAAGACTCAAAGTGGCGGCTATATTACGGTTCCAGCAGCTTGTATAGCTGTTATATAAAGGATGTCGGCTATACGACTCAAAATGGCGGCTGTATTATGGTTTCAGCAGCTTGTATAACTATTATATAAAGGATGGCGGCTATAAGGTTCCAGCAGCTTCTATAGCTGTTATCTAAAGGATGGCGGCTATAAGACTCAAAATGGCGGCAGTAGAATGGTTTAAGCACCTTGTATAGCTGTTATCTAAAGGTTGGCGGCTATAAGACTTAAAACTTCGGCTGTAGAATGGTTACAGCAGCTTCTATAGCTGTTATCTAAAAAATGGCGGCTATAAGACATAAAATGGTTGCAGTAGAACGGTTTCAGCAGCTTCTATAGCTGTTATATAAAGGATGGCAGCTATAAGTCTCAAAATGGCGGTTGTATTATGCTTCCTGCAGCTTCTATATCCGTTATATGAGGTATGGCCGCTATAAGACTTAAAATGGTTGCAGTAGAACGGTTTCAGCAGCTTGTATAGCTGTATCTAAAGGATGGCGGCTATAAGACTCAAAATGGCGGTTGTATTATGCTTCCTGCAGCTTCTATATCCGTTATATGAGGTATGGCCGCTATAAGACTTAAAATGGCGGCAGTAGAACGGTTCCAGCAGCTTCTATAGCTGTTATATAAAGGATGGCAGCTATAAGTCTCAAAATGGCGGTTGTATTATGCTTCCTGCAGCTTCTATATCCGTTATATGAGGTATGGCCGCTATAAGACTTAAAATGGCGGCAGTAGAACGGTTTCAGCAGCTTGTATAGCTGTTATATAAAGGATGTCGGCTATAAGACTCAGAATAGCGGCTGTATTATGGTTCTAGCAGCTTTTGTAGCTGTTATATAAAAGATGGCCGCTATAAGACCTCAAATGGCGGCAGTAGAACGGTTCCAGCAGCTTCTATAGCTGTTATCTAACGGATGGCGGCTATAAGACTCAAAATGGCGGTAGTAGAACGGTTTCAGCAGCTTGTATAGCTGTTATTTAAAGGATGGCGGCTATAAGACTTAAAACTTCGGTTGCAGAATGGTTCAAGCAGCTTCTATAGCTGTTATCTAAAAAATGGCGGCTATAAGACTTAAAATTGCGGCAGTAGAACGGTTTCAGCAGCTTGTATAGCTGTAATCTAAAGGATGGCGGCTATAAGACTTAAAATGGCGGCAGTAGAACGGTTTCAGCAGCTTGTATAGCTGTTATCTCAAGGATGGCCGCTATAATACTTTAAATGGCGGCAGTAGAACGGTTCCAGCAGTTTCTTTATCTGTTATCTAAAGGATGGCGACTATAAGACTCAAAAGGGCGGCTATATTATGGTTCCAGCAGGTTGTATAGCTGTTATATAAAGGATGTCGGCTATAAGGCTCAGAATAGCGGCAGCTTGTATAACTATTATATAAAGGATGGCGGCTATAAGATTTAAAATGGCGGCAGTAGAACGGTTCCAGCATCTTATATAGCTGTTATATAAAGTATGTCGGCTATAAGACTCAAAATGACGGCTGTATTATGGTTTCAGCAGCTTTAATAGCTGTTATATAAAGGATGTCGGCTAAAAGATTTAAAATGGCGGCTATATTATTTTCCCAGCAGCTTGTATAACTATTATATAAAGGATGGCGGCTACAAGACCCAAAATGGCGGCTGTATTATTGGTCCAGCAGCTTGTATAACTGTCTTATATAGGATGGCGGCTATAAGACTTAAAATGGCGGCAGTAGAACCGTTCCAACAGCTTGTATAACTATTATATAAAGGATGGCGGCTATAAGACTTAAAATGGCGGCAGTAGAACGGTTCCAGCAGCTTTAATAGCTGTTATATAAAGGATGTCAGCTATAAGACTCAAAATGGCGCCTGTACTATGTTTCCAGCAGCTTGTATAGCTGTTATTTAAAGAATGGCTGCTTTGAGACTCAAAATTGCGACAATGAAACGGTGCCAGCTGCTTCTATAGCTGTTATTTAACGAACGGCGGCTATAAGACCTAAAATGGCAGTCTTAAAACTTCGGCTGTAGAATGGTTCCAGCAGCTTCTATAGCTTTTATATAAAAGATGGCTATAAGAGTCAAAATGGCGGCTGTATTTTGGTTCCAGAAGTTTCTATAACTATTATATAAAGGATGGCAGCTATAAGACTCAAAATGGCGGTTGTATTATGCTTCCTGCAGCTTGTATATCCGTTATACGAGGTATGGCGCTATAATACTTTAAATGGCGGCAGTAGAACGGTTCCAGCAGTTTCTTTATCTGTTATCTAAAGGATGGCGGCTATAAGATTCAAAAGGGCGGCTATATTATGGTTCCAGCAGGTTGTATAGCTGTTATATAAAGGATGTCGGCTATAAGGCTCAGAATAGCGGCAGCTTGTATAACTATTATATAAAGGATGGCGGCTATAAGATTTAAAATGGCGGCAGTAGAACGGTTCCAGCATCTTATATAGCTGTTATATAAAGTATGTCGGCTATAACACTCAAAATGGTGGCTGAATTATAGTTCTAGCAGCTTGAATAGCTGTTATCTAAAGGATGGCGGCTGTAAGACTCAAAGTGGCGGCTATATTACGGTTCCAGCAGCTTGTATAGCTGTTATATAAAGGATTTCGGCTATACGACTCAAAATGGCGGCTGTATTATGGTTTCAGCAGCTTGTATAACTATTATATAAAGGATGGCGGCTATAAGGTTCCAGCAGCTTCTATAGCTGTTATCTAAAGGATGGCGGCTATAAGACTCAAAATGGCGGCAGTAGAATGGTTTAAGCACCTTGTATAGCTGTTATCTAAAGGTTGGCGGCTATAAGACTTAAAACTTCGGCTGTAGAATGGTTACAGCAGCTTCTATAGCTGTTATCTAAAAAATGGCGGCTATAAGACTTAAAATGGTTGCAGTAGAACGGTTTCAGCAGCTTGTATAGCTGTATCTAAAGGATGGCGGCTATAAGACTCAAAATGGCGGTTGTATTATGCTTCCTGCAGCTTCTATATCCGTTATATGAGGTATGGCCGCTATAAGACTTAAAATGGCGGCAGTAGAACGGTTCCAGCAGCTTCTATAGCTGTTATATAAAGGATGGCAGCTATAAGTCTCAAAATGGGGGTTGTATTATGCTTCCTGCAGCTTCTATATCCGTTATATGAGGTATGGCCGCTATAAGACTTAAAATGGCGGCAGTAGAACGGTTCCAGCAGCTTCTATAGCTGTTATATAAAGGATGGCAGCTATAAGACTCAAAATGGCGGTTGTATTATGCTTCCTGCAGCTTCTATATCCGTTATATGAGGTATGGCGGCTATAAGACTTCAAATGGCGGCTATATTATGGTTTCAGCAGCTTGTATCGCTGTTATATAAAGGATGTCGGCTATAAGACTCAGAATAGCGGCTGTATAATGGTTCTAGTAGCTTTTGTAGCTGTTATATAAAAGATGGCCGCTATAAGACCTCAAATGGCGGCAGTAGAACGGTTCCAGCAGCTTCTATAGCTGTTATCTAACGGATGGCGGCTATAAGACTCAAAATGGCGGTAGTAGAACGGTTTCAGCAGCTTGTATAGCTGTTATTTAAAGGATGGCGGCTATAAGACTTAAAACTTCGGTTGCAGAATGGTTCAAGCAGCTTCTATAGCTGTTATCTAAAAAATGGCGGCTATAAGACTTAAAATTGCGGCAGTAGAACGGTTTCAGCAGCTTGTATAGCTGTTATCTCAAGGATGGCCGCTATAATACTTTAAATGGCGGCAGTAGAACGGTTCCAGCAGTTTCTTTATCTGTTATCTAAAGGATGGCGGCTATAAGACTCAAAAGGGAGGCTATATTATGGTTCCAGCAGGTTGTATAGCTGTTATATAAAGGATGTCGGCTATAAGGCTCAGAATAGCGGCAGCTTGTATAACTATTATATAAAGGATGGCGGCTATAAGATTTAAAATGGCGGCAGTAGAACGGTTCCAGCATCTTATATAGCTGTTATATAAAGTATGTCGGCTATAAGACTCAAAATGACGGCTGTATTATGGTTTCAGCAGCTTTAATAGCTGTTATATAAAGGATGTCGGCTAAAAGATTTAAAATGGCGGCTATATTATTTTCCCAGCAGCTTGTATAACTATTATATAAAGGATGGCGGCTACAAGACCCAAAATGGCGGCTGTATTATTGGTCCAGCAGCTTGTATAACTGTCTTATATAGGATGGCGGCTATAAGACTTAAAATGTCGGCAGTAGAACCGTTCCAACAGCTTGTATAACTATTATATAAAGGATGGCGGCTATAAGACTTAAAATGGCGGCAGTAGAACGGTTCCAGCAGCTTTAATAGCTGTTATATAAAGGATGTCGGCTATAAGACTCAAAATGGCGCCTGTACTATGTTTCCAGCAGCTTGTATAGCTGTTATTTAAAGAATGGCTGCTTTGAGACTCAAAATTGCGACAGTGAAACGGTTCCAGCTGCTTCTATAGCTGTTATTTAACGAACGGCGGCTATAAGACCTAAAATGGCAGTCTTAAAACTTCGGCTGTAGAATGGTTCCAGCAGCTTCTATAGCTTTTATATAAAAGATGGCTATAAGAGTCAAAATGGCGGCTGTATTTTGGTTCCAGAAGTTTCTATAACTATTATATAAAGGATGGCAGCTATAAGACTCAAAATGGCGGTTGTATTATGCTTCCTGCAACTTGTATATCCGTTATATGAGGTATGGCGGCTATAAGACTTCAAATGGCGGCTGTAGAATGGTTCCAGCAGCTTATATAGCTGTTATATAAAGTATGTCGGCTATAAGACTCAAAATGGCGGCTGAATTATGGTTTCAGCAGCTTTAATAGCTGTTATATAAAGGATGTCGCTATAAGACTCAAAATGTCGGCTATATTATGGTTCCAGCAGCTTGTATAGCTGTTATATAAAAGACGTCGGCTATAAGACTCAGAATAGCGGCTGTAATATAGTTCTAGCAGATTGTGTGGCTGTTATATAAAGGATGGCCGCTATTAGACTTAAAATGGCGGCAGTAGAAGGGTTCCAGCAGCTTCTATAGCTGTTATCTAAAGGATGTAAGCTATAAGACTCAAAATGGCGTCGGCTGTTATCTAAAAAATGGCGGCTATAAGACTTAAAATGGCGGCAGAAGAACGGTTTAAGCAGCTTGTATAGCTGTAATCTAAAGGATGGAGGGTATACGATGGTTCCAGCAGCTTGTATAGCTGTTATATAAAGGATCACTGCTATGGGACTCAAAATTACGTCAGTGGAAAGGATCCAGCAGCTTTTTCAGTTGTTATATAAAGGATGGCGGCTATCAAACTCAAAATATAGGCTGTATTATGGTTCCAGCAGCTTTAATAGCTGTTATATAAAGGATGTCGGCTATAAGACTCAAAATGGCGGCTGTATTATGGTTCCAGCAGCTTGTATAGCTGTTAAATAAAGGTTGTCGGCTAAAAGAATCAGAATGGCGGCTGTATTATGGTTCCGGAAGCTTGTAAAGCTGTTATATAAGAGATGGCCGCTATAAGACTTAAAATGGCGGCAAAAGAATGGTTCCAGCAGCTTCTATAGCTGGTTTCTAAAGGATGGCGGCTAAAAGACTCAAAATGGCAGCAGTAGAACGGTTCCAGCAGCTTGTATAACTATTATATAAAGGATGGCGGCTACAAGACTCAAAATGGCGTCTGTATTATGGTACCAGCAGCTTGTATAGCTGTTTTATAAAGGATGTCGGCAATAAGACTCAAAATGGCGGCTATTTTATGGTTCCAGCAGCTAGTATAGCTGTTCTATAAAGAATGCTATGAGACTCAAAATTACGCCAGTTGAACGGTTCCAGCAGCTTCTACAGCTGTTATATAAAGGATGTCGGCTATCAGACTCAAAATAGCGTCTGTATTACGGTTCCAGCAGCTTCAATAGCTGTTATCTAAAGGATGGCGGGTATAAGACTCAAAATGGCAGCAGTAGAACGGTTCCAGCAGATTGTATAACTATTATATAAAGGATGGCGGCTACAAGACTCAAAATGGTGGCTGTATTATGGTACCAGCAGCTTGTATAGCTGTTTTATAAAGGATGTCGGCTATAAGACTTAAAATGGCGGCAGTAGAACGGTTTAAGCAGCTTGTATAGCTGTAATCTAAAGGATGGCGGCTATACACCTCAAAATGGCGGCTATTTTATGGTTCCAGCAGCTAGTATAGCTGTTCTATAAAGAATGCTATGAGACTCAAAATTACGCCAGTTGAACGGTTCCAGCAGCTTCTACAGCTGTTATATAAAGGATGTCGGCTATCAGACTCAAAATAGCGTCTGTATTACGGTTCCAGTAGCTTCTATAGCTGTTATCTAAAGGATGGCGGCTATAAGACTCAAAATGGCAGCAGTAGAACGGTTCCAGCAGCTTGTATAACTATTATATAAAGGATGGCGGCTACAAGACTCAAAATGGTGGCTGTATTATGGTACCAGCAGCTTGTATTGCTGTTTTATAAAGGATGTCGGCTATAAGACTTAAAATGGCGGCAGTAGAACGGTTTAAGCAGCTTGTATAGCTGTAATCTAAAGGATGGCGGCTATACAACTCAAAATGGCGGCTATATTATGGTTCCAGCAGCTTGTATAGCTGTTATATAAAGGATGTCGGCTATAAGACTTAGAATAGCGGCTGTATTATGGTTCTAGCAGCTTTTGTAGCAGTTATATAAAGGATGGACGCTATAAGACTTAAATCGTAGGCAGTAGAACTGTTGTAGCAGCTTCTTTAGCTGTTATCTAAAGGATGGCGGCTGTAAGACTCAAAATGGCGGCAGTAGAACGGTTTCAGCAGCTTGTATAGCTGTTATCTAAAGGATGGCGGCTATAAGACTTAAAACTTAGGTTGTAGAATGGATCCAGCAGCTTCTATAGCTGTTATCTAAAAAATGGCGGCTATAAGACTTAAAATGGTGGCAGTAGAACGGTTTCAGGAGCTTGTATAGCTGTTATCTAAAGGATGGCGGCTATAAGACTCAAAATAGCAACAGTAGAACGGTTTCAGCAGCTTGTATAGCTGTTATCTAATGGATGGCGGCTATAAGACTTAAAATGGCGGCAGTAGAACGGTTTCAGCAGCTTGTATAGCTGTTATCTAAAGGATGGCTGCTATAAGACTTAAAATGGCAACAGTAGAACGGTTTCAGCAGCTTGTATAGCTGTTATCTAAAGGATGGCGGCTATAAGACTTAAAATGGCGGCAGTAGAACGGTTTCAGCTGCTTGTATAGCTGTTATCTAAAGGATGGCGGCTATAAGACTTAAAACTTCGGTTGTAGAATGGTTCCAGCAGATTCTATAGCTGTTATCTAAAAAATGACGGCTATAAGACTTAAAATGGCGGCAATAGAACGGTTCCAGCAGCTTCTATATCTGTTATCTAAAGGATGGCGATTATAAGACTCAAAATGGCAGCAGTAGAACGGTTCCAGCAGCTTGTATAGCTGTTTTATAAAGGATGTCGGCTATAAGACTCAAAAGGGCGGCTATATTATGGTTCCAGCAGGTTGTATAGCTGTTATATAAAGGATGTCGGCTATAAGACTCAGAATAGCGGCAGCTTGTATATTATATAAAGGATGGCGGCTATAAGACTTAAAATGGCGGCAGTAGAACGGTTCCAGCATCTTTTATAGCTGTTATATAAAGTATGTCGGCTACAAGACTCAAAATGGCGGCTGTAATTTGGTTTCAGCAGCTTTAATAGCTGTTATATAAAGGATGTCGGCTATAAGAATCAAAATGGCGCCTATATTATGGTTCCAGCAGCTTGTATAACTATTATATAAAGGATGGCGGCTACAAGACCCAAAATGGCGGCTGTATTATTGGTCCAGCAGCTTGTATAACTGTCTTATAAAGGATGGCGGCTATAAGACTTAAAATGGCGGCAGAAGAACCGATCCAGCAGCTTGTATATTTATTATATAAAGGATGGCGGCTATAAGACTTAAAATGGGGGCAGTAGAACGGTTCAAGCAGCTTTAATAGCTGTTATATAAAGGATGTCGGCTATAAGACTCAAAATGGCGCCTGTACTATGTTTCCATATGTTGCTTTGAGACTCAAAATTGCGACAATGAAACGGATCCAGCTGCTTCTATAGCTGTTATTTAAAGAACGGCGGCTATAAGACCTAAAATGGCAGCAGTAGAACGGATTCAGCAGTTTGTATAGCTGTTATGTAAAGGATGGCGGCTATAAGACTTAAAACTTCGGCTGTAGAATGGTTCCAGCAGCTTCTATAGCTTTTATATAAAAGATGGCTATAAGACTCAAAATGGCGGCTGTATTTTGGTTCCAGCAGTTTGTATAACTTTTATATAAAGGATGGGAACTATAAGACTCAAAATGGCGGTTGTATTATGCTTCCTGCAGCTTCTATATCCGTTATAAAAGGTATGGCTACTATAAGACTTCAAATGGCGGCTGTAGAATGGTTCCAACAGCTTATATAGGTGTTATATAAAGTATGTCGGCTATAAGACTCAAAATGGCGGCTGTATTATGGTTTCAGCAGCTTTAATAGCTGTTATATAAAGGATGTCGGCTATAAGACTCAAAATGGCGGCTATATTATGGATCCAGCAGCTTGTATAACTATTATATAAAGGATGGCGGCTATAAGACTCAAAATGGCGGCTGCATTATGTTTCCAGCAGCTGGTATAATTATTATATAAAGGATGGCGGCTACAAGACCCAAAGTGGCGGCTATATTATTGGTCCAGGAGCTTGTATAACTGTCTTGTAAAGGATGGCGGCTATAAGACTTAAAATGGCGGCAGTTGAACGGTTCCGGCAGCTTGTATAACTATTATATAAAGGATGGCGGCTATAAGACTTAAAATGGCGGCAGTAGAAGGGTTCCAGCAGCTTTAATAGATGTTATATAAAGGATGTCGGCTATAAGACTTAAAATGGCGCCTGTACTATATTTCCAGCAGTTTGTATAGCTGTTATTTAAAGAATGGCTGCTATGAGACTCAAAATGGCGACAATGAAACGGTTCCAGCTGCTTCTATAGCTGTTAATTAAAAAACGGCGGCTATAAGACTCAAAATGGCAGCAGTAGAACGGATTCAGCAGTTTGTATAGCTGTTATGTAAAGGATGGCTACTATAAGACTTCAAATGGCGGCTGTAGAATGGGTCCAGCATCTTATATAGCTGTTATACAAAGTATGTCGGCTATAAGACTCAAAATGGCGGCTGTATTATGGTGTCAGCAGCTTTAATAGCTGTTGTCGGCTATAAGACTCAAAATGGCGGCTATATTATGGTTCCAGCAGCTTGTATAACTATTATATAAAGGATGGCGGCTACAAGACCCAAAATGGCGGCTGTGTTATTGGTCCAGCAGCTTGTATAACTGTCTTATAAAGGATGGCGGCTATAAGACTTAAAATGGTGGCAGAAAAACCGATCCAGCAGCTTGTATAACTATTATATAAAGGATGGCGGCTATAAGACTTAAAATGGCGGCAGTAGAACGGTTCAAGCAGCTTTAATAGCTGTTATATAAAGGATGTCGGCTATAAGACTCAAAATGGGGCCTGTACTATGTTTCCAGCAGTTTGTATAGCTGTTATTTAAAGAATGGCTGCTATGAGACTCAAAATGGCGACAATGAAACGGTTCCAGCTGCTTCTATAGCTTTATTTAAAGAACGGCGGCTATAAGACCTAAAATGGCAGCAGTAGAACGGATTCAGCAGTTTGTATAGCTGTTATGTAAAGGATGACGGCTATAAGACTTAAAACTTCGGCTGTAGAATGGTTCCAGCAGCTTCTATAGCTTTTATATAAAAGATGGCTATAAGACTCAAAATGGCGGCTGTATTTTGGTTCCAGCAGTTTGTATAACTATTATATAAAGGATGGGAACTATAAGACTCAAAATGGCGGTTGTATTATGCTTCCTGCAGCTTCTATATCCGTTATATGAGGTATGGCTACTATAAGACTTCAAATGGCGGCTGTAGAATGGTTCTAGCAGCTTATATAGGTGTTATATAAAGTATGTCGGCTATAAGACTCAAAATGGCGGCTGTATTATGGTTTCAGCAGCTTTAATAGCTGTTATATAAAGGATGTCGGCTATAAGACTTAAAATGGCGGCTATATTATGGATCCAGCAGCTTGTATAACTATTATATAAAGGATGGCGGCTATAAGACTCAAAATGGCGGCTGCATTATGTTTTCAGCAGCTGGTATAATTATTATATAAAGGATGGCGGCTACAAGACCCAAAGTGGCGGCAGTAGAACGGTTCCAGCAGCTTGTATAACTATTATATAAAGGATGGCGGATGGCGGACTGCAAATGGCGGCTGTAGAATGGTTCCAGAAGCTTATATAGCTGTTATATAAAGTATGTCGGCTATAAGACTCAAAATGGCGGCTGTATTCTGGTTTCAGGAGATTTAATAGCTGTTATATAAAGGATAGCAGCTATAAGACTCAAAATGGCGGTTGTTTTATGCTTCCTGCAGTTTCTATATCCGTTATATGAGGTATGGCTGCTATAAGACTTCAAATGGCGGCTGTAGAATGGTTCCAGCAGCTTATATAGATGTTATATAAAGTATGTCGGCTATAAGACTCAAAATGGCGGCTATATTATGGTTCCAGCAGCTTGTATAACTATTATATAAAGGATGGCGGCTATAAGACTCAAAATGGCGTCTGTATTATGGTTTCAGCAGCTTTAATAGCTGTTATATAAAAGATGTCGGCTATAAGACTCAAAATGGCGGCTGTATTCTGGTTTCAGGAGATTTAATAGCTGTTATATAAAGGATAGCAGCTATAAGACTCAAAATGGCGGTTGTTTTATGCTTCCTGCAGTTTCTATATCCGTTATATGAGGTATGGCTGCTATAAGACTTCAAATGGCGGCTGTAGAATGGTTCCAGCAGCTTATATAGATGTTATATAAAGTATGTCGGCTATAAGACTCAAAATGGCGGCTATATTATGGTTCCAGCAGCTTGTTCAACTATTATATAAAGGATGGCGGCTATAGGACTCAAAATGGCGCCTGTACTATGTTTCCAGCAGCTTGTATAGCTGTTATTTAAAGAATGTCTGCTATGAGACTTAAAATGGCGACAATGAAACGGTTCCAGCTGCTTCTATAGCTGTTCTTTAAAGAACGGCGGCTATAAGACTCAAAATGGCAGCAGTAGAACGGATTCAGCAGTTTCTATAGCTGTTATGTAAAGGATGGCGGCTATAAGACTTAAAACTTCGGCTGTAGAATGGTTCCAGCATGGCGGCTAAAAGACGCAAAATGGCGGCTATATTATTGGTCCAGCAGCTTGTATAACTGTCTTATAAAGGATGGCGGCTGTAAGACTTAAAATGGCAGCAGTAGCACGGATTTAGCAGTTTGTATAGCTGTTATGTAAAGGATGGCGGCTATAAGAGTTAAAACTTCGGCTGTAGAATGGTTCCAGCAGCTTCTATAGCTTTTATATAAAAGATGGCTATAATACTCAAAATGGCGGCTGTATTTTGGTTCCAGCAGTTTGTATAACTATTATATAAAGGATGGCAGCTATAAGACTCAAAATGGCGGTTGTATTATGCTAACTGCAGCTTCTATATCCGTTATATAAGGTATGGCTACTATAAAACACAAAATGGCTGCAGTATTATGGTTCCAGCAGCTTGTATAACTATTATATAAAGGATGGCGGCTATAAGACTCAAAATGGCGGCTGTATTATGTTTGCAGCAGCTGGTATAATTATTATATAAAAGATGGAGGCTACAAGACCCAAAATAGCGGCTGTATTATTGGTCCAGCAGCTTGTATAACTGTCTTATAAAGGATGGCGGCTGTAAGACTTAAAATGGCGGCAGTAGAACGGTTCCAGCAGCTTGTATAACTATTGTATAAAGGATGGCGAATATAGGACTCAAAATGGCTGTACTATGTTTCCAGCAGCTTGTATAGCTGTTATTTAAAGAATGTCTGCTATGAGACTTAAAATGGCGACAGTGAAACGGTTCCAGCTGCATCTATAGCTGTTATTTGAAGAACGGCGGCTATAAAACTCAAAATGGCAGCAGTAGAACGGATTCAGCAGTTTCTATAGCTGTTATGTAATGGATGGCGGCTATAAGACTTAAAACTTCGGCTGTAGAATGGTTCCAGCATGGCGGCTACAAGACGCAAAATGGCGGCTGTATTATTGGTCCAGCAGCTTGTATAACTGTCTTATAAAGGATGGCGGCTGTAAGACTTAAAATGGCGGCAGAAGAACGGTTCCAGCAGCTTGTATAACTATTATATAAAGGATGGCGGCTACAGGACTCAAAATGGCTGTACTATGTTTCCAGCAGCTTGTATAGCTGTTATTTAAAGAATGTCTGCTATGAGACTTAAAATGGCGACAATGAAACGCTTCCAGCTGCATTTATAGCTGTTATTTAACTAACGGCGGCTATAAGACTCAAAATGGCAGCAGTAGAAGGGATTCAGCAGCTTTAATAGCTGTTATATAAAGGATGTCGGCTATAAGACTCAAAATGGCGCCTGTACTATGTTTCCAGCAGCTTGTATAGCTGTTACTTAAAGAATGGCTGCTATGAGACTCAAAATGGCGACAATGAAACGGTTCCAGCTGCTTCTATAGCTGTTATGTAAAGGATGGCGGCTATAAGACTTAAAACTTCGTATGTAGAATGGTTCCAGCAGCTTCTATAGCTTTTATATAAAAGATGGCTATAAGACTCAAAATGGCGGCTGTATTTTGGTTCCAGCAGTTTGTATAACTATTATATAAAGGATGGCAGCTATAAGACACAAAATGGCGGTTGTATTATGCTTCCTGCAGCTTCGATATATGTTATATGAGGTATGGCTACTATAACACTTCAAATGGCGGCTGTAAAATGGTTCCAGCAGCTTATATAGCTGTTATATAAAGTATGTCGGCTATAAGACTCAAATTGGCGGCTGTATTATGGTTTCAGCAGCTTCATTAACTGTTATATAAAGGATGTCGGCTATAAGATTTAAAATGGCGGCTATATTATGGTTCCAGCAGATTGTATAGCTTTTATATAAAGGATGTCGGCTATAAGACAAAGAATAGCGGCTGTATTATGGTTCTAGCAGCTTGTGTAACTGTTATATAAAGGGTGGTTCCAGCAGCTTCTATAGCTTTCATATAAAAGATGGCGGCTACAAAACCCAAAATGGCGGCTGTATTATTAATACAGCAGATTGTATAACTGTCTTATAAAGGATGGCGGCTATAAGACTTAAAATGGCGGCAGTAGAACGGTTCCAGCAGCTTGTATAACTATTATATAAAGGATGGCGGCTATAAGACTTAAAATGGCGCCAGTAGAACGGTTCCAGCAGCTTGTATAACTGTTATATAAAGGATGGCGGCTATAAGACTTAAACTGGCGGCAGTAGAACGGTTCCAGCAGCTTTAGTAGCTGTTAAATAAAGGATGTCGGCTATAAGACTCAAAATGGCGCCTGTACTATGTTTCCAGCAGCTTGTATAGCTGTTATTTAACGAACGGCGGCTATAAGACTTAAAATGGCAGCAGTAGAACGGATTCAGCAACTTTAATAGCTGTTATATAAAGGATGTCGGCTATAAGACTCAAATTTGCGCCTGTACTATGTTTCCAGCAGCTTGTATAGCTGTAATTTAAAGAATGGCTGCTATGAGCTGTTATTTAAAGAACGGCGGCTATAAGACTCAAAATGGCAGCAGTAGAACGGATTCAGCAGTTTGTATAGCTGTTATGTAAAGGATGGCGGCTATAAGACTTTGTATAACTATTATATACGTAGAATGGTTCCAGCAGCTTCTATAGCTTTTATATAAAAGATGGCTATAAGACTCAAAATGGCGGCTGTATTTTGGTTCCAGCAGTTTGTATAACTATTATATAAAGGATGGCAGCTATAAGACACAAAATGGCGGTTGTATTAGGCTTCCTGTAGCTTCTATATCCGTTATATGAGGTATGGCTACTATAACACTTCAAATGGCGGCTGTAGAATGGTTCCAGCAGCTTATATAGCTGTTATATAAAGTATGTCGGCTATAAGATTTAAAATGGCGGCTATATTATGGTTCCAGCAGCTTGTATAGCTGTTATATAAAGGATGTCGGCTATAAGACAAACAATAGCGGCTGTATTATGGTTCTAGCAGCTTGTGTAACTGTTATATAAAGGGTGGTTCCAGCAGCTTCTATAGCTTTTATATAAAAGATGGCGGCTACAAAACCCAAAATGGCGGCTGTATTATTGGTCCAAAAAAGCGGCAGTAGAACGGTTCCAGCAGCTTGTATAACTATTATATAAAGGATGGCGGCTGTAAGACTTAAAATGGCGCCAGTTGAACGGTTCCAGCAGCTTGTATAACTATTATATAAAGGATGGCGGCTATAGGACTCAAAATGGCTGTACTATATTTCCAGCAGCTTGTATAGCTGTTATTTAAAGAATGTCTGCTATGAGACTTAAAATGGCGACAATGAAACGGTTCCAGCTGCATCTATAGCTGTTATTTAACGAACGGAGGCTATAAGACTCCAAATGGCAGCAGTAGAACGGATTCAGCAGTTTCTATAGCTGTTATGTAAAGGATGGCGGCTATAAGACTTAAAACTTCAGCTGTAGAATGGTTCCAGCAGCTTCTATAGCTTTTATATAAAAGATGGCGGCTATAAGACCCAAAATGGCGGCTGTATTTTGGTTCCAGCAGCTTGTATAACTTTTATATAAAGGATGGCAGCTATAAGACTCAAAATCGCGGTTGTATTATGCTTCCTGCAGCTTCTATATCCGTTATATGAGGTATGGCGGCTATAAGACTTCAAATGGCGGCTGTAGAATGGTTCCAGCATCTTATATAGCTGTTATATAAAGTATGTCGGCTATAAGACTCAAAATGGCGGCTGTATTATGGTTTCAGCAGCTTTAATAGCTGTTATATAAAGGATGTCGGCTATAAGACTCAAAATGGCGGTTATATTATGGTTCCAGCAGCTTGTATAACTATTATATAAAGGATGGCGGCTATAAGACTCAAAATGGCGGCTGTATTATGTTTCCAGCAGCTGGTATAATTATTATATAAAGGATGGCGGCTACAAGACCCAAAATGGCGGGTGTATTATTGGTCCAGCAGCTTGTATATTTGTCTTATAAAGGATGGCGGCTATAAGACTTAAAATGGCGGCAGTAGAACGGTTCCAGCAGCTTGTATAACTATTATATAAAGGATGGCGGCTATAAGACTTAAAATGGCGGCAGTAGAACGGTTCCAGCAGCTTTAATAGCTGTTATATAAAGGGTGTCGGCTATAAGACTCAAAATGGCGCCTGTACTATGTTTCCAGCAGCTTGTATAGCTGTTATTTGAAGAATATGTTATGCTATGAGACTCAAAATGGCGACAATGAAACGTTTCCAGCTGCTTCTATAGCTGTTATTTAAAGAACGGCGGCTATAAGACTCAAAATGGCAGCAGTAGAACGGACTCAGCAGTTTCGATAGCTGTTATGTAAAGGATGGCGGCTATAAGACTTAAAACTTCGGCTGTAGAATGGTTCCAGCATGGCGGCTACAAGACGCAATATGGCGGCTGTATTATTGGTCCAGCAGCTTGTATAACTGTCTTATAAAGGATGGCGTCTGTAAGACTTAAAATGGCGGCAGAAGAACGGTTCCAGCAGCTTGTATAACTATAATATAAAGGATGGCGGCTATTGGACTCAAAATGGCGGCTGTATTTTGGTTCCAGCAGTTTGTATAACTATTATATAAAGGATGGGAACTATAAGACTCAAAATGGCGGTTGTATTATGCTTCCTGCAGCTTCTATATCCGTTATATGAGGTATGGCTACTATAAGACTTCAAATGGCGGCTGTAGAATGGTTCTAGCAGCTTATATAGGTGTTATATAAAGTATGTCGGCTATAAGACTCAAAATGGCGGCTGTATTATGGTTTCAGCAGCTTTAATAGCTGTTATATAAAGGATGTCGGCTATAAGACTTAAAATGGCGGCTATATTATGGATCCAGCAGCTTGTATAACTATTATATAAAGGATGGCGGCTATAAGACTCAAAATGGCGGCTGCATTATGTTTTCAGCAGCTGGTATAATTATTATATAAAGGATGGCGGCTACAAGACCCAAAGTGGCGGCAGTAGAACGGTTCCAGCAGCTTGTATAACTATTATATAAAGGATGGCGGATGGCGGACTGCAAATGGCGGCTGTAGAATGGTTCCAGAAGCTTATATAGCTGTTATATAAAGTATGTCGGCTATAAGACTCAAAATGGCGGCTGTATTCTGGTTTCAGGAGATTTAATAGCTGTTATATAAAGGATAGCAGCTATAAGACTCAAAATGGCGGTTGTTTTATGCTTCCTGCAGTTTCTATATCCGTTATATGAGGTATGGCTGCTATAAGACTTCAAATGGCGGCTGTAGAATGGTTCCAGCAGCTTGTATAGATGTTATATAAAGTATGTCGGCTATAAGACTCAAAATGGCGGCTATATTATGGTTCCAGCAGCTTGTATAACTATTATATAAAGGATGGCGGCTATAAGACTCAAAATGGCGGCTGTATTATGTTTCCATCAGCTGGTATAATTATTATATAAAGGATGGCGCCTACAAGACCCAAAATGGCGGCTGTATTATTGGTCCAGCAGTTTGTATAACTATTATATAAAGGATGGCAGCTATTAGACTCAAAATGGCGGTTGTATTATGCTTCCTGCAGCTTCTATATCCGCTATGAGGTATGGTTACTATAAGACTTCAACTGGCGGCTGTAGAATGGTTCCAGCAGCTTGTATAACTATTATATAAAGGATGGCGGCTATAAGACTCAAAATGGCGTCTGTATTATGGTTTCAGCAGCTTTAATAGCTGTTATATAAAAGATGTCGGCTATAAGACTCAAAATGGCAGCAGTAGAACGGATTCAGCAGTTTGTATAGTTGTTATGTAAACGATGGCGGCTATAAGACTTAAAACTTCGGCTGTAGAATGGTTCCAGCAGCTTCTATAGCTTTTACATAAAAGATGGCTATAAGACTCAAAAAGGCGGCTGTATTATGGTTCCAGCAGCTTGTTCAACTATTATATAAAGGATGGCGGCTATAAGACTCAAAATGGCGGCTGTATTATGTTTGCAGCAGCTGGTATAATTATTATATAAAAGATGGCGGCTACAAGTCGCAAAATGGCGGCTGTATTATTGGTCCAGCAGCTTGTATAACTGTCTTATAAAGGATGGCGGCTGTAAGACTTAAAATGGCTGCAGTAGAACGGTTCCAGCAGCTTGTATTGTATAAAGGATGGCGGCTATAGGACTCAAAATGGCGCCTGTACTATGTTTCCAGCAGCTTGTATAGCTGTTATTTAAAGAATGTCTGCTATGAGACTTAAAATGGCGACAATGAAACGGTTCCAGCTGCTTCTATAGCTGTTCTTTAAAGAACGGCGGCTATAAGACTCAAAATGGCAGCAGTAGAACGGATTCAGCAGTTTCTATAGCTGTTATGTAAAGGATGGCGGCTATAAGACTTAAAACTTCGGCTGTAGAATGGTTCCAGCAGCTTGTATAGCTGTTATTTAAAGAATGGCTGCTATGAGACTCAAAATGGCGACAATGAAACGGTTCCAGCTGCTTCTATAGCTGTTATTTAAAGAACGGCGGCTATAAGACTCAAAATGGCGGCAGTAGAACGGATTCAGCAGTTTGTATAGCTGTTATGTAAAGGATGGCGGCTATAAGACTTAAAACTTCGTATGTAGAATGGTTCCAGCAGCTTCTATAGCTTTTATATAAAAGATGGCTATAAGACTCAAAATGGCGGCTGTATTTTGGTTCCAGCAGTTTGTATAACTATTATATAAAGGATGGCAGCTATAAGACACAAAATGGCGGTTGTATTATGCTTCCTGCAGCTTCGATATATGTTATATGAGGTATGGCTACTATAACACTTCAAATGGCGGCTGTAAAATGGTTCCAGCAGCTTATATAGCTGTTATATAAAGTATGTCGGCTATAAGACTCAAATTGGCGGCTGTATTATGGTTTCAGCAGCTTCATTAACTGTTATATAAAGGATGTCGGCTATAAGATTTAAAATGGCGGCTATATTATGGTTCCAGCAGCTTGTATAGCTTTTATATAAAGGATGTCGGCTATAAGACAAAGAATAGCGGCTGTATTATGGTTTTAGCAGCTTGTGTAACTGTTATATAAAGGGTGGTTCCAGCAGCTTCTATAGCTTTCATATAAAAGATGGCGGCTACAAAACCCAAAATGGCGGCTGTATTATTAATACAGCAGATTGTATAAGTGTCTTATAAAGGATGGCGGCTATAAGACTTAAAATGGCGGCAGTAGAACGGTTCCAGCAGCTTGTATAACTATTATATAAAGGATGGCGGCTATAAGACTTAAAATGGCGCCAGTAGAACGGTTCCAGCAGCTTGTGTAACTGTTATATAAAGGATGGCGGCTATAAGACTTAAACTGGCGGCAGTAGAACGGTTCCAGCAGCTTTAGTAGCTGTTAAATAAAGGATGTCGGCTATAAGACTCAAAATGGCGCCTGTACTATGTTTCCAGCAGCTTGTATAGCTGTTATTTAACGAACGGAGGCTATAAGACTCAAAATGGCAGCAGTAGAACGGATTCAGCAACTTTAATAGCTGTTATATAAAGGATGTCGGCTATAAGACTCAAAATTGCGCCTGTACTATGTTTCCAGCAGCTTGTATAGCTGTAATTTAAAGAATGGCTGCTATGAGCTGTTATTTAAAGAACGGCGGCTATAAGACTCAAAATGGCAGCAGTAGAACGGATTCAGCAGTTTGTATAGCTGTTATGTAAAGGATGGCGGCTATAAGACTTAAAACTTCGTACGTAGAATGGTTCCAGCAGCTTCTATAGCTTTTATATAAAAGATGGCTATAAGACTCAAAATGGCGGCTGTATTTTGGTTCCAGCAGTTTGTATAACTATTATATAAAGGATGGCAGCTATAAGACACAAAATGGCGGTTGTATTAGGCTTCCTGCAGCTTCTATATCCGTTATATGAGGTATGGCTACTATAACACTTCAAATGGCGGCTGTAGAATGGTTCCAGCAGCTTATATAGCTGTTATATAAAGTATGTCGGCTATAAGATTTAAAATGGCGGCTATATTATGGTTCCAGCAGCTTGTATAGCTGTTATATAAAGGATGTCGGCTATAAGACAAACAATAGCGGCTGTATTATGGTTCTAGCAGCTTGTGTAACTGTTATATAAAGGGTGGTTCCAGCAGCTTCTATAGCTTTTATATAAAAGATGGCGGCTACAAAACCCAAAATGGCGGCTGTATTATTGGTCCAAAAAAGCGGCAGTAGAACGGTTCCAGCAGCTTGTATAACTATTATATAAAGGATGGCGGCTGTAAGACTTAAAATGGCGCCATTTGAACGGTTCCAGCAGCTTGTATAACTATTATATAAAGGATGGCGGCTATAGGACTCAAAATGGCTGTACTATATTTCCAGCAGCTTGTATAGCTGTTATTTAAAGAATGTCTGCTATGAGACTTAAAATGGCGACAATGAAACGGTTCCAGCTGCATCTATAGCTGTTATTTAACGAACGGAGGCTATAAGACTCCAAATGGCAGCAGTAGAACGGATTCAGCAGTTTCTATAGCTGTTATGTAAAGGATGGCGGCTATAAGACTTAAAACTTCAGCTGTAGAATGGTTCCAGCAGCTTCTATAGCTTTTATATAAAAGATGGCGGCTATAAGACCCAAAATGGCGGCTGTATTTTGGTTCCAGCAGCTTGTATAACTTTTATATAAAGGATGGCAGCTATAAGACTCAAAATGGCGGTTGTATTATGCTTCCTGCAGCTTCTATATCCGTTATATGAGGTATGGCGGCTATAAGACTTCAAATGGCGGCTGTAGAATGGTTCCAGCACCTTATATAGCTGTTATATAAAGTATGTCGGCTATAAGACTCAAAATGGCGGCTGTATTATGGTTTCAGCAGCTTTAATAGCTGTTATATAAAGGATGTCGGCTATAAGACTCAAAATGGCGGTTATATTATGGTTCCAGCAGCTTGTATAACTATTATATAAAGGATGGCGGCTATAAGACTCAAAATGGCGGCTGTATTATGTTTCCAGCAGCTGGTATAATTATTATATAAAGGATGGCGGCTACAAGACCCAAAATGGCGGGTGTATTATTGGTCCAGCAGCTTGTATATTTGTCTTATAAAGGATGGCGGCTATAAGACTTAAAATGGCGGCAGTAGAACGGTTCCAGCAGCTTGTATAACTATTATATAAAGGATGGCGGCTATAAGACTTAAAATGGCGGCAGTAGAACGGTTCCAGCAGCTTTAATAGCTGTTATATAAAGGGTGTCGGCTATAAGACTCAAAATGGCGCCTGTACTATGTTTCCAGCAGCTTGTATAGCTGTTATTTGAAGAATATGTTATGCTATGAGACTCAAAATGGCGACAATGAAACGTTTCCAGCTGCTTCTATAGCTGTTATTTAAAGAACGGCGGCTATAAGACTCAAAATGGCAGCAGTAGAACGGACTCAGCAGTTTCGATAGCTGTTATGTAAAGGATGGCGGCTATAAGACTTAAAACTTCGGCTGTAGAATGGTTCCAGCATGGCGGCTACAAGACGCAATATGGCGGCTGTATTATTGGTCCAGCAGCTTGTATAACTGTCTTATAAAGGATGGCGTCTGTAAGACTTAAAATGGCGGCAGAAGAACGGTTCCAGCAGCTTGTATAACTATTATATAAAGGATGGCGGCTATAGGACTCAAAATGGATCTACTATGTTTCCAGCAGCTTTTATAGCTGTTATTTAAAGAATGTCTGCTATGAGACTTAAAATGGCGACAATGAAACGGTTCCAGCTGCATCTATAGCTGTTATTTAACGAACGGCGGCTATAAGACTCAAAATGGCAGCAGTAGAACGGATTCATAGCTGTTATATAGAGGATGTCGGCTAAAAGACTCAAAATGGCGCCTTTACTAGGTTTCCAGCAGCTTGTATAGCTGTTATTTAAAGAATGGCTGCTATGAGATTCAAAATGGCGACAATGAAACGGTTCCAGCTGCTTCTATAGCTGTTATTTAAAGAACTGCGGCTATAAGACTCAAAATGGCAGCAGTAGAACGGATTCAGCAGTTTCTATAGCTGTTATGTAAAGGATGGCGGCTATAAGACTTAAAACTTCGTATGTAGAATGGTTCCAGCAGCTTCTATAGCTTTTATATAAAAGATGGCTATAAGACTCAAAATGGCGGCTATATTTTGGTTCCGGCAGTTTGTATAACTATTATATAAAGGATGGCAGCTATAAGACTCAAAATGGCGGTTGTATTATGCTACCTGCAATTTCTATATCCGTTATATGAGGTATGGCTACTATAACACTTCAAATGGCGGCTGTAGAATGCTTCCAGCAGCTTATATAGCTGTTATATAAAGTATGTCGGCTATAAGACTCAAAATGGCGGTTGTATTATGGTTTCAGCAGCTTTTTTAGCTGTTATATAAAGGATGTCGGCTATAAGATTTAAAATGGCGGCTATATTATGGTTCCAGCAGCTTGTATAGCTGTTATATAAAGGATGTCGGCTATAAGACAAATAATAGCGGCTGTATTATGGTTCTAGCAGCTTGTGTAACTGTTATAAAAGGATGGTTTCAGCAGATTCTATAGCTTTTATATAAAAGATGGCGGCTACAAGACCCAAAATGGCGGCTGTATTATTGGTCCAGCAGCTTGTATAGCTGTCTTATAAAGGATGGCGGCTATAAGACTTAAAATGGCGGCAGTAGAACGGTTCCAGCAGCTTGTATAACTATTATATAAAGGATGGCGGCTGTAAGACTTAAAATGGCGCCAGTTGAACGGTTCCAGCAGCTTGTATAACTATTATATAAAGGATGGCGGTATAGGACTCAAAATGGCTGTACTATGTTTCCAGAAGCTTGTATAGCTGTTATTTAAAGAATGTCTGCTATGAGACTTAAAATGGCGACAATGAAACGGTTCCAGCTGCATCTATAGCTGTTATTTAACGAACGGCGGCTATAAGACTCAAAATGGCAGCAGTAGAACGGATTCAGCAGTTTCTATAGCTGTTATGTAAAGGATGGCGGCTATAAGACTTAAGACTTCGGCTGTAGAATGGTTCCAGCAGCTTCTATAGCTTTTATATAAAAGATGGCGGCTATAAGACCCAAAATGGCGGCAGTATTTTGGTTCCATAAGCTTGTATAACTATTATATAAAGGATGGCAGCTATAAGACTCAAAATGGCGGTTGTATTATGCTGCCTGCAGCTTCTATATCCGTTATATGAGGTATGGCGGCTATAAGACTTCAAATGGCGGCTGTAGAATAGTTCCAGCATCTTATATAGCTGTTATATAAAATATGTCGGCTATAAGACTCAAAATGGCGGCTGTATTATGGTTTTAGCAGCTTTAATAGCTGTTATATAAAGGATGTCGGCTATAAGACTCAAAATGGCGGCTATATTATGGTTCCAGCAGCTTGTAAAACTATTATATAAAGGATGGCGGCTATAAGACTCCAGCAGCTGGTATAATTATTATATAAAGGATGGCGGCTACAAAATGGCGGATGTATTATTGGTTCAGGAGCTTGTATAACTGTCTTATAAAGGATGGCGGCTATAAGACTTCAAATGGCGGCAGTAGAACGGTTCCAGCAGTTTGTATAACTATTATATAAAGGATGGCAGCTATTAGACACAAAATGGCGGTTGTATTAGGCTTCCTGCAGCTTCTATATCCGTTATATGAGGTATGGCTACTATAACACTTCAAATGGCGGCTGTAGAGTGGTTCCAGCAGCTTATATAGCTGTTATATAAAGTATGTCGGCTATAAGATTTAAAATGGCGGCTATATTATGGTTCCAGCAGCTTGTATAGCTGTTATATAAAGGATGTCGGCTATAAGACAAAGAATAGCGGCTGTATTATGGTTCTAGCGGCTTGTGTAACTGTTATATAAAGGGTGGTTCCAGCAGCTTCTATAGCTTTTATATAAAAGATGGCGGCTACAAAACCCAAAATGGCGGCTGTATTATTGGTCCAAAAAAGCGGAAGTGGAACGGTTCCAGCAGCTTGTATAACTATTATATAAAGGATGGCGGCTGTAAGACTTAAAATGGCGCCAGTTGAACGGTTCCAGCAGCTTGTATAACTATTATATAAAGGATGGCGGCTATAGGACTCAAAATGGCTGTACTATATTTCCAGCAGCTTGTATAGCTGTTATTTAAAGAATGTCTGCTATGAGACTTAAAATGGCGACAATGAAACGGTTCCAGCTGCATCTATAGCTGTTATTTAACGAACGGTGGCTATAAGACTCAAAATGGCAGCAGTAGAACGGATTCAGCAGTTTCTATAGCTGTTATGTAAAGGATGGCGGCTATAAGACTTAAAACTTCAGCTGTAGAATGGTTCCAGCAGCTTCTATAGCTTTTATATAAAAGATGGCGGCTATAAGACCCAAAATGGCGGTTGTATTATGCTTCCTGCAGCTTCTATATCCGTTATATGAGGTATGGCGGCTATAAGACTTCAAATGGCGGCTGTAGAATGGTTCCAGCATCTTATATAGCTGTTATATAAAGTATGTCGGCAATAAGACTCAAATGGCGGCTGTATTATGGTTTCAGCAGCTTTAATAGCTGTTATATAAAGGATGTCGGCTATAAGACTCAAAATGGCGGTTATATTATGGTTCCAGCAGCTTGTATAACTATTATATAAAGGATGGCGGCTATAAGACTCAAAATGGCGGCTGTATTATGTTTCCAGCAGCTGGTATAATTATTATATAAAGGATGGCGGCTACAAGACCCAAAATGGCGGGTGTATTATTGGTCCAGCAGCTTGTATATTTGTCTTATAAAGGATGGCGGCTATAAGACTTAAAATGGCGGCAGTAGAGCGGTTCCAGCAGCTTGTATAACTATTATATAAAGGATGGCGGCTATAAGACTTAAAATGGCGGCAGTAGAACGGTTCCTGCAGCTTTAATAGCTGTTATATAAAGGGTGTCGGCTATAAGACTCAAAATGGCGCCTGTACTATGTTTCCAGCAGCTTGTATAGCTGTTATTTGAAGAATATGTTATGCTATGAGACTCGAAATGGCGACAATGAAACGTTTCCAGCTGCTTCTATAGCTGTTATTTAAAGAACGGCGGCTATAAGACTCAAAATGGCAGCAGTAGAACGGACTCAGCAGTTTCGATAGCTGTTATGTAAAGGATGGCGGCTATAAGACTTAAAACTTCGGCTGTAGAATGGTTCCAGCATGGCGGCTACAAGACGCAATATGGCGGCTGTATTATTGGTCCAGCAGCTTGTATAACTGTCTTATAAAGGATGGCGTCTGTAAGACTTAAAATGGCGGCAGAAGAACGGTTCCAGCAGCTTGTATAACTATAATATAAAGGATGGCGGCTATTGGACTCAAAATGGCGGCTGTATTTTGGTTCCAGCAGTTTGTATAACTATTATATAAAGGATGGCGGCTATAGGACTCAAAATGGCTCTACTATGTTTCCAGCAGCTTTTATAGCTGTTATTTAAAGAATGTCTGCTATGAGACTTAAAATGGCGACAATGAAACGGTTCCAGCTGCATCTATAGCTGTTATTTAACGAACGGCGGCTATAAGACTCAAAATGGCAGCAGTAGAACGGATTCATAGCTGTTATATAAAGGATGTCGGCTATAAGACTCAAAATGGCGCCTTTACTAGGTTTCCAGCAGCTTGTATAGCTGTTATTTAAAGAATGGCTGCTATGAGATTCAAAATGGCGACAATGAAACGGTTCCAGCTGCTTCTATAGCTGTTATTTAAAGAACTGCGGCTATAAGACTCAAAATGGCAGCAGTAGAACGGATTCAGCAGTTTCTGTAGCTGTTATGTAAAGGATGGCGGCTATAAGACTTAAAACTTCGTATGTAGAATGGTTCCAGCAGCTTCTATAGCTTTTATATAAAAGATGGCTATAAGACTCAAAATGGCGGCTGTATTTTGGTTCCGGCAGTTTGTATAACTATTATATAAAGGATGGCAGCTATAAGACTCAAAATGGCGGTTGTATTATGCTTCCTGCAGTTTCTATATCCGTTATATGAGGTATGGCTACTATAACACTTCAAATGGCGGCTGTAGAATGCTTCCAGCAGCTTATATAGGTGTTATATAAAGTATGTCGGCTATAAGACTCAAAATGGCGGTTGTATTATGGTTTCAGCAGCTTTTTTAGCTGTTATATAAAGGATGACGGCTATAAGATTTAAAATGGCGGCTATATTATGGTTCCAGCAGCTTGTATAGCTGTTATATAAAGGATGTCGGCTATAAGACAAATAATAGCGGCTGTATTATGGTTCTAGCAGCTTGTGTAACTGTTATAAAAGGATGGTTTCAGCAGATTCTATAGCTTTTATATAAAAGATGGCGGCTACAAGACCCAAAATGGCGGCTGTATTATTGGTCCAGCAGCTTGTATAGCTGTCTTATAAAGGATGGCGGCTATAAGACTTAAAATGGCGGCAGTAGAACGGTTCCAGCAGCTTGTATAACTATTATATAAAGGATGGCGGCTGTAAGACTTAAAATGGCGCCAGTTGAACGGTTCCAGCAGCTTGTATAACTATTATATAAAGGATGGCGGTATAGGACTCAAAATGGCTGTACTATGTTTCCAGAAGCTTGTATAGCTGTTATTTAAAGAATGTCTGCTATGAGACTTAAAACGGCGACAATGAAACGGTTCCAGCTGCATCTATAGCTGTTATTTAACGAACGGCGGCTATAAGACTCAAAATGGCAGCAGTAGAACGGATTCAGCAGTTTCTATAGCTGTTATGTAAAGGATGGCGGCTATAAGACTTAAGACTTCGGCTGTAGAATGGTTCCAGCAGCTTCTATAGCTTTTATATAAAAGATGGCGGCTATAAGACCCAAAATGGCGGCAGTATTTTGGTTCCAGCAGCTTGTATAACTATTATATAAAGGATGGCAGCTATAAGACTCAAAATGGCGGTTGTATTATGCTGCCTGCAGCTTCTATATCCGTTATATGAGGTATGGCGGCTGTAGAATGGTTCCAGCATCTTATATAGCTGTTATATAAAATATGTCGGCTATAAGACTCAAAATGGCGGCTGTATTATGGTTTTAGCAGCTTTAATAGCTGTTATATAAAGGATGTCGGCTATAAGACTCAAAATGGCGGCTATATTATGGTTCCAGCAGCTTGTAAAACTATTATATAAAGGATGGCGGCTATAAGACTCAAAATGGCGGCTGTATTATGTTTCCAGCAGCTGGTATAATTATTATATAAAGGATGGCGGCTACAAAATGGCCGGCTATAAGACCCAAAATGGCGGCTGTATTTTGGTTCCAGCAGCTTGTATAACTTTTATATAAAGGATGGCAGCTATAAGACTCAAAATGGCGGTTGTATTATGCTTCCTGCAGCTTCTATATCCGTTATATGAGGTATGGCGGCTATAAGACTTCAAATGGCGGCTGTAGAATGGTTCCAGCATCTTATATAGCTGTTATATAAAGTATGTCGGCTATAAGACTCAAAATGGCGGCTGTATTATGGTTTCAGCAGCTTTAATAGCTGTTATATAAAGGATGTCGGCTATAAGACTCAAAATGGCGGTTATATTATGGTTCCAGCAGCTTGTATAACTATTATATAAAGGATGGCGGCTATAAGACTCAAAATGGCGGCTGTATTATGTTTCCAGCAGCTGGTATAATTATTATATAAAGGATGGCGGCTACAAGACCCAAAATGGCGGGTGTATTATTGGTCCAGCAGCTTGTATATTTGTCTTATAAAGGATGGCGGCTATAAGACTTAAAATGGCGGCAGTAGAACGGTTCCAGCAGCTTGTATAACTATTATATAAAGGATGGCGGCTATAAGACTTAAAATGGCGGCAGTAGAACGGTTCCAGCAGCTTTAATAGCTGTTATATAAAGGGTGTCGGCTATAAGACTCAAAATGGCACCTGTACTATGTTTCCAGCAGCTTGTATAGCTGTTATTTGAAGAATATGTTATGCTATGAGACTCAAAATGGCGACAATGAAACGTTTCCAGCTGCTTCTATAGCTGTTATTTAAAGAACGGCGGCTATAAGACTCAAAATGGCAGCAGTAGAACGGACTCAGCAGTTTCGACAGCTGTTATGTAAAGGATGGCGGCTATAAGACTTAAAACTTCGTATGTAGAATGGTTCCAGCAGCTTCTATAGCTTTTATATAAAAGATGGCTATAAGACTCAAAATGGCGGCTGTATTTTGGTTCCGGCAGTTTGTATAACTATTATATAAAGGATGGCAGCTATAAGACTCAAAATGGCGGTTGTATTATGCTTCCTGCAGTTTCTATATCCGTTATATGAGGTATGGCTACTATAACACTTCAAATGGCGGCTGTAGAATGCTTCCAGCAGCTTATATAGCTGTTATATAAAGTATGTCGGCTATAAGACTCAAAATGGCGGTTGTATTATGGTTTCAGCAGCTTTTTTAGCTGTTATATAAAGGATGTCGGCTGTAAGATTTAAAATGGCGGCTATATTATGGTTCCAGCAGCTTGTATAGCTGTTATATAAAGGATGTCGGTTATAAGACAAATAATAGCGGCTGTATTATGGTTCTAGCAGCTTGTGTAACTGTTATAAAAGGATGGTTTCAGCAGATTGTATAGCTTTTATATAAAAGATGGCGGCTACAAGACCCAAAATGGCGGCTGTATTATTGGTCCAGCAGCTTGTATAGCTGTCTTATAAAGGATGGCGGCTATAAGACTTAAAATGGCGGCAGTAGAACGGTTCCAGCAGCTTGTATAACTATTATATAAAGGATGGCGGCTGTAAGACTTAAAATGGCGTTAGTTGAACGGTTCCAGCAGCTTGTATAACTATTATATAAAGGATGGCGGCTGTAAGACTTAAAATGGCGCCAGTTGAACGGTTCCAGCAGCTTGTATAACTATTATATAAAGGATGGCGGTATAGGACTCAAAATGGCTGTACTATGTTTCCAGAAGCTTGTATAGCTGTTATTTAAAGAATGTCTGCTATGAGACTCAAAATGGCAGCAGTAGAATGGATTCAGCAGTTTCTATAGCTGTTATGTAAAGGATGGCGGCTATAAGACTTAAGACTTCGGCTGTAGAATGGTTCCAGCAGCTTCTATAGCTTTTATATAAAAGATGGCGGCTATAAGACCCAAAATGGCGGCAGTATTTTGGTTCCAGCAGCTTGTATAACTATTATATAAAGGATGGCAGCTATTAGACACAAAATGGCGGTTGTATTAGGCTTCCTGCAGCTTCTATATCCGTTATATGAGGTTTGGCTACTATAACACTTCAAATGGCGGCTGTAGAATGGTTCCAGCAGCTTATATAGCTGTTATATAAAATATGTCGGCTATAAGACTCAAAATGGCGGCTGTATTATGGTTTTAGCAGCTTTAATAGCTGTTATATAAAGGATGTCGGCTATAAGACTCAAAATGGCGGCTATATTATGGTTCCAGCAGCTTGTAAAACTATTATATAAACGATGGCGGCTATAAGACTCAAAATGGCGGCTGTTTTATGTTTCCAGCAGCTGGTATAATTATTATATAAAGGATGGCGGCTACAAAATGGCGGATGTATTATTGGTTCAGCAGCTTGTATAACTGTCTTATAAAGGATGGCGGCTATAAGACTTCAAATGGCGGCAGTAGAACGGTTCCAGCAGTTTGTATAACTATTATATAAAGGATGGCAGCTATTAGACACAATATGGCGGTTGTATTAGGCTTCCTGCAGCTTCTATATCCGTTATATGAGGTATGGCTACTATAACACTTCAAATGGCGGCTGTAGAATGGTTCCAGCAGCTTATATAGCTGTTATATAAAGTATGTCGGCTATAAGATTTAAAATGGCGGCTATATTATGGTTCCAGCAGCTTGTATAGCTGTTATATAAAGGATGTCGGCTATAAGACAAAGAATAGCGGCTGTATTATGGTTCTAGCAGCTTGTGTAACTGTTATATAAAGGGTGGTTCCAGCAGCTTCTATAGCTTTTATATAAAAGATGGCGGCTACAAAACCCAAAATGGCGGCTGTATTATTGGTCCAAAAAAGCGGAAGTAGAACGGTTCCAGCAGCTTGTATAACTATTATATAAAGGATGGCGGCTGTAAGACTTAAAATGGCGCCAGTTGAACGGTTCCAGCAGCTTGTATAACTATTATATAAAGGATGGCGGCTATAGGACTCAAAATGGCTGTACTATATTTCCAGCAGCTTGTATAGCTGTTATTTAAAGAATGTCTGCTATGAGACTTAAAATGGCGACAATGAAACGGTTCCAGCTGCATCTATAGCTGTTATTTAACGAACGGAGGCTATAAGACTCAAAATGGCAGCAGTAGAACGGATTCAGCAGTTTCTATAGCTGTTATGTAAAGGATGGCGGCTATAGGACTTAAAACTTCAGCTGTAGAATGGTTCCAGCAGCTTCTATAGCTTTTATATAAAAGATGGCGGCTATAAGACCCAAAATGGCGGTTGTATTATGCTTCCTGCAGCTTCTATATCCGTTATATGAGGTATGGCGGCTATAAGACTTCAAATGGCGGCTGTAGAATGGTTCCAGCATCTTATATAGCTGTTATATAAAGTATGTCGGCTATAAGACTCAAAATGGCGGCTGTATTATGGTTTCAGCAGCTTTAATAGCTGTTATATAAAGGATGTCGGCTATAAGACTCAAAATGGCGGTTATATTATGGTTCCAGCAGCTTGTATAACTATTATATAAAGGATGGCGGCTATAAGACTCAAAATGGCGGCTGTATTATGTTTCCAGCAGCTGGTATAATTATTATATAAAGGATGGCGGCTACAAGACCCAAAATGGCGGGTGTATTATTGGTCCAGCAGCTTGTATATTTGTCTTATAAAGGATGGCGGCTATAAGACTTAAAATGGCGGCTGTAGAATGGTTCCAGCATCTTATATAGCTGTTATATAAAGTATGTCGGCTATAAGACTCAAAATGGCGGCTGTATTATGGTTTCAGCAGCTTTAATAGCTGTTATATAAAGGATGTCGGCTATAAGACTCAAAATGGCGGTTATATTATGGTTCCAGCAGCTTGTATAGCTGTTATATAAAGGATGTCGGCTACAAAACCCAAAATGGCGTCTGTATTATTGGTCCAAAAAAGCGGAAGTAGAACGGTTCCAGCAGCTTGTATTACTATTATATAAAGGATGGCGGCTGTAAAACTTAAAATGGCGCCAGTTGAACGGTTCCAGCAGCTTGTATAACTATTATATAAAGGATGGCGGCTATAGGACTCAAAATGGCTGTACTATATTTCCAGCAGCTTGTATAGCTGTTATTTAAAGAATGTCTGCTATGAGACTTAAAATGGCGACAATGAAACGGTTCCAGCTGCATCTATAGCTGTTATTTAACGAACGGAGGCTATAAGACTTAAAATGGCGGCAGTAGAACGGTTCCAGCAGCTTGTATAACTATTATATAAAGGATGGCGGCTATAAGACTTAAAATGGCGGCAGTAGAACGGTTCCAGCAGCTTTAATAGCTGTTATATAAAGGGTGTCGGCTATAAGACTCAAAATGGCGCCTGTACTATGTTTCCAGCAGCTTGTATAGCTGTTATTTGAAGAATATGTTATGCTATGAGACTCAAAATGGCGACAATGAAACGTTTCCAGCTGCTTCTATAGCTGTTATTTAAAGAACGGCGGCTATAAGACTCAAAATGGCAGCAGTAGAACGGACTCAGCAGTTTCGATAGCTGTTATGTAAAGGATGGCGGCTATAAGACCTAAAACTTCGGCTGTAGAATGGTTACAGCATGGCGGCTACAAGACGCAATATGGCGGCTGTATTATTGGTCCAGCAGCTTGTATAACTGTCTTATAAAGGATGGCGTCTGTAAGACTTAAAATGGCGGCAGTAGAACGGTTCCAGCAGCTTGTATAACTATTATATAAAGGATGGCGGCTATAGGACTCAAAATGGCTCTACTATGTTTCCAGCAGCTTTTATAGCTGTTATTTAAAGAATGTCTGCTATGAGATTGGCGACAATGAAACGGTTCCAGCTGCTTCTATAGCTGTTATTTAAAGAACTGCGGCTATAAGACTCAAAATGGCAGCAGTAGAACGGATTCAGCAGTTTCTATAGCTGTTATGTAAAGGATGGCGGCTATAAGACTTAAAACTTCGTATGTAGAATGGTTCCAGCAGCTTCTATAGCTTTTATATAAAAGATGGCTATAAGACTCAAAATGGCGGCTGTATTTTGGTTCCGGCAGTTTGTATAACTATTATATAAAGGATGGCAGCTATAAGACTCAAAATGGCGGTTGTATTATGCTTCCTGCAGTTTCTATATCCGTTATATGAGGTATGGCTACTATAACACTTCAAATGGCGGCTGTAGAATGCTCTTAGCAGCTTATATAGCTGTTATATAAAGTATGTCGGCTATAAGACTCAAAATGGCGGTTGTATTATGGTTTCAGCAGCTTTTTTAGCTGTTATATAAAGGATGTCGGCTATAAGATTTAAAATGGCGGCTATATTATGGTTCCAGCAAAGAATAGCGGCTGTATTATGGTTCTAGCAGCTTGTGTAACTGTTATATAAAGGGTGGTTCCAGCAGCTTCTATAGCTTTTATATAAAAGATGGCGGCTACAAAACCCAAAATGGCGGCTGTATTATTGGTCCAGCAGCTTGTATAGCTGTCTTATAAAGGATGGCGGCTATAAGACTTAAAATGGCGGCAGTAGAACGGTTCCAGCAGCTTGTATAACTATTATATAAAGGATGGCGGCTGTAAGACTTAAAATGGCGCCAGTTGAACGGTTCCAGCAGCTTGTATAACTATTATATAAAGGATGGCGGTATAGGACTCAAAATGGCTGTACTATGTTTCCAGAAGCTTGTATAGCTGTTATTTAAAGAATGTCTGCTATGAGACTTAAAATGGCGACAATGAAACGGTTCCAGCTGCATCTATAGCTGTTATTTAACGAACGGCGGCTATAAGACTAAAAATGGCAGCAGTACAACGGATTCAGCAGTTTCTATAGCTGTTATGTAAAGGATGGCGGCTATAAGACTTAAGACTTCGGCTGTAGAATGGTTCCAGCAGCTTCTATAGCTTTTATATAAAAGATGGCGGCTATAAGACCCAAAATGGCGGCAGTATTTTGGTTCCAGCAGCTTGTATAACTATTATATAAAGGATGGCAGCTATAAGACTCAAAATGGCGGTTGTATTATGCTGCCTGCAGCTTCTATATCCGTTATATGAGGTATGGCGGCTATAAGACTTCAAATGGCGGCTGTAGAATGGTTCCAGCATCTTATATAGCTGTTATATAAAATATGTCGGCTATAAGACTCAAAATGGCCGCTGTATTATGGTTTTAGCAGCTTTAATAGCTGTTATATAAAGGATGTCGGCTATAAGACTCAAAATGGCGGCTATATTATGGTTCCAGCAGCTTGTAAAACTATTATATAAAGGATGGCGGCTATAAGACTCAAAATGGCAGCTGTATTATGTTTCCAGCAGCTGGTATAATTATTATATAAAGGATGGCGGCTACGAAATGGCGGATGTATTATTGGTTCAGCAGCTTGTATAACTGTCTTATAAAGGATGGCGGCTATAAGACTTAAAATGGCGGCAGTAGAACGGTTCCAGCAGTTTGTATAACTATTATATAAAGGATGGCAGCTATTAGACACAAAATGGCGGTTGTATTATGCTTCCTGCAGCTTCTATATCCGTTATTCAAATGGCGGCTGTAGAATGGTTCCAGCAGCTTATATAGCTGTTATATAAAGTATGTCGGCTATAAGATTTAAAATGGCGGCTATATTATGGTTCCAGCAGCTTGTATAGCTGTTATATAAAGGATGTCGGCTATAAGACAAAGAATAGCGGCTGTATTATGGTTCTAGCAGCTTGTGTAACTGTTATATAAAGGGTGGTTCCAGCAGCTTCTATAGCTTTTATATAAAAGATGGCGGCTACAAAACCCAAAATGGCGACTGTATTATTGGTCCAAAAAAGCGGCAGTAGAACGGTTCCAGCAGCTTGTATAACTATTATATAAAGGATGGCGGCTGTAAGACTTAAAATGGCGCCAGTTGAACGGTTCCAGCAGCTTGTATAACTATTATATAAAGGATGGCGGCTATAGGACTCAAAATGGCTGTACTATATTTCCAGCAGCTTGTATAGCTGTTATTTAAAGAATGTCTGCTATGAGACTTAAAATGGCGACAATGAAACGGTTCCAGCTGCATCTATAGCTGTTATTTAACGAACGGAGGCTATAAGACTCAAAATGGCAGCAGTAGAACGGATTCAGCAGTTTCTATAGCTGTTATGTAAAGGATGGCGGCTATAAGACTTAAAACTTCAGCTGTAGAATGGTTCCAGCAGCTTCTATAGCTTTTATATAAAAGATGGCGGGTGTATTATTGGTCCAGCAGCTTGTATATTTGTCTTATAAAGGATGGCGGCTATAAGACTTAAAATGGCGGCAGTAGAACGGTTCCAGCAGCTTGTATAACTATTATATAAAGGATGGCGGCTATAAGACTTAAAATGGCGGCAGTAGAACGGTTCCAGCAGCTTTAATAGCTGTTATATAAAGGGTGTCGGCTATAAGACTCAAAATGGCGCCGGTACTATATTTCCAGCAGCTTGTATAGCTGTTATTTGAAGAATATGTTATGCTATGAGACTCAAAATGGCGACAATGAAACGTTTCCAGCTGCTTCTATAGCTGTTATTTAAAGAACGGCGGCTATAAGACTCAAAATGGCAGCAGTAGAACGGACTCAGCAGTTTCGATAGCTGTTATGTAAAGGATGGCGGCTATAAGACTTAAAACTTCGGCTGTAGAATGGTTCCAGCATGGCGGCTACAAGACGCAATATGGCGGCTGTATTATTGGTCCAGCAGCTTGTATAACTGTCTTATAAAGGATGGCGTCTGTAAGACTTAAAATGGCGGCAGTAGAACGGTTCCAGCAGCTTGTATAACTATTATATAAAGGATGGCGGCTATAGGACTCAAAATGGCTCTACTATGTTTCCAGCAGCTTTTATAGCTGTTATTTAAAGAATGTCTGCTATGAGACTTAAAATGGCGACAATGAAACGGTTCCAGCTGCATCTATAGCTGTTATTTAACGATCGGCGGCTATAAGACTCAAAATGGCAGCAGTAGAACGGATTCATAGCTGTTATATAAAGGATGTCGGCTATAAGACTCAAAATGGCGCCTTTACTAGGTGTTCAGCAGCTTGTATAGCTGTTATTTAAAGAATGGCTGCTATGAGATTCAAAATGGCGACAATGAAACGGTTCCAGCTGCTTCTATAGCTGTTATTTAAAGAACTGCGGCTATAAGACTCAAAATGGCAGCAGTAGAACGGATTCAGCAGTTTGTATAGCTGTTATGTAAAGGATGGCGGCTATAAGACTTAAAACTTCGTATGTAGAATGGTTCCAGCAGCTTCTATAGCTTTTATATAAAAGATGGCTATAAGACTCAAAATGGCGGCTGTATTTTGGTTCCGGCAGTTTGTATAACTATTATATAAATGATGGCAGCTATAAGACTCAAAATGGCGGTTGTATTATGCTTCCTGCAGTTTCTATATCCGTTATATGAGGTATGGCTACTATAACACTTCAAATGGCGGCTGTAGAATGGTTCCAGCAGCTTATATAGCTGTTATATAAAGTATGTCGGCTATAAGACTCAAAATGGCGGTTGTATTATGGTTTCAGCAGCTTTATTAGCTGTTATATAAAGGATGTCGGCTATAAGATTTAAAATGGCGGCTATATTATGGTTCCAGCAGCTTGTATAGCTGTTATATAAAGGATGTCGGCTATAAGACAAATAATAGCGGCTGTATTATGGTTCTAGCAGCTTGTGTAACTGTTATAAAAGGATGGTTTCAGCAGATTCTATAGCTTTTATATAAAAGATGGCGGCTACAAGACCCAAAATGGCGGCTGTATTATTGGTCCAGCAGCTTGTATAGCTGTCTTATAAAGGATGGCGGCTATAAGACTTAAAATGGCGGCAGTAGAACGGTTCCAGCAGCTTGTATAACTATTATATAAAGGATGGCGGCTGTAAGACTTAAAATGGCGCCAGTTGAACGGTTCCAGCAGCTTGTATAACTATTATATAAAGGATGGCGGTATAGGACTCAAAATGGCTGTACTATGTTTCCAGAAGCTTGTATAGCTGTTATTTAAAGAATGTCTGCTATGAGACTTAAAATGGCGACAATGAAACGGTTCCAGCTGCATCTATAGCTGTTATTTAACGAACGGCGGCTATAAGACTCAAAATGGCAGCAGTAGAACGGATTCAGCAGTTTCTATAGCTGTTATGTAAAGGATGGCGGCTATAAGACTTAAGACTTCGGCTGTAGAATGGTTCCAGCAGCTTCTATAGCTTTTATATAAAAGATGGCGGCTATAAGACCCAAAATGGCGGCAGTATTTTGGTTCCAGCAGCTTGTATAACTATTATATAAAGGATGGCAGCTATAAGACTCAAAATGGCGGTTGTATTATGCTGCCTGCAGCTTCTACATCCGTTATATGAGGTATGGCGGCTATAAGACTTCAAATGGCGGCTGTAGAATGGTTCCAGCATCTTATATAGCTGTTATATAAAGTATGTCGGCTATAAGACTCAAAATGGCGGCTGTATTATGGTTTTAGCAGCTTTAATAGCTGTTATATAAAGGATGTCGGCTATAAGACTCAAAATGGCGGCTATATTATGGTTCCAGCAGCTTGTAAAACTATTATATAAAGGATGGCGGCTATAAGACTCAAAATGGCGGCTGTATTATGTTTCCAGCAGCTGGTATAATTATTATATAAAGGATGGCGGCTACAAAATGGCGGGTGTATTATTGGTTCAGCAGCTTGTATAACTGTCTTATAAAGGATGGCGGCTATAAGACTTAAAATGGCGGCAGTAGAACGGTTCCAGCAGCTTGTATAACTATTATATAAAGGATGGCGGCTATAAGACTTAAACTGGCGGCAGTAGAACGGTTCCAGCAGCTTTAATAGCTGTTATATAAAGGCTATGAGATTTAAAATGGCGGCTATATTATGGTTCCAACAGCTTGTATAGCTGTTATATAAAGGATGTCGGCTATAAGACAAAGAATAGCGGCTGTAATATGGTTCTAGCAGCTTGTGTAACTGTTATATAAAGGATGGTTCCATCATCTTCTATAGCTTTTATATAAAAGATGGCGGCTACAAGACCCAAAATGGCGGCTGTATTATTGGTCTTATAAGGGATGGCGGCTATAAGCCTTAAAATGGCGGCAGTAGAACGGTTCCAGCAGCTTGTATAACTATTATATAAAGGATGGCGGCTATAAGACTTAAAATGGCGGCAGTAGAACGGCTGTATTATGGTTTCAGCAGCTTTAATAGCTGTTGTATAAAGGATGTCGGCTATAAGATTTAAAATGGCGGCTATATTATGGTTCCAGCAGCTTGTATAGCTGTTATATAAAGGATGTCGGCTATAAGACAAAGAATAGCGGCTGTATTATGGTTCTAGCAGCTTGTGTAACTGTTATATAAAGGATGGTTCCAGCAGCTTCTATAGCTTTTATATAAAAGATGGCGGCTACAAGACCCAAAATGGCGGCTGTATTATTGGTCCAGCAGCTTGTATAACTGTCTTATAAAGGATGGCGGCTATAAGACTTAAAATGGCGGCAGTAGAACGGTTCCAGCAGCTTGTATAACTATTATATAAGGGATGTCGGCTATAAGACTCAAATTGGCGCCTGTACTATGTTTCCAGCTGCTTGTATAGCTGTTATTTAAAGAATGGCTGCTATGACACTCAAAATGGCGACAATGAAACGGTTCCAGCTGCTTATATAGCTGTTATTTAAAGAACGGCGGCTATAAGACTCAAAATGGCAGCAGTAGAACGGATTCAGCAGTTTGTATAGCTGTTATGTAAAGGATGGCGGCTATAAGACTTAAAACTTCGGCTGTAGAATGGTTCCAGCAGCTTCTATAGCTTTTATATAAAAGATGGCTATACGACTCAAAATGGCGGCTGTATTTTGGTTCCAGCAGTTTGTATAACTATTATATAAAGGATGGCAGCTATAAGACTCAAAATGGCGGTTGTATTATGCTTCCTGCAGCTTCTATATCCGTTATGTGAGGTATGGCTACTATAAGATTTAAAATGGCGGCTATATAGCTGTTATATAAAGGATGTCGGCTATAAGACAAAGAATAGCGGCTGTAATATGGTTCTAGCAGCTTGTGTAACTGTTATATAAAGGATGGTTCCATCAGCTTCTATAGCTTTTATATAAAAGATGGCGGCTACAAGACCCAAAATGGCGGCTGTATTATTGGTCCAGCAGCTTGTATAACTGTCTTATAAAGGATGGCGGCTATAAGACTTAAAATGGCGGCAGTAGAACGGTTCCAGCAGCTTGTATAACTATTATATAAAGGATGGCGGCTATAAGACTTAAAATAGCGGCAGTAGAACGGATCCAGCAGCTTTAATAGCTGTAATATAAAGGATGTCGGCTATAAGACTCAAATTGGCGCCTGTACTATGTTTCCAGCTGCTTGTATAGCTGTTATTTAAAGAATGGCTGCTATGACACTCAAAATGGCGACAATGAAACGGTTCCAGCTGCTTTTATAGCTGTTATTTAAAGAACGGCGGCTATAAGACTCAAAATGGCAGCAGTAGAACGGATTCAGCAGTTTGTATAGCTGTTATGTAAAGGATGGCGGCTATAAGACTTAAAACTTCGGCTGTAGAATGGTTCCAGCAGCTTCTATAGCTTTTATATAAAAGATGGCTATACGACTCAAAATGGCGGCTGTATTTTGGTTCCAGCAGTTTGTATAACTATTATATAAAGGATGGCAGCTATAAGACTCAAAATGGCGGTTGTATTATGCTTCCTGCAGCTTCTATATCCGTTATGTGAGGTATGGCTACTATAAGATTTAAAATGGCGGCTACATAGCTGTTATATAAAGGATGTCGGCTATAAGACAAAGAATAGCGGCTGTAATATGGTTCTAGCAGCTTGTGTAACTGTTATATAAAGGATGGTTCCATCAGCTTCTATAGCTTTTATATAAAAGATGGCGGCTACAAGACCCAAAATGGCGGCTGTATTATTGGTCCAGTAGCTTGTATAACTGTCTTATAAAGGATGGCGGCTATAAGACTTAAAATGGCGGCAGTAGAACGGTTCCAGCTGCTTTTATAACTATTATATAAAGGATGGCGGCTGTAAGACTTAAAATGGCGCCAGTTGAACGGTTCCAGCAGCTTGTATAACTATTATATAAAGGATGGCGGTATAGGACTCAAAATGGCTGTACTATGTTTCCAGCTGCTTGTATAGCTGTTATTTAAAGAATGGCTGCTATGACACTCAAAATGGCGACAATGAAACGGTTCCAGCTGCTTTTATAGCTGTTATTTAAAGAACTGCGGCTATAAGACTCAAAATGGCAGCAGTAGAACGGATTCAGCAGTTTCTATAGCTGTTATGTAAAGGATGGCGGCTATAAGACTTAAAACTTCGTATGTAGAATGGTTCCAGCAGCTTCTATAGCTTTTATATAAAAGATGGCTATAAGACTCAAAATGGCGGCTGTATTTTGGTTCCGGCAGTTTGTATAACTATTATATAAATGATGGCAGCTATAAGACTCAAAATGGCGGTTGTATTATGCTTCCTGCAGTTTCTATATCCGTTATATGAGGTATTGCTACTATAACACTTCAAATGGCGGCTGTAGAATGGTTCCAGCAGCTTATATAGCTGTTATATAAAGTATGTCGGCTATAAGACTCAAAATGGCGGTTGTATTATGGTTTCAGCAGCTTTATTAGCTGTTATATAAAGGATGTCGGCTATAAGATTTAAAATGGCGGCTATATTATGGTTCCAGCAGCTTGTATAGCTGTTATATAAAGGATGTCGGCTATAAGACAAATAATAGCGGCTGTATTATGGTTCTAGCAGCTTGTGTAACTGTTATAAAAGGATGGTTTCAGCAGATTCTATAGCTTTTATATAAAAGATGGCGGCTACAAGCCCCAAAATGGCGGCTGTATTATTGGTCCAGCAGCTTGTATAGCTGTCTTATAAAGGATGGCGGCTATAAGACTTAAAATGGCGGCAGTAGAACGGTTCCAGCAGCTTGTATAACTGTTATATAAAGGATGGCGGCTGTAAGACTTAAAATGGCGCCAGTTGAACGGTTCCAGCAGCTTGTATAACTATTATATAAAGGATGGCGGTATAGGACTCAAAATGGCTGTACTATGTTTCCAGAAGCTTGTATAGCTGTTATTTAAAGAATGTCTGCTATGAGACTTAAAATGGCGACAATGAAACGGTTCCAGCTGCATCTATAGCTGTTATTTAACGAACGGCGGCTATAAGACTCAAAATGGCAGCAGTAGAACGGATTCAGCAGTTTCTATAGCTGTTATGTAAAGGATGGCGGCTATAAGACTTAAGACTTCGGCTGTAGAATGGTTCCAGCAGCTTCTATAGCTTTTATATAAAAGATGGCGGCTATAAGACCCAAAATGGCGGCAGTATTTTGGTTCCAGCAGCTTGTATAACTATTATATAAAGGATGGCAGCTATAAGACTCAAAATGGCGGTTGTATTATGCTGCCTGCAGCTTCTACATCCGTTATATGAGGTATGGCGGCTATAAGACTTCAAATGGCGGCTGTAGAATGGTTCCAGCATCTTATATAGCTGTTATATAAAGTATGTCGGCTATAAGACTCAAAATGGCGGCTGTATTATGGTTTTAGCAGCTTTAATAGCTGTTATATAAAGGATGTCGGCTATAAGACTCAAAATGGCGGCTATATTATGGTTCCAGCAGCTTGTAAAACTATTATATAAAGGATGGCGGCTATAAGACTCAAAATGGCGGCTGTATTATGTTTCCAGCAGCTGGTATAATTATTATATAAAGGATGGCGGCTACAAAATGGCGGGTGTATTATTGGTTCAGCAGCTTGTATAACTGTCTTATAAAGGATGGCAGCTATAAGACTTAAAATGGCGGCAGTAGAACGGTTCCAGCAGCTTGTATAACTATTATATAAAGGATGGCGGCTATAAGACTTAAACTGGCGGCAGTAGAACGGTTCCAGCAGCTTTAATAGCTGTTATATAAAGGCTATGAGATTTAAAATGGCGGCTATATTATGGTTCCAACAGCTTGTATAGCTGTTATAAAGGATGTCGGCTATAAGACAAAGAATAGCGGCTGTAATATGGTTCTAGCAGCTTGTGTAACTGTTATATAAAGGATGGTTCCATCATCTTCTATAGCTTTTATATAAAAGATGGCGGCTACAAGACCCAAAATGGCGGCTGTATTATTGGTCTTATAAGGGATGGCGGCTATAAGCCTTAAAATGGCGGCAGTAGAACGGTTCCAGCAGCTTGTATAACTATTATATAAAGGATGGCGGCTATAAGACTTAAAATGGCGGCAGTAGAACGGCTGTATTATGGTTTCAGCAGCTTTAATAGCTGTTGTATAAAGGATGTCGGCTATAAGATTTAAAATGGCGGCTATATTATGGTTCCAGCAGCTTGTATAGCTGTTATATAAAGGATGTCGGCTATAAGACAAAGAATAGCGGCTGTATTATGGTTCTAGCAGCTTGTGTAACTGTTATATAAAGGATGGTTCCAGCAGCTTCTATAGCTTTTATATAAAAGATGGCGGCTACAAGACCCAAAATGGCGGCTGTATTATTGGTCCAGCAGCTTGTATAACTGTCTTATAAAGGATGGCGGCTATAAGACTTAAAATGGCGGCAGTAGAACGGTTCCAGCAGCTTGTATAACTATTATATAAAGGATGGCGGCTATAAGACTTAAAATAGCGGCAGTAGAACGGATCCAGCAGCTTTAATAGCTGTAATATAAAGGATGTCGGCTATAAGACTCAAATTGGCGCCTGTACTATGTTTCCAGCTGCTTGTATAGCTGTTATTTAAAGAATGGCTGCTATGACACTCAAAATGGCGACAATGAAACGGTTCCAGCTGCTTTTATAGCTGTTATTTAAAGAACGGCGGCTATAAGACTCAAAATGGCAGCAGTAGAACGGATTCAGCAGTTTGTATAGCTGTTATGTAAAGGATGGCGGCTATAAGACTTAAAACTTCGGCTGTAGAATGGTTCCAGCAGCTTCTATAGCTTTTATATAAAAGATGGCTATACGACTCAAAATGGCGGCTGTATTTTGGTTCCAGCAGTTTGTATAACTATTATATAAAGGATGGCAGCTATAAGACTCAAAATGGCGGTTGTATTATGCTTCCTGCAGCTTCTATATCCGTTATGTGAGGTATGGCTACTATAAGATTTAAAATGGCGGCTATATAGCTGTTATATAAAGGATGTCGGCTATAAGACAAAGAATAGCGGCTGTAATATGGTTCTAGCAGCTTGTGTAACTGTTATATAAAGGATGGTTCCATCAGCTTCTATAGCTTTTATATAAAAGATGGCGGCTACAAGACCCAAAATGGCGGCTGTATTATTGGTCCAGCAGCTTGTATAACTGTCTTATAAAGGATGGCGGCTATAAGACTTAAAATGGCGGCAGTAGAACGGTTCCAGCAGCTTGTATAACTATTATATAAAGGATGGCGGCTATAAGACTTAAAATAGCGGCAGTAGAACGGATCCAGCAGCTTTAATAGCTGTAATATAAAGGATGTCGGCTATAAGACTCAAATTGGCGCCTGTACTATGTTTCCAGCTGCTTGTATAGCTGTTATTTAAAGAATGGCTGCTATGACACTCAAAATGGCGACAATGAAACGGTTCCAGCTGCTTTTATAGCTGTTATTTAAAGAACGGCGGCTATAAGACTCAAAATGGCAGCAGTAGAACGGATTCAGCAGTTTGTATAGCTGTTATGTAAAGGATGGCGGCTATAAGACTTAAAACTTCGGCTGTAGAATGGTTCCAGCAGCTTCTATAGCTTTTATATAAAAGATGGCTATACGACTCAAAATGGCGGCTGTATTTTGGTTCCAGCAGTTTGTATAACTATTATATAAAGGATGGCAGCTATAAGACTCAAAATGGCGGTTGTATTATGCTTCCTGCAGCTTCTATATCCGTTATGTGAGGTATGGGTACTATAAGATTTAAAATGGCGGCTACATAGCTGTTATATAAAGGATGTCGGCTATAAGACAAAGAATAGCGGCTGTAATATGGTTCTAGCAGCTTGTGTAACTGTTATATAAAGGATGGTTCCATCAGCTTCTATAGCTTTTATATAAAAGATGGCGGCTACAAGACCCAAAATGGCGGCTGTATTATTGGTCCAGTAGCTTGTATAACTGTCTTATAAAGGATGGCGGCTATAAGACTTAAAATGGCGGCAGTAGAACGGTTCCAGCAGCTTGTATAACTATTATATAAAGGATGGCGGCTGTAAGACTTAAAATGGCGCCAGTTGAACGGTTCCAGCAGCTTGTATAACTATTATATAAAGGATGGCGGTATAGGACTCAAAATGGCTGTACTATGTTTCCAGCTGCTTGTATAGCTGTTATTTAAAGAATGGCTGCTATGACACTCAAAATGGCGACAATGAAACGGTTCCAGCTGCTTTTATAGCTGTTATTTAAAGAACGGCGGCTATAAGACTCAAAATGGCAGCAGTAGAACGGATTCAGCAGTTTGTATAGCTGTTATGTAAAGGATGGCGGCTATAAGACTTAAAACTTCGGCTGTAGAATGGTTCCAGCAGCTTCTATAGCTTTTATATAAAAGATGGCTATACGACTCAAAATGGCGGCTGTATTTTGGTTCCAGCAGTTTGTATAACTATTATATAAAGGATGGCAGCTATAAGACTCAAAATGGCGGTTGTATTATGCTTCCTGCAGCTTCTATATCCGTTATGTGAGGTATGGCTACTATAAGATTTAAAATGGCGGCTATATAGCTGTTATATAAAGGATGTCGGCTATAAGACAAAGAATAGCGGCTGTAATATGGTTCTAGCAGCTTGTGTAACTGTTATATAAAGGATGGTTCCATCAGTTTCTATAGCTTTTATAAAAAAGATGGCGGCTACAAGACCCAAAATGGCGGCTGTATTATTGGTCCAGCAGCTTTTATAACTGTCTTATAAAGGATGGCGGCTATAAGCCTTAAAATGGCGGCAGTAAAACGGTTCCAGCAGCTTGTATAACTATTATATAAAGGATGGCGGCTATAAGACTTAAAATGACGGCAGTAGAACGGCTGTATTATGGTTTCAGTAGCATTAATAGCTGTTATATAAAGGATGTCGGATATAAGATTTAAAATGGCGGCTATATTATGGTTCCAGCAGCTTGTATAGCTGTTATATAAAGGATGTCGGCTATAAGACAAAGAATAGCGGCTTTATTATGGTTCTAGCAGCTTGTGTAATTGTTATATAAAGGATGGCCGCTATAAGAGTTAAAATGGCGGCAGTAGATGGTTGCAGCAGCTTCTATAGCTGTTATCTAAATGATGGCGGCTATAAGACTCACAATGGGGTTACTATGTTTCCAGCAGCTTGTATAGCTGTTATTTAAAGAATGTCTGCTATGAGACTCAAAATGGCGACAATGAAACGGTTCCAGCTGCTTCTATAGCTGTTATTTAAAGAACGGCGGCTATAAGACTCAAAACGGCGGCAGTAGAGCGGTTTCAGCAGCTTGTGTAGTTGTTATCTAAAGGATGGCGGCTATAAGACTTAAAATGGCGTCACTAGAACGGTTCCAGCAGCTTGTATAACTATTATATAAAGGATGGCGGCTATAAGACTCAAAATGGCGGCTGTATTATGTTTGCAGCAGCTGGTATAATTATTATATAAAGGATGGCGGCTATAAGACTTCAAATGGCGGCTGTAGAATGGTTCCAGCGGCTTATATAGCTGTTATATAAAGTATGTCGACTATAAGACTCAAAATCGCGGCTGTATTATGGTTTCAGCAGCTTGTATAGCTGTTATGTAAAGAATGTCGGCTCTAAGACTCAAAATGGCGGCTATATTATTGTTGCAGCAGCTTGTATAACTGTTATATAAAGGATGTCGGCTATAAAACTGAGAATAGCGGCTGTATTATGGTTCCAGCAGCTTGTGTAGCTGATATATAAAAGATGGCCGCTATAAGACTTAAAATGGCGGCAGTAGAACGGTTCCAGTAGCTTCTATAGCTGATATCTAAAGGATGGCGGCTATAAGAATCAAAATGGCGGCAGTAGAACGGTTTCAGCAGCTAGTATAGCTGTTATCTAAAGGATGGCGGATATAAGACTTAAAATGGGGGCAGTAAAACGGTTTCAGCAGCTTGTATAGCTGTTATCTAAAAGATGACGGCTATAAGACTCAAAATGGCGACTATATTATGTTTCCAGCAGCTTGTATAGGTGTTATTTAAAGAATGCCAGCTATAAGACTCAGAATAGCGGCTGTATTATGGTTCTAGCAGGTTCTGTAGCTGTTATATAAAGGATGGCCACTATAGGACTTAAAATGGCGGCAGTAGAACGGTTCCAGCAGCTTCTATAGCTGTAATATAAAGGATGGCGGCTATAAGACTTAAAATGGCGGCAGTAGAACGGTTTCAGCAGCTTGTATAGCTGTTATCTAAAGGATGGCGGCTATAAGACTCAAAATGGCGGCAGTAGAACGGTTTCAGCAGCTTGTATAGCTGTTATCTAAAGGATGGCGGCTATAAGACTCAAAATGGCGGCAGTAGAACGGTTTCAGCAGCTTGTATAGCTGTTATCTAAGGGATGGCGGCTATAAGACTTCAAATGGCGGCTGTAGAATGGTTCCAGCAGCTCATATAGCTGTTATATAAAGTATGTCGACTATAAGACTCAAAATCGCGGCTGTATTATGGTTGCAGCAGCTGGTATAGTTGTTATATAAAAGATGTCGTGTATAAAACTTAGAATAGCGGTTGTATTATGGTTCTAGCAGCTTGTGTAGCTGATATATAAAAGATCGCCGCTATAAGACTTAAAATGGCGGCAGTAGAACGGTTCCAGTAGCTTCTATAGCTGTTATCTTAAGGAACGGTTTCAGCAGCTTGTATAGCTGTTATCTAAAGGATGGCCGCTATAAGACTAAAAAAGGCGGCAGTAGAACGGTTCCAGCAGCTTGTATAGCTGTTATCTAAAGGATGTTGGCTATAAAACTCAAAATGGCGGCTGTATTATGGTTTTAGCAGCTTTAATAGCTGTTATATAAAGGATGTCGGCTATAAGACTCAAAATGGCGGCTATATTATGGTTCCAGCAGCTTGTAAAACTATTATATAAAGGATGGCGGCTATAAGACTCAAAATGGCGGCTGTATTATGTTTCCAGCAGCTGGTATAATTATTATATAAAGGATGGCGGCTACAAAATGGCGGGTGTATTATTGGTTCAGCAGCTTGTATAACTGTCTTATAAAGGATGGCGGCTATAAGACTTAAAATGGCGGCTGTATTATGTTTCCAGCAGCTGGTATAATTATTATATAAAGGATGGCGGCTACAAAATGGCGGGTGTATTATTGGTTCAGCAGCTTGTATAACTGTCTTATAAAGGATGGCGGCTATAAGACTTAAAATGGCGGCAGTAGAACGGTTCCAGCCGCTTGTATAACTATTATATAAAGGATGGCGGCTATAAGACTTAAACTGGCGGCAGTAGAACGGTTCCAGCAGCTTTAATAGCTGTTATATAAAGGCTATGAGATTTAAAATGGCGGCAGTAGAACGGTTCCAGCAGCTTGTATAACTATTATATAAAGGATGGGGGCTGTAAGACTTAAAATGGCGCCAGTTGAACGGTTCCAGCAGCTTGTATAGCTGTTATTTAAAGAATGGCTGCAATGAGATTCAAAATGGCGACAATGAAACGGTTCCAGCTGCTTCTATAGCTGTTATTTAAAGAACTGCGGCTATAAGACTCAAAATGGCAGCAGTAGAACGGATTCAGCAGTTTGTATAGCTGTTATGTAAAGGATGGCGGCTATAAGACTTAAAACTTCGGCTGTAGAATGGTTCCAGCAGCTTCTATAGCTTTTATATAAAAGATGGCTATACGACTCAAAATGGCGGCTGTATTTTTGGTTCCAGCAGTTTGTATAACTATTATATAAAGGATGGCAGCTATAAGACTCAAAATGGCGGTTGTATTATGCTTCCTGCAGCTTCTATATCCGTTATGTGAGGTATGGCTACTATAAGATTTAAAATGGCGGCTACATAGCTGTTATATAAAGGATGTCGGCTATAAGACAAAGAATAGCGGCTGTAATATGGTTCTAGCAGCTTGTGTAACTGTTATATAAAGGATGGTTCCATCAGCTTCTATAGCTTTTATATAAAAGATGGCGGCTACAAGACCCAAAATGGCGGCTGTATTATTGGTCCAGCAGCTTGTATAGCTGTCTTATAAAGGATGGCGGCTATAAGACTTAAAATGGCGGCAGTAGAACGGTTCCAGCAGCTTGTATAACTATTATATAAAGGATGGCGGCTATAAGACTTAAAATAGCGGCAGTAGAACGGATCCAGCAGCTTTAATAGCTGTAATATAAAGGATGTCGGCTATAAGACTCAAATTGGCGCCTGTACTATGTTTCCAGCTGCTTGTATAGCTGTTATTTAAAGAATGGCTGCTATGACACTCAAAATGGCGACAATGAAACGGTTCCAGCTGCTTTTATAGCTGTTATTTAAAGAACGGCGGCTATAAGACTCAAAATGGCAGCAGTAGAACGGATTCAGCAGTTTGTATAGCTGTTATGTAAAGGATGGCGGCTATAAGACTTAAAACTTCGGCTGTAGAATGGTTCCAGCAGCTTCTATAGCTTTTATATAAAAGATGGCTATACGACTCAAAATGGCGGCTGTATTTTGGTTCCAGCAGTTTGTATAACTATTATATAAAGGATGGCAGCTATAAGACTCAAAATGGCGGTTGTATTATGCTTCCTGCAGCTTCTACATCCGTTATATGAGGTATGGCGGCTATAAGACTTCAAATGGCGGCTGTAGAATGGTTCCAGCATCTTATATAGCTGTTATATAAAGTATGTCGGCTATAAGACTCAAAATGGCGGCTGTATTATGGTTTTAGCAGCTTTAATAGCTGTTATATAAAGGATGTCGGCTATAAGACTCAAAATGGCGGCTATATTATGGTTCTAGCAGCTTGTAAAACTATTATATAAAGGATGGCGGCTATAAGACTCAAAATGGCGGCTGTATTATGTTTCCAGCAGCTGGTATAATTATTATATAAAGGATGGCGGCTACAAAATGGCGGGTGTATTATTGGTTCAGCAGCTTGTATAACTGTCTTATAAAGGATGGCGGCTATAAGACTTAAAATGGCGGCAGTAGAACGGTTCCAGCAGCTTGTATAACTATTATATAAAGGATGGCGGCTATAAGACTTAAACTGGCGGCAGTAGAACGGTTCCAGCAGCTTTAATAGCTGTTATATAAAGGCTATGAGATTTAAAATGGCGGCTATATTATGGTTCTAACAGCTTGTATAGCTGTTATATAAAGGATGTCGGCTATAAGACAAAGAATAGCGGCTGTAATATGGTTCTAGCAGCTTGTGTAACTGTTATATAAAGGATGGTTCCATCATCTTCTATAGCTTTTATATAAAAGATGGCGGCTACAAGACCCAAAATGGCGGCTGTATTATTGGTCTTATAAGGGATGGCGGCTATAAGCCTTAAAATGGCGGCAGTAGAACGGTTCCAGCAGCTTGTATAACTATTATATAAAGGATGGCGGCTATAAGACTTAAAATGGCGGCAGTAGAACGGCTGTATTATGGTTTCAGCAGCTTTAATAGCTGTTGTATAAAGGATGTCGGCTATAAGATTTAAAATGGCGGCTATATTATGGTTCCAGCAGCTTGTATAGCTGTTATATAAAGGATGTCGGCTATAAGACAAAGAATAGCGGCTGTATTATGGTTCTAGCAGCTTGTGTAACTGTTATATAAAGGATGGTTCCAGCAGCTTCTATAGCTTTTATATAAAAGATGGCGGCTACAAGACCCAAAATGGCGGCTGTATTATTGGTCCAGCAGCTTGTATAACTGTCTTATAAAGGATGGCGGCTATAAGACTTAAAATGGCGGCAGTAGAACGGTTCCAGCAGCTTGTATAACTATTATATAAAGGATGGCGGCTATAAGACTTAAAATAGCGGCAGTAGAACGGTTTCAGCAGCTTTAATAGCTGTAATATAAAGGATGTCGGCTATAAGACTCAAATTGGCGCCTGTACTATGTTTCCAGCTGCTTGTATAGCTGTTATTTAAAGAATGGCGGCTATAAGACTCAAAATGGCAGCAGTAGAACGGATTCAGCAGTTTGTATAGCTGTTATGTAAAGGATGGCGGCTATAAGACTTAAAACTTCGGCTGTAGAATGGTTCCAGCAGCTTCTATAGCTTTTATATAAAAGATGGCTATACGACTCAAAATGGCGGCTGTATTTTGGTTCCAGCAGTTTGTATAACTATTATATAAAGGATGGCAGCTATAAGACTCAAAATGGCGGTTGTATTATGCTTCCTGCAGCTATATTATGGTTCCAGCAGCTTGTAAAACTATTATATAAAGGATGGCGGCTATAAGACTCAAAATGGCGGCTGTATTATGTTTCCAGCAGCTGGTATAATTATTATATAAAGGATGGCGGCTACAAAATGGCGGGTGTATTATTAGTTCAGCAGCTTGTATAACTGTCTTATAAAGGATGGCGGCTATAAGACTTAAAATGGCGGCAGTAGAACGGTTCCAGCAGCTTGTATAACTATTATATAAAGGATGGCGGCTATAAGACTTAAACTGGCGGCAGTAGAACGGTTCCAGCAGCTTTAATAGCTGTTATATAAAGGCTATGAGATTTAAAATGGCGGCTATATTATGGTTCCAACAGCTTGTATAGCTGTTCCAGCAGCTTGTATAACTATTATATAAAGGATGGCGGCTGTAAGACTTAAAATGGCGCCAGTTGAACGGTTCCAGCAGCTTGTATAACTATTATATAAAGGATGGCGGTATAGGACTCAAAATGGCTGTACTATGTTTCCAGCTGCTTGTATAGCTGTTATTTAAAGAATGGCTGCTATGACACTCAAAATGGCGACAATGAAACGGTTCCAGCTGCTTTTATAGCTGTTATTTAAAGAACGGCGGCTATAAGACTCAAAATGGCAGCAGTAGAACGGATTCAGCAGTTTGTATAGCTGTTATGTAAAGGATGGCGGCTATAAGCCTTAAAATGGCGGCAGTAGAACGGTTCCAGCAGCTTGTATAGCTGTTATATAAAGGATGTCGGCTATAAGACAAAGAATAGCGGCTGTATTATGGTTCTAGCAGCTTGTGTAACTGTTATATAAAGGATGGTTCCAGCAGCTTCTATAGCTTTTATATAAAAGATGGCGGCTACAAGACCCAAAATGGCGGCTGTATGATTGGTCCAGCAGCTTGTATAACTGTCTTATAAAGGATGGCGGCTATAAGACTTAAAATGGCGGCAGTAGAACGGTTCCAGCAGCTTGTATAACTATTATATAAAGGATGGCGGCTATAAGACTTAAAATAGCGGCAGTAGAACGGTTTCAGCAGCTTTAATAGCTGTAATATAAAGGATGTCGGCTATAAGACTCAAATTGGCGCCTGTACTATGATTCCAGCTGCTTGTATAGCTGTTATTTAAAGAATGGCTGCTATGACACTCAAAATGGCGACAATGAAACGGTTCCAGCTGCTTTTATAGCTGTTATTTAAAGAACGGCGGCTATAAGACTCAAAATGGCAGCAGTAGAACGGATTCAGCAGTTTGTATAGCTGTTATGTAAAGGATGGCGGCTATAAGACTTAAAACTTCGGCTGTAGAATGGTTCCAGCAGCTTCTATAGCTTTTATATAAAAGATGGCTATACGACTCAAAATGGCGGCTGTATTTTGGTTCCAGCAGTTTGTATAACTATTATATAAAGGATGGCAGCTATAAGACTCAAAATGGCGGTTGTATTATGCTTCCTGCAGCTTCTATATCCGTTATGTGAGGTATGGCTACTATAAGATTTAAAATGGCGGCTATATAGCTGTTATATAAAGGATGTCGGCTATAAGACAAAGAATAGCGGCTGTAATATGGTTCTAGCAGCTTGTGTAACTGTTATATAAAGGATGGTTCCATCAGCTTCTATAGCTTTTATATAAAAGATGGCGGCTACAAGACCCAAAATGGCGGCTGTATTATTGGTCCAGCAGCTTGTATAACTGTCTTATAAAGGATGGCGGCTATAAGACTTAAAATGGCGGCAGTAGAACGGTTCCAGCAGCTTGTATAACTATTATATAAAGGATGTCGGCTATAAGCGGCAGTAGAACGGATCCAGCAGCTTTAATAGCTGTAATATAAAGGATGTCGGCTATAAGACTCAAATTGGCGCCTGTACTATGTTTCCAGCTGCTTGTATAGCTGTTATTTAAAGAATGGCTGCTATGACACTCAAAATGGCGACAATGAAACGGTTCCAGCTGCTTTTATAGCTGTTATTTAAAGAACGGCGGCTATAAGACTCAAAATGGCAGCAGTAGAACGGATTCAGCAGTTTGTATAGCTGTTATGTAAAGGATGGCGGCTATAAGACTTAAAACTTCGGCTGTAGAATGGTTCCAGCAGCTTCTATAGCTTTTATATAAAAGATGGCTATACGACTCAAAATGGCGGCTGTATTTTGGTTCCAGCAGTTTGTATAACTATTATATAAAGGATGGCAGCTATAAGACTCAAAATGGCGGTTGTATTATGCTTCCTGCAGCTTCTATATCCGTTATGTGAGGTATGGCTACTAGAAGATTTAAAATGGCGGCTACATAGCTGTTATATAAAGGATGTCGGCTATAAGACAAAGAATAGCGGCTGTAATATGGTTCTAGCAGCTTGTGTAACTGTTATATAAAGGATGGTTCCATCAGCTTCTATAGCTTTTATATAAAAGATGGCGGCTACAAGACCCAAAATGGCGGCTGTATTATTGGTCCAGTAGCTTGTATAACTGTCTTATAAAGGATGGCGGCTATAAGACTTAAAATGGCGGCAGTAGAACGGTTCCAGCAGCTTGTATAACTATTATATAAAGGATGGCGGCTGTAAGACTTAAAATGGCGCCAGTTGAACGGTTCCAGCAGCTTGTATAACTATTATATAAAGGATGGCGGTATAGGACTCAAAATGGCTGTACTATGTTTCCAGCTGCTTGTATAGCTGTATTTAAAGAATGGCTGCTATGACACTCAAAATGGCGACAATGAAACGGTTCCAGCTGCTTTTATAGCTGTTATTTAAAGAACGGCGGCTATAAGACTCAAAATGGCAGCAGTAGAACGGATTCAGCAGTTTGTATAGCTGTTATGTAAAGGATGGCGGCTATAAGACTTAAAACTTCGGCTGTAGAATGGTTCCAGCAGCTTCTATAGCTTTTATATAAAAGATGGCTATACGACTCAAAATGGCGGCTGTATTTTGGTTCCAGCAGTTTGTATAACTATTATATAAAGGATGGCAGCTATAAGACTCAAAATGGCGGTTGTATTATGCTTCCTGCAGCTTCTATATCCGTTATGTGAGGTATGGCTACTATAAGATTTAAAATGGCGGCTATATAGCTGTTATATAAAGGATGTCGGCTATAAGACAAAGAATAGCGGCTGTAATATGGTTCTAGCAGCTTGTGTAACTGTTATATAAAGGATGGTTCCATCAGCTTCTATAGCTTTTATAAAAAAGATGGCGGCTACAAGACCCAAAATGGCGGCTGTATTATTGGTCCAGCAGCTTTTATAACTGTCTTATAAAGGATGGCGGCTATAAGCCTTAAAATGGCGGCAGTAAAACGGTTCCAGCAGCTTGTATAACTATTATATAAAGGATGGCGGCTATAAGACTTAAAATGACGGCAGTAGAACGGCTGTATTATGGTTTCAGTAGCTTTAATAGCTGTTATATAAAGGATGTCGGCTATAAGATTTAAAATGGCGGCTATATTATGGTTCCAGCAGCTTGTATAGCTGTTATATAAAGGATGTCGGCTATAAGACAAAGAATAGCGGCTTTATTATGGTTCTAGCAGCTTGTGTAATTGTTATATAAAGGATGGCCGCTATAAGAGTTAAAATGGCGGCAGTAGATGGTTGCAGCAGCTTCTATAGCTGTTATCTAAATGATGGCGGCTATAAGACTCACAATGGGGTTACTATGTTTCCAGCAGCTTGTATAGCTGTTATTTAAAGAATGTCTGCTATGAGACTCAAAATGGCGACAATGAAACGGTTCCAGCTGCTTCTATAGCTGTTATTTAAAGAACGGCGGCTATAAGACTCAAAACGGCGGCAGTAGAGCGGTTTCAGCAGCTTGTGTAGTTGTTATCTAAAGGATGGCGGCTATAAGACTTAAAATGGCGTCACTAGAACGGTTCCAGCAGCTTGTATAACTATTATATAAAGGATGGCGGCTATAAGACTCAAAATGGCGGCTGTATTATGTTTGCAGCAGCTGGTATAATTATTATATAAAGGATGGCGGCTATAAGACTTCAAATGGCGGCTGTAGAATGGTTCCAGCGGCTTATATAGCTGTTATATAAAGTATGTCGACTATAAGACTCAAAATCGCGGCTGTATTATGGTTTCAGCAGCTTGTATAGCTGTTATGTAAAGAATGTCGGCTCTAAGACTCAAAATGGCGGCTATATTATTGTTGCAGCAGCTTGTATAACTGTTATATAAAGGATGTCGGCTATAAAACTGAGAATAGCGGCTGTATTATGGTTCCAGCAGCTTGTGTAGCTGATATATAAAAGATGGCCGCTATAAGACTTAAAATGGCGGCAGTAGAACGGTTCCAGTAGCTTCTATAGCTGATATCTAAAGGATGGCGGCTATAAGAATCAAAATGGCGGCAGTAGAACGGTTTCAGCAGCTAGTATAGCTGTTATCTAAAGGATGGCGGATATAAGACTTAAAATGGGGGCAGTAAAACGGTTTCAGCAGCTTGTATAGCTGTTATCTAAAAGATGGCGGCTATAAGACTCAAAATGGCGACTATATTATGTTTCCAGCAGCTTGTATAGGTGTTATTTAAAGAATGTCAGCTATAAGACTCAGAATAGCGGCTGTATTATGGTTCTAGCAGGTTCTGTAGCTGTTATATAAAGGATGGCCACTATAGGACTTAAAATGGCGGCAGTAGAACGGTTCCAGCAGCTTCTATAGCTGTAATATAAAGGATGGCGGCTATAAGACTTAAAATGGCGGCAGTAGAACGGTTTCAGCAGCTTGTATAGCTGTTATCTAAAGGATGGCGGCTATAAGACTCAAAATGGCGGCAGTAGAACGGTTTCAGCAGCTTGTATAGCTATTATCTAAAGGATGGCGGCTATAAGACTCAAAATGGCGGCAGTAGAACGGTTTCAGCAGCTTGTATAGCTGTTATCTAAGGGATGGCGGCTATAAGACTTCAAATGGCGGCTGTAGAATGGTTCCAGCAGCTCATATAGCTGTGATATAAAGTATGTCGACTATAAGACTCAAAATCGCGGCTGTATTATGGTTGCAGCAGCTGGTATAGTTGTTATATAAAAGATGTCGTGTATAAAACTTAGAATAGCGGCTGTATTATGGTTCTAGCAGCTTGTGTAGCTGATATATAAAAGATCGCCGCTATAAGACTTAAAATGGCGGCAGTAGAACGGTTCCAGTAGCTTCTATAGCTGTTATCTTAAGGAACGGTTTCAGCAGCTTGTATAGCTGTTATCTAAAGGAAGGCCGCTATAAGACTAAAAAAGGCGGCAGTAGAACGGTTCCAGCAGCTTGTATAGCTTTTATCTAAAGGATGTTGGCTATAAAACTCAAAATGGCGGCTATATTATGGTTGCAGCAGCTTGGATAGATGTTATATAAAGGATGTCGGCTATAAGACGCAGAATAGCGGCTGTATTATGGTTCTAGCAGCTTGTGCAGCTGTTATATAAAGGATGGCCGCTATAAGACTTAAAATGGCGGCAGTAGAACGGTTCCAGCAGCATGTGTAGCTGTTATCTAAAGGATGTCGGCTATAAGACTTAAAATGGCGGCTATATTATGGTTCCAGCAGCTTGTATAGCTGTTATCTAAAGGATGGCGGCTGTAAGACTCAGAATAGCGGCTGTAATAGTTCTAGCAGCTTCTATAGCTGTTATCTAAAGGATGGCGGCTATAAGACTCAAAATGGCGGCTATATTATGGTTTCAGTAGCTTGTATAGTTGTGTCTAAAGGATGTCGGCTATAAGACTCAAAATGGCGGCAGTAGAACGGTTTCAGCAGCTTGTATAGTTGTATCTAAAGGATGGCGGGTTTAAGACTTAAAATGGCGGCAGTAGAACGGTTTCAGCAGCTTGTATAGCTGTTATCTAAAGGATGGCCGCTATAGGACTTAAAATGGCGGCAGTAGAACGGTTCCAGCAGCTTCTTTAGCTGTTATTTAAGGATGTCTGCTATAAGACTCAAAATGACGGCTGTACTATGTTTCCAGCTGCTTGTATAGCTGTTATTTAAAGAATGGCTGCTATGAGGCTCAAAATGGCGACAATAAAACGGTTCTAGCTGCTTCTATAGCTGTTATTTAAAGAACGGCTATAAGACTCCAAATGGTAGCAGTAGAACGGATTCAGCAGTTTGTATAGCTGTTATGTAAAGGATGGCGGCTATAAGACTTAAAACTTCGGCTGTAGAATGGTTCCAGCAGCTTCTATAGCTTTTATAAAAAATATGGCGGCTATAAGCAGCTTGTGTAACTGTTATATAAAGGATGGCCGCTATATGAGTTAAAATGGCGGCAGTAGAACGGTTCCAGTAGCTTCTATAGCTGTAATATAAAGGCTGTCGGCTAAAAGACTCAAAATGGCGGCAGTAGAACGGTTTCAGCAGCTTGTATAGTTGTATCTAAAGGATGGCGGCTATAAGACTTAAAATGGCGGCAGTAGAACGGTTTTAGCAGCTTGTATAGCTGTTATCTAAAGAATGGCCGCTATATGAGTTAAAATGGCGGCAGTAGAACGGTTTCAGCAGCTTCTATAGCTGTTATCTAAAGGATGGCGGCTATAAGACTCACAATGGCGGCTGTACTATGTTTCCAGCAGCTTGTATAACTGTTATTTAAAGAATGTCTGCTATGAGACTTAAAATGGCGACAATGAAACGGTTCCAGCTGCTTGTATAACTATTATATAAAGGATGGCGGCTATAAGACTCAAAATGGCGGCTGTATTATGTTTGCAGCAGCTGGTATAATTATTATATAAAGGATGGTGGCTATAAGACTTGAAATGGCGGCTGTAGAATGGTTCCAGCAGCTTATATAGCTGTTATATAAAGTATGTCGACTATAAGACTCAAAATCGCGGCTGTATTATGTTTTCAGCAGCTTGTATAGCTGTTATGTAAAGAATGTCGGCTCTAAGACTCAAAATGGCGTCTATATTATGGTTGCAGCAGCTTGTATAGCTGTTATATAAAGGATGTCGGCTATAAAACTGAGAATAGCGGCTGTATTATGGTTCTAGCAGTTTGCTGATATATAAAACATGGCCGCTATAAGACTTAAAATGGCGGCAGTAGAACGGTTCCAGTAGCTTCTATAGCTGTTATCTAAAGGATGGCGGCTATAAGACTCAAAATGGCGGCAGTAGAGCGGTTTCAGCAGCTTGTATAGCTGTTATCTAAAGGACGGCGGATATAAGACTTAAAATGGGGGCAGTAAAACGGTTTCAGCAGCTTGTATAGCTGTTATCTAAAAGATGGCGGCTATAAGACTCAAAATGACGACTATATTATGTTTCCAGCAGCTTGTATAGGTGTTATTTAAAGGATGTCAGCTATAAGACTCAGAATAGCGGCTGTATTATGGTTCTAGCATGTTCTGTAGCTGTTATATAAAGAACGGCCGCTATAGGATTAAAATGGCGGCAGTAGAACGGTTCCAGCAGCTTCTATAGCTGTAATATAAAGGATGGCGGCTATAAGACTCAAAATGGCGGCAGTAGAACGGTTTCAGCAGCTTGTATAACTGTTAACCAAAGGATGGCCGCTATAAGACTCAAAATGGCGGCAGTAGAACGGTTTAAGCAGCTTGTATAGCTGTTATCTAAAGGATAGCCGCTATAAGACTAAAAAAGGTGGCAGTAGAATGGTTCCAGCAGCTTTTATAGCTGTTATTTAAGGATGTCGGCTATAAGACTTAAAATGGCGGCTGTACTATGATTCCAGCAGCTTGTAGCGGCTATAAGACTCAAAATGGCGGCAGTAGAACCGTTTCAGCAGCATGTATAGTTGTATCTAAAGGATGTCGGCTATAAGACTCAAAAAGACTCAGTAGAACGGTTTCAGCAGCTTGTATAGTTGTATCTAAAGGATGGCGGCTATAAGACTTAAAACTTCGGCTGTAGAATGGTTCCAGCAGCTTCTATAGCTTTTATATAAAAGATGGCGGCTATAAGCCGCTGGTTCCAGCAGTTTGTATAACTTTTATATAAAGGATGGCAGCTATAAGACTCAAAATGGCGGTTTTATTATGTTTCCTGCAGCTTCTATATCCGTTATATGAAGTACGGCTGTATTATGTTTGCAGCAGCTGGTATAATTATTATATAAAGGATGGTGGCTATAAGACTTCAAATGGCGGCTGTAGAATGGTTCCAGCAGCTTATAAAACTGTTATATAAAGTATGTCGACTATAAGACTCAAAATCGCGGCTGTATTATGGTTTCAGCAGCTTGTATAGCTGTTATGTAAAGAATGTCGGCTCTAGGACTCAAAATGGCGTCTATACTATGGTTGCAGCAGCTTGTATAGCTGTTATATAAAGGATGTCGGCTATAAAACTGAGAATAAAGACTCAAAATGGCGGCAGTAGAATGGTTTCAGCAGCTTGTATAGTTGTATCTAAAGAATGGCGGTTATAAGACTTAAAATAGCGGCAGTAGAACGGTTTCAGCAGCTTGTATAGCTGTTATCTAAAGGTTGGCGGCTTTACGACTCAAAATGGCGGATATATTTTGGTTCCAGCAGCTTGTACAGCTGTTATATAAAGGATGTCGGCTATAAGACTCGGAATAGCGGCTGTATTATAGTTCTAGCAGCTTCTATAGCTGTTATCTAAACGATGGCGGCTATAAGACTCAAAATGGCGGCAGTAGAACGGTTTCAGCAGCTTTTATAGTTGTATCTAGAGGATGTCGGCTACAAGACTCAAAATGGCGGCAGTAGAATGGTTTCAGCAGCTTGTATAGTTGAATCTAAAGGATGGCGGTTATAAGACTTGAAATAGCGGCAGTAGAACGGTTTCAGCAGCTTGAATAGCTGTTATCTAAAGGTTGGCGGTTTAGGACTTAAAATGGCGGATATATTTTGGTTCCAGCAGCTTGTACAGCTGTTATATAATGGATGTCGGCTATAAGACTCAGAATGGCGGCTATATTATGGTTGCCGCAGCTTGTATAGCTGTTATATAAAGGATGTCGGCTATAAGACTCAGAAAAACGGCTGTATTATGGTTCTAGAAGCTTGTGTAGCTGTTATATAAAGGATGGCCGCTATAAGACTTAAAATGGCTGCAGTAGAATGGTTCCAGCAGCTTCTATAGCTGTAATATAAAGGCTGTCGGCTAAAAGACTCAAAATGGCGGCAGTAGAATGGTTTCAGCAGCTTGTATAGTTGTATCTAAAGGATGGAGCTATAAGACTTAAAATGGCGGCAGTAGAACGGTTTTAGCAGCTTGTATAGCTGTTATCTAAAGAATGGCCGCTATAAGACTTAAAATGGCGGCAGTAGAACGGTTCCAGCAGCTTCTTTAGCTGTTATATACGGATGTCGGCTATAAGACTCAAAATGGCGGCTGTACTATGTTTCCAGCAGCTTGTATAGCTGTTATTTGAAGAATGTCTGCTTTGAGACTCAAAATGGCGACAATGAAACGGTTCTAGCTGCTTCTATAGCTGTTATTTAAAGAACGCCGGCTATAAGACTCAAAATGGTAGCAGTAGAACGGATTCAGCAGTTTCTATAGCTGTTATGTAAAGGATGGCGGCTATAAGACTTAAAACTTCGGCTGTAGAATGGTTCCAGAAGCTTCTATAGCTTTTATATAAAAGATGGCGGCTAAAAGACTCAAAATGGCGGCTGTATTTTGGTTCCAGCAGTTTGTTTAACTATTATATAAAGGATGGCAGCTATAAGACTCATAATGGCGGTTGTATTATGCTTCCTGCAGCTTCTATATCCGTTATATGAGGTATGGCTACTATAAGACTATAAATGGCGGCTGTAGAATGGTTCCAGCAGCTTATATAGCTGTTATATAAAGTATGTCGGCTATAAGACTCAAATTGGCGGCTGTATTATGGTTTCAGCAGCTTTAATAGCTGTTATATAAAGGCTGTCGGCTATAAGACTCAAAATGGCGGCTATATTATGGTTGCCGCAGCTTGTATAGCTGTTATATAAAGGATGTCGGCTATAAGACTCAGAAAAACGGCTGTATTATGGTTCTAGCAGCTTGTGTAGCTGTTATATAAAGGATGGCCGCTATAAGACTTAAAATGGCGGCAGTAGAACGGTTCCAGCAGCTTGTATAGCTGTTATCTAAAGGATGTCGGCTATAAGACTCAGAACAGCGGCTGTATTATAGTTCTTGTTATGTATCATTTAAAGTCTAAAATAGCATTTCCCAACATTGTTAAACCTAGTATTCCTCAGATATGGTAACATTATCTTTATACATCAATAAACGGTCAGTCTAGCATAAGCTCTCAAGAAGAACGCGCGTACCTCTCTGCTGTGGACACAACATAAATGGCGTCGAGGCAAAAAACAAATTAAAACCTTTAGCTACAATAATTGTGTAAAATCTAGTTGGTCAGTCATTAATTCTCATCAAGATGCCAATAGAAAGCGCGGAATTTCAAGAATTGCTTTCCCAGCAACAGCAATTCACAACGAACATTCTAGAACAACAACGACAATGGATGAGAGAAATTCTTGGGAATAATTCTTCATCTAGTGCTAGTAATTCAAGCCACGCGGGTGACTTAGCTATGTGTCCTCCATTTCACAAATTTGACAAAGACAATCAAAATTGGGAGTCATATCTAGAACAGTTATCGCAACATTTTAATGCATATTCGGTCAGTGCAGACGAAAAACAAAAAGCATATTTTCTTTCTTGGTGTGGCGTCAGTTTGTTCGAGCTTCTTAAAAATCTCTTCGGGAGTAGCAACTTAAACACTCATACATATAAAGAGCTCACAGACAAACTTACTGTAGATTTCACAACTAAGCGTCATACGAAGCGCGCTACGAATTTTTTAAGAAAGAGATGGCACATGGTCAAACACACAAGGAGAGGGTAGCCGATTTGCGCGGGATCGCTCGTGAATGTCAATTTGTGTGTTCTCCACAAGGTTGTTTGTCCAACTACGTAGATGAAATGATCCGGGATCAGATCATCGTACATACCCCGTATGATGCAGTACGGGCAGCTGCTCTTCAAAAGCACCAGCCGACTCTTGAAGATGTGCTCATGGTTGCGGAGACCTATGAGACAACGACAAAAACCGTTGCAACCCTTAAAGACAAGAGAGAGAGTCAAGTTCCACTCAACGCGATCCATACATTCAAAAAGTATCAGAATAAACCGAACAAAGAGAAACAGTGCAAAAACTCGTGGAAGTCGTGTTCTGGGTGTGGAACGTCTCACACTAGAGAGATGTGCAAGTATCGTGACGCCGTATGATACAAATGTGGTAGAAAAGGCCATATATCTGTCGTGTGTATGTCAAAGCAGGACAAAAGTAATTCGCAGACACAAAAAAGAGAAGAAGCAAATTTAATGGAAGAAGTAAACACTATAACGGGTCAAGTCAAAAACGAAAAGCGTAAAAAGCTAATTGATGTCGAAATATTGAATCAAGTTATTACTTTTCAAATGGACTCAGGGTCAACAGCTTCAGTGATAAATTTTGAAACATATTTATTACTGAATAAACCAAAATTGCAAGAATGTTCCAGACAATTTTTCGCATATACACACATTCCAATACCAATACTAGGCGAATTGCACACTGTCGCAAAGTGTGGAAAAAAAGTCGAAAATATTGTAATCATTGTTACAAGTAAAAGAGACGAAGCCAATCTTTTCGGAACAGATTTATTTAAAAAATTTGGATTCGACATTGTCCAAATATGTAAGATTTACGAGCAAGAAAATATTCGAATTAAAGAGCTTTGCTGCAAATATAAGTCAGTGTTCGAGCCTGCCATGGGTACCATAAAAGATTTCAAAGCCAGCGTATTTTTAAAATCTACAGCAACACCCAAATTTTGCAAAAGCCATCAAATTTCATTTGCTCAATTGGAACATTTCAGAGCCGAAGCAAATCGTCTCACGGAAGCAAATATTTGGAAACCGATCAAATTTAGCAACTGGGCATCCCCCATTGTGTTAGCACCTAAGCCAGGTGGAGCCATTAGGATTTGTGGTGACTTTAAGCAAGCAGTTAACGCGCAAATCGACATAGAGCAGTATCCATTACCAACAAAAGAGTCCCTATTTCACATAATTCGTCATGGTAAGCAATTCAGCAAAATAGACCTATGATGAGGCAACCAAGCAATTCATGGTCGTCAACACGCCATTGGGCCTATTTCAATATCAGCGCCTTCCGTATGGAATTGCCAGCGCACCGGCAATCTTCCAGAGATATCTTGAGCAACTTCTAAAGGGAATAGAAGGTTGTGGCAACTACCTAGATGACATCATCATCTCAGCTTCAACAAGCGAAGAACATCTAAAACGAATCGAACAAGTTTTAAACATACTTCAAGAAAACGAAATCAAATGCAAAGAGGAAAAGTGCTTCTTTTTCAAAGACGAAATCGAATACTTGGGAAGACGGATAAGTGCTGCTGGAATTTTGCCAGACACATCCGGATTAGAAGCTGTACGACTATTAAAACCGCCCTCAAATTTGAAGCAATTGGAAGCATTTATGGGTAAAGTAAATTACTATTGCAACTTTATACCAAACTTTTCACAGTTGGCAGCACCTTTAAACCAACTTCGTAGAAAAAATGTTAAATTTTATTTTGGTCCGAATCAACTACAAGCCTTTTCAGCTCTGAAGTCTCACATTATTAACGCAACGCAACTGGCGCATTTTGATGAAAATTTACCGATCGTGCTCGCAGCAGACGCATCATCTTTTGGTCTCGGAGTAGCCCTTTCTCATATTCAACACGATGGTCAAGAGAGACCCATTGTTTTTGCTTCGAAAACACTCGACAAACATCAAGAGAAATACAGTCAAATAGAAAAAGAGGGATAGTCAATAATTTTCGGAGTTAAACGATTTCACCAATATCTGTATGGGAGGAAGTTCATACTGTTAACCGATCACAAGCCGCTTGTATCAATCTTCAATCCAGGGAAACATCTTCCATTGATGACTTCAAATAGACTACAACGCTGGGGTATCATTCTAATGGCTTATAATTTTGATATCTAGTATCGGGCGACATCTGCACATGGCAATGCTGATGCTCTTTCGCGACTACCCATTGGAACTGATATAGAATTCGATAAAGAGGAGGAAGCTTGCAACTTAATAAGGGAAATCAATCCACCGGTTAATGCAGAAACCATTCTCAAGCATTTGAATAACGATAAAATCCTCAAACAAGTCCTGCACTACGTTTCTGTAGGATGGCCAGAAAAGTTAGAAAGTGGCAACGAAGATTTATTGCCATACTTTAATCGTAAGTTTGCTTTAACAATTATTGATCACTTACTATGTTTACAGTCAGAAGCAAATCGTAAGGTGATTCCAACCAGTCTACGTCCAAAAGTCCTTAAACTATTACATGAGGGACATGTGGGCATTGTTCGCTTGAAGCAAATTGCAAGGAATCATGTTTGGTGGCCTGCCATTGATGAAGACATAAAAAAGCTACCTCAGTCATGCAACATCTGCAAGAGCAACAATCCAGCGCCACCACGACAATACCAGAGTTGGCCTACAGCAACCACAGCTTGGGAGCGAATCCACATCGACTTCGCTGGCCCAATATTCGATGCCATGTGGTTAATTTGTGTAGACGCATACTCGCAGTTCCCGTTTACTGTTCAAATGACATCGGTAACAACCGCCCAAACAATCTCAGCTTTGTCTTCAATTTTTGCAATCGAAGGATATCCTAAGACTATGGTCAGCGATAATGGACTGCAGCTTACGTCTGAAGCATTCAAAGAGTTTTGCATACTCCATGGAATCAAGCATATAACAACAGCACCATTTCGCCCAGCCTCTAATGGATTGGCTGAGCGATTTGTACAATCTTTTAAAATTTCTGTGAAGAAAAATATTCAGGAAGGTTTGCCTGTACGAACAGCAGTAACGAAATATCTTGCTTCTTACAGATTCACCCCCAATGCACAAGGTAAATCGCCCGCTGAGTTAATTCACGGTCGTTCAGTTCGCACCGTATTAAGTCAATTTTCGAAAAGCCTGTCGAAACTAAACAAGAGCTGACAAAATATAGCACAAATCAAAAGGTATTTTCCAGAAATTTCTCGAGGGGAGAAAAGTGGATGGAAGGCACTATCAATCGACCAATTGGACGAATGCTGTACGTCGTACGTACATCAAAGGGCTTTATCAAGAGCCATTTCAACCAAATCAAACCACGAATGTCAGACACCACGTCCGAGCACAACCCGACTATGTATTGGTTCGTTCCTGAAATACCACAACCAGCTCCTTGTTCAACACCACAATTACAAGAAGACCAGCCAGAAACGTATCACGATCTTCCCAATACCCTTCAAGAAACTGTTCCTGATCCTGGTGAAAATGCAGCAACGTCGAATGAAACTCCAAATCAAAACCAATCTTCGCGACGACGTTCTGGTATACCTGTTCGACAAAGTACAAGAGCTCGCCAGGAAGTCAATCGGATCAAGCCACACGATTTCCGAAAATCTAAAAATTAGTTACCGTTTATAATTTAAAGGGGGAGATGTGTTATGTATCATTTAAAGTCTAAAATAGCATTTCCCAACATTGTTAAACCTAGTATTCCTTAGATATGGTAACATTGTCTTTATACATCAATAAACGGTCAGTCTAGCATAAGCTCTCAAGAAGAACGCGCGTGCCTCTCTGCTGTGGACACAACAGTTCTAGCAGCTTGTGTAGCTGTTATCTAAAGGATGTCGGCTATAAGACTTAAAATTGCGGCTATATTATGGTTCCAGCAGCTTGTATAGCTGTTATTTAAAGGATGTCGGCTATAAGACTCAGAAAAGCGGCTGTATTATAGTTCTAGCAGCGTCTATAGCTGTTATCTAAAGGATGGCGGCTATAAGACTCAAAATGGCGGCAGTAGAACGGTTTCAGCAGCTTTTATAGTTGTATCTAAAGGATGTCGGCTATAAGACTCAAAATGGCTGCAGTAGAATGGTTTCAGCAGCTTGTATAGTTGTATCTAAAGGATGGCGGTTATAAGACTTAAAATAGCAGCAGTAGAACGGTTTCAGCAGCTTGTGTAGCTGTTATCTAAAGGTTGGCGGCTTTACGACTTAAAATGGCGGATATATTTTGGTTCCAGCAGATTGTACAGCTGTTATATAAAGGATGTCGGCTATAAGACTCAGAATAGCGGCTGTATTATGGTTCTAGCAGCTTGTGTAGCTGTTATATAAAGGATGGCGGCTATAAGACTTAAAATGGCGGCTGTTATCTAAAGGATGGCGGCTATAAGACTCAAAATGGCGGCTATATTATGGTTCCAGCAGCTTGTATAGCTGTTATTTAAAGGATGTCGGCTATAAGACTCAGAATAGCGGCTGTATTATAGTTCTAGCAGCTTCTATAGCTGTTATCTAAAGGATGGCGGCTATAAGACTCAAAATGGCGGCAGTAGAACGGTTTCAGCAGCTTGTATAGCTGTTATCTAAAGGATGTCGGCTATAAGACTCAGAACAGCGGCTGTATTATAGTTCTAGCAGCTTGTGTAGCTGTTGTCTAAAGGATGTCGGCTGTAAGACTTAAAATTGAGGCTATATTATGGTTCCAGCAGCTTGTATAGCTGTTATTTAAAGGATGTCGGCTATAAGACTCAGAATAGCGGCTGTATTATAGTTCTAGCAGGTTCTATAGCTGTTATCTAAAGGATGGCGGTTATAAGACTTAAAATAGCGGCAGTAGAACGGTTTCAGCAGCTTGTATAGCTGTAATCTAAAGGTTGCCGGCTTTACGACTCAAAATGGCGGATATATTTTGGTTCCAGCAGCTTGTACAGCTGTTATATAAAGGATGTCGGCTATAAGACTCAGAATAGCGGCTGTATTATGGTTCTAGCAGCTTGTGTAGCTGTTATCTAAAGGATGGCGGCTATAAGACTTAAAATGGCGGCAGTAGAACGGTTTCAGCAGCTTGTATAGCTGTTATCTAAAGGATGGCGGCTTTACGACTCAAAATGGCGGATATATTTTAATTCCAGCAGCTTGTACAGCTGTTATATAAAGGATGCCGGCTATAAGACTCAGAATAGCGGCTGTATTATAGTTCTAGCAGCTTGTGTAGCTGTTATATAAAGGATGGCCGCTATAAGACTTAAAATGGCGGCAGTAGAACGGTTTCAGCAGCTTCTATAGTTGTATCTAGAGGATGTCGGCTATAAGATTCAAAATGGCGGCTTTATTATGGTTTCAGTAGCTTCTATAGCTGTTATATAAAGGATGTCGGCTATAAGACTCAGAATAGCGGCTGTATTATAGTTCTAGCAGCTTCTATAGCTGTTATCTAAAGGATGGCGGTTATAAGACTTAAAATAGCAGCAGTAGAACGGTTTCAGCAGCTTGTATAGCTGTTATCTAAAGGTTGGCGGCTTTACGACTCAAAATGGCGGATATATTTTGGTTCCAGCAGCTTGTACAGCTGTTATATAAAGGATGTCGGCTATAAGACTCAGAATAGCGGCTGTATTATGGTTCTAGCAGCTTGTGTAGCTGTTGTATAAAGGATGGCGGCTATAAGACTTAAAATGGCGGCTGTTATCTAAAGGATGGCGGCTATAAGACTCAAAATGGCGGCTATAATATGGTTTCAGTAGCTTGTATAGCTGTTATCTAAAGGATGGCGGCTATAAGACTCAAAATGGCGGCTATATTATGGTTTCAGTAGCTTGTATAGCTGTTATATAAAGGATGTCGGCTATAAGACTCAGAATAGCGGCTGTATTATAGTTCTAGCAGCTTGTGTAGCTGTTATATAAAGGATGGCCGCTATAAGACTTAAAATGGCGGCAGTAGAACTGTTCCAGCAGCTTCTATAGCTGTAATATAAAGGCTGTCGGCTATAAGACTCAAAATGGCGGCAGTAGAACGGTTTCAGCAGCTTGTATAGTTGTATCTAATGGATGGCGGCTATAAGACTTAAAATGGCGGCAGTAGAACGGTTTCAGCAGCATGTATAGCTTTTATTTAAAGTATGGCCGCTATAAGACTTAAAATGGCGACAGTAGAACGGTTCCAGCAGCTTGTATAGCTGTTATCTAAAGAATGGCTGGTTTGAGACTCAAAATGGCGGCAATGAAACGGTTCTAGCTACTTCTATAGCTGTTATTTTAAGAACGCCGGCTATAAGACTCAAAATGGTAGCAGTAGAACGGATTCAGCAGTTTCTATAGCTGTAATATAAAGGATGGCGGCTATCAGACTCAAAATGGCGGCTATATTATGGTTCCAGCAGCTTGTATAGCTGTTATATAAAGGATGTCGGCTATAAGACAAAGAATAGCGGCTGTATTATGGTTCTACCAGCTTGTGTAGCTGTTATATAAAGGATGGCGGCTATAAGACTTAAAATGGTGGCAGTAGAACGGTTTCAGAAGCTTGTATAACTGTTATCTAAAGGATGGCGGTTATAAGACTCAAAATGGACTCAATAAGACTCAGAATAGCGGCTGTATTATGGTTCTAGCAGCTTGTGTAGCTGTTATCTAAAGGATGGCGGCTATAAGACTTAAAATGGCGGCAGTAGAACGCTTTCAGCAGCTTGTATAGCTGTTATCTAAAGAATGGCGGCTATAAGACTCAAAATGGCGGCTATATTATGGTTTCAGTAGCTTGTATAGCTGTTATATAAAGGATGTCGGCTATAAGACTCAGAATAGCGGCTGTATTATGGTTATAGCAGCTTGTGTAGCTGTTATATAAAGGATGGCGGCTACAAGACTCAGAAAAGCGGCTGTATTATAGTTCTAGCAGCTTGTGTAGCTGTTATATAAAGGATGGCCGCTATTAGACTTAAAATGGCGGCAGTAGAACGGTTCCAGCAGCTTCTATAGCTGTAATATAAAAGATGGCGTCTATAAGACTCAAAATGGCGGCTATATTATGGTTCCAGCAGCTTGTATAGCTGTTATATAAAGGATGTCGGCTATAAGACTCAGAATAGCGGCTGTATTATGGTTATAGCAGCTTGTGTAGCTGTTATATAAAGGATGGCGGCTACAAGACCTAAAATGGCGGCAGTAGAACGGTTTCAGCAGCTTGTATAGCTGTTATCTAAAGGATGGCCGCTATAAGACTTAAAACGGCGGTAGTAGAGCGGTTCCAGATGCTTCTATAGCTGTTATCTAAAGGATGGCGGCTATCAGACTCAAAATGGCGGCAGTAGAACAGTTCCAGCAGCTTGTATAGCTGTTCAGCAGCTTGTATAGCTGTTATCTAAAAGATGTCGGCTATAAGACTCAGAACAGCGGCTGTATTATAGTTCTAGCAGCTTGTGTAGCTGTTATCTAAAGGATGTCGGCTATAAGACTTAAAATTGCGGCTATATTTATAGCTTTTATAGTTGTATCTAAAGGATGTCGCTATAAGACTTAAAATGACGGCAGTAGAACGGTTCCAGCAGCTTGTATAGCTGTTCAGCAGTTTGTATAGCTGTTACCTAAAAGATGTCGGCTATAAGACTCAGAACAGCGGCTGTATTATAGTTCTAGCAGCTTGTGTAGCTGTTATCTAAAGGATGGCGGCTATTAGACTCAAAATGGCGGCAGTAGAACGGTTTCAGCAGCTTTTATAGTTGTATCTAGAGGATGTCGGCTATAAGATTCAAAATGGCGGCAGTAGAATGGTTTCAGCAGCTTGTATAGTTGTATCTAAAGGATGGCAGTTATAAGACTTAAAATAGCGGCAGTAGAACGGTTTCAGCAGCTTGTATAGCTGTTATCTAAAGGTTGGCGGCTTTACGACTCAAAATTGTGGATATATTTTGGTTCCAGCAGCTTGTACAGCTGTTATATAAAGGATGTCGGCTATAAGACTCAGAATAGCGGCTGTATTATGGTTCTAGCAGCTTGTGTAGCTGTTATCTAAAGGATGGCGGCTATAAGACTTAAAATGGCGGCAGTAGAACGGTTTCAGCAGCTTGTATAGCTGTTATCTAAAGGATGGCGGCTATAAGACTCAAAATGGCGGCTATATTATGGTTTCAGTAGCTTGTATAGCTGTTATATAAAGGATGTCGGCTATAAGACTCAGAATAGCGGCTGTATTATAGTTCTAGCAGCTTGTGTAGCTGTTATATAAAGGATGGCCGCTATAAGACTTAAAATGGCGGCAGTAGAACGGTTCCAGCAGCTTGTATAGCTGTTCAGCAGCTTGTGTAGCTGTTATCTAAAGGTTGTCGGCTATAAGACTCAGAACAGCGGCTGTATTATAGTTCTAGCAGCTTATGTAGCTGTTATCTAAAGGATGTCGGCTATAAGACTTAAAATTGCGGCTATATTATGGTTCCAGCAGCTTGTATAGCTGTTATTTAAAGGATGTCGGCTATAAGACTCAGAATAGCGGCTGTATTATAGTTCTAGCAGCTTCTATAGCTGTTATCTAAAGGATGGCGGTTATAAGACTTAAAATAGCAGCAGTAGAACGGTTTCAGCAGCTTGTATAGCTGTTATCTAAAGGTTGGCGGCTTTACGACTCAAAATGGCGGATATATTTTGGTTCCAGCAGCTTGTACAGCTGTTATATAAAGGATGTCGGCTATAAGACTCAGAATAGCGGCTGTATTATGGTTCTAGCAGCTTGTGTAGCTGTTGTATAAAGGATGGCGGCTATAAGACTTAAAATGGCGGCTGTTATCTAAAGGATGGCGGCTATAAGACTCAAAATGGCGGCTATAATATGGTTTCAGTAGCTTGTATAGCTGTTATCTAAAGGATGGCGGCTATAAGACTCAAAATGGCGGCTATATTATGGTTTCAGTAGCTTGTATAGCTGTTATATAAAGGATGTCGGCTATAAGACTCAGAATAGCGGCTGTATTATAGTTCTAGCAGCTTGTGTAGCTGTTATATAAAGGATGGCCGCTATAAGACTTAAAATGGCGGCAGTAGAACTGTTCCAGCAGCTTCTATAGCTGTAATATAAAGGCTGTCGGCTATAAGACTCAAAATGGCGGCAGTAGAACGGTTTCAGCAGCTTGTATAGTTGTATCTAAAGGATGGCGGCTATAAGACTTAAAATGGCGGCAGTAGAACGGTTTCAGCAGCTTGTATAGCTTTTATTTAAAGTATGGCCGCTATAAGACTTAAAATGGCGACAGTAGAACGGTTCCAGCAGCTTGTATAGCTGTTATCTAAAGAATGGCTGGTTTGAGACTCAAAATGGCGGCAATGAAACGGTTCTAGCTACTTCTATAGCTGTTATTTTAAGAACGCCGGCTATAAGACTCAAAATGGTAGCAGTAGAACGGATTCAGCAGTTTCTATAGCTGTAATATAAAGGATGGCGGCTATCAGACTCAAAATGGCGGCTATATTATGGTTCCAGCAGCTTGTATAGCTGTTATATAAAGGATGTCGGCTATAAGACTCAGAATAGCGGCTGTATTATGGTTATAGCAGCTTGTGTAGCTGTTATATAAAGGATGGCGGCTACAAGACCTAAAATGGCGGCAGTAGAACGGTTTCAGCAGCTTGTATAGCTGTTATCTAAAGGATGGCCGCTATAAGACTTAAAACGGCGGTAGTAGAGCGGTTCCAGATGCTTCTATAGCTGTTATCTAAAGGATGGCGGCTATCAGACTCAAAATGGCGGCAGTAGAACAGTTCCAGCAGCTTGTATAGCTGTTCAGCAGCTTGTATAGCTGTTCAGCAGCTTGTATAGCTGTTATCTAAAAGATGTCGGCTATAAGACTCAGAACAGCGGCTGTATTATAGTTCTAGCAGCTTGTGTAGCTGTTATCTAAAGGATGTCGGCTATAAGACTTAAAATTGCGGCTATATTTATAGCTTTTATAGTTGTATCTAAAGGATGTCGCTATAAGACTTAAAATGACGGCAGTAGAACGGTTCCAGCAGCTTGTATAGCTGTTCAGCAGTTTGTATAGCTGTTACGTAAAAGATGTCGGCTATAAGACTCAGAACAGCGGCTGTATTATAGTTCTAGCAGCTTGTGTAGCTGTTATCTAAAGGATGGCGGCTATTAGACTCAAAATGGCGGCAGTAGAACGGTTTCAGCAGCTTTTATAGTTGTATCTAGAGGATGTCGGCTATAAGATTCAAAATGGCGGCAGTAGAATGGTTTCAGCAGCTTGTATAGTTGTATCTAAAGGATGGCAGTTATAAGACTTAAAATAGCGGCAGTAGAACGGTTTCAGCAGCTTGTATAGCTGTTATCTAAAGGTTGGCGGCTTTACGACTCAAAATTGTGGATATATTTTGGTTCCAGCAGCTTGTACAGCTGTTATATAAAGGATGTCGGCTATAAGACTCAGAATAGCGGCTGTATTATGGTTCTAGCAGCTTGTGTAGCTGTTATCTAAAGGATGGCGGCTATAAGACTTAAAATGGCGGCAGTAGAACGGTTTCAGCAGCTTGTATAGCTGTTATCTAAAGGATGGCGGCTATAAGACTCAAAATGGCGGCTATATTATGGTTTCAGTAGCTTGTATAGCTGTTATATAAAGGATGTCGGCTATAAGACTCAGAATAGCGGCTGTATTATAGTTCTAGCAGCTTGTGTAGCTGTTATATAAAGGATGGCCGCTATAAGACTTAAAATGGCGGCAGTAGAACGGTTCCAGCAGCTTGTATAGTTGTATCTAAAGGATGGCGGCTATAAGACTTAAAATGGCGGCAGTAGAACGGTTTCAGCAGCTTGTATAGCTTTTATTTAAAGTATGGCCGCTATAAAACTTAAAATGGCGACATTAGAACGGTTCCAGCAGCTTCTTTAGCTGTTATTTAATGATGTCGGCTATAAGACTCAAAATGGTGGCTGTACTATGTTTCCAGCAGCTTGTATAGCTGTTATCTAAAGAATGGCTGCTTTGAGACTCAAAATGGCGGCAATGAAACGGTTCTAGCTGCTTCTATAGCTGTTATTTTAAGAACGCCGGCTATAAGACTCAAAATGGTAGCAGTAGAACGGATTCAGCAGTTTCTATAGCTGTAATATAAAGGATGGCGGCTATCAGACTCAAAATGGCGGCTATATTATGGTTCTAGCAGCTTGTATAGCTGTTATATAAAGGATGTCGGCTATAAGACAAAGAATAGCGGCTGTATTATGGTTCTACCAGCTTGTGTAGCTGTTATATAAAGGATGGCGGCTATAAGACTTAAAATGGTGGCAGTAGAACGGTTTCAGAAGCTTGTATAACTGTTATCTAAAGGATGGCGGCTATAAGACTCAAAATGGACTCAATAAGACTCAGAATAGCGGCTGTATTATGGTTCTAGCAGCTTGTGTAGCTGTTATATAAAGGATGGCGGCTATAAGACTTAAAATGGCGGCAGTAGAACGCTTTCAGCAGCTTGTATAGCTGTTATCTAAAGAATGGCGGCTATAAGACTCAAAATGGCGGCTATATTATGGTTTCAGTAGCTTGTATAGCTGTTATCTAAAGGATGTCGGCTATAAGACTCAGAAAAGCGGCTGTATTATAGTTCTAGCAGCTTGTGTAGCTGTTATATAAAGGATGGCCGCTATTAGACTTAAAATGGCGGCAGTAGAACGGTTCCAGCAGCTTCTATAGCTGTAATATAAAAGATGGCGTCTATAAGACTCAAAATGGCGGCTATATTATGGTTCCAGCAGCTTGTATAGCTGTTATATAAAGGATGTCGGCTATAAGACTCAGAATAGCGGCTGTATTATGGTTATAGCAGCTTGTGTAGCTGTTATATAAAGGATGGCGGCTATAAGACCTAAAATGGCGGCAGTAGAACGGTTTCAGCAGCTTGTATAGCTGTTATCTAAAGGATGGCCGCTATAAGACTTAAAACGGCGGTAGGAGAGCGGTTCCAGATGCTTCTATAGCTGTTATCTAAAGGATGGCGGCTATCAGACTCAAAATGGCGGCAGTAGAACGGTTCCAGCAGCTTGTATAGCTGTTCAGCAGCTTGTATAGCTGTTCAGCAGCTTGTATAGCTGTTATCTAAAAGATGTCGGCTATAAGACTCAGAACAGCGGCTGTATTATAGTTCTAGCAGCTTGTGTAGCTGTTATCTAAAGGATGACGGCTATAAGGCTTAAAATTGCGGCTATATTTACAGCTTTTATAGTTGTATCTAAAGGATGTCGGCTATAAGACTCAAAATGGCGGCAGTAGAATGGTTTCAGCAGCTTGTATAGTTGTATCTAAAGGATGGCGGTTATAAGACTTAAAATAGCAGCAGTAGAACGGTTTCAGCAGCTTGTATAGCTGTTATCTAAAGGTTGGTGGCTTTACGACTCCAAATGGCGGATATATTTTGGTTCCAGCAGCTTGTACAGCTGTTATATAAAGGATGTCGGCTATAAGACTCAGAATAGCGGCTGTATTATGGTTCTAGCAGCTTGTGTAGCTGTTATATAAAGGATGGCGGCTATAAGACTTAAAATGGCGGCTGTTATCTAAAGGATGGCGGCTATAAGACTCCAAATGGCGGCTATATTATGGTTTCAGTAGCTTGTATAGCTGTTATCTAAAGGATGTCGGCTATAAGACTCAGAATAGCGGCTGTATTATAGTTCTAGCAGCTTGTGTAGCTGTTATATAAAGGATGGCCGCTATAAGACTTAAAATGGCGGCAGTAGAACGGTTCCAGCAGCTTTTATAGCTGTAATATAAAGGATGTCGGCTATAAGACTCAAAATGGCGGCAGTAGAACGGTTTCAGCAGCTTGTATAGCTGTTATCTAAAGGATGGCGGCTATACGACTCAAAATGGATAAAGGATGTCGGCTATAAGACTCAGAATAGCGGCTGTATTATGGTTCTAGCAGCTTGTGTAGCTGTTATATAAAGGATGGCGGCTATAAGACTTAATTTGGCGGCAGTAGAACGGTTTCAGCAGCTTGTATAGCTGTTATCTAAAGGATGGCGGCTATACGACTCAAAATGGCGGCTATATTATTGTTCCAGCAGCTTGTATAGCTTTAATATAAAGGATGTCGGCTATAAGACTCAGAATTGCGGCTGTATTATGGTTCTAGCAGCTTGTGTAGCTGTTATATAAAGGATGGCGGCTATAAGACTTAAAATGGCGGCAGTAGAACGGTTTCAGCAGCTTGTACAGCTGTTATCTAAAGGATGGCGGCTATAAGACTCAAAATGGCGGCTATATTACGGTTTCAGTAGCTTGTATAGCTGTTATCTAAAGGATGTCGGCTATAAGACTCAGAAAAGCGGCTGTATTATAGTTCTAGCAGCTTGTGTAGCTGTTATATAAAGGATGGCCGCTATTAGACTTAAAATGGCGGCAGTAGAACGGTTCCAGCAGTTTCAATAGCTGTAATATAAAGGATGGCCGCTATCAGACTCAAAATGGCGGCTATATTATGGTTCCAGCAGCTTGTATAGCTGTTATATAAAGGATGTCGGCTATAAGACAAACAATAGCGGCTGTATTATGGTTCTAGCAGCTTGTGTAGCTGTTATATAAAGGATGGCGGCTATAAGACTTAAAATGGTGGCAGTAGAACGGTTTCAGAAGCTTGTATAGCTGTTATCTAAAGGATGGTGGCTATAAGACAAAGAATAGCGGCTGTATTATGGTTCTAGCAGTTTGTGTAGCTGTTATATAAAAGATGGCGGCTATAAGACTTAAAATGGTGGCAGTAGAACGGTTTCAGAAGCTTGTATAGCTGTTATTTAAAGAATGGCTGCTATGAGACTCAAAATGGCGACAATGAAATGGTTTCAGCTGCTTCTATAGCTGTTATTTAAAGAACGGCGGCTATAAGACTCAAAATGGCGGCTATATTACGGTTTCAGTAGCTTGTATAGCTGTTATCTAAAGGATGTCGGCTATAAGACTCAGAAAAGCGGCTGTATTATAGTTCTAGCAGCTTGTATAGCTGTTATCTAAAGGATGGCCGCTATAAGACTTAAAACGGCGGTAGTAGAGCGGTTCCAGATGCTTCTATAGCTGTTATCTAAAGGATGGCGGCTATCAGACTCAAAATGGCGGCAGTAGAACGGTTCCAGCAGCTTGTATAGCTGTTCAGCAGCTTGTATAGCTGTTCAGCAGCTTGTATAGCTGTTATCTAAAAGATGTCGGCTATAAGACTCAGAACAGCGGCTGTATTATAGTTCTAGCAGCTTGTGTAGCTGTTATCTAAAGGATGTCGGCTATAAGACTTAAAATTGCGGCTATATTTACAGCTTTTATAGTTGTATCTAAAGGATGTCGGCTATAAGACTCAAAATGGCGGCAGTAGAATGGTTTCAGCAGCTTGTATAGTTGTATCTAAAGGATGGCGGTTATAAGACTTAAAATAGCAGCAGTAGAACGGTTTCAGCAGCTTGTATAGCTGTTATCTAAAGGTTGGCGGCTTTACGACTCCAAGTGGCGGATATATTTTGGTTCCAGCAGCTTGTACAGCTGTTATATAAAGGATGTCGGCTATAAGACTCAGAATAGCGGCTGTATTATGGTTCTAGCAGCTTGTGTAGCTGTTATATAAAGGATGGCGGCTATAAGACTTAAAATGGCGGCTGTTATCTAAAGGATGGCGGTTATAAGACTTAAAATAGCAGCAGTAGAACGGTTTCAGCAGCTTGTATAGCTGTTATCTAAAGGTTGGCGGCTTTACGACTCCAAGTGGCGGATATATTTTGGTTCCAGCAGCTTGTACAGCTGTTATATAAAGGATGTCGGCTATAAGACTCAGAATAGCGGCTGTATTATGGTTCTAGCAGCTTGTGTAGCTGTTATATAAAGGATGGCCGCTATAAGACTTAAAATGGCGGCAGTAGAACGGTTCCAGCAGCTTTTATAGCTGTAATATAAAGGATGTCGGCTATAAGACTCAAAATGGCGGCAGTAGAACGGTTTCAGCAGCTTGTATAGCTGTTATATAAAGGATGGCGGCTATACGACTCAAAATGGATAAAGGATGTCGGCTATAAGACTCAGAATAGCGGCTGTATTATGGTTCTAGCAGCTTGTGTAGCTGTTATATAAAGGATGGCGGCTATAAGACTTAATTTGGCGGCAGTAGAACGGTTTCAGCAGCTTGTATAGCTGTTATCTAAAGGATGGCGGCTATACGACTCAAAATGGCGGCTATATTATTGTTCCAGCAGCTTGTATAGCTTTAATATAAAGGATGTCGGCTATAAGACTCAGAATTGCGGCTGTATTATGGTTCTAGCAGCTTGTGTAGCTGTTATATAAAGGATGGCGGCTATAAGACTTAAAATGGCGGCAGTAGAACGGTTTCAGCAGCTTGTACAGCTGTTATCTAAAGGATGGCGGCTATAAGACTCAAAATGGCGGCTATATTACGGTTTCAGTAGCTTGTATAGCTGTTATCTAAAGGATGTCGGCTATAAGACTCAGAAAAGCGGCTGTATTATAGTTCTAGCAGCTTGTGTAGCTGTCATATAAAGGATGGCCGCTATTAGACTTAAAATGGCGGCAGTAGAACGGTTCCAGCAGCTTCTATAGCTGTAATATAAAGGATGGCCGCTATCAGACTCAAAATGGCGGCTATATTATGGTTCCAGCAGCTTGTATAGCTGTTATATAATGGATGTCGGCTATAAGACAAACAATAGCGGCTGTATTATGGTTCTAGCAGCTTGTGTAGCTGTTATATAAAGGATGGCGGCTATAAGACTTAAAATGGTGGCAGTAGAACGGTTTCAGAAGCTTGTATAGCTGTTATCTAAAGGATGGTGGCTATAAGACAAACAAATCGGCTGTATTATGGTTCTAGCAGTTTGTGTAGCTGTTATATAAAAGATGGCGGCTATAAGACTTAAAATGGTGGCAGTAGAACGGTTTCAGAAGCTTGTATAGCTGTTATTTAAAGAATGGCTGCTATGAGACTCAAAATGGCGACAATGAAATGGTTTCAGCTGCTTCTATAGCTGTTATTTAAAGAACGGCGGCTATAAGACTCAAAATGGCAGCAGTTGAACGGATTCAGCAGTTTGTATAGCTGTTATGTAAAGGATGGCGGCTATAAGACTTAAAACTTCGTCTGTAGAATGGTTCCAGCAGCTTCTATAGCTTTTATATAAAAGATGGCGGCTATTAGACTCAAAATGGCGGCTGTATTTTGGTTCCAGCAGTTTGTATGACTATTATATAAAGGATGGCAGCTGCAAGACTCAAAATGGCGGTTGTATTATGCTTCCTGCAGCTTCTATATCCGTTATGTGAGGTATGGCTACTATAAGACTTCAAATGGCGGATATATTTTGGTTCCAGCAGCTTGTACAGCTGTTATATAAAGGATGTCGGCTATAAGACTCAGAATAGCGGCTGTATTATGGTTCCAGCAGCTTGTATAGCTGTTATTTAAAGAATGGCTGCTTTGAGACTCAAAATGGCGACAATGTAAGGATTCTAGCTGCTTCTATAGCTGTTATTTAAAGAACGCCGGCTATAAGACTTAAAATGGCGACAGTAGAACGGTTTCAGTAGCTTGTATAGCTGGTATCTAAAGGATGGCGGCTTTAAGACTCAAAATGGCGGCTATAATATGGTTTCAGTAGCTTGTATAGCTGTTATCTAAAGGATGTCGGCTATAAGACTCAGAATAGCGGCTGTATTATAGTTCTAGCAGCTTGTGTAGCTGTTATATAAAGGATGGCGTCTATAAGACTTAAAATGGCGGCAGTAGAACGGTTTCAGCAGCTTGTATAGCTCTTATCTAAAGGATGGCCGCTATAAGACTTAAAATGGCGGCAATAGAACGGTTCCAGCAGCTTCTTTAGCTATTATTTAAGGATGTCGGCTATAAGACTCAAAATGGCGGCTGTACTATGTTTCCAGCAGCTTGTATAGCTGTTATTTAAAGAATGTCTGCTTTGAGACTCAAAATGGCGACAATGTAACGGTTCTAACTGCTTCTATAGCTGTTATTTATAGAACGCCGGCTATAAGACTCAAAATGGTAGCAGTAGAACGGATTCAGCAGTTTGTATAGCTGTTATGTAAAGGATGGCGGCTATAAGACTTAAAATTTCGGCTGTAGAATGGTTCCAGCAGCTTCTATAGCTTTTATATAAAAGATGGCGGCTATAAGACTCAAAATGGCGGCTGTATTTTGGTTCCAGCAGTTTGTATAACTATTATATAAAGGATGGCAGCTATAAGACTCAAAATGGCGGTTGTATTATGCTTCCTGCAACTTCTATATCCGTTATATGAGGTATGGCTACTATAAGACTTCAAATGGCGGCTATAGAATGGTTCCAGCAGCTAATATAGCTGTTATATAAAGTAAGTCGGCTACAAAACTCAAATTGGCGGCTGTATTATGGTTTCAGCAGCTTTAATAGCTGTTATATAAAGGCTGTCGGCTATAAGACTCAAAATGCCGGCTATATTATGGTTGCAGCAGCTTGTATAGCTGTTATCTAAAGGATGGCGGCTATAAGACTCAAAATGGCGGCTATATTATGGTTTCAGTAGCTTGTATAGCTGTTATCTAAAGGTTGTCGGCTGTAAGACTCGGAATAGCGGCTGTATTATAGTTCTAGCAGCTTGTGTAGCTGTTATATAAAGGACGGCCGCTATAAGACTTAAAATGGCGGCAGTAGAACGTTTCCAGCAGCTTCCATAGCTGTAATATAAAGGATGGCGGCTATAAGACTCAAAATGGCGGCAGTATACGACTCAAAATGGCGGCTATATTATGGTTCCAGCAGCTTGTATAGCTGTTATATAAAGGATGTCGGCTATAAGACTCAGAATAGCGGCTGTATTATGGTTCTAGCAGCTTGTGTAGCTGTTATATAAAGGATGGCGGCTATAAGACTTAAATTGGCGGCAGTAGAACGGTTTCAGCAGCTTGTATAGCAGTTATCTAAAGGATGGCGGCTATACGACTCAAAATGGCGGCTATATTATGGTTCCAGCAGCTTGTATAGCCGTTATATAAAGGATGTCGGCTATAAGACTCAGAATAGCGGCTGTATTATGGTTCTAGCAGCTTGTGTAGCTGTTATATAAAGGATGGCGGCTATAAGACTTAAAATGGCGGCAGTAGAACGGTTTCAGCAGCTTGTATGGCTGTTATCTAAAGGATGGCGGCTATGAGACTCAAAATGGCGGCTATATTATGGTTTCAGTAGCTTGTGTAGCTGTTATCAAAAGGATATCGGCTATAAGACTCAGAAAAGCGGCTGAATTATAGTTCTAGCAGCTTGTGTAGCTGTTATATAAAGGATGGCCGCTATAAGACTTAAAATGGCGGCAGTAGAACGGTTTCAGCAGCTTGTATAGCTGTTATGTAAAGGATGACGGCTATAAGACTCAAAATGGCGGCTATATTATGGTTTCAGCAGCTTGTATAGCTGTTATCTAAAGGATGTCGGCTATAAGACTCAGAATAGCGGCTGACTTATATTTCTAGCAGCTTGTGTAGCTGTTATCTAAAGGATGTCGGCTATAAGACTTAAAATGGCGGCTATATTATGGTTCCAGCAGCTTGTATGGCTGTTATATAAACGATGTCGGCTATAAGATTTAAAATAGCGGCTGTATTATAGTTCTAGCAGCTTCTATAGCTGTTATCTAAAGGATGGCGGCTATAAGACACAAAATGGCGGCAGTAGAACGGTTTCAGCAGCTTGTATAGTTGTATCTAAAGGATGTCGGCTATAAGACTTAAAATGGCGGCAGTAGAACGGTTTCAGCAGCTTGTGTAGCTGTAATCTAAAGGTTGGCGGCTATACGACTCAAAATGGCGGCTATATTATGGTTTCAGCAGCTTGTACAGTTGTTATATAAAAGATGTCGGCTATAAGACTCAGAATAGCGGCTGTATTATGGTCCTAGCAGCTTGTGTAGCTGTTATATAACGGATGGCGGCTATAAGACTCAAAATGGCGGCTATATTATGGTTTCAGTAGCTTGTATAGCTGTTATCTAAAGGATGTCGGCTATAAAACTCAGAATAGCGGCTGTATTATAGTTCTAGCAGCTTGTATAAAGGATGGCCGCTATAAGACTTAAAATGACTTAAAATAGCTGTTATCTAAAGGATGGCGGCTATAAGACTCAAAATGGCGGCAGTAGAACGGTTTCAGCAGCTTGTATAGTTGTATCTAAAGGATGTCGGCTATAAGACTCAAAATGGCGGCAGTAGAACGGTTTCAGCAGCTTGTATAGCTGTTATCTAAAGGCTGGCGGCTATAAGACTCAAAATGGCGGCAGTCGAACGGTTTCAGCAGCTTGTATAGCTGTTATGTAAAGGATTGCGGCTATAAGACTTAAAATTTCGGCTGTAGAATGGTTCCAGCAGCTTCTATAGCTTTTATATAAAAGATGGCGGCTATAAGACTCAAAATGGCGGCTGTATTTTGGTTACTGCAGCTTCTATATCCGTTATATGAGGTATGGCTACTATAAGACTTCAAATGGCGGCTGTAGAATGGTCCAGCAGCTAATATAGCTGTTATATAAAGTAAGTCGGCTATAAAACTCAAATTGGCGGCTGTATTATGGTTTCAGCAGCTTTAATAGCTGTTATATAAAGGCTGGCGGCTATGCGACTCAAAATGGCGGCTATATTATGGTTCCAGCAGCTTGTATAGCTGTTATATAAACGATGTCGGCTATAATACACAAAATGGCGGCAGTAGAACGGTTTCAGCAGCTTGTATAGTTGTATCTAAAGGATGGCGGCTATAATACTCAAAATGGCAGCTATATTACGGTTTCAGTAGCTTGTATAGCTGTTATCTAACGGATGTCGGCTATAAGACTCAGAAAAGCGGCTGTATTATAGTTCTAGCAGCTTGTGTAGCTGTTATATAAAGGATGGACGCTATAAGACTCAAAGTGGCGGCAGTAGAACGGTTTCAGCAGCTTGTATAGTTGTATCTAAAGGATGTCGGCTATAAAACTCAGAATAGCGGCTGAATTATAGTTCTAGCAGCTTGTGTATCTGTTATCTAAAGGATGTCGGCTATAAGACTCCAAATGGCGGCTATATTATGGTTCCAGCAGCTTGTATAGCTGTTATATAAAGGATGTCGGCTATAAGACAAAGAATAGCGGCTGTATTATGGTTCTAGCAGCTTGTGTAGCTGTTATATAAAGGATGGCGGCTATAAGACTTAAAATGGCGGCAGTAGAACGGTTTCAGCAGCTTGTACAGCTGTTATCTAAAGGATGGCGGCTATAAGACTCAAAATGGCGGCTATATTACGGTTTCAGTAGCTTGTATAGCTGTTATCTAAAGGATGTCGGCTATAAGACTCAGAAAAGCGGCTGTATTATAGTTCTAGCAGCTTGTGTAGCTGTTATATAAAGGATGGCCGCTATTAGACTTAAAATGGCGGCAGTAGAACGGTTCCAGCAGTTTCAATAGCTGTAATATAAAGGATGGCCGCTATCAGACTCAAAATGGCGGCTATATTATGGTTCCAGCAGCTTGTATAGCTGTTATATAAAGGATGTCGGCTATAAGACAAACAATAGCGGCTGTATTATGGTTCTAGCAGCTTGTGTAGCTGTTATATAAAGGATGGCGGCTATAAGACTTAAAATGGTGGCAGTAGAACGGTTTCAGAAGCTTGTATAGCTGTTATCTAAAGGATGGTGGCTATAAGACAAAGAATAGCGGCTGTATTATGGTTCTAGCAGTTTGTGTAGCTGTTATATAAAAGATGGCGGCTATAAGACTTAAAATGGTGGCAGTAGAACGGTTTCAGAAGCTTGTATAGCTGTTATTTAAAGAATGGCTGCTATGAGACTCAAAATGGCGACAATGAAATGGTTTCAGCTGCTTCTATAGCTGTTATTTAAAGAACGGCGGCTATAAGACTCAAAATGGCGGCTATATTACGGTTTCAGTAGCTTGTATAGCTGTTATCTAAAGGATGTCGGCTATAAGACTCAGAAAAGCGGCTGTATTATAGTTCTAGCAGCTTGTATAGCTGTTATCTAAAGGATGGCCGCTATAAGACTTAAAACGGCGGTAGTAGAGCGGTTCCAGATGCTTCTATAGCTGTTATCTAAAGGATGGCGGCTATCAGACTCAAAATGGCGGCAGTAGAACGGTTCCAGCAGCTTGTATAGCTGTTCAGCAGCTTGTATAGCTGTTCAGCAGCTTGTATAGCTGTTATCTAAAAGATGTCGGCTATAAGACTCAGAACAGCGGCTGTATTATAGTTCTAGCAGCTTGTGTAGCTGTTATCTAAAGGATGTCGGCTATAAGACTTAAAATTGCGGCTATATTTACAGCTTTTATAGTTGTATCTAAAGGATGTCGGCTATAAGACTCAAAATGGCGGCAGTAGAATGGTTTCAGCAGCTTGTATAGTTGTATCTAAAGGATGGCGGTTATAAGACTTAAAATAGCAGCAGTAGAACGGTTTCAGCAGCTTGTATAGCTGTTATCTAAAGGTTGGCGGCTTTACGACTCCAAATGGCGGATATATTTTGGTTCCAGCAGCTTGTACAGCTGTTATATAAAGGATGTCGGCTATAAGACTCAGAATAGCGGCTGTATTATGGTTCTAGCAGCTTGTGTAGCTGTTATATAAAGGATGGCGGCTATAAGACTTAAAATGGCGGCTGTTATCTAAAGGATGGCGGTTATAAGACTTAAAATAGCAGCAGTAGAACGGTTTCAGCAGCTTGTATAGCTGTTATCTAAAGGTTGGCGGCTTTACGACTCCAAATGGCGGATATATTTTGGTTCCAGCAGCTTGTACAGCTGTTATATAAAGGATGTCGGCTATAAGACTCAGAATAGCGGCTGTATTATGGTTCTAGCAGCTTGTGTAGCTGTTATATAAAGGATGGCCGCTATAAGACTTAAAATGGCGGCAGTAGAACGGTTCCAGCAGCTTTTATAGCTGTAATATAAAGGATGTCGGCTATAAGACTCAAAATGGCGGCAGTAGAACGGTTTCAGCAGCTTGTATAGCTGTTATATAAAGGATGGCGGCTATACGACTCAAAATGGATAAAGGATGTCGGCTATAAGACTCAGAATAGCGGCTGTATTATGGTTCTAGCAGCTTGTGTAGCTGTTATATAAAGGATGGCGGCTATAAGACTTAATTTGGCGGCAGTAGAACGGTTTCAGCAGCTTGTATAGCTGTTATCTAAAGGATGGCGGCTATACGACTCAAAATGGCGGCTATATTATTGTTCCAGCAGCTTGTATAGCTTTAATATAAAGGATGTCGGCTATAAGACTCAGAATTGCGGCTGTATTATGGTTCTAGCAGCTTGTGTAGCTGTTATATAAAGGATGGCGGCTATAAGACTTAAAATGGCGGCAGTAGAACGGTTTCAGCAGCTTGTACAGCTGTTATCTAAAGGATGGCGGCTATAAGACTCAAAATGGCGGCTATATTACGGTTTCAGTAGCTTGTATAGCTGTTATCTAAAGGATGTCGGCTATAAGACTCAGAAAAGCGGCTGTATTATAGTTCTAGCAGCTTGTGTAGCTGTCATATAAAGGATGGCCGCTATTAGACTTAAAATGGCGGCAGTAGAACGGTTCCAGCAGCTTCTATAGCTGTAATATAAAGGATGGCCGCTATCAGACTCAAAACGGCGGCTATATTATGGTTCCAGCAGCTTGAATAGCTGTTATATAATGGATGTCGGCTATAAGACAAACAATAGCGGCTGTATTATGGTTCTAGCAGCTTGTGTAGCTGTTATATAAAGGATGGCGGCTATAAGACTTAAAATGGTGGCAGTAGAACGGTTTCAGAAGCTTGTATAGCTGTTATCTAAAGGATGGTGGCTATAAGACAAACAAATCGGCTGTATTATGGTTCTAGCAGTTTGTGTAGCTGTTATATAAAAGATGGCGGCTATAAGACTTAAAATGGTGGCAGTAGAACGGTTTCAGAAGCTTGTATAGCTGTTATTTAAAGAATGGCTGCTATGAGACTCAAAATGGCGACAATGAAATGGTTTCAGCTGCTTCTATAGCTGTTATTTAAAGAACGGCGGCTATAAGACTCAAAATGGCAGCAGTTGAACGGATTCAGCAGTTTGTATAGCTGTTATGTAAAGGATGGCGGCTATAAGACTTAAAACTTCGTCTGTAGAATGGTTCCAGCAGCTTCTATAGCTTTTATATAAAAGATGGCGGCTATTAGACTCAAAATGGCGGCTGTATTTTGGTTCCAGCAGTTTGTATGACTATTATATAAAGGATGGCAGCTGCAAGACTCAAAATGGCGGTTGTATTATGCTTCCTGCAGCTTCTATATCCGTTATGTGAGGTATGGCTACTATAAGACTTCAAATGGCGGATATATTTTGGTTCCAGCAGCTTGTACAGCTGTTATATAAAGGATGTCGGCTATAAGACTCAGAATAGCGGCTGTATTATGGTTCCAGCAGCTTGTATAGCTGTTATTTAAAGAATGGCTGCTTTGAGACTCAAAATGGCGACAATGTAAGGGTTCTAGCTGCTTCTATAGCTGTTATTTAAAGAACGCCGGCTATAAGACTTAAAATGGCGACAGTAGAACGGTTTCAGTAGCTTGTATAGCTGGTATCTAAAGGATGGCGGCTTTAAGACTCAAAATGGCGGCTATAATATGGTTTCAGTAGCTTGTATAGCTGTTATCTAAAGGATGTCGGCTATAAGACTCAGAATAGCGGCTGTATTATAGTTCTAGCAGCTTGTGTAGCTGTTATATAAAGGATGGCGGCTATAAGACTTAAAATGGCGGCAGTAGAACGGTTTCAGCAGCTTGTATAGCTGTTATCTAAAGGATGGCCTCTATAAGACTTAAAATGGCGGCAATAGAACGGTTCCAGCAGCTTCTTTAGCTATTATTTAAGGATGTCGGCTATAAGACTCAAAATGGCGGCTGTACTATGTTTCCAGCAGCTTGTATAGCTGTTATTTAAAGAATGGCTGCTTTGAGACTCAAAATGGCGACAATGTAACGGTTCTAGCTGCTTCTATAGCTGTTATTTATAGAACGCCGGCTATAAGACTCAAAATGGTAGCAGTAGAACGGATTCAGCAGTTTGTATAGCTGTTATGTAAAGGATGGCGGCTATAAGACTTAAAATTTCGGCTGTAGAATGGTTCCAGCAGCTTCTATAGCTTTTATATAAAAGATGGCGGCTATAAGACTCAAAATGGCGGCTGTATTTTGGTTCCAGCAGTTTGTATAACTATTATATAAAGGATGGCAGCTATAAGACTCAAAATGGCGGTTGTATTATGCTTCCTGCAACTTCTATATCCGTTATATGAGGTATGGCTACTATAAGACTTCAAATGGCGGCTATAGAATGGTTCCAGCAGCTAATATAGCTGTTATATAAAGTAAGTCGGCTACAAAACTCAAATTGGCGGCTGTATTATGGTTTCAGCAGCTTTAATAGCTGTTATATAAAGGCTGTCGGCTATAAGACTCAAAATGCCGGCTATATTATGGTTGCAGCAGCTTGTATAGCTGTTATCTAAAGGATGGCGGCTATAAGACTCAAAATGGCGGCTATATTATGGTTTCAGTAGCTTGTATAGCTGTTATCTAAAGGTTGTCGGCTGTAAGACTCGGAATAGCGGCTGTATTATAGTTCTAGCAGCTTGTGTAGCTGTTATATAAAGGACGGCCGCTATAAGACTTAAAATGGCGGCAGTAGAACGTTTCCAGCAGCTTCCATAGCTGTAATATAAAGGATGGCGGCTATAAGACTCAAAATGGCGGCAGTATACGACTCAAAATGGCGGCTATATTATGGTTCCAGCAGCTTGTATAGCTGTTATATAAAGGATGTCGGCTATAAGACTCAGAATAGCGGCTGTATTATGGTTCTAGCAGCTTGTGTAGCTGTTATATAAAGGATGGCGGCTATAAGACTTAAATTGGCGGCAGTAGAACGGTTTCAGCAGCTTGTATAGCAGTTATCTAAAGGATGGCGGCTATACGACTCAAAATGGCGGCTATATTATGGTTCCAGCAGCTTGTATAGCCGTTATATAAAGGATGTCGGCTATAAGACTCAGAATAGCGGCTGTATTATGGTTCTAGCAGCTTGTGTAGCTGTTATATAAAGGATGGCGGCTATAAGACTTAAAATGGCGGCAGTAGAACGGTTTCAGCAGCTTGTATGGCTGTTATCTAAAGGATGGCGGCTATGAGACTCAAAATGGCGGCTATATTATGGTTTCAGTAGCTTGTATAGCTGTTATCAAAAGGATATCGGCTATAAGAACGGTTTCAGCAGCTTGTATAGCAGTTATCTAAAGGATGGCGGCTATACGACTCAAAATGGCGGCTATATTATGGTTCCAGCAGCTTGTATAGCCGTTATATAAAGGATGTCGGCTATAAGACTCAGAATAGCGGCTGTATTATGGTTCTAGCAGCTTGTGTAGCTGTTATATAAAGGATGGCGGCTATAAGACTTAAAATGGTGGCAGTAGAACGGTTTCAGCAGCTTGTATGGCTGTTATCTAAAGGATGGCGGCTATGAGACTCAAAATGGCGGCTATATTATGGTTTCAGTAGCTTGTATAGCTGTTATCAAAAGGATATCGGCTATAAGACTCAGAAAAGCGGCTGAATTATAGTTCTAGCAGCTTGTGTAGCTGTTATATAAAGGATGGCCGCTATAAGACTTAAAATGGCGGCAGTAGAACGGTTTCAGCAGCTTGTATAGCTGTTATGTAAAGGATGACGGCTATAAGACTCAAAATGGCGGCTATATTATGGTTTCAGCAGCTTGTATAGCTGTTATCTAAAGGATGTCGGCTATAAGACTCAGAATAGCGGCTGACTTATATTTCTAGCAGCTTGTGTAGCTGTTATCTAAAGGATGTCGGCTATAAGACTTAAAATGGCGGCTATATTATGGTTCCAGCAGCTTGTATGGCTGTTATATAAACGATGTCGGCTATAAGATTTAAAATAGCGGCTGTATTATAGTTCTAGCAGCTTCTATAGCTGTTATCTAAAGGATGGCGGCTATAAGACACAAAATGGCGGCAGTAGAACGGTTTCAGCAGCTTGTATAGTTGTATCTAAAGGATGTCGGCTATAAGACTTAAAATGGCGGCAGTAGAACAGTTTCAGCAGCTTGTGTAGCTGTAATCTAAAGGTTGGCGGCTATACGACTCAAAATGGCGGCTATATTATGGTTTCAGCAGCTTGTACAGTTGTTATATAAAAGATGTCGGCTATAAGACTCAGAATAGCGGCTGTATTATGGTCCTAGCAGCTTGTGTAGCTGTTATATAACGGATGGCGGCTATAAGACTCAAAATGGCGGCTATATTATGGTTTCAGTAGCTTGTATAGCTGTTATCTAAAGGATGTCGGCTATAAAACTCAGAATAGCGGCTGTATTATAGTTCTAGCAGCTTGTATAAAGGATGGCCGCTATAAGACTTAAAATGACTTAAAATAGCTGTTATCTAAAGGATGGCGGCTATAAGACTCAAAATGGCGGCAGTAGAACGGTTTCAGCAGCTTGTATAGTTGTATCTAAAGGATGTCGGCTATAAGACTCAAAATGGCGGCAGTAGAACGGTTTCAGCAGCTTGTATAGCTGTTATCTAAAGGCTGGCGGCTATAAGACTCAAAATGGCGGCAGTAGAACGGTTTCAGCAGCTTGTATAGCTGTTATGTAAAGGATTGCGGCTATAAGACTTAAAATTTCGGCTGTAGAATGGTTCCAGCAGCTTCTATAGCTTTTATATAAAAGATGGCGGCTATAAGACTCAAAATGGCGGCTGTATTTTGGTTCCTGCAGCTTCTATATCCGTTATATGAGGTATGGCTACTATAAGACTTCAAATGGCGGCTGTAGAATGGTCCAGCAGCTAATATAGCTGTTATATAAAGTAAGTCGGCTATAAAACTCAAATTGGCGGCTGTATTATGGTTTCAGCAGCTTTAATAGCTGTTATATAAAGGCTGGCGGCTATGCGACTCAAAATGGCGGCTATATTATGGTTCCAGCAGCTTGTATAGCTGTTATATAAACGATGTCGGCTATAATACACAAAATGGCGGCAGTAGAACGGTTTCAGCAGCTTGTATAGTTGTATCTAAAGGATGGCGGCTATAATACTCAAAATGGCAGCTATATTACGGTTTCAGTAGCTTGTATAGCTGTTATCTAACGGATGTCGGCTATAAGACTCAGAAAAGCGGCTGTATTATAGTTCTAGCAGCTTGTGTAGCTGTTATATAAAGGATGGACGCTATAAGACTCAAAATGGCGGCAGTAGAACGGTTTCAGCAGCTTGTATAGTTGTATCTAAAGGATGTCGGCTATAAAACTCAGAATAGCGGCTGAATTATAGTTCTAGCAGCTTGTGTATCTGTTATCTAAAGGATGTCGGCTATAAGACTCCAAATGGCGGCTATATTATGGTTCCAGCAGCTTGTATAGCTGTTATATAAAGGATGTCGGCTATAAGACAAAGAATAGCGGCTGTATTATGGTTCTAGCAGCTTGTGTAGCTGTTATATAAAGGATGGCGGCTATAAGACTTAAAATGGTGGCAGTAAAACGGTTTCAGAAGCTTGTATAGCTGTTATCTAAAGGATGGCGGCTATAAGACTCAAAATGGACTCAATAAGACTCAGAATAGCGGCTGTATTATGGTTCTAGCAGCTTGTGTAGCTGTTATATAAAGGATGGCGGCTATAAGACTTAAAATGGCGGCAGTAGAACGGTTTCAGCAGCTTGTATAGCTGTTATCTAAAGAATTAGGGCTATAAGACTCAAAATGGCAGCTATATTATGGTTTCAGTAGCTTGTATAGCTGTTATCTAAAGGATGTCGGCTATAAGACTCAGAAAAGCGGCTGTATTATAGTTCTAGCAGCTTCTATAGCTGTTATCTAAAGGATGGCGGCTATAAGACTTAAAATGGTGGCAGTAGAACGGTTTCAGCAGCTTGTATAGTTGTATCTAAAGGATGGCGGTTATAAGACTTAAAATGGCGGCAGTAGAACGGTTTCAGCAGCTTGTACAGCTGTTATCTAAAGGATGGCGGCTATAATACTCAAAATGGCAGCTATATTACGGTTTCAGTAGCTTGTATAGCTGTTATGTAACGGATGTCGGCTATAAGACTCAGAAAAGCGGCTGTATTATAGTTCTAGGAGCTTGTGTAGCTGTTATATAAAGGATGGACGCTATAAGACTCAAAATGGCGGCAGTAGAACGGTTTCAGCAGCTTGTATAGTTGTATCTAAAGGATGTCGGCTATAAAACTCAGAATAGCGGCTGAATTATAGTTCTAGCAGCTTGTGTATCTGTTATCTAAAGGATGTCGGCTATAAGACTCCAAATGTCGGCTATATTATGGTTCCAGCAGCTTGTATAGCTGTTATATAAAGGATGTCGGCTATAATACAAAGAATAGCGGCTGTATTATGGTTCTAGCAGCTTGTGTAGCTGTTATATAAAGGATGGCGGCTATAAGACTTAAAATGGTGGCAGTAAAACGGTTTCAGAAGCTTGTATAGCTGTTATCTAAAGGATGGCGGCTATAAGACTCAAAGTGGACTCAATAAGACTCAGAATAGCGGCTGTATTATGGTTCTAGCAGCTTGTGTAGCTGTTATATAAAGGATGGCGGCTATAAGACTTAAAATGGCGGCAGTAGAACGGTTTCAGCAGCTTGTATAGCTGTTATCTAAAGAATTAGGGCTATAAGACTCAAAATGGCAGCTATATTATGGTTTCAGTAGCTTGTATAGCTGTTATCTAAAGGATGTCGGCTATAAGACTCAGAAAAGCGGCTGTATTATAGTTCTAGCAGCTTGTGTTGCTGTTATATAAAGGATGGCCGCTATTAGATTTAAAATGGCGGCAGTAGAACGGTTCCAGCAGCTTCTACAGCTGTAATATAAAAGATGGCGGCTATAAGACTCAAAATGGCGGCTAAATTATGGTTCCAGCAGCTTGTATAGCTGTTATATAAAGGATGTCGGCTATAAGACTCAGAATAGCGGCTGTATTATGGTTCTAGCAGCTTGTGTAGCTGTTATATAAAGGATGGCGGCTATAAGACCTAAAATGGCGGCAGTAGGACGGTTTCAGAAGCTTGTATAGCTGTTATCTAAAAGATGTCGGCTATAAGACTCAAAATGGCGGCAGTAGAACGGTTTCAGCAGCTTCTATAGCTGTTATATAAAGGATGGCCGCTATAAGACTTAAAATGGCGTCAGTAGAACGTTTCCAGATGCTTCTATAGCTGTTAACTAAAGGATGTCGGCTATAAGACTCAAAATGGCGGTAGTAGAACGGTTTTAGCAGCTTGTATAGCTGTTATCTAAAGGATGACGGCTATAAGACTTAAAATGGCGGCAGTAGAACGGTTAGAGCAGCTTGTATAACTATTATATAAAGGATGGCGGCTATAAGACTCAAAATGGCGGCTCTTTTATGTTTCCAGCAGCTGGTATAATTATTATATAAAGGATGGCGGCTAAAAGACCCAAAATGGCGGCTGTATTTTTGGTCCAGCAGCTTGTATAACTGTCTTATAAAGGATGGCGGCTATAAGACTTAAAATGGCGGCAGTAGAGTGGTTCCAGCAGCTTGTATAGCTGTTATCTAAAGGTTGGCGGCTTTACGACTCAAAATGGCGGATATATTTTGGTTCCAGCAAATTGTATAACTATTATATAAGATTTAAAATGGCGGCTGTACTATGTTTCCAGCAGCTTGTATAGCTGTTATTTAAAGAATGGCTGCAATGAGACTCAAAATGGCGACAATGTAACGGTTTCAGCTGCTTCTATAGCTGTTATTTAAAGAACGGCGGCTATAAGACTCAAAATGGCAGCAGTAGAACGGATTCAGCAGCTTGTATAACTGTCTTATAAAGGATGGCGGCTATAAGACTTAAAATGGCGGCAGTAGAGTGGTTCCAGCAGCTTGTATAGCTGTTATCTAAAGGTTGGCGGCTTTACGACTCAAAATGGCGGATATATTTTGGTTCCAGCAGTTTGTATGACTATTATATAAAGGATGGCAGCTGCAAGACTCAAAATGGCGGTTGTATTATGCTTCCTGCAGCTTCTATATCCGTTATGTGAGGTATGGCTACTATAAGACTTCAAATGGCGGCTGTAGAATGGTTGCAGCAGCTTATATAGCTGTTATCTAAAGGTTGGCGGCTTTACGACTCAAAATGGCGGATATATTTTGGTTCCAGCAGCTTGTACAGCTGTTATATAAAGGATGTCGGCTATAAGACTCAGAATAGCGGCTGTATTATGGTTCTAGCAGCTTGTGTAGCTGTTATATAAAAGATTGCGGCTATAAGACTTAACATGGCGGCAGTAGAACGGTTTCAGCAGCTTGTATAGCTGGTATCTAAAGGATGGCGACTATAAGACTCAAAATGGCGGCTATAATATGGTTTCAGTAGCTTGTATAGCTGTTATCTAAAGGATGTCGGCTATAAGACTCAGAATAGCGGCTGTATTGTAGTTCTAGCAGCTTGTGTAGCTGTTATATAAAGGATGGCCGCTATAAGACTTAAAATGGCGGCAGTAGAACGGTTCCAGCAGCTTCTATAGCTGTAATATAAAGGCTGTCGGCTATAAGACTCAAAATGGCGGCAGTAGAACGGTTTCAGCAGCTTGTATAGTTGTATCTAAGGGATGGCGGCTATAAGACTTAAAATGGCGGCAGTAGAACGGTTTCAGCAGCTTGTATAGCTGTTATCTAAAGGATGGCCGCTATAAGACTTAAAATGGCGGCAATAGAACGGTTCCAGCAGCTTCTTTAGCTGTTATTTAAGGATGTCGGCTATAAGACTCAAAATGGCGGCTGTACTATGTTTCCAGCAGCTTGTATAGCTTTTATTTAAAGAATGGCTGCTTTGAGACTCAAAATGGCGACAATGAAACGGTTCTAGCTGCTTCTATAGCTGTTATTTAAAGAACGCCGGCTATAAGACTCAAAATGGTATTGGTATAGTTTGTACAGCTGTTATCTAAAGGTTGTCGGCTGTAAGACTCGGAATAGCGGCTGTATTATAGTTCTAGCAGCTTGTGTAGCTGTTATATAAAGGACGGCCGCTATAAGACTTAAAATGGCGGCAGTAGAGCGTTTCAGCAGCTTCTATAGCTGTAATATAAAGGATGGCGGCTATAAGACTCAAAATGGCGGCAGTAGAACGGTTTCAACAGCTTGTATAGCTGTTATCTAAAGGATGGCGGCTATATGACTCAAAATGGCGGCTATATTATGGTTCCAGCAGCTTGTATAGCTGTTATATAAAGGATGTCGGCTATAAGACTCAGAATAGCGGCTGTATTATGGTTCTAGCAGCTTGTGTAGCTGTTATATAAAGGATGGCGGCTATAAGACATAAAATGGCGGCAGTAGAACGGTTTCAGCAGCTTGTATAGCTGGTATCTAAAGGATGGCGGCTATAAGACTCAAAATGGCGGCTATAATATGGTTTCAGTAGCTTGTATAGCTCTTATCTAAAGGATGTCGGCTATAAGACTCAGAATAGCGGCTGTATTATAGTTCTAGCAGCTTGTGTAGCTGTTATATAAAGGATGGCCGCTATAAGACTTAAAATGGCGGCAGTAGAACGGTTCCAGCAGCTTCTATAGCTGTAATATAAAGGCTGTCGGCTATAAGAACGGTTTCAGCAGCTTGTATAGTTGTATCTAAGGGATGGCGGCTATAAGACTTAAAATTGCGGCAGTAGAACGGTTTCAGCAGCTTGTATAGCTGTTATCTAAAGGATGGCCGCTATAAGACTTAAAATGGCGGCAATAGAACGGTTCCAGCAGCTTCATTAGCTGTTATTTAAGGATGTCGGCTATAAGACTCAAAATGGCGGCTGTACTATGTTTCCAGCAGCTTGTATAGCTGTTATTTAAAGAATGGCTGCTTTGAGACTCAAAATGGCGACAATGAAACGTTTCTAGCTGCTTCTATAGCTGTTATTTAAAGAACGCCGGCTATAAGTCTCAAAATGGTAGCAGTAGAACGGATTCAGCAGTTTGTACAGCTGTTATGTAAAGGATGGCGGCTATAAGACTTAAAATTTCGGCAGTAGAATGGTTCCAGCAGCTTCTATAGCTTTTATATGAAAGATGGCGGCTATAAGACTCAAAATGGCAGCTGTATTTTGGTTCCAGCAGTTTGTATAACTATTATATAAAGGATGGCAGCTATAAGACTCAAAATGGCGGTTGTATTATGCTTCCTGCAGCTTCTATATCCGTTATATGAGGTATGGCTACTATAAGACTTCAAATGGCGGCTGTAGAATGGTTCCAGCAGCTAATATAGCTGTTATGTAAAGTATGTCGGCTATAAAACTCAAATTGGCGGCTGTATTATGGTTTCAGCAGCTTTTATAGCTGTTATATAAAGGCTGTCGGCTATAAGACTCAAAATGGCGGCTATATTATGGTTGCAGCAGCTTGTTTAGCTGATATCTAAAGGATGGCGGCTATAAGACTCAAAATGGCGGCTATATTATGGCTTCAGTAGTTTGTATAGCTGTTATCTAAAGGTTGTCGGCTGTAAGACTCAGAATAGCGGCTGTATTATAGTTCTAGCAGCTTGTGTAGCTGTTATATAAAAGACTTAAAATGGCGGCAGTAGAGCGTTTCAGCAGCTTCTATAGCTGTAATATAAAGGATGGCGGCTATAAGACTCAAAATGGCGGCAGTAGAACGGTTTCAACAGCTTGTATAGCTGTTATCTAAAGGATGGCGGCTATACGACTCAAAATGGCGGCTATATTATGGTTCCAGCAGCTTGTATAGCTGTTATATAAAGGATGTCGGCTATAAGACTCAGAATAGCGGCTGTATTATGGTTCTAGCAGCTTGTGTAGCTGTTATATAAAGGATGGCGGCTATAAGACTTAAATTGGCGGCAGTAGAACGGTTTCAGCAGCTTGTATAGCTGTTATCTAAAGGATGGCGGCTATACGACTCAAAATGGCGGCTATATTATGGTTCCAGCAGCTTGTATAGCTGTTATATAAAGGATGTCGGCTATAAGACTCAAAATAGCGGCTGTATTATGGTTCTAGCAGCTTGTGTAGCTGTTATATAAAGGATGGCGGCTAAAAGACTTAAAATGGCGGCAGTAGAACGGTTTCAGCAGCTTGTATGGCTGTTATCTAAAGGATGGCGGCTATAAGACTCAAAATGGCGGCTATATTATGGTTTCAGTAGCTTATATAGCTGTTATCTAAAGGATGTCGGCTATAAGACTCAGAAAAGCGGCTGAATTATAGTTCTAGCAGCTTGTGTAGCTGTTATATAAAGGATGGCCGCTATAAGACTTAAAATGGCGGTAGTAGAACGGTTTCAGCAGCTTGTATAGCTGTTATCTAAAGGATGACGGCTATAAGACTCAAAATGGCGGCAGTAGAACGGTTTCAGCAGCTTGTATAGCTGTTATCTAAAGGATGTTGGCTATAAGACTCAAAATGGCGGCTATATTATGGTTTCAGCAGCTTGTATAGCTGTTATATAAAGGATGTCGGCTGTAAGACTCAGAATAGCGGCTGAATTATAGTTCTAGCAGCTTGTGTAGCTGTTGTCTAAAGGATGTCGGCTATAAGACTTAAAATGGCGGCTATATTATGGTTCCAGCAGCTTGTATAGCTGTTATATAAACTATGTCGGCTATAAGATTTAGAATAGCGGCTGTAATTTAGTTCTAGCAGCTTCTATAGCTGTTATCTAAAGGATGGCGGCTATAAGACTCAAAATGGCGGCAGTAGAACGGTTTCAGTAGCTTGTATAGTTGTATCTAAAGGATGGCGGCTATAAGACTTAAAATGGGGGCAGTAGAAGGGTTTCAGCAGCTTGTATAGCTGTAATCTAAAGGTTGGCGGCTATACGACTTAAAATGGCGGCTATATTATGGTTTCAGCAGCTTGTACAGTTGTTATATAAGAGATGTGGGCTATAAGACTCAGAATAGCGGCTGTATTATGGTCCTAGCAGCTTGTGTAGCTGTTATATAACGGATGGCGGCTATAAGACTCAAAATGGCGGCTATATTATGGTTTCAGTAGCTTGTATAGCTGTTATCTAAAAGATGTCGGCTATAAAACTCAGAATAGCGGCTGTATTATAGTTCTAGCAGCTTGTATAGCTGTTATATAAAGGATGGCCGCTATAAGACTTAAAATGACTTAAAATAGCTGTTATCTAAAGGATGGCGGCTATAAGACTCAAAATGGCGGCAGTAGAACGGTTTCAGCAGCTTGTATAGTTGTATCTAAAGGATGTCGGCTATAAATCTCGAAATGGCGGCAGTAGAACGGTTTCAGCAGCTTGTATAGCTGTTATCTAAAGGCTGGCGGCTATAAGACTCAAAATGGCGGCAGTAGAACGGTTTCAGCAGCTTGTATAGCTGTTTTATAAAGGCTGTCGGCTATAAAACTCAAAATGGCGGCTATATTATGGTTGCAGCAGCTTGTATAGTTGTTATATAAAGGATGTCGGCTATAAGACTCAGAATAGCGGCTGTATTATGGTTCTAGCAGCTTGTGTAGCTGTTATATAAAGGACGGCCGCTATAAGACTTAAAATGGCGGCAGTAGAGCGTTTCAGCAGCTTCTATAGCTGTAATATAAAGGATGGCGGCTATAAGACTCAAAATGGCGGCAGTAGAACGGTTTAACAGCTTGTATAGCTGTTATCTAAAGGATGGCGGCTATATGACTCAAAATGGCGGCTTTATTATGGTTCCAGCAGCTTGTATAGCTGTTATATAAAGGATGTCGGCTATAAGACTCAGAATAGCGGCTGTATTATGGTTCTAGCAGCTTGTGTAGCTGTTATATAAAGGATGGCGGCTATAAGACTTAAAATGGCGGCAGTAGAACGGTTTCAGCAGCTTGTATAGCTGGTATCTAAAGGATGGCGGCTATAAGACTCAAAATGGCGGCTATAATATGGTTTCAGTAGCTTGTATAGCTGTTATCTAAAGGATGTCGGCTATAAGACACAGAATAGCGGCTGTATTATAGTTCTAGCAGCTTGTGTAGCAGTTATATAAAGGATGGCCGCTATAAGACTTAAAATGGCGGCAGTAGAACGGTTCCAGCAGCTTCTATAGCTGTAATATAAAGGCTGTCGGCTATAAGAACGGTTTCAGCAGCTTGTATAGTTGTATCTAAGGGATGGCGGCTATAAGACTTAAAATTGCGGCAGTAGAACGGTTTCAGCAGCTTGTATAGCTGTTATCTAAAGGATGGCCGCTATAAGACTTAAAATGGCGGCAATAGAACGGTTCCAGCAGCTTCATTAGCTGTTATTTAAGGATGTCGGCTATAAGACTCAAAATGGCGGCTGTACTATGTTTCCAGCAGCTTGTATAGCTGTTATTTAAAGAATGGCTGCTTTGAGACTCAAAATGGCGACAATGAAACGTTTCTAGCTGCTTCTATAGCTGTTATTTACAGAACGCCGGCTATAAGACTCAAAATGGTAGCAGTAGAACGGATTCAGTAGTTTGTACAGCTGTTATGTAAAGGATGGCGGCTATAAGACTTAAAATTTCGGCTGTAGAATGGTTCCAGCAGCTTCTATAGCTTTTATATGAAAGATGGCGGCTATAAGACTCAAAATGGCAGCTGTATTTTGGTTCCAGCAGTTTGTATAACTATTATATAAAGGATGGCAGCTATAAGACTCAAAATGGCGGTTGTATTATGCTTCCTGCAGCTTCTATATCCGTTATATGAGGTATGGCTACTATAAGACTTCAAATGGCGGCTGTAGAATGGTTCCAGCAGCTAATATAGCTGTTATGTAAAGTATGTCGGCTATAAAACTCAAATTGGCGGCTGTATTATGGTTTCAGCAGCTTTTATAGCTGTTATATAAAGGCTGTCGGCTATAAGACTCAAAATGGCGGCTATATTATGGTTGCAGCAGCTTGTTTAGCTGTTATCTAAAGGATGGCGGCTATAAGACTCAAAATGGCGGCTATATTATGGCTTCAGTAGTTTGTATAGCTGTTATCTAAAGGTTGTCGGCTGTAAGACTCAGAATAGCGGCTGTATTATAGTTCTAGCAGCTTGTGTAGCTGTTATATAAAGGACGGCCGCTATAAGACTTAAAATGGCGGCAGTAGAGGGTTTCCAGCAGCTTCTATAGCTGTAATATAAAGGATGGCGGCTATAAGACTCAAAATGGCGGCAGTAGAACGGTTTCAACAGCTTGTATAGCTGTTATCTAAAGGATGGCGGCTATATTATGGTTCCAGCAGCTTGTATAGCTGTTATATAAAGGATGTCGGCTATAAGACTCAGAATAGCGGCTGTATTATGGTTCTAGCAGCTTGTGTAGCTGTTATATAAAGGATGGCGGCTATAAGACTTAAAATGGCGGCAGTAGAACGGTTTCAGCAGCTTGTATAGCTGGTATCTAAAGGATGGCGGATATAAGACTCAAAATGGCGGCTATAATATGGTTTCAGTAGCTTGTATAGCTGTTATCTAAAGGATGTCGGCTATAAGACTCAGAATAGCGGCTGTATTATAGTTCTAGCAGCTTGTGTAGCTGTTATATAAAGGATGGCCGCTATAAGACTTAAAATGGCGGCAGTAGAACGGTTCCAGCAGCTTCTATAGCTGTAATATAAAGGCTGTCGGCTATAAGACTCAAAATGGCGGCAGTAGAACGGTTTCAGCAGAATGTATAGTTGTATCTAAGGGATGGCGGCTATAAGACTTAAAATGGCGGCAGTAGAACGGTTTCAGCAGCTTGTATAGCTGTTATCTAAAGGATGGCTGCTATAAGACTTAAAATGGCGGCAATAGAACGGTTCCAGCAGCTTCTTTAGCTGTTATTTAAGGATGTCGGCTATAAGACTCAAAATGGCGGCTGTACTATGTTTCCAGCAGCTTGTATAGCTGTTATTTAAAGAATGGCTGCTTTGAGACTCAAAATGGCGACAATGAAACGGTTCTAGCTGCTTCTATAGCTGTTATTTAAAGAACGCCGGCTATAAGATTGAAAATGGTAGCAGTAGAACGGATTCAGCAGTTTGTACAGCTGTTATGTAAAGGATGGCGGCTATAAGACTTAAAATTTCGGATGTAGAATGATTCCAGCAGCTTCTATAGCTTTTATATAAAAGATGGCGGCTATAAGACTCAAAATGGCGGCTGTATTTTGGTTCCAGCAGTTTGTATAACTATTATATAAGGGATGGCAGCTATAAGACTCAAAATGGCGGTTGTATTACGCTTCCTGCAGCTTCTATATCCGTTATATGAGGTATGGCTACTATAAGACTTCAAATGGCGGCTGTAGAATGGTTCCAGCAGCTAATATAGCTGTTATGTAAAGTATGTCGGCTATAAAACTCAAATTGGCGGCTGTATTATGGTTTCAGCAGCTTTAATAGCTGTTATATAAAGGCTGTCGGCAATAAGACTCAAAATGGCGGCTATATTATGGTTGCAGCAGCTTGTTTAGCTGTTATCTAAAGGATGGCGGCTATAAGACTCAAAATGGCGGCTATATTATGGCTTCAGTAGTTTGTATAGCTGTTATCTAAAGGTTGTCGGCTGTAAGACTCAGAATAGCGGCTGTATTATAGTTCTAGCAGCTTGTGTAGCTGTTATATAAAGGACGGCCACTATAAGACTTAAAATGGCGGCAGTAGAGCGTTTCAGCAGCTTCTATAGCTGTAATATAAAGGATGGCGGCTATAAGACTCAAAATGGCGGCAGTAGAACGGTTTCAACAGCTTGTATAGCTGTTATCTAAAGGATGGCGGCTATACGACTCAAAATGGCGGCTATATTATGGTTCCAGCAGCTTGTATAGCTGTTATATAAAGCATGTCGGCTATAAGACTCAGAATAGCGGCTGTATTATGGTTCTAGCAGCTTGTGTAGCTGTTATATAAAGGATGGCGGCTATAAGACTTAAATTGGCGGCAGTAGAACGGTTTCAGCAGCTTGTATAGCTGTTATCTAAAGGATGGCGGCTATACGACTCAAAATGGCGGCTATATTATGGTTCCAGCAGCTTGTATAGCTGTTATATAAAGGATGTCGGCTATAAGACTCAAAATAGCGGCTGTATTATGGTTCTAGCAGCTTGTGTAGCTGTTATATAAAGGATGGCGGCTAAAAGACTTAAAATGGCGGCAGTAGAACGGTTTCAGCAGCTTGTATGGCTGTTATCTAAAGGATGGCGGCTATAAGACTCAAAATGGCGGCTATATTATGGTTTCAGTAGCTTATATAGCTGTTATCTAAAGGATGTCGGCTATAAGACTCAGAAAAGCGGCTGAATTATAGTTCTAGCAGCTTGTGTAGCTGTTATATAAAGGATGGCCGCTATAAGACTTAAAATGGCGGTAGTAGAACGGTTTCAGCAGCTTGTATAGCTGTTATCTAAAGGATGACGGCTATAAGACTCAAAATGGCGGCAGTAGAACGGTTTCAGCAGCTTGTATAGCTGTTATCTAAAGGATGTTGGCTATAAGACTCAGAATGGCGGCTATATTATGGTTTCAGCAGCTTGTATAGCTGTTATATAAAAGATGTCGGCTGTAAGACTCAGAATAGCGGCTGAATTATAGTTCTAGCAGCTTGTGTAGCTGTTGTCTAAAGGATGTCGGCTATAAGACTTAAAATGGCGGCTATATTATGGTTCCAGCAGCTTGTATAGCTGTTATATAAACTATGTCGGCTATAAGATTTAGAATAGCGGCTGTAATTTAGTTCTAGCAGCTTCTATAGCTGTTATCTAAAGGATGGCGGCTATAAGACTCAAAATGGCGGCAGTAGAACGGTTTCAGTAGCTTGTATAGTTGTATCTAAAGGATGGCGGCTATAAGACTTAAAATGGCGGCAGTAGAAGGGTTTCAGCAGCTTGTATAGCTGTAATCTAAAGGTTGGCGGCTATACGACTTAAAATGGCGGCTATATTATGGTTTCAGCAGCTTGTACAGTTGTTATATAAGAGATGTCGGCTATAAGACTCAGAATAGCGGCTGTTTTATGGTCCTAGCAGCTTGTGTAGCTGTTATATAACGGATGGCGGCTATAAGACTCAAAATGGCGGCTATATTATGGTTTCAGTAGCTTGTATAGCTGTTATCTAAAAGATGTCGGCTATAGAACTCAGAATAGCGGCTGTATTATAGTTCTAGCAGCTTGTATAGCTGTTATATAAAGGATGGCCGCTATAAGACTTAAAATGACTTAAAATAGCCGTTATCTAAAGGATGGCGGCTATAAGACTCAAAATGGCGGCAGTAGAACGGTTTCAGCAGCTTGTATAGTTGTATCTAAAGGATGTCGGCTATAAATCTCGAAATGGCGGCAGTAGAACGGTTTCAGCAGCTTGTGTAGCTGTTATCTAAAGGCTGGCGGCTATAAGACTCAAAATGGCGGCAGTAGAACGGTTTCAGCAGCTTGTATAGCTGTTTTATAAAGGCTGTCGGCTATAAAACTCAAAATGGCGGCTATATTATGGTTGCAGCAGCTTGTATAGTTGTTATATAAAGGATGTCGGCTATAAGACTCAGAATAGCGGCTGTATTATGGTTCTACCAGCTTGTGTAGCTGTTATAAAAATGATGGCCGCTATAAGACAAAATGGCTTGTGCTTAAAGATTGTGTAGCAGTAGAACGGATTCAGCAGTTTGTATAGCTGTTATGTAAAGGATGGTGGCTATAAGACTTAAAACTTCGGCTGTAGAATATGTTCCAGCAGCTTCTATAGCTTTTATATAAAAGATGGCGGCTATAAGACTCAAAATGGCGGCTGTATTTTGGTTCCAGCAGTTTGTATGTATAACTATTATATAAAGGATGGCAGCTATAAGACTCAAAATGGCGGTTGTATTATGCTTCCTGCAGCTTCTATATCCGTTATATGAGGTATGGCTACTATAAGACTTCAAATGGCGGCTGTAGAATGGTTACAGCAGCTAATATAGCTGTTATATAAAGAATGTCGGCTATAAAACTCAAATTGGCGGCTGTATTATGGTTTCAGCAGCTTTAATAGCTGTTATATAAAGGCTGTCGGCTATAAGACTCAAAATGGCGGCTATATTATGGTTTCAGTAGCTTGTATAGCTGTTATCTAAAGGTTGTCGGCTGTAAGACTCAGAATAGCGGCTCTATTATAGTTCTAGCAGCTTGTGTAGGTGTTATATAAAGGACGGCCGCTATAAGACTTAAAATGGCGGCGGTAGAACGTTTCCAGCAGCTTGTTTAGCTGTTATCTAAAGGATGGCGGCTATACGACTCAAAATGGCGGCTATATTATGGTTCCAGCAGCTTGTGTAGCTGTTATATAAAAGATGGCGGCTATAAGACTCAGAATAGGGGCTGTATTATGGTTCTAGCAGCTTGTGTAGCTGCTATATAAAGGATGGCGGCTATAAGACTTAAATTGGCGGCTGTAGAACGGTTTCAGCAGCTTGTATAGCTGTTATCTAAAGGATGGCGGCTATACGACTCAAAATGGCGTCTACATTATGGTTCCAGCAGCTTGTTTAGCTGTTATATAAAGGATGTTGGCTATAAGACTCAGAATAGCGGCTGTATTATGGTTCTAGCAGCTTGTGTAGCTGTTATATAAAGGATGGCGGCTATAAGACTTAAAATGGCGGCAGTAGAACGGTTTCAGCAGCTTGTATGGCTGTTATCTAAAGGATGGCGGCTATAAGACTCAAAATGGCGGCTATATTATGGTTTCAGTAGCTTGTATAGCTGTTATCTAAAGGATGTCGGCTATAAGACTCAGAAAAGCGGCTGAATTATAGTTCTAGCAGCTTGTGTAGCTGTTATATAAAGGATGGCCGCTATAAGACTCAAAATGGCGGCAGTGGAACGGTTTCAGAAGCTTGTATAGCTGTTATCTAAAGAATGACGGCTATAAGACTCAAAATGGCGGCAGTAGAACGATTTCAGCAGCTTGTATAGTTATAGCTGTTATATAAAGGATGGCCGCTATAAGACTTAAAATGACTTAAAATAGCTGTTATCTAAAGGATGGCGGCTATAAGACTCAAAATGGCGGCAGTAGAACGGTTTCAGCAGCTTGTGTAGTTGTATCTAAAGGATGTCGGCTATAAGACTCAAAATGGCGGCAGTAGAACGGTTTCAGCAGCTTGTATAGCTGTTATCTAAAGGCTGGTGGCTATAAGACTTAAAACTTCGGCTGTAGAATGGTTTCAGCAGCTTCTATAGCTTTTATATAAAAGATGGCGGCTATAAGACTCAAAATGGCGGCTGTATTTTGGTTCCAGCAGTTTGTTTAACTATTATATAAAGGATGGCAGCTATAAGACTCAAAATGGCGGTTGTATTATGCTTCCTGCAGATTCTATATCCGTTATGTGAGGTATGGCTACTATAAGACTTCAAATGGCGGCTGTAGAATGGTTGCAGCAGCTTATATAGCTGTTATCTAAAGGTTGGCGGCTTTACGACTCAAAATGGCGGCTATATTATGGTTTCAGCAGCTTGTACAGCAGTTATATAAAAGATGTCGGCTATAAGACTCAGAATAGCGGCTATATTATGGTTCCAGCAGCTTGTATAGCTTTTATATAAAGGCTGTCGGCTATAAGACTCAGAATTGCGGCTGTATTATGGTTCTAGCAGCTTGTGTAGCTGTTATATAAAGGATGGCGGCTATAAGACTTAAAATGGCGGCAGTAGAACGGTTTCAGCAGCTTGTACAGCTGTTATCTAAAGGATGGCGGCTATAAGACTCAAAATGGCGGCTATATTACGGTTTCAGTAGCTTGTATAGCTGTAATCTAAAGGATGGCCGCTATAAGACTTAAAATGGCGGCAGTAGAACGGTTCCGGCAGCTTCTATAGCTGTAATATAAAGGTAAAGGATGGTGGCTATAAGACTTAAAACTTCGGCTGTAGAATGGTTTCAGCAGCTTCTATAGCTTTTATTTAAAAGATGGCGGCTATAAGACTCAAAATGGCGGCTGTATTTTGGTTCCAGCAGTTTGTTTAACTATTATATAAAGGATGGCAGCTATAAGACTCAAAATGGCGGTTGTATTATGCTTCCTGCAGCTTCTATATCCGTTATGTGAGGTATGGCTACTATAAGACTTCAAATGGCGGCTGTAGAATGGTTGCAGCAGCTTATATAGCTGTTATCTAAAGGTTGGCGGCTTTACGACTCAAAATGGCGGCTATATTATGGTTTCAGCAGCTTGTACAGTTGTTATATAAAAGATGTCGGCTATAAGACTCAGATTAGCGGCTATATTATGGTTCCAGCAGCTTGTATAGCTTTTATATAAAGGATGTCGGCTATAAGACTCAGAATTGCGGCTGTATTATGGTTCTAGCAGCTTGTGTAGCTGTTATATAAAGGATGGCGGCTATAAGACTCAAAATGGCGGCTATATTACGGTTTCAGTAGCTTCTATAGCTGTTATCTAAACGATGGCGGCTATATGACTCAAAATGGCGGCAGTAGAACGGTTTCAGCAGCTTGTATAGCTGTTATCTAAAGGATGTTGGCTATAAGACTCAAAATGGCGGCTATATTATGGTTTCAGCAGCTTCTATAGCTGTTATATAAAGGATGTCGGCTATAAGATTTAGAATAGCGGCTGTATTATAGTTCTAGCAGCTTCTATAGCTGTTATCTAAAGGATGGCGGCTATAAGACTCAAAATGGCGGTAGTAGAACGGTTTCAGCAGTTTGTATAGTTGTATCTAAAGGATGGCGGCTATAAGACTTAAAATGGCGGCACTAGAACGGTTTCAGCAGCTTGTATAGCTGTAATCTAAAGGTTGGCGGCTATACGACTCAAAATGGCGGCAGTAGAACGGTTTCAGCAGCTTGTATAACTATTATATAAAGGATGGCAGCTATTAGACTCAAAAGGGCGGTTGTATTATGCTTCCTGCAGCTTCTATATCCGTTATGTGAGGTATGGCTACTATAAGACTTCAAATGGCGGCTGTAGAATGGTTGCAGCAGCTTATATAGCTGTTATCTAAAGGTTGGCGGCTTTACGACTCAAAATGGCGGCTATATTATGGTTTCAGCAGCTTGTACAGTTGTTATATAAAAGATGTCGGCTATAAGACTCAGAATAGCGGCTATATTATGGTTCCAGCAGCTTGTATAGCTTTTATATAAAGGATGTCGGCTATAGGACTCAGAATTGCGGCTGTATTATGGTTCTAGCAGCTTGTGTAGCTGTTATATAAAGGATGGCGGCTATAAGACTTAAAATGGCGGCAGTAGAACGGTTTCAGCAGCTTGTACAGCTGTTATCTAAAGGATGGCGGCTATAAGACTCAAAATGGCGGCTATATTACGGTTTCAGTAGCTTGTATAGCTGTAATCTAAAGGATGGCCGATATAAGACTTAAAATGGCGGCAGTAGAACGGTTCCGGCAGCTTCTATAGCTGTAATATAAAGGCTGTCGGCTATAAGACTCAAAATGGCGGCAGTAGAACGGTTTCAGCAGCTTGTATAGTTGTATCTAAGGGATGGCGGCTATAAGACTTAAAATGGCGGCAGTAGAACGGTTTCAGCAGCTTGTATAGCTGTTATCTAAAGGATGGCCGCTATAAGACTTAAAATGGCGGCAATAGAACGGCTCCAGCAGCTTCTTTAGCTGTTATTTAAGGATGTCGGCTATAAGACTCAAAATGGCGGCTGTACTATGTTTCCAGCAGCTTGTATAGCTGTTATTAAAACCAGAGGGCCGGGGCTAACTTCGACCGCGCCGAAGTTTGTATACCCTTGCAAGTTGTTTGGTAACTCTTTCCTTACCTTTAGCCATCACAGGAAAAAACGTTTCATCTAAAAAGGCTAATGTTTGCGAAAGAACGGAACTTCGGAAATAACGAAGATATTAATCAAAGTCACTGTTTTCGACCGATCGTTCCTATGGGAGCTATATGATATAGTCACCCGATCTTGATCAAATTTGGCACAGTAGTTAACAGTTACAATAAACTTACTTATATTAAATTTCACGACAATAGCTTAAAAAGTAACGACGTTATTGAGAAAAGTCACTGTTCGTGACCTTGACGTTTGTATGGGAGCTATATGATATAGTCACCCGATCTTGATCAAATTTGGCACAATTATTAATAAGAACACAAAACTGACAAATACCAACTTTTAAGACAATTGCTGATAAAATAACGAAGTTATTGAGAAAAGTCACTGTTCGTGACTTTGACGTTTGAATGGGAGCTATATGATATAGTGGTCCGATCCGACGGAATCCGAGATATACAAACCCTGCAATATATACAAGCCTACGTGCAAAATTTCAGCTCTGTAGCTCTTACGGTCTAGGAGGAGTTCGCATCGATCCAGAAGGACGGACAGACGGACGGACGGACGGACGGACGGACGGACGGACGGACGGACGGACGGACGGACGGACGGACGGACGGACGGACATGGTTATTTGAACTCACCTCGTCGTGCTGATCAAGAATATATATACTTTATATGGTCGGAGATGCTTCCTTCTGTGCGTTGCACACTTCTGACCAAAATTAATATACCCTTTTTGCAAGGGTATAAAAATGGCTGCTTTGAGACTTAAAATGGCGACAATGAAACGGTTCTAGCTGCTTCTATAGCTGTTATTTAAAGAACGCCGGCTATAAGACTCAAAATGGTAGCAGTAGAACGGATTCAGCAGTTTGTATAGCTGTTATGTAAAGGATGGCGGCTATAAGACTTAAAATTTCGGCTGCAGAATGGTTCCAGCAGCTTCTATAGCTTTTATATAAAAGATGGCGGCTATAAGACTCAAAATGGCGGTTTTTTTTGGTTCCAGCAGTTTGTATAACTATTAAAGGATGGCAGCTATAAGACTCAAAATGGCGGTTGTATTATGCTTCCTGCAGCTTCTATATCCGTTATATGAGGTATGGCTACTATAAGACTTCAAATGGCGGCTGTAGAATGGTTCCAGCAGCTAATATAGCTGTTATGTAAAGTATGTCGGCTATAAAACTCAAATTGGCGGCTGTATTATGGTTTCAGCAGCTTTAATAGCTGTTATATAAAGGCTGTCGGTTATAAGACTCAAAATGGCGGCTATATTATGGTTGCAGCAGCTTGTATCGCTGTTATCTAAAGGATGGCGGCTATAAGACTCAAAATGGCGGCTATATTATGGCTTCAGTAGTTTGTATAGCTGTTATCTAAAGGTTGTCGGCTGTAAGACTCAGAATAGCGGCTGTATTATAGTTCTAGCAGCTTGTGTAGCTGTTATATAAAGGACGGCCGCTATAAGACTTAAAATGGCGGCAGTAGAACGTTTCCAGCAGCTTCTGTAGCTGTAATATAAAGGATGGCGGCTATAAGACTCAAAATGGCGGCAGTAGAACGGTTTCAGCAGCTTGTATAGCTGTTATATAAAGGATGGCGGCTATAAGACTTAAAATGGCGGCAGAAGAACGGTTTCAGCAGCTTGTACAGCTGTTATATAAAGGATGGCGGCTATAAGACTCAAAATGGCGGCTATATTACGGTTTCAGTAGCTTGTATAGCTGTTATCTAAAGGTTGTCGGCATTAAGACTCAGAAAAGCGGCTGTATTATAGTTCTAGCAGCTTGTGTAGCTGTTATATAAAGGATGGACGCTATTCGACTTAAAATGGCGGCAGTAGAACGGTTTCAGCAGCTTCTTTAGCTGTAATCTAAAGGCTGTCGGCTATAACTCAAAATGGCGGCTATATTATGGTTGCAGCAGCTTGTATAGCTGTTATTTAATGGATGTCGGCTATAAGACTCAGAATAGCGGCTGTATTATGGTTCTAGCAGCTTGTGTAGCTGTTATATAAAGGATGGCCGCTATAAGACTTAAAATGGCTTGTGCTTAAAGCTTGTGTAGCAGTAGAACGGATTCAGCAGTTTGTATAGCTGTTATGTAAAGGATGGTGGCTATAAGACTTAAAACTTCGGCTGTAGAATGGTTCCAGCAGCTTCTATAGCTTTTATATAAAAGATGGCGGCAATAAGACTCAAAATGGCGGGTGTGTTTTGGTTCTAGCAGTTTGTTTAACTATTATTTAAAGGATGGCAGCTATAAGACTCAAAATGGCGGTTGTATTATGCTTCCTGCAGCTTCTATATCCGTTATATGAGGTATGGCTACTACAAGATTTCAAATGGCGGCTGTAGAATGGTTCCAGCAGCTTATATAGCTGTTATATAAAGTATGTCGTCTATAAGACTTAAATTGGCGGCTGTATTATGGTTTCAGCAGCTTTAATAGCTGTTATATAAAGGTTGTCGGCTATAAGACTCAAAATGGCGTCTATATTGTGGTTGCAGCAGATTGTATAGCTGTTATATAAAGGATGTCGTCTATAAGACTCAGAATAGCGGCTGTATTATGGTTCTAGCAGCTTGTGTGGCTGTTATATAAAGGATGGCCGCTATAAGACTTAAAATGGCGGCAGTAGAACGGTTCCAGCAGCTTCTATAGCTGTAATATAAAGGCTGTCGGCTATAAGACTCAAAATGGCGGCAGTAGAACGGTTTCAGCAGCTTGTATAGTTGTATCTAAGGGATGGCGGCTATAAGACTTAAAATGGCGGCAGTAGAACGGATCCAGCAGCTTGTATAGCTGTTATCTAAAGGATGGCCGCTATAAGACTTAAAATGGCGGCAATAGAACGGTTCCAGCAGCTTCTTTAGCTGTTATTTAAGGATGTCGGCTATAAGACTCAAAATGGCGGCTGAACTATGTTTCCAGCAGCTTGTATAGCTGTTATTTAAAGAATGGCTGCTTTGAGACTCAAAATGGCGACAATGTAACGGTTCTAGCTGCTTCTATAGCTGTTATTTGAAGAACGCCGGCTATAAGACTCAAAATGGTAGCAGTAGAACGGATTCAGCAGTTTGTATAGCTGTTATGTAAAGGATGGCGGCTATAAGACTTAAAATTTCGGCTGTAGAATGGTTTCAGCAGCTTCTATAGCTTTTATATAAAAGATGGCGGCTATAAGACTCAAAATGGCGGCTGTATTTTGGTTCCAGCAGTTTGTATAACTATTATATAAAGGATGGCAGCTATAAGACTCAAAATGGCGGTTGTATTATGCTTCCTGCAGCTTCTATATCCGTTATATGAGGTATGGCTACTATAAGACTTCAAATGGCGGCTGTAGAATGGTTCCAGCAGCTAATATAGGTGTTATATAAAGTATGTCGGCTATAAAACTCAAATAGGCGGCTGTATTATGGTTTCAGCAGCTTTAATAGCTGTTATATAAAGGCTGTCGGCTATAAGTCTCAAAATGGCGGCTATATTATGGTTGCAGCAGCTTGTATAGCTGTTATCTAAAGGATGGCGGCTATAAGACTCAAAATGGCGGCTATATTATGGTTTCAGTAGCTTGTATAGCTGTTATCTAAAGGTTGTCGGCTGTAAGACTCGGAATAGCGGCTGTATTATAGTTCTAGTAGCTTGTGTAGCTGTTATATAAAGGATGGCCGCTATAAGACTTAAAATGGCGGCAATAGAACGGTTCCAGCAGCTTCTTTAGCTGTTATTTAAGGATGTCGGCTATAAGACTTAAAATGGCGGCTGTACTATGTTTCCAGCAGTTTGTATAGCTGTTATGTAAAGGATGGCGGCTATAAGACCCAAAATGGCGGCTGTGTTTTGGTTCCAGCAGTTTGTATAACTATTATATAAAGGATGGCAGCTATAAGACTCAAAATGGCGGTTGTATTATGCTTCCTGCAGCTTCTATATCCGTTATATGAGGTATGGCTACTATAAGACTTCAAATGGCGGCTATAGAATGGTTTCAGCAGCTTATATAGCTGTTATCTAAAGGTTGGCGGCTTTACGACTCAAAATGGCGGATATATTTTGGTTCCAGCAGGATGTCGGCTATAAGACTCAGAATAGCGGCTGTATTATGGTTCTAGCAGCTTGTGTAGCTGTTATATAAAGGATTGCGGCTATAAGACTTAAAATGGCGGCAGTAGAACGGTTTCAGCAGCTTGTATAGCTGGTATCTAAAGGATGGCGGCTATAAGACTCAAAATGGCGGCTATAATATGGTTTCAGTAGCTTGTATAGCTGTTATCTAAACGATGTCGGCTATAAAACTCAGAATAGCGGCTGTATTATAGTTCTAGCAGCTTGTGTAGCTGTTATATAAAGGATGGCCGCTATAAGTCTTAAAATGGCGGCAGTAGAACGGTTCCAGCAGCTTCTATAGCTGTAATATAAAGGCTGTCGGCTATAAGACTCAAAATGGCGGCAGTAGAACGGTTTCAGCAGCTTGTATAGTTGTATCTAAGGGATGGCGGCTATAAGACTTAAAATGGCGGCAGTAGAACGGTTTCAGCAGCTTGTGTAGCTGTTATATAAAGGATGGCGGCTATAAGACTTAAAATGGCGGCAGTAGAACGGTTTCAGCAGCTTGTACAGCTGTTATCTAAAGGATGGCGGCTATAAGACTCAAAATGGCGGCTATATTACGGTTTCAGTAGCTTGTATAGCTGTAATCTAAAGGATGGCCGATATAAGACTTAAAATGGCGGCAGTAGAACGGTTCCGGCAGCTTCTATAGCTGTAATATAAAGGCTGTCGGCTATAAGACTCAAAATGGCGGCAGTAGAACGGTTTCAGCAGCTTGTATAGTTGTATCTAAGGGATGGCGGCTATAAGACTTAAAATGGCGGCAGTAGAACGGTTTCAGCAGCTTGTATAGCTGTTATCTAAAGGATGGCCGCTATAAGACTTAAAATGGCGGCAATAGAACGGCTCCAGCAGCTTCTTTAGCTGTTATTTAAGGATGTCGGCTATAAGACTCAAAATGGCGGCTGTACTATGTTTCCAGCAGCTTGTATAGCTGTTATTAAAAAAATGGCTGCTTTGAGACTTAAAATGGCGACAATGAAACGGTTCTAGCTGCTTCTATAGCTGTTATTTAAAGAACGCCGGCTATAAGACTCAAAATGGTAGCAGTAGAACGGATTCAGCAGTTTGTATAGCTGTTATGTAAAGGATGGCGGCTATAAGACTTAAAATTTCGGCTGCAGAATGGTTCCAGCAGCTTCTATAGCTTTTATATAAAAGATGGCGGCTATAAGACTCAAAATGGCGGTTTTTTTTTGGTTCCAGCAGTTTGTATAACTATTAAAGGATGGCAGCTATAAGACTCAAAATGGCGGTTGTATTATGCTTCCTGCAGCTTCTATATCCGTTATATGAGGTATGGCTACTATAAGACTTCAAATGGCGGCTGTAGAATGGTTCCAGCAGCTAATATAGCTGTTATGTAAAGTATGTCGGCTATAAAACTCAAATTGGCGGCTGTATTATGGTTTCAGCAGCTTTAATAGCTGTTATATAAAGGCTGTCGGTTATAAGACTCAAAATGGCGGCTATATTATGGTTGCAGCAGCTTGTATCGCTGTTATCTAAAGGATGGCGGCTATAAGACTCAAAATGGCGGCTATATTATGGCTTCAGTAGTTTGTATAGCTGTTATCTAAAGGTTGTCGGCTGTAAGACTCAGAATAGCGGCTGTATTATAGTTCTAGCAGCTTGTGTAGCTGTTATATAAAGGACGGCCGCTATAAGACTTAAAATGGCGGCAGTAGAACGTTTCCAGCAGCTTCTGTAGCTGTAATATAAAGGATGGCGGCTATAAGACTCAAAATGGCGGCAGTAGAACGGTTTCAGCAGCTTGTATAGCTGTTATATAAAGGATGGCGGCTATAAGACTTAAAATGGCGGCAGAAGAACGGTTTCAGCAGCTTGTACAGCTGTTATATAAAGGATGGCGGCTATAAGACTCAAAATGGCGGCTATATTACGGTTTCAGTAGCTTGTATAGCTGTTATCTAAAGGTTGTCGGCATTAAGACTCAGAAAAGCGGCTGTATTATAGTTCTAGCAGCTTGTGTAGCTGTTATATAAAGGATGGACGCTATTCGACTTAAAATGGCGGCAGTAGAACGGTTTCAGCAGCTTCTTTAGCTGTAATCTAAAGGCTGTCGGCTATAACTCAAAATGGCGGCTATATTATGGTTGCAGCAGCTTGTATAGCTGTTATTTAATGGATGTCGGCTATAAGACTCAGAATAGCGGCTGTATTATGGTTCTAGCAGCTTGTGTAGCTGTTATATAAAGGATGGCCGCTATAAGACTTAAAATGGCTTGTGCTTAAAGCTTGTGTAGCAGTAGAACGGATTCAGCAGTTTGTATAGCTGTTATGTAAAGGATGGTGGCTATAAGACTTAAAACTTCGGCTGTAGAATGGTTCCAGCAGCTTCTATAGCTTTTATATAAAAGATGGCGGCAATAAGACTCAAAATGGCGGGTGTGTTTTGGTTCTAGCAGTTTGTTTAACTATTATTTAAAGGATGGCAGCTATAAGACTCAAAATGGCGGTTGTATTATGCTTCCTGCAGCTTCTATATCCGTTATATGAGGTATGGCTACTACAAGATTTCAAATGGCGGCTGTAGAATGGTTCCAGCAGCTTATATAGCTGTTATATAAAGTATGTCGTCTATAAGACTTAAATTGGCGGCTGTATTATGGTTTCAGCAGCTTTAATAGCTGTTATATAAAGGTTGTCGGCTATAAGACTCAAAATGGCGTCTATATTGTGGTTGCAGCAGATTGTATAGCTGTTATATAAAGGATGTCGTCTATAAGACTCAGAATAGCGGCTGTATTATGGTTCTAGCAGCTTGTGTGGCTGTTATATAAAGGATGGCCGCTATAAGACTTAAAATGGCGGCAGTAGAACGGTTCCAGCAGCTTCTATAGCTGTAATATAAAGGCTGTCGGCTATAAGACTCAAAATGGCGGCAGTAGAACGGTTTCAGCAGCTTGTATAGTTGTATCTAAGGGATGGCGGCTATAAGACTTAAAATGGCGGCAGTAGAACGGATCCAGCAGCTTGTATAGCTGTTATCTAAAGGATGGCCGCTATAAGACTTAAAATGGCGGCAATAGAACGGTTCCAGCAGCTTCTTTAGCTGTTATTTAAGGATGTCGGCTATAAGACTCAAAATGGCGGCTGAACTATGTTTCCAGCAGCTTGTATAGCTGTTATTTAAAGAATGGCTGCTTTGAGACTCAAAATGGCGACAATGTAACGGTTCTAGCTGCTTCTATAGCTGTTATTTGAAGAACGCCGGCTATAAGACTCAAAATGGTAGCAGTAGAACGGATTCAGCAGTTTGTATAGCTGTTATGTAAAGGATGGCGGCTATAAGACTTAAAATTTCGGCTGTAGAATGGTTTCAGCAGCTTCTATAGCTTTTATATAAAAGATGGCGGCTATAAGACTCAAAATGGCGGCTGTATTTTGGTTCCAGCAGTTTGTATAACTATTATATAAAGGATGGCAGCTATAAGACTCAAAATGGCGGTTGTATTATGCTTCCTGCAGCTTCTATATCCGTTATATGAGGTATGGCTACTATAAGACTTCAAATGGCGGCTGTAGAATGGTTCCAGCAGCTAATATAGGTGTTATATAAAGTATGTCGGCTATAAAACTCAAATAGGCGGCTGTATTATGGTTTCAGCAGCTTTAATAGCTGTTATATAAAGGCTGTCGGCTATAAGTCTCAAAATGGCGGCTATATTATGGTTGCAGCAGCTTGTATAGCTGTTATCTAAAGGATGGCGGCTATAAGACTCAAAATGGCGGCTATATTATGGTTTCAGTAGCTTGTATAGCTGTTATCTAAAAGGTTGTCGGCTGTAAGACTCGGAATAGCGGCTGTATTATAGTTCTAGTAGCTTGTGTAGCTGTTATATAAAGGATGGCCGCTATAAGACTTAAAATGGCGGCAATAGAACGGTTCCAGCAGCTTCTTTAGCTGTTATTTAAGGATGTCGGCTATAAGACTTAAAATGGCGGCTGTACTATGTTTCCAGCAGTTTGTATAGCTGTTATGTAAAGGATGGCGGCTATAAGACCCAAAATGGCGGCTGTGTTTTGGTTCCAGCAGTTTGTATAACTATTATATAAAGGATGGCAGCTATAAGACTCAAAATGGCGGTTGTATTATGCTTCCTGCAGCTTCTATATCCGTTATATGAGGTATGGCTACTATAAGACTTCAAATGGCGGCTATAGAATGGTTCCAGCAGCTTATATAGCTGTTATCTAAAGGTTGGCGGCTTTACGAGTCAAAATGGCGGATATATTTTGGTTCCAGCAGGATGTCGGCTATAAGACTCAGAATAGCGGCTGTATTATGGTTCTAGCAGCTTGTGTAGCTGTTATATAAAGGATTGCGGCTATAAGACTTAAAATGGCGGCAGTAGAACGGTTTCAGCAGCTTGTATAGCTGGTATCTAAAGGATGGCGGCTATAAGACTCAAAATGGCGGCTATAATATGGTTTCAGTAGCTTGTATAGCTGTTATCTAAACGATGTCGGCTATAAAACTCAGAATAGCGGCTGTATTATAGTTCTAGCAGCTTGTGTAGCTGTTATATAAAGGATGGCCGCTATAAGTCTTAAAATTACGGCAGTAGAACGGTTCCAGCAGCTTCTATAGCTGTAATATAAAGGCTGTCGGCTATAAGACTCAAAATGGCGGCAGTAGAACGGTTTCAGCAGCTTGTATAGTTGTATCTAAGGGATGGCGGCTATAAGACTTAAAATGGCGGCAGTAGAACGGTTTCAGCAGCTTGTATAGCTGGTATCTAAAGGATGGCGGCTATAAGACTCAAAATGGCGGCTATATTATGGTTTCAGTAGCTTGTATAGCTGTTATCTAAAGGTTGTCGGCTGTAAGACTCGGAATGGCGGCTGTATTATAGTTCTAGCAGCTTGTGTAGCTGTTATATAAAGGATGGCCGCTATAAGACTTAAAATGGCGGCAATAGAACGGTTCCAGCAGCTTCTTTAGCTGTTATTTAAGGATGTCGGCTATAAGACTCAAAATGGCGGTTGTACTATGTTTCCAGCAGCTGGTATAGCTGTTATTTAAAGAATGGCTGCTTTGAGACTCAAAATGGCGACAATGTAACGGTTCTAGCTGCTTCTATAGCTGTTATTTAAAGAACGCCGGCTATAAGACTCAAAATGGTATCAGTAGAACGGATTCAGCAGTTTGTATAGCTGTTATGTAAAGGATGGCGGCTATAAGACTTAAAATTTCGGCTGTAGAATGGTTCCAGCAGCTTCCATAGCTTTTATATAAAAGATGGCGGCTATAAGACTCAAAATGGCGGCAGTATTTTGGTTCCAGCAGTTTGTATAACTATTATATAAAGGATGGCAGCTATAAGACTCAAAATGGCGGTTGTATTATGCTTCCTGCAGCTTCTATATCCGTTATATGAGGTATGGCTACTATAAGACTTCAAATGGCGGCTATAGAATGGTTTTAGCAGCTAATATAGCTGTTATATAAAGTAAGTCGGCTATAAAACTCAAATTGGCGGCTGTATTATGGTTTCAGCAGCTTTAATAGCTGTTATATAAAGTAAGTCGGCTATAAGACTCAAAATGGCGGCTATATTATGGTTGCAGCAGCTTGTATAGCTGTTATCTAAAGGATGGCGGCTATAAGACTCAAAATGGCGGCTATAATATGGTTTCAGTAGCTTGTTTAACTGTTATCTAAAGGTTGTCGGCTGTAAGACTCGGAATAGCGGCTGTATTATAGTTCTAGCAGCTTGTGTAGCTGTTATATAAAGGATGGCCGCTATAAGACTTAAAATGGCGGCAATAGAACGGTGCTAGCAGCTTCTTTAGCTGTTATTTAAGGATGTCTTCTATAAGACTCAAAATGGCGGCTGTACTATGTTTCCAGCAGCTTGTATAGCTGTTATTTAAAGAATGGCTGCTTTGAGACTCAAAATGGCGACAATGTAACGGTTCCAGGTGCTTCCATAGCTGTTATTTAAAGAACGCCGGCTATAAGACTCAAAATGGCAGCAGTAGAACGGATTCAGCAGTTTGTATAGCTGTTATGTAAAGGATGGCGGCTATAAGACTTAAAACTTCGTCTGTAGAATGGTTCCAGCAGCTTCTATAGCTTTTATATAAAAGATGGCGGCTATTAGACTCAAAATGGCGGCTGTATTTTGGTTCCAGCAGTTTGTATGACTATTGTATAAAGGATGGCAGCTGCAAGACTCAAAATGGCGGTTGTATTATGCTTCCTGCAGCTTCTATATCCGTTATGTGAGGTATGGCTACTATAAGACTTCAAATGGCGGCTGTAGAATGGTTGCAGCAGCTTATATAGCTGTTATCTAAAGGTTGGCGGCTTTCCGACTCAAAATGACTGATATATTTTGGTTCCAGCAAAATGTCGGCTATAAGACTCAGAATAGCGGCTGTATTATGGTTCTAGCAGCTTGTGTAGCTGTTATATAAAGGATTGCGGCTATAAGACTTAAAATGGCGGCAGTAGAACGGTTTCAGCAGCTTGTATAGCTGGTATCTAAAGGATGGCGGCTATAAGACTCAAAATGGCGGCTATAATATGGTTTCAGTAGCTTGTATAGCTGTTATCTAAAGGATGTCGGCTATAAGACTCAGAATAGCGGCTGTATTATATTTCTAGCAGCTTGTGTAGCTGTTATATAAAGGATGGCCGCTATAAGACTTAAAATGGCGGCAGTAGAACGGTTCCAGCAGCTTCTATAGCTGTAATATAAAGGCTGTCGGCTATAAGACTCAAAATGGCGGCAGTAGAACGGTTTCAGCAGCTTGTATAGTTGTGTCTAAGGGATGGTGGCTATAAGACTTAAAATGGCGGCAGCAGAACGGTTTCAGCAGCTTGTATAGCTGGTATCTAAAGGATGGCGGCTATAAGACTTAAAATGGCGGCTATAATATGGTTTCAGTAGCTTGTATAGCTGTTATCTAAAGGATGTCGGCTATAAGACTCAGAATAGCGGCTGTATTATAGTTCTAGCAGCTTGTGTAGCTGTTATATAAAGGATGGCCGCTATAAGACTTAAAATGGCGGCAATAGAACGGTTTCAGCAGCTTCTTTAGCTGTTATTTAAGGATGTCGTCTATAAGACTCAAAATGGCGGCTGTACTATGTTTCCAGCAGCTTGTATAGCTGTTATTTAAAGAATGGCTGCTTTGAGACTCAAAATAGCGACAATGTAACGGTTCTAGCTGCTTCTATAGCTGTTATTTAAAGAACGCCGGCTACAAGACTCAAAATGGTAGCAGTAGAACGGATTCAGCAGTTTGTATAGCTGTTATGTAAAGGATGGCGGCTATAAGACTCAAAATGGCGGTTGTATTATGCTTCCTGCAGCTTCTATATCCGTTATATGAGGTATGGCTACTATAAGACTTCAAATGGCGGCTATAGAATGGTTCCAGCAGCTAATATAGCTGTTATATAAAGTAAATCGGCTATAAAACTCAAATTGGCGGCTGTATTATGGTTGCAGCAGCTTTAATAGCTGTTATATAAAGGCTGTCGGCTATAAGACTCAAAATGGCGGCTATATTATGGTTGCAGCAGCTTGTATAGCTGTTATCTAAAGGATGGCGGCTATAAGACTCAAAATGGCGGCTATAATATGGTTTCTGTAGCTTGTATAGCTGTTATCTAAAGGTTGTCGGCTGTAAGACTCGGAATGGCGGCTGTATTATAGTTCTAGCAGCTTGTGTAGCTGTTATATAAAGGATGGCCGCTATAAGACTTAAAATGGCGGCAATAGAACGGTTCCAGCAGCTTCTTTAGCTGTTATTTAAGGATGTCTTCTATAAGGCTCAAAATGGCGGCTGTACTATGTTTCCAGCAGCTTGTATAGCTGTTATTTAAAGAATGGCTGCTTTGAGACTCAAAATGGCGACAATGTAACGGTTCCAGCTGCTTCTATAGCTGTTATTTAAAGAACGCCGGCTATAAGACTCAAAATGGCAGCAGTAGAACGGATTCAGCAGTTTGTATAGCTGTTATGTAAAGGATGGCGGCTATAAGACTTAAAACTTCGTCTGTAGAATGGTTCCAGCAGCTTCTATAGCTTTTATATAAAAGATGGCGGCTATTAGACTCAAAATGGCGTCTGTATTTTGGTTCCAGCAGTTTGTATGACTATTATATAAAGGATGGCAGCTGCAAGACTCAAAATGGCGGTTGTATTATGCTTCCTGCAGCTTCTATATCCGTTATGTGAGGTATGGCTACTATAAGACTTCAAATGGCGGCTGTAGAATGGTTGCAGCAGCTTATGTAGCTGTTATCTAAAGGTTGGCGGCTTTACGACTCAAAATGGCGGATATATTTTGGTTCCAGCAGGATGTCGGCTATAAGACTCAGAATAGCGGCTGTATTATGGTTCTAGCAGCTTGTGTAGCTGTTATATAAAGGATTGCGGCTATAAGACTTCAAATGGCGGCAGTAGAACGGTTTCAGCAGCTTGTATAGCTGGTATCTAAAGGATGGCGGCTATAAGACTCAAAATGGCGGCTATAATATGGTTTCAGTAGCTTGTATAGCTGTTATCTAAAGGATGTCGGCTATAAGACTCAGAATAGCGACTGTATTATAGTTCTAGCAGCTTGTGTAGCTGTTATATAAAGGATGGCCGCTTAAAGACTTAAAATGGCGGCAGTAGAACGGTTCCAGCAGCTTCTATAGCTGTAATATATAGGCTGTCGGCTATAAGACTCAAAATGGCGGCAGTAGAACGGTTTCAGCAGCTTGTATAGTTGTATCTAAGGGATGGCGGCTATAAGACTTAAAATGGCGGCAGTAGAACGGTTTCAGCAGCTTGTATAGCTGTTATCTAAAGGATGGCCGCTATAAGACTTAAAATGGCGGCAATGGAACGGTTCCAGCAGCTTCTTTAGCTGTTATTTAAGGATGTCGCCTATAAGACTCAAAATGGCGGCTGTACTATGTTTCCAGCAGCTTGTATAGCTGTTATTTAAAGAATGGCTGCTTTGAGACTCAAAATGGCGACAATGTAACGGTTCTAGCTGCTTCTATAGCTGTTATTTAAAGAACTCCGGCTGTAAGACTCAAAATGGTAGCAGTAGAACGGATTCAGCAGTTTGTAAAGGATGGCGGCTATAAGACTTAAAATTTCGGCTGTAGAATGGTTCCAGCAGCTTCTATAAATTTTATATAAAAGATGGCGGCTATAAGACTCAAAAGGGCGGCTGTATTTTGGTTCCAGCAGTTTGTATAACTATTATTTATTTATTTATTTATTTATTTACGTCAACTAAGTCAGCAGTCGACGAAAAAGCTTAAGCTAAAATACAAATAGTAATTAATTCATTAAGGTAGCTTAGCTATATGCACAACATCCCCGACCCGATGGAGGTGTTTTATTTGCAACAAGGTGCCAGCTATGCCCCGATTCACAGCCAATGTGGTCAGGGATGAGTTGCAGCCAATCAAATATCCAGTCCAGAATACTTTCAGTGGTTACGCTGTAGATAATTAAAAAAGTATAGCGCGAAGAGAAGTGACAGATAGATGAGGAGAAATAAGGTGAGAAAGGTTGTTAAAAGATTGGCAAAGAACACGAAGAGGTTCGTGAAGAGAGTAGTTAGTCAAACATCTACTAAGGTGAAGAGGAAAAAAGTTTCTGGTCCGACGTGAGGGAACACAAAAATATAGCGTATCTAGTAAATTGGTAGAACTGACTTCGCCGTTGACTACTTTATGTAGAAAGAGAATCCCAAATACGAGCCTACGGTTGTAAAGTGAAGGAAGATTAATAAGAAGAAGTCTGTCAGAATAAGAAGGTAGGCGAAGATTCGGGTCCCAATTAAGACCGCGTAACGCAAACTTAAGGAATTGCTTCTGTACCGATTCAATACTACGCTGGTGAACATCATATTGAGGGTTCCACACTGGTGAGCAATATTCTAGAGTAGGGCGAACTAACGAAGTGTATAAAACCTTTGTCACATATGGATCAAATTCTTTGGCCCAACGTTTAATGAAGCCAAGAAGACTGCATGCTCTATTAACAATTGAAGATATATGAATATTAAAAGAAAGTTTTGGGTCAAACATAACGCCTAAGTCTTTAAATGATGGTACACAATCTAACAGAACAGACTTAATAGAGTATTGAGCTAGGAACGGCGACAAACGACTGAAAGTCATAAAAGAGCATTTAGAGGCATTAAGGTGTAATTTATTAACGTGACACCAAACACAGAACGCATCGAGATCTGATTGCAAGTACTGTTGGAAAGAAGGATCATTATATGAATAGCAAATCTTCACGTCATCCGCAAACATGAGCACGCGTGAATGAGCCAAGGCCAAAGGCAAATCGTTTATAAACAAGGTAAATAACAGTGGGCCCAGATGACTGCCTTGGGGGACACCTGACGTAACTCGAACAGTTTTAGATATCGAGGAACGAAAAGACACCTTTTGGGTTCTGCCAATAAGATACGACTTTAACCAAGCCAATAGTTTCGGGGAAAAACCCATGATGTTAAGTTTCATGAGAAGCAAGGAATGATCAACCGTATCGAAAGCCTTACTAAAGTCAGTATAAATAACATCAGTTTGACACTTTTTACGGAAGCCATGGTGTACAAGGGTAGTCAATTCTAAAAGGTTGGTAAGCGACGAACGACCTTTCATTAAGCCATGCTGACAAGCAGAAATAGCGGATCTGGATAGGTGTTGAAGGGAAGACGTAATAATTTTCTCAAACAGCTTAGGTATTGCCGAAAGTTTGGCAATGCCACGGTAGTTAGAAATATCCGATTTGTTACCCTTTTTAAAAAGCGAAATAATAAAAGACTCCTTCCAAATATCAGGGAAGCGACAAGTCTCACTCGATATAAAGAATAACCGAGATAAAGGCTTAGATAGGGAAATCGAACACATTTTAAGGATGCAACTAGGTATATTATCAGGCCCGGGTACGAAGGAAGACGTCATAGATGACAAGCTAGAGATAATACAGTCTTCAGTAATATTAGGAAAAAACATACAATTTAAATGTGGAATTGTGAAGGGATAAGGTGTGGGATCCGAAGCAGTAGAAGAATAAGTCGACTGAAAGAATTTAGCAAACAGATCTGCAATATCTGAATCACAATTAGCAGTCTGGTCATTAAGTCTGAAGGTGGAAGGTAGTAAATTACAGCGTCTTTTGGAATTAACAAAGTTATAAAATCTTTTGGGGTTATTATAAAATTCAACCTTACAGCGAACGATATAATTATTGTAGCATTGAGTATTTAAAAGGCAAAATTGAGATTTGGCTACACAATAATTTGCATAGTCAAGTCGCGAACCAGTTTTTTTAAATCTTTTAAAATATCTCGATTTAATGTTACGGAGATTAGAGAGCCTACGTGTGAACCAGACTGGCGCACTGGAGACGGTAGAGACATTCACATAAGGAACGCATTTATCAATTAGAGAATTAAGAGCAGAGTAGAAAAAATTTACTGCACAATCTATATCACAGCACTCAAATAGAAATGACCAATCAAAAGAGAAAATAAGGCTGTTAAGAAGATTGAAATTTGTTTTACGAAAACATCTGCGACGAGAATTTGAGATGTTATTGAATGAATTATTAACGGAATTGTAAGAAATAGTAATTTCAATGGTAGGGTGATAAGTATCTTCAGGCTTCACTAGGGGCTGTGTTTGTGATACAGCACTAACAGTGGGATCAGAGACAAAAACAAGATCGAGGATTCTTTTAGAAGAGTTAAGAAAAGAATTCAACTGATATAGCGGACATTCAAGTAGGCTATCAAGAAAAACATGTTGAGATGAAGGAATTAAGAAAGATAGATTATCATCAGCAAGCCAAGAAACATTAGGCAAGTTAAAATCACCTAAAGCTATAAAAAAATCACGATCTTTAAGACGACTAAAAATAGTTCGCAAAGCATCAGCATGGTGCATGTAGATCATCATATCAGAAGCTGGAGGAATGTATGAACAAGAGATATATAAGCTAAAGTTAGAACATGTAACTTCGACGCAAATAACCTCAACACCTAAGGGGAGATCAATCGGCACAACACTTGAGCACAGATTCGAGTTGACTGCAATGAGTACTCCGCCGCCACGACGACCAACACGATCAAGCCTATAAGAAATAAAGTTATTAGAAAGAATTTCATTATCCAGAACAGAGGAGTTAAGCCAAGTTTCAGAGAAAGCTAATATGTCAGCCGAAAAGGTTTGGCTATCGCAGAATAGTTTCGAGAGCTTGGTAAGAAGTCCTCTTACATTTTGATAGTGAATGCAAAGACTAGACGTTATTAGTTTTTTGAAGCAGAAGATACATTAGGAAGGTGGACAGGCAAAGGGCGGGAGCGCTTATTGGGCGCAAATTCGTGTACAACTAGGCCCTCTGGCCAAAAGTTAGGGTCAACCATAGCTGAGAAATACTCATTTGGTACAGTAATTTTAAAAGAGGAGATTTCGCGAGGCCTAGAAAACTTAAACTTTTGAATTAAAACCTTAGCAGGGCATATATTACCAATGTAAGCTGCCACAGACGATTCAGAAGTATCTGGAGCAAGCCTAGAGATAAATAATTGTTTACGATGAGGCACTACAGTTAGTGGAGGCGGAGGAGCATTGGGATCCGCAAGTGATTGAAAGCCAGCATGATCCAGTAATTGATCAGAGTTCCCGTGAGGGATAGATTGAGGTACACCAGGGCTTGTAGTGGGTACATCAATCTGAAAAGAAGAGCATAAAGAGGGACAAGAAGATGGTGTAGGCGAAAGTAAAATGGGAGAAGATGTAATAGAAAGTGCGGGCGACTGCTTATGAGGCAACTCAAGGGTACATTTCTTGGGCAATTCCTTAGAAGGTGGATCAAACTTGAATTGCGACAATAAATTTATGCTAGAGTCACACTCATTAGACAGCTGTTTGGCCATTTTATTTAGAGAAAGAAACTTTAAACGAAGATCCCTGTACATTCGGCTAAAATCAAGCTGCTGGCTGGCACAAGATGGGCAAGTCCAGCGCATTAGGCCAAGCTCAGGCTTAGACACAGACAAACCAGAAAATTTGTCGTAATCACGGCCGTTGAGGCCAGCACATTTTAAGTGAATAAGATTGTCGCAAAGCCAACACGATATTGCTCTATACTGATCGTCAAAACGATCAGAATGCTTGCAATTGGGTAGACAACAAGCCATTGAAAAGCCAAAATAAACACAAGGCAAAAAAAAAAAACAACAAAAAAAAATATATATAAAAATTTAAATAAACAGCACAAAGATAATTATCGATAAAAAATCAATAATTACAAATAAAACAAAGAGACAGCTAGAGTACACAGCACAAGAGAGAGTGCAAGAACAGTTACAAGACGAGCTTTGAGAGGCGGCCTTAGAAAAGTAATTACGCGGGAGGGAAGCTGAGCACAAGCACAAAGCAGAGAGAACAACAAAACCACTAGCACTGATGGTATGATGGGGGCGATGAGGGGAGCAACTGCAGAAGCAATGACGGGAGAGAACAATAAGAAAAAAAATAAAAACAATTTAGATGCACCAAACACTAATCACAAAAAGAAAAAAAACAAAACTGTTTAATTTGGCGAATTATGCAAATAAAACACAAGGGTTTCAAGCAAATGACACCAGCGAAAACGAAAACAAACTAGGCACAATTAAAAATTGGGAAAAAACAATATATATTAATAAAACTCAGGAGCTAAGCAAAAACACGACCGTCACGTCAGAGAGCAGAAGCTTTATATAAAGGATGACAGCTATAAGACTCAAAATGGCGGTTGTATTATGCTTCCTGCAGCTTCCATATCCGTTATATGAGGTATGGCTACTATAAGACTTCAATTGGCGGCTGTAGAATGGTTCCAGCAGTTAATATAGCTTTTATATAAAGTAAGTCGGCTTTAAAACTCAAATTGGCGGCTGTATTATGCTTTCAGCAGCTTTAATAGCTGTTATATAAAGGCTGTCGGCTATAAGACTCAAAATGGCGGCTATATTATGGTTGCAGCAGCTTGTATAGCTGTTATCTAAAGGATGGCGGCTATAAGACTCAAAATGGCGGCTATATTATGGTTTCAGTAGCTTGTATAGCTGTTATTTAAAGGTTGTCGGCTGTAGAACTCGGAATAGCGGCTGTATTATAGTTCTAGCAGCTTGTGTAGCTGTTATATAAAGGACGGCCGCTATAAGACTTAAAATGGCGGCAGTAGAACGGTTTCAGCAGCTTGTATGGCTGTTATCTAAAGGATGGCGGCTATAAGACTCAAAATGGCGGCTATATTATGGTTTAAGTAGCTTGTATAGCTGTTATCTAAAGGATGTCGGCTATAAGACTCAGAAAAGCAGCTGAATTATAGTTCTAGCAGCTTGTGTAGCTGTTATATAAAGGATGGCCGCTATAAGACTTAAAATGGCGGCAGTAGAACGGTTTCAGCAGCTTGTATAGCTGTTATCTAAAGGATGACGGCTATAAGACTCAAAATGGCGGCAGTAGAACGGTTTCAGCAGCTTGTATAGCTGTTATCTAAAGGATGTCGGCTATAAGACTTAAAATGGCGGCTATATTATGGTTTCAGCAGCTTGTATAGCTGTTATATAAACGATGTCGGCTATAAGATTTAGAATAGCGGCTGTATTATAGTTCTAGCAGCTTCTATAGCTGTTATCTAAAGGATGGCGGCTATAAGACTCAAAGTGGCGGCAGCAGAACGGTTTCAGCAGCTTGTATAGTTGTATCTAAAGGATGGCGGCTATAAGACTTAAAATGGCGGCAGTAGAACGGTTTCAGCAGCTTGTATAGCTGTAATCTAAAGGTTGGTGGCTATACGACTCAAAATGGCGGCAATATTATAGTTTCAGCAGCTTGTACAGTTGTTATATAAAAGATGTCGGCTATAAGACTCAGAATAGCGGCTGTATTGTGGTCCTAGCAGCTTGTGTAGCTGTTATATAACGGATGGCGGCTATAAGACTCAAAATGGCGGCTATATTATGGTTTCAGTAGCTTGTATAGCTGTTATCTAAAGGATGTCGGCTATAAAACTCAGAATAGCGGCTGTATTATAGTTCTAGCAGCTTGTATAGCTGTTATATAAAGGATGGCCGCTATAAGACTTAAAATGACTTAAAATAGCTGTTATCTAAAGGATGGCGGATATAAGACTCAAAATGGCGGCAGTAGAACGGTTTCAGCAGTTTGTATAGTTGTATCTAAAGGATGTCGGCTATAAGACTCAAAATGGCGGCAGTAGAACGGTTTCAGCAGCTTATATAGCTGTTATCTAAAGGCTGGCGGCTATAAGACTCAAAATGGCGGCAGTAGAACGGTTTCAGCAGCTTGTATAGCTGTTATATAAAGGCTGTCGGATATAAATTTCAAAATGGTGGCTATATTATGGTTGCAGCAGCTTGTATAGCTGTTATATAAAGGATGTCGGCTATAAGACTCAGAATAGCGGCTGTATTACGGTTCTAGCAGCTTGTGTAGCTGTTATATAAATGATGGCCGCTATAAGACAAAATGGCTTGTGCTTAAAGATTGTGTAGAAGTAGAACGGATTCAGCAGTTTGTATAGCTGTTATGTAAAGGATGGTGGCTATAAGACTTAAAACTTCTGCTGTAGAATGGTTTCAGCAGCTTCTATAGCTTTTATATAAAAGATGGCGGCTATAAGACTCAAAATGGCGGCTGTATTTTGGTTCCAGCAGTTTGTTTAACTATTATATAAAGGATGGCAGCTATTAGACTCAAAATGGCGGTTGTATTATGCTTCCTGCAGCTTCTATATCTGTTATGTGAGGTATGGCTACTATAAGACATCAAATGGCGGCTGTAGAATGGTTGCAGCAGCTTATATAGCTGTTATATAAAGTATGTCGGATATAAGACTCAAAATGGCGGCTGTATTATGGTTTCAGAAGCTTTAATAGCTGTTATATAAAGGCTGTCGGCTATAAGACTCAAAATGGCGGCTATATTATGTTGCAGCAGCTTTTATAGCTGTTATATAAAGGATGTCGGCTATAAGACTCAGAATAGCGGGTGTATTGTAGTTCTAGCAGCTCGTGTAGCTGTTATATAAAGGATGGCCTCTATAAGACTTAAAATGGCGGCAGTAGAACGGTTTCAGCAGCTTGTATAGGTGGTATCTAAAGGATAGCGGCTATAAGAATCAAAATGGCGGCTATAATATGGTTTCAGTAGCTTGTATAGCTGTTATCTAAAGGTTGTCGGCTGTAAGACTCAGAATAGCGGCTGTATTATAGTTCTAGCAGCTTGTGTAGCTGTTATATAAAGGACGGCCGCTATAAGACTTAAAATGGCGGCAGTAGAACGTTTCCAGCAGCTTCTATAGCTGTAATATAAAGGATGACGGCTATAAGACTCAAAATGGCGGCAAAAGAACGGTTTCAGCAGCTTGTATAGCTGTTATCTAAAGGATGGCGGCTATACGACTGAAAATGGCTGCAGTAGAACGGTTTCAGCAGCTTGTATAGCTGTTATCTAAAGGATTGCGGCTATACGTCTCAAAATGGCTGCTACATTATGGTTCCAGCAGCTTGTATAGCTGTTATCTAAAGGATGTCGGCTATAAGACTCAGAAAAGCGGCTGAATTATAGTTCTAGCAGCTTGTGTAGCTGTTATATAAAGGATGGCGGCTATAAGACTTAAATTGGCTGCAGTAGAACGGTTTCAGCAGCTTGTATAGCTGTTATCTAAAGGATGGCGGCTATACGACTCAAAATGGCGGCAAAAGAACGGTTTCAGCAGCTTGTGTAGCTGTTATATAAAGGACGGCCGCTATAAGACTTAAAATGGCGGCAGTAGAACGTTTCCAGCAGCTTCTATAGCTGTAATATAAAGGATGTCGGCTATAAGACTCAGAATAGCGGCTGTATTATGGTTCTAGCAGCTTGTGTAGCTGTTATATAAAGGATGGCGGCTATAAGACTTAAATTGGCTGCAGTAGAACGGTTTCAGCAGCTTGTATAGCTGTTATCTAAAGGATGGCGGCTATACGACTCAAAATGGCGGCTACATTATGGTTCCAGCAGCTTGTATAGCTGTTATCTAAAGGATGTCGGCTATAAGACTCAGAAAAGCGGCTGAATTATAGTTCTAGCAGCTTGTGTAGCTGTTATATAAAGGATGGCCGCTATAAGACTTAAAATGGCGGCAGTAGAACGGTTCCAGCAGCTTCTATAGCTGTAATATAAAGGATGGCGGCTATAAGACTCAAAATGGCTGCAGTAGAACGGTTTCAGCAGCTTGTATAGCTGTTATCTATAAGACTCAGAAAAGCGGCTGAATTATAGTTCTAGCAGCTGGTGTAGCCGTTATATAAAGGATGGCCGCTATAAGACTTAAAATGGCGGCAGTAGAACGGTTCCAGCAGCTTTTATAGCTGTAATATAAAGGATGACGGCTATAAGACTCAAAATGGCGGCAGTAGAACGGTTTCAGCAGCTTGTATAGCTGTTATCTAAAAAATGTTGGCTATAAGACTCAAAATGGCGGCTATTTTATGGTTTCAGCAGCTTGTATTGCTGTTATCTAAAGGATGTCGGCTATAAGACTCAGAATAGCGGCATAATTATAGTTCTAGCAGCTTGTGTATCTGTTATCTAAAGGATGTCGGCTATAAGACTTAAAATGGCGGCTATATTATGGTTCCAGCAGCTTGTATAGCTGTTATCTAAAGGATGTCGGCTATAAGATTTAGAATAGCGGCTGTATTATAGTTCTAGCAGCTTCTATAGGTGTTATCTAAAGGATGGCGTCTATAAGACTCAAAATGGCGGCAGTAGAACGGTTTCAGCAGCTTCTATAGCTGTTATACAAAGGATGTCGGCTATAAGACAAAGAATAGCGGCTGTATTATGGTTCTAGCAGCTTGTGTAGCTGTTATATAAAGGATGGCGGCTATAAGACTTAAAATGGTGGCAGTAGAACGGTTTCAGAAGCTTGAATAGTTGTTATCTAAAGGATGGCGGCTATAAGACTCAAAATGGACTCAATAAGACTCAGAATAGCGGCTGTATTATGGTTCTAGCAGCTTGCGTAGCTGTTATATAAAGGATGGCGGCTATAAGACTTAAAATGGTGGCAGTAGAACGGTTTCAGAAGCTTGAATAGTTGTTATCTAAAGGATGGCGGCTATAAGACTCAAAATGGACTCAATAAGACTCAGAATAGCGGCTGTATTATGGTTCTAGCAGCTTGTGTAGCTGTTATATAAAGGATGGCGGCTATAAGACTTAAAATGGCGTTGGTAGAACGGTTTCAGCAGCTTGTATAGCTGAAAAGGATGGCGGCTACAAGACTTAAAATGGCGTTAGTAGAACGGTTTCAGCAGCTTGTATAGCTGTAATCTAAAGGATGGCGGCTATACGACTCAAAATGGCGGCTACATTATGGTTCCAGCAGCTTGTATAGCTGTTATCTAAAGGATGTCGGCTATAAGACTCAGAAAAGCGGCTGAATTATAGTTCTAGCAGCTTGTGTAGCTGTTATATAAAGGATGGCCGCTATAAGACTTAAAATGGCGGCAGTAGAACGGTTCCAGCAGCTTCTATAGCTGTAATATAAAGGATGGCGGCTATAAGACTCAAAATGGCGGCAGTAGAACGGTTGGCTATAAGACTCAAAATGGCGGCTATTTTATGGTTTCAGCAGCTTGTATAGCTGTTATCTAAAGGATGTCGGCTATAAGACTCAGAATAGCGGCATAATTATAGTTCTAGCAGCTTGTGTATCTGTTATCTAAAGGATGTCGGCTATAAGACTTAAAATGGCGGCTATATTATGGTTCCAGCAGCTTGTATAGCTGTTATCTAAAGGATGTCGGCTATAAGATTTAGAATAGCGGCTGTATTATAGTTCTAGCAGCTTCTATAGCTGTTATCTAAAGGATGGCGTCTATAAGACTCAAAATGGCGGCAGTAGAAGGGTTTCAGCAGCTTGTATAGTTGTATCTAAAGGATCGCGGCTATAAGACTTAAAATGGCGTCAGTAGAACGGTTTCAGCAGCTTGTATAGCTGTTATCTAAAGGATGTTGGCTATAAGACTTAAAATGGCGGCAGTAGAACGGTTTCAGCTGCTTGTATAGCTGTTATCTAAAGGATGGCGGCTATAAGACTTAAAACTTAAATCATCATATAAACACCTTCCCACAGTGCATCGATGGAAGGCCTTTCAGCGAGTAAACTATGGGGTAAGTGCCTAGTGTATTAAGCAGTATCAATTCGGCGACTTTTAACCGAGTTTTTGCGAACTATGGAGAACGGTAGTCAATTGATACTCTGATTTTGTTGATGTAATTTCTATTTCAGCGTTTTGTGATCAACCAAATAATCGAATTGAATATAAAAAAAATTTTCCGTAAATAATGCTTGACTTGAAGAGCAATCCAAAGCAATGAGTGAATTTGTGCGACTTGAAAATTTAAAATAACTTTAAAGAGTTTAAAAAAAAAAAACAAAAAAAAAATAAAAGAGAACTTGAAAATAAGATGAATAATTACAAGAAAAGGTTAACTTGATTCATTGGATATTCCTTCTACATTTTTTTTTCTATAATCTACTATATATTCTACCATAATTAATAATGCGTAACTTGTAAGCTCTCTCGTATACTACTAGTTTTAGTCCCTATCATTCAATAGTTTTAATTTACTTTGAGTTCCATCGTTTTGCCAGACTGAAAGTTCGGAATCTCAAAATGTTGAGTCATACCAGACCAGCGGTTTAAAATTAGTCAGTAAATATTTCTTTAAAATTTATACTGTACAACTCGAAATGCTCCTATATGAAATTATAATTGAATTGAATATGACTGCTTAAGTTTTAAAATTAATTTTTCCTAGTGACATGGGTACATGAGTTGAGATCGATCAGTTTTTTTGGGAATCTTTACAAATGCCAATAAAGATTCATGGTTGGGAGGGTATAGCACTGATAAGGTCCATCTACATCTTGACCTCAGTAACAGCTAGCTTGTGACCCAAAGGATACACCTTCATTTCTTTCGTTTTTTATTAACATGAATTATTTACTGTTTTCGTAAGTATTTTCGGCCCGACATTTGATTTTCATTTAAAGTTAGTTTCAGTAGAGATCCTAATAAAATTAAATTTTATACTTAAAGGTAGAGATTCAGCAAACAACCCCCCACCCCGCAAGAGCTACGGAACCAGAGGATCTCGATCTGCTGCAATTCACCTACCGCCTTCGTTTGGTTATCGATAGATTTATCGTCGCTGTGATAGGAGAACCGATTATATAAAAATTAGGGCGCGCAACGAAAAACCGTATACGAAGGTTACATAAAATTTTTGGCGCCCAAACGTGTGGGGCAAGATGAAAGCATACTCAACTCCTTGACAATATTAGATATAGACAAGAAGTTTATTTAAGTTACGGCATGTGGTTATTTTGACAGCAGACCACATTAGAAGTATGTAGTTCTACCCCAAGTGATATAAAGGTTGAGTTCAAGTATTCAGGAAAGTCTTAAGATCAAAACATGAGGTTTCACATTTTTCGTCGATTTTGTTAGATTATATTATGGTTTAACTTACGCGGATAAATGAACCTGCACGGTTTAAGTCTGCTTGGCGAAGCCGATGTTTCTGTTAGGAATATTCCGCCGCAAAGTTAAAAGCAAGAATGAATGTAAACAAGAATTTCAATACTCTGTATCACAAATTGCTCGTTTAGTTAAGGTCCTCGATAATTTAGCACTCGTTTAGTAAAGTCGTTCAATCTTTTCTTAACAATTTAGATTATTGTATATTGGATGTTTCGATATCAGTACTGATTGGATTTTAGATCATGTTACGACAGCTGAACGTCTAAAAAAATCGAAGAGAACACGAACATATTGTTTTATAGCAAGACTTGGATGATTTAATGTTCTGGTGTCTGGATCTTGGTAATACAGATAGTATAGCCTTGCCGATCAGAAGATTTAAAAGGCCAAAGCCTAGTAGTAGGCAACTGTTCACCAAAAGCTAAGGAAAAACATTTGTCATTGGCACCCAGCACTTCTCGAGCATGGACTCGTAATTTTACAAAACAGCTAAGTCAAGTCCCAAGAGACAGAGCAGAACAGCTCAACGAACCAGCTGTATCAGTTAGCGAAGCACCAGCATCATGCTTAGATGCCAGTCACAGTAGTAATCAACCAGAACCGCAATTACCTAGAACCATGCCTAATCAACGAAGAGCAAGACCCAATCGTGGTAATAATACTCGTCCTAATCGAGATATCGATTATACGGTTATACAAAATATGATAGAACAAACAGTTTCTCGTGTAGTATCGTCGTTACCTATGAATTTAGGCCAGCGAGAAGTCCCATTAGACACGGTCCAAACCCGATCTTTGATAAGTTCGCCCTGCCCTACAACTGTTCAAAATGCAAAAATTGCAAATGTAATGCAGAAATGGAATCTACGTTTTGACGGATCTACAGAAGGTCTAGGAGTAGAAGAATTTATTTATAGAGTAAAAGCCCTAAGGGAGGAAACTCTTGATAGTGATTTTATTGGGGTGTGTAAACATATTCAAATATTATTTGGAGGAAAAGCCCGCGAGTGGTATTGGAGATATCATAAGCAAGTCCCATTTTTCGTCGATTTTGTTAGAGCGAGTTTTGTTCAGCTATTCGTCAGCAATATAAAGACTATCGATCAGATTTTATGAGCAAAGAAATGATTCGTGCGAGAAAGCAAAAAGCTGGAGAATCTTTTGTTTGTTTTTACGATGAGGTAGCTTCTTTGATTAACAAGTTCGGTATAAAGTTTGAGGAAGAGGAGCTGATGGAAATTTTACAAAATAACCTGTTGCCAGAGATACGACAAAAGTTACTATATCAATCCATCGCATCAATAGGTCACCTTCGTAGATTAGTACAGATGCAAGAAAATCTAACACAAGAGCTCAGCCCTCAAGTAAAAGTAATTTCTAACGTCAAAGCGAATGGACGCAGACAAATTTTTGAAATTCAAGAAGGGGAAACCGAAGATAATAAAATAGTTCCAGACCCAGATGAGGAATATGAAGTTGCCGCTGTGCAAGGGAAATTCGTTTGTTGGAATTGTCGCGAAGCCGGTCACACATGGCAAAACTGTCTAGAGGAACGCACCATTTTTTGTTACTGTTGCGGCACGGCCAATGTTTACAAGCCTCAATGTCAAGATTGTATAAAAAGGTTAGCGGAAAACCGACCGAAGGGTGCATCCAGACAACGTCAGATGCTCCCGGAATAGTTACATCAAACTCGGAAAACGTTCAACAAAGTATCAACATTGTGAATCACAAAGTAAACGTACGAAAGTCTCAAAAACTCCCACTAAGATTTTTGGCATATCCGGAGCGTTTACAACATTACCTTACTGTTAAAGACAAAATTTTCAGATCTGACCAACCCTTGGCTAAACGCACGTTGAGACTAAGGAAATATTATGATCACGCAAGACAAACCAGGAAACTTTTTGTTGCAACAATTTTTAGAAACGACAACGATAATAGGAGCTATGCAGAAGTCTCATTTCTTACGTTCACAGAATTAGGTTTATTGGATACCGGTGCCAGCATTAGTTGTATAGGCTCGGATTTAGCACAAACAGATTTTTCACATTTTCCCCAATTTGTAAAAACTAAAGGTCAAGTGCGCACAGCGGACGGAAACGGACAAAATGTGATTGGTATGTTAGAAGTAATAGTACGGTACGGTAGATTGGAAAGAATGTTAAAATTATTTGTAATTCCCACGTTGAAGAAAAGATTAATATTAGGTCATGATTTTTGGAGAATTTTCGAACTTGCCCCATCTATAATTAGTTCGATCGAGATTGGTTATGAAAAAAAGTTAGAGACTGACCCTAGTTCTTATTCTCTTTCGTATTCTCAAATTAGACAGCTGGAAGCCGTCAAGCAAATGTTTCCCAATGCAAGTCATCATCTCGGACGTACGTCCTTAATAAAACATCATATTGAGATTGGCGAAGCCAAACCGGTAAAACAACGTTTTTACGCTATTAGTCCCGCTGTTGAAAAATTAGTATACACGGAAATTGATCGTATGATTCATGGAGTTATCGAACCAGCTGTTAGCGCCTGGAGCTCTCCTATTCGACCAGTGATAAAGCCCAATAAAGTGCGACTGTGCTTAGACGCTCGCAAGTTAAATGCAGTCACAATTAAGGATGCTTATCCTTTGCCCAGCATTGACAGTATTTTTTCAAGATTACCCAAGGCAAATATTATTTCCAAAATCGATTTAAAGGATGCCTATTGGCAAATAGAATTAACCGAAGCATCTAAACCTCTTACTGCATTTACAGTACCAGGAAGACCGTTATATCAATTCAAAGTTATGCCTTTCGGCCTTTGTAATGCCACATCTACTATGAGTCGTTTAATGGATGAAGTAGTTCCTGCTGACCTTCGCCATTGTGTTTTTGCTATTTAGATGATCTGTGTATAATTTCAGAGGATTTCTCATCCCATCTTTCAGTGTTAGCAAGAATTGCGGAGCAATTTCGGAAAGCTAATCTGTCCATTAACATAGAGAAAAGTCAGTTTTGTGTCGCAAGCATTAGTTATTTAGGATATGTGATAGACAGTAAAGGTATCTGCACCGATCCGTCAAAGATTGAATGTATTAAAAATTGGCCACCACCTAGGAATTTGAAACAAACTAGAGGATTTCTTGGAGTTCGCGGTTGGTATCGTCGTTTTATACCGAATTTTGCCGATCTCACTTATCCTATAACGGAACTGTTGTCAACAAAAAGAAATTTCGTTTGGACTCCGGAAGCTCAAGCTTCTATGAATAAGTTGAAGGATCTATTAACTTCTGCCCCTATTCTATAAAACCCGGACTTTAATAAGAAATTTTTCTTACATTGTGATGCCAGCGATTATGGTATTGGCGCTGTACTTGTCCAATTATCAGACGCAGAGGAAGAGAAGCCTATTGCTTTCATGTCTAAAAAGTTAAGTCGTGCCCAACGCAATTATAGTGTTACTGAACGCGAATGTTTAGCCGTTATACTGGCTATAGAAAAATTTCGGTGTTATTTGGAATTGCAAGAATTTGAAGTAGTTACTGATCACTCTAGTTTATTGTGGCTAATGCGTCAACAAAATGTTTCTGGGAGATTAGCTCGATGGATTTTTCGCTTACAACAATTTCAGTTTAATATGTCGCATAGGAAGGGAAAAGAACACTTGATTCCTGACGCGTTATCAAGATTGCCCAACCTTTCGATAGAGGCGATAGAAATGGGTCCTATTATAGATCTGGACTCTGAAGCATTTTTGGACGATAGTTATATGTATCTGAAGAAGAAAATCTCTGAAAATCCAGACAAATTCCCAGATATCAAAATTGTAAATAAACATTTGTATATTCGAACCGAACATGCCAATGGAGATTCTTATCAAGAAAAGCTTTCTTGGAAACTATGGGTACCGGATAAACTCAGAGTTGATGTTCTAAAACAAGCTCACGATAGCCATACCTCTTCACATTCAGGTATGCAGAAAACCATTGACAAGATACGTAGAACTCTTTTTTGGCCTGGTATGGTAAAGGATGTACGTGACCATATTCGTCAATGTGACACTTGTAAGGAGTCCAAAGCACCAAATTATACGCTTAGACCACCTATGGGACAGCATATTCCCACTTGTAGACCTTTTCAACGTCTGTATATCGATTTACTTGGTCCTTACCCTCGTAGCAAAAATGGATTTGTCGGTTTATTAATTGTTCTTGACCATTTCAGTAAGTATCATTGGTTACAACCTCTGAAAAAGTTTCGCACGGAGGATATACAAGAATTTTTGTTAAAACAGATATTTCATTGTTTTGGAGTACCGGAAACCATCGTTAGTGATAATGGTGTTCAATTTAAGGCAAATTCATTCAATTCTTTTCTTACTGAACTAGGCATAAAACATCAGTATACCGCTTTATATTCTCCGCAAAGCAACGCAGCTGAGCGTGTTAATCGTTCTCTGTTAGCTGCGATCCGTTCGTATTTAAAAAATCAGGATCAAACGCTTTGGGATCAACATTTAACGAGTATATCTTGCGCATTGCGATCATCGTTGCATCAATCTTTAGGTTGCTCACCCTTTAAAGCTTTGTTCGGACTGGACATGGTTACTCATGGTTCAGATTATAAACTTTTAAAGGAATTAAAGTTGTTACCGGAGCCTATAACACCGCTCAATCAGACTGACCAGTTAAACCTTTTGCGACAGGATATAGGAGAAAATATTAAGAAAGCATATGATCGAAATGTAGCACAGTATAATCTTCGCAGTAAGTCTGTCTCTTTTAAAGAAGGCCAAGAAGTTTTTCGCAGAAACTTCGCGTTAAGCAAATTCTCTCAGAACTTCAATGCTAAATTAGCCCCTAAGTTCATAAAATGTCGAATCAAAAAGAAGCTCGGAAACTGCTTTTATTTGTTAGAAAATATGCAAGGTAGAGAAGTAGGAACATTTCACGCTAAGGATATACGGAACTAATTCCCACTAATATGCTGCCTAACGTTGCATATTATCGGGTGGTGTAGCGTGCGCTAGTTTAAACTTTCAAATTTTTGAACTTAACGTCTTTACGCGCCACTTTGCCAATAGCGATTAATCAATAAATAAAAATATTGGTATCGATCGAGCGATAACCGCATAATAGGGGGATAGCGATAAATGATCTATCGTTTTTCTTGAGGTGGCAACGCGCTTCATTTTTTTGCTAGGCTTCATTTTCATTTTAATTCTGAGGAGAAAAGTGTTCAATAAAAAAAGCTGTAGCCCAAATCTTTGGTTATAAATCATAGAAGGTATGTAGGTTAATTCGAATTTTTGCCCCGCCGCCATCTGCATCTTACTCCATATCTTAGATTGGAAACCTTACTTTTTCCGGCCAATATTGCTGGTAGCTTTCGTTTGGGAGGATTATTTTCTGGGAACCGGCGCGTTTACAAATATCCATTTCTGGTGACGGAGCACGTGTATTCGAATTTTCGGTTGTCGTGGCCTTCTGGAATTGGCATTCAGGACATTGAAAAGCCACCGCCAACTAAACACCGGCAGTGCCACATCGTTTCTAAGTTAAGGCTTACAGTGCGGCCAAACTGTCTCATTTCCCGAAAGGTGTCCTAACCTTCGGTGCACTGGATTTTTTCCAAATTCTGGATACTGCTTGCTGTTGCCCGATTTAGCGCATTCCATGTGACCACCTCGAAAGCTCCTACAATCGTTTTTTGAAATTGACCTCGTTTTGAACGAAATCTTTAAGTCTCGATATTTTCATTTCCGATCTTATTTTTTAAATTTCAAGTCCTAATCAAGTTAAACCAAAAAAAAAAAAAAAAATGTAAATAAGTCAAATATGGAATCGATTAAAATCTCGTTAAGGTTATATTAAATAATTCGAGTCGAGAGTAACGTAAAATATAGTAAATGTAAAAACAAAGTGAGTGAACGGAGTTAATGGTGGTCATAAAGCGCGAAGGAGAAATCATCATATAAACACCTTCCCACAGTGCATCGATGGAAGGCCTTTCAGCGAGTAAACTATGGGGTAAGTGCCTAGTGTATTAAGCAGTATCAATTCGGCGACTTTTAACCGAGTTTTTGCGAACTATGGAGAACGGTAGTCAATTGATACTCTGATTTTGTTGATGTAATTTCTATTTCAGCGTTTTGTGATCAACCAAATAATCGAATTGAATATAAAAAAAATTTTCCGTAAATAATGCTTGACTTGAAGAGCAATCCAAAGCAATGAGTGAATTTGTGCGACTTGAAAATTTAAAATAACTTTAAAGAGTTTAAAAAAAAAAAACAAAAAAAAAAATAAAAGAGAACTTGAAAATAAGATGAATAATTACAAGAAAAGGTTAACTTGATTCATTGGATATTCCTTCTACATTTTTTTTTTTTCTATAATCTACTATATATTCTACCATAATTAATAATGCGTAACTTGTAAGCTCTCTCGTATACTACTAGTTTTAGTCCCTATCATTCAATAGTTTTAATTTACTTTGAGTTCCATCGTTTTGCCAGACTGAAAGTTCGGAATCTCAAAATGTTGAGTCATACCAGACCAGCGGTTTAAAATTAGTCAGTAAATATTTCTTTAAAATTTATACTGTACAACTCGAAATGCTCCTATATGAAATTATAATTGAATTGAATATGACTGCTTAAGTTTTAAAATTAATTTTTCCTAGTGACATGGGTACATGAGTTGAGATCGATCAGTTTTTTTGGGAATCTTTACAAATGCCAATAAAGATTCATGGTTGGGAGGGTATAGCACTGATAAGGTCCATCTACATCTTGACCTCAGTAACAGCTAGCTTGTGACCCAAAGGATACACCTTCATTTCTTTCGTTTTTTATTAACATGAATTATTTACTGTTTTCGTAAGTATTTTCGGCCCGACATTTGATTTTCATTTAAAGTTAGTTTCAGTAGAGATCCTAATAAAATTAAATTTTATACTTAAAGGTAGAGATTCAGCAAACAACCCCCCCACCCCGCAAGAGCTACGGAACCAGAGGATCTCGATCTGCTGCAATTCACCTACCGCCTTCGTTTGGTTATCGATAGATTTATCGTCGCTGTGATAGGAGAACCGATTATATAAAAATTAGGGCGCGCAACGAAAAACCGTATACGAAGGTTACAGTCGGCTATAAGACAAAGAATAGCGGCTGTATTATGGTTCTAGCAGCTTGTGTAGCTGTTATATCAAGGATGGCGGCTATAAGACTTAAAATGGTGGCAGTAGAACGGTTTCAGAAGCTTGTATAGCTGTTATCTAAAGGATGGCGGCTATAAGACTCAAAATGGACTCAATAAGAGTCAGAATAGCGGCTGTATTATGGTTCTAGCAGCTTGTGTAGCTGTTATATAAAGGATGGCGGCTATAAGACTTAAAATGGTGGCAGTAGAACGGTTTCAGAAGCTTGTATAGTTGTTATCTAAAGGATGGCGGCTATAAGACTCAAAATGGACTCAATAAGACTCAGAATAGCGGCTGTATTATGGTTCTAGCAGCTTGTGTAGCTGTTATATAAAGGATGGCGGCTATAAGACTTAAAATGGCGTTGGTAGAACGGTTTCAGCAGCTTGTATAGCTGTAAAGGATGGCGGCTACAAGACTTAAAATGGCGTTAGTAGAACGATTTCAGCAGCTTGTATAGCTGTAATCTAAAGGATGGCGGCTATACGACTCAAAATGGCGGCTATATTATGGTTCCAGCAGCTTGTATAGCTTTTATATAAAGGATGTCGGCTATAAGACTCAGAATAGTATTATTATGTATGTGTATTATGTATTATGGTTCTAGCAGCTTGTGTAGCTGTTATATAAAGGATGGCGGCTATAAGACTTAAAATGGCGTTGGTAGAACGGTTTCAGCAGCTTGTATAGCTGTAAAGGATGGCGGCTACAAGACTTAAAATGGCGTTAGTTGAACGGTTTCAGCAGCTTGTATAGCTGTAATCTAAAGGATGGCGGTTATACGACTCAAAATGGCGGCTATATTATGGTTCCAGCAGCTTGTATAGCTTTTATATAAAGGACGACGGCTATAAGACTCAGAATAGCGGCTGTATTATGGTTCTAGCAGCTTGTGTAGCTGTTATATAAAGGATGGCGGCTATAAGACTTAAAATGGCGTTGGTAGAACGGTTTCAGCAGCTTGTATAGCTGTAAAGGATGGCGGCTGCAAGACTTAAAATGGTGGCAGTAGAACGGTTTCAGAAGCTTGTATAGCTGTTATCTAAAGGATGGCGGCTATAAGACTCAAAATGGCGACTATATTACGGTTTCAGTAGCTTGTATAGCAGTTATCTATAGGATGTCGGCTATAAGACTCAGAAAAGCGGCTGTATTATAGTTCTAGCAGCTTGTGTAGCTGTTATATAAAGGATGGCGGCTATAAGACTTAAAATGGTGGCAGTAGAACGGTTTCAGAAGCTTCTATAGCTGTTATCTAAAGGATGGCGGCTATAAGACTCAAAATGGACTCAATAAGACTCAGAATAGCGGCTGTATTATGGTTCTAGCAGCTTGTGTAGCTGTTATATAAAGGATGGCGGCTATAAGACTCAAAATGGCGGCAGTAGAACGGTTTCAGCAGCTTGTATAGTTGTATCTAAAGGATCGCGGCTATAAGACTTAAAATGGCGTTAGTAGAACGGTTTCAGCAGCTTGTATAGCTGTAACATAAAGGATGGCGGCTATCAGACTCAAAATGGCGGCTATATTATGGTTCCAGCAGCTTGTATAGCTGTTATATAAAGGATGTCGGCTATAAGACAAAGAATAGCGGCTGTATTATGGTTCTAGCAGCTTGTGTAGCTGTTATATAAAGGATGGCGGCTATAAGACTTAAAATGGTGGCAGTAGAACGGTTTCAGAAGCTTGTATGGCTGTTATCTAAAGGATGGCGGCTATAAGACTCAAAATGGACTCAATAAGACTCAGAATAGCGGCTGTATTATGGTTCTAGCAGCTTGTGTAGCTGTTATATAAAGGATGGCGGCTATAAGACTTAAAATGGCGTTGGTAGAACGGTTTCAGCAGCTTGTATAGCTGTAAAGGATGGCGGCTACAAGACTTAAAATGGCGTTAGTAGAACGGTTTCAGCAGCTTGTATAGCTGTAATCTAAAGGACGGCAGCTATACGACTCAAAATGGCGGCTATATTATGGTTCCAGCAGCTTGTATAGCTTTTATATAAAGGATGTCGGCTATAAGACTCAGAATAGCGGCTGTATTATGGTTCTAGCAGCTTGTGTAGCTGTTATATAAAGGATGGCGGCTATAAGACTCATAATGGACTCAATAAGACTCAGAATAGCGGCTGTATTATGGTTCTAGCAGCTTGTGTAGCTGTTATATAAAGGATGGCGGCTATAAGACTTAAAATGGCGGCTATAAGACTTAAAATGGCGGCAGTAGAACGGTTTCAGCAGCTTGTATAGCTGTTATCTAAAGGATGGCGGCTATACGACTCAAAATGGCGGCTATATTATGGTTCCAGCAGCTTGTATAGCTGTCATATAAAGGATGTCGGCTATAATACTCAGAATAGCGGCTGTATTATGGTTCTGGCAGCTTGTGTAGCTGTTATATAAAGGATGGCGGCTATAAGACTTAAATTGGCGGCAGTAGAACGGTTTCAGCAGCTTGTATAGCTGTTATCTAAACGATGGCGGCTATACGACTCAAAATGGCGGCTATATTATGGTTCCAGCAGCTTGTATAGCTGTTATCTAAAGGATGTCGGCTATAAGACTCAGAAAAGCGGCTAAATTAAAGTTCTGGCAGCTTGTGTAGCTGTTATATAAAGGATGGCCGCTATAAGACTTAAAATGGCGGCAGTAGAACGGTTCCAGCAGCTTCTTTAGCTGTTATTTAAGGATGTCGGCTATAAAACTCAAATTGGCGGCAAAAGAACGGTTTCAGCAGCTTGTATAGCTGTTATCTAAAGGACGGCGGCTATACGACTCAAAATGGCGGCTATATTATGGTTCCAGCAGCTTGTATAGCTGTCATATAAAGGGTGTCGGCTATAATACTCAGAATAGCGGCTGTATTTTGGTTCCAGCAGTTTGTATAACTATTATATAAAGGATGGCAGCTATAAGACTCAAAATGGCGGTTGTATTATGCTTCCTGCAGCTTCTATATCCGTTATATGAAGTATGGCTACTATAAGACTCAAAATGGCGGCAGTAGAACGGTTTCAGCAGCTTGTATTGTTGTTATCTAAAGGATGGCCGCTATAAGACTTAAAATGGCGGCATTAGAACGGTTCCAGCAGCTTCTTTAGCTGTTATTTAAAGATGTCGGCTATAAAACTCAAATTGGCGGCTGTATTATGGTTTCAGCAGCTTTAATAGCTGTTATATAAAGGATGGCGGCTATAAGACTCAAAATGGCGGCTATATTATGGTTTCAGTAGCTTGTATAGCTGTTATCTAAAGGTTGTCGGCTGTATACTCAGAATAGCGGCTGTATTATGGTTCTAGCAGCTTTTGTAGCTGTTATATAAAGGACGACCGCTATAAGACTTAAAATGGCGGCAGTAGAACGTTTCTAGCAGCTTCTATAGCTGTAATATAAAGGATGGCGGCTATAAGACTCAAAATGGCGGCTATATTATGGTTGCAGCAGCTTGTATAGCTGTTATCTAAAGGATGGCGGCTATAAGACTCAAAATGGCGGCTATATTATGGTTTTAGTAGCTTGTATAGCTGTTATCTAAAGGTTGTCGGCTGTATACTCAGAATAGCGGCTGTATTATGGTTCTAGCAGCTTTTGTAGCTGTTATATAAAGGACGACCGCTATAAGACTTAAAATGGCGGCAGTAGAACGTTTCTAGCAGCTTCTATAGCTGTAATATAAAGGATGGCGGCTATAAGACTCAAAATTGCGGCAAAAGAACGGTTTCAGCAGCTTGTATAGCTGTTATCTAAAGGATGGCGGCTATACGACTCAAAATGGCGGCTATATTATGGTTCCAGCAGCTTGTATAGCTGTCATATAAAGGATGTCGGCTATAATACTCAGAATAGCGGCTGTATTATGGTTCTGGCAGCTTGTGTAGCTGTTATATAAAGGATGGCGGCTATAAGACTTAAATTGGCGGCAGTAGAACGGTTTCAGCAGCTTGTATAGCTGTTATCTAAAGGATGGCGGCTATACGACTCAAAATGGCGGCTATATTATGGTTCCAGCAGCTTGTATAGCTGTTATCTAAAGGATGTCGGCTATAATACTCAGAATAGCGGCTGTATTATGGTTCTGGCAGCTTGTGTAGCTGTTATATAAAGGATGGCGGCTATAAGACTTAAATTGGCGGCAGTAGAACGGTTTCAGCAGCTTGTATAGCTGTTATCTAAACGATGGCGGCTATACGACTCAAAATGGCGGCTATATTATGGTTCCAGCAGCTTGTGTAGCTGTTATCTAAAGGATGTCGGCTATAAGACTCAGAAAAGCGGCTAAATTAAAGTTCTAGCAGCTTGTGTAGCTGTTATATAAAGGATGGCCGCTATAAGACTTAAAATGGCGGCAGTAGAACGGTTCCAGCAGCCTCTTTAGCTGTTATTTAAGGATGTCGGCTATAAAACTCAAATTGGCGGCAAAAGAACGGTTTCAGCAGCTTGTATAGCTGTTATCTAAAGGACGGCGGCTATACGACTCAAAATGGCGGCTATATTATGGTTCCAGCAGCTTGTATAGCTGTCATATAAAGGGTGTCGGCTATAATACTCAGAATAGCGGCTGTATTTTGGTTCCAGCAGTTTGTATAACTATTATATAAAGGATGGCAGCTATAAGACTCAAAATGGCGGTTGTATTATGCTTCCTGCAGCTTCTATATCCGTTATATGAAGTATGGCTACTATAAGACTCAAAATGGCGGCAGTAGAACGGTTTCAGCAGCTTGTATTGTTGTTATCTAAAGGATGGCCGCTATAAGACTTAAAATGGCGGCATTAGAACGGTTCCAGCAGCTTCTTTAGCTGTTATTTAAGGATGTCGGCTATAAAACTCAAATTGGCGGCTGTATTATGGTTTCAGCAGCTTTAATAGCTGTTATATAAAGGCTGTCGGCTATAAGACTCAAAATGGCGGCTATAATATGGTTGCAGCAGCTTGTATAGCTGTTATCTAAAGGATGGCGGCTATAAGACTCAAAATGGCGGCTATATTATGGTTTCAGTAGCTTGTATAGCTGTTATCTAAAGGTTGTCGGCTGTAAGACTCAGAATAGCGGCTGTATTATGGTTCTAGCAGCTTTTGTAGCTGTTATATAAAGGACGACCGCTATAAGACTTAAAATGGCGGCAGTAGAACGTTTCTAGCAGCTTCTATAGCTGAAATATAAAGGATGGCGGCTATAAGACTCAAAATGGCGGCAAAAGAACGGTTTCAGCAGCTTGTATAGCTGTTATCTAAAGGATGGCGGCTATACGACTCAAAATGGCGGCTATATTATGGTTCCAGCTGCTTGTATAGCTGTCATATAAAGGATGTCGGCTATAATACTCAGAATAGCGGCTGTATTATGGTTCTAGCAGTTTGTGTAGCTGTTATATAAAGGATGGCGGCTATAAGACTTAAATTGGCGGCAGTAGAACGGTTTCAGCAGCTTGTATAGCTGTTATCTAAAGGATGGCGGCTATACGACTCAAAATGGCGGTTACATTATGGTTCCAGCAGCTTGTATAGCTGTTATCTAAAGGATGTCGGCTATAAGCCTCAGAAAAGCGGCTGAATTATAGTTCTAGCAGCTTGTGTAGCTGTTATATAAAGGATGGCCGCTATAAGACTTAAAATGGCGGCAGTAGAACGGTTCCAGCAGCTTCTATAGCTGTAATATAAAGGATGGCGGCTATAAGACTCAAAATGGCGGCAGTAGAACGGTTTCAGCAGCTTGTATAGCTGTTATCTAAAGGATGGCGGCTATAAGACTCAAAATGGCGGCTATATTACGGTTTCAGTAGCTTGTATAGCTGTTATCTAAAGGATGTCGGCTAGAAGACTTAAAATGGCGGCTATTTTATGGTTCCAGCAGCTTGTATAGCTGTTATCTAAAGGATGTCGGCTATAAGATTTAGAATAGCGGCTTTATTATAGTTCTAGCAGCTTCTATAGCTGTTATCTAAAGGATGGCGGCTATAAGACTCAAAATGGCGGCAGTAGAACGGTTTCAGTATCTTGTATAGTTGTATCTAAAGGATGGCGGCTATAAGACTTAAAATGGCGTTAGTAGAACGGTTTCAGCAGCTTGTATAGCTGTAATCTAAAGGATGGCGGCTATACGACTCAAAATGGCGGCTATATTATGGTTCCAGCAAGCTTGTATAGCTTTTATATAAAGGATGTCGGCTATAAGACTCAGAATTGCGGCTGTATTATGGTTCTAGCAGCTTGTGTAGCTGTTATGTAAAGGATGGCGGCTATAAGACTTAAAATGGCGGCAGTAGAACGGTTTCAGCAGCTTGTACAGCTGTTATCTAAAGGATGGCGGCTATAAGACTCAAAATGGCGGCTATATTACGGTTTCAGTAGCTTGTATAGCTGTTATCTAAAGGATGTCGGCTATAAGACTCAGAAAAGCGGCTGTATTATAATTCTAGCAGCTTGTGTAGCTGTTATATAAAGGATGGACGCTATTAGACTTGAAATGGCGGCAGTAGAACGGTTCCAGCAGCTTCTATAGCTGTAATATAAAGGATGGCGGCTATCAGACTCAAAATGGCGGCTATATTATGGTTCCAGCAGCTTGTATAGCTGTTAGATAAAGGATGTCGGCTATAAGACAAAGAATAGCGGCTGTATTATGGTTCTAGCAGCTTGTGTAGCTGTTATATAAAGGATGGCGGCTATACGACTTAAAATGGTGGCAGTAGAACGGTTTCAGAAGCTTGTATAGCTGTTATCTAAAGGATGGCGGCTATAAGACTCAAAATGGACTCAATAAGACTCAGAATAGCGGCTGTATTATAGTTCTAGCAGCTTGTGTAGCTGTTATATAAAGGATGGCGGCTATAAGACTTAAAATGGCGGCAGTAGAACGGTTTCAGCAGCTTGTATAGCTGTTATCTAAGGAATGGCGGCTATAAGAAGCAAATTGGCGGCTATATTATGGTTTCAGTAGCTTGTATAGCTGTTATCTAAAGGATGTCGGCTATAAGACTCAGAAAAGCGGCTGTATTATAGTTCTTGCAGCTTGTGTAGCTGTTATATAAAGGATGGCCGCTATTAGATTTAAAATGGCGGCAGTAGAACGGTTCCAGCAGGTTCTATAGCTGTAATATAAAAGATGGCGGCTATAAGACTCAAAATGGCGGCTATATTATGGTTCCAGCAGCTTGTATAGCTGTTATATAAAGGATGTCGGCTATAAGACTCAGAATAGCGGCTGTATTATGGTTCTAGCAGCTTGTGTAGCTGTTATATAAAGGATGGCGGCTATAAGACCTAAAATGGCGGCAGTAGAACGGTTTCAGAAGTTTGTATAGCTGTTATCTAAAGGATGTCGGCTATAAGACTCAAAATGGCGGCAGTAGAACGGTTTCAGCAGCTTGTATAGCTGTTATCTAAAGGATGGCCGCTATAAGACTTAAAATGGCGGCAGTAGAACGGTTCCAGATGCTTCTATAGCTGTTATCTAAAGGATGTCGGCTATAAGACTCAAAATGGCGGCAGTAGAACGGTTTCAGCAGCTTGTATAACTATTATATAAAGGATGGCGGCTATAAGACTCAAAATGGCGGCTCTTTTATGTTTCCAGCAGCTGGTATAATTATTATATAAAGGATGGCGGCTACAAGACCCAAAATGGCGGCTGTGTTATTGGTGCAGCAGCTTGTATAACTGTGTTATAAAGAATGGCGGCTATAAGACTTAAAATGGCGGCAGTAGAGTGGTTCCAGCAGCTTGTATAACTATTATATAAAGGATGGCGGCTATAAGACTTAAAATGGCGGCTGTACTATGTTTCCAGCAGCTTGTATAGCTGTTATTTAAAGAATGGCTGCTATGAGACTCAAAATGGCGACAATGAAACGGTTCCAGCTGCTTCTATAGCTGTTATTTAAAGAACGGCGGCTATAAGACTCAAAATGGCAGCAGTAGAACGGATTCAGCAGTTTGTATAGCTGTTATGTAAAGGATGGCGGCTATAAGACTTAAAACTTCGTCTGTAGAATGGTTCCAGCAGCTTCTATAGCTGTAATATAAAGGCTGTCGGCTATAAGACTCAAAATGGCGGCAGTAGAACGGTTTCAGCAGCTTGTATAGTTGTATCTAAGGGATGGCGGCTATAAGACTTAAAATGACGGCAGTAGAACGGTTTCAGCAGCTTGTATAGCTGTTATCCAAAGGATGGCCGCTATAAGACTTAAAATGGCGGCAGTAGAGTGGTTCCAGCAGCTTGTATAACTATTATATAAAATGGCGGCTGTACTATGTTTCCAGCAGCTTGTATAGCTGTTATTTAAAGAATGGCTGCTATGAGACTCAAAATGGCGACAATGAAACGGTTCCAGCTCCTTCTATAGCTGTTATTTAAAGAACGGCGGCTATAAGACTCAAAATGGCAGCAGTAGAACGGATTCAGCAGTTTGTTTAGCTGTTATGTAAAGGATGGCGGCTATAAAACTTAAAATTTCGGCTGTATAATGGTTCCAGCAGCTTCTAAGGGATGGCGGCTATAAGACTTAAAATGACGGCAGTAGAACGTTATCAGCAGCTTGTATAGCTGTTATCCAAAGGATGGCCGCTATAAGACTTAAAATGGCGGCAATAGAACGGTTCCAGCAGCTTCTTTGGCTGTTATTTAAGGATGTCGGCTATAAGACTCAAAATGGCGGCTGTACTATGTTTCCAGCAGCTTGTATAGCTGTTATTTAAAGAATGGCTGCTTTGAGACTCAAAATGGCGACAATGAAACGGTTCTAGCTGCTTCTATAGCTGTTATTTAAAGAACGCCGGCTATAAGACTCAAAATGGTAGCAGTAGAACGGATTCAGCAGTTTGTTTAGCTGTTATGTAAAGGATGGCGGCTATAAAACTTAAAATTTCGGCTGTATAATGGTTCCAGCAGCTTCTATAGCTTTTATATAAAAGATGGCGGCTATAAGACTCAAAATGGCGGCTGTATTTTGGTTCCAGCAGTTTGTATAACTATTATATAAAGGATGGCAGCTATAAGACTCAAAATGGCGGTTGTATTATGCTTCCTGCAGCTTCTATATCCGTTATATGAGGTATGGCTACTATAAGACTGCAAATGGCGGCTGTAGAATGGTTTCAGCAGCTAATATAGCTGTTATATAAAGTATGTCGGCTATAAGACTCAAAATGGCGGCTATATTATGGTTGAAGCAGCTTGTATAGCTGTTATCTAAAGGATGGCGGCTATAAGACTTAAAATGGTGGCAGTAGAACGGTTTCAGAAGCTTCTATAGCTGTTATCTAAAGGATGGCGGCTATAAGACTCAAAATGGACTCAATAAGACTCAGAATAGCGGCTGTATTATGGTTCTAGCAGCTTGTGTAGCTGTTATATAAAGGATGGCGGCTATAAGACTTAAAATGGCGGCAGTAGAACGGTTTCAGCAGCTTGTATAGCTGTTATCTAAAGAATGGCGGCTATAAGACTCAAAATGGCGGCTATATTATGGTTTCAGTAGCTTGTATAGCTGTTATCTAAAGGATGTCGGCTATAAGACTCAGAAAAGCGGCTGTATTATAGTTCTAGCAGCTTGTGTAGCTGTTATATAAAGGATGGCCGCTATTAGATTTAAAATGGCGGCAGTAGAACGGTTCCAGCAGCTTCTATAGCTGTAATATAAAAGATGGCGGCTATAAGACTCAAAATGGCGGCTATATTATGGTTCCAGCAGCTTGTATAGCTGTTATATAAAGGATGTCGGCTATAAGACATAAAATGGCGGCAGTAGAACGGTTTCAGAAGCTTGTATGGCTGTTATCTAAAGGATGGCGGGTATAAGACTCAAAATGGCGGCTATATTATGGTTTCAGTAGCTTGTATAGCTGTTATCTAAAGGATGTCGGCTATAAGACTCAGAAAAGCGGCTGAATTATAGTTCTAGCAGCTTGTGTAGCTGTTATATAAAGGATGGCGGCTATAAGACATAAAATGGCGGCAGTAGAACGGTTTCAGAAGCTTGTATGGCTGTTATCTAAAGGATGGCGGGTATAAGACTCAAAATGGCGGCTATATTATGGTTTCAGTAGCTTGTATAGCTGTTATCTAAAGGATGTCGGCTATAAGACTCAGAAAAGCGGCTGAATTATAGTTCTAGCAGCTTGTGTAGCTGTTATATAAAGGATGGCCGCTATAAGACTTAAAATGGCGGCAGTAGAACGGTTTCAGCAGCTTGTATAGCTGTTATCTAAAGGATGACGGCTATAAGACTCAAAATGGCGGCAGTAGAACGGTTTCAGCAGCTTGTATAGCTGTTATCTAAAGGATGTTGGCTATAAGACTCAAAATGGCGGCTATATTATGGTTTCAGCAGCTTGTATAGCTGTTATCTAAAGGACGTCGGCTATAAGACTCAGAAAAGCGGCTGAATAATAGTTCTAGCAGCTTCTGTAGCTGTTATCTAAAGGATGTCGGCTATAAGACTTAAAATGGCGGCTATATTATGGTTCCAGCAGCTTGTATAGCTGTTATATAAACGATGTCGGCTATAAGATTTAGAATAGCGGCTGTATTTTAGTTCTAGCAGCTTCTATAGCTGTTATCTAAAGGATGGCGGCGATAAGACTCAAAATGGCGGCAGTATAACGGTTTCAGCAGCTTGTATAGTTGTATCTAAAGGATGGCGGCTATAAGACTTAAAATGGCGGCAGTAGAACGGTTTCAGCAGCTTGTATAGCTGTAATCTAAAGGTTGGCGGCTATACGACTCAAAATGGCGGCTATATTATGGTTTCAGCAGCTTGTACAGTTGTTATATAAAAGATGTCGGCTGTACGACTCAGAAAAGCGGCTGTATTATGGTCCTAGCAGGTTGTGTAGCTGTTATATAACGGATGGCGGCTATAAGACTCAAAATGGCGGCTATATTATGGTTTCAGTAGCTTGTATAGCTGTTATCTAAAGGATGTCGGCTATAAAACTTAGAATAGCGGCTGTATTATAGTACTAGCAGCTTGTATAGCTGTTATATAAAGGATGGCCGCTATAAGACTTAAAATGACTTAAAATAGCTGTTATCTAAAGGATGGCGGCTATAAGACTCAAAATGGCGGCAGTAGAACGGTTTCAACAGCTTGTATAGTTGTCTCTAAAGGATGTCGGCTATAAGACTCAAAATGGCGGCAGTAGAACGGTTTCAGCAGCTTGTATAGCTGTTATCTAAAGGCTGGCGGCTATAAGACTCAAAATGGCGGCAGTAGAACGGTTTCAGCAGCTTGTATAGCTGTTATATAAAGGCTGTCGGCTATAAAACACAAAATGGCGGCTATATTATGGTTGCAGCAGCTTGTATAGCTGTTATATAAAGGATGTCGGCTATAAGACTCAGAATAGCGGCTGTATTATGGTTCTAGCAGCTTGTGTAGCTGTTATATAAATGATGGCCGCTATAAGACAAAATGGCTTGTGCTTAAAGATTGTGTAGCAGTAGAACGGATTCAGCAGTTTGTATAGCTGTTATGTAAAGGATGGTGGCTATAAGACTTAAAACTTCGGCTGTATTATAGTTCTAGCAGCTTCTATAGCTGTTGTCTAAAGGATGGCGGCTATAAGACTCAAAATGGCGGCAGTAGAACGGTTTCAGCAGCTTGTATAGTTGTATCTAAAGGATGTCGGCGATAAGACTCAAAATGGCGGCAGTAGAACGGTTTCAGCAGCTTGTATAGCTGTTATCTAAAGGCTGGCGGCTATAAGAGTCAAAATGGCGGCAGTAGAACGGTTTCAGCAGCTTGTATAGCTGTTATATAAAGGCTGTCGGCTATAAAACTCAAAATGGCGGCTATATTATGTTGCAGCAGCTTTTATAGCTGTTATATAAAGGATGTCGGCTATAAGACTCAGAATAGCGGGTGTATTGTAGTTCTAGAAGCTCGTGAAGCTGTTATATAAAGGATGGCCGCTATAAGGCTTAAAATGGCGGCAGTAGAACGGTTTCAGCAACTTGTATAGCTGGTATCTAAAGGATGGCGGCTATAAGACTCAAAATGGCGGCTATAATATGGTTTCAGTAGCTTGTATAGCTGTTATCTAAAGGATGTCGGCTATAAGACTCAGAATAGCGGCTGTATTATAGTTCTAGCAGCTTGTGTAGCTGTTATATAAAGGATGGCCGCTATAAGACTTAAAATGGTTCTGGCATGTAGAATGGTTCTGGCAGCTAATATAGCTGTTATGTAAAGTATGTCGGCTGTAAAACTCAAGTTGGCGGCTGTATTATGGTTTCAGCAGCTTTAATAGCTGTTATATAAAGGCTGTCGGCTATTAGACTCAAAATGGCGGCTATATTATGGTTGCAGCAGCTTGTATAGCTGTTATCTAAAGTATGGCGGCTATAAGACTCAAAATGGCGGCTATATTATGGTTTCAGTAGCTTGTATAGCTGTTATCTAAAGGATGGCGTCTATACGACTCAAAATGGCGGCTATATTATGGTTCCAGCAGCTTGTATAGCTGTTATATAAAGGATGTCGGCTATAAGACTCAGAATAGCGGCTGTATTGTGGTTCTAGCAGCTTGTGTAGCTGTTATATAAAGGATGACGGCTATAAGACTTAAATTGGCGGCAGTAGAACGGTTTCAGCAGGTTGTATAGCTGTTATCTAGAGGATGGCGGCTATACGACTCAATTGTGGTTCCAGCAGCTGGTATAGCTGTTATATAAAGGATGTCGGCTATAAGACTCAAGTTGGCGGCTGTATTATGGTTTCAGCAGCTTTAATAGCTGTTATATAAAGGCTGTCGGCTATTAGACTCAAAATGGCGGCTATATTATGGTTGCAGCAGCTTGTATAGCTGTTATCTAAAGGATGGCGGCTATAAGACTCAAAATGGCGGCTATATTATGGTTTCAGTAGCTTGTATAGCTGTTATCTAAAGGTTGTCGGCTGTTAGACTCAGAATAGCGGCTGTATTATAGTTCTAGCAGTTTGTGTAGCTGTTATATAAAGGACGGCCGCTATAAGACTAAAAATGGCGGCAGTAGAACGTTTCCAGCAGCTTCTATAGCTGTAATATAAAGGATGGCGGCTATAAGACTCAAAATGGCGGCAGTAGAACGGTTTCAGCAGCTTGTATAGCTGTTATCTAAAGGATGGCGTCTATACGACTCAAAATGGCGGCTATATTATGGTTCCAGCAGCTTGTATAGCTGTTATATAAAGGATGTCGGCTATAAGACTCAGAATAGCGGCTGTTTTATGGTTCTAGCAGCTTGTGTAGCTGTTATATAAAGGATGGCGGCTATAAGACTTAAAATGGCGGCAGTAGAACGGTTCAGCAGCTTCTTTAGCTGTAATATAAAGGATGGCGGCTATAAGACTCAAAATGGCGGCAGTAGAACGGTTTCAGCAGCTTGTATAGCTGTTATCTAAAGGATGACGGCTATAAAACTCAAAATGGCGGCAGTAGAATGGTTTCAGCAGCTTGTATAGCTGTTATCTAAAGGATGTTGGCTATAAGACTCAAAATGGCGGCTATATTATGGTTTCAGCAGCTTGTATAGCTGTTATCTAAAGGATGTCAGCTATAAAACTCAGAATAGCGGCTGAATTATAGTTCTAGCAGCTTGTGTATCTGTTATCTAAACGATGTCGGCTATAAGACTTAAAATGGCGGCTATATTATGGTTCCAGCAGCTTGTATAGCTGTTATATAAAGGATGTCGGCTATAAGATTTAGAATAGCGGCTGTATTATAGTTCTAGCAGCTTCTATAGCTGTTATCTAAAGGATGGCGGCTATAAGACTCAAAATGGCGGCAGTAGAACGGTTTCAGCAGCTTGTATAGTTGTATCTAAAGGATGGCGGCTATAAGACTTAAAATGGCGGCAGTAGAACGGTTTCAGCAGCTTGTATAGCTTTAATCTAAAGGTTGGCGGCTATACGACTCAAAATGCCGGCTATATTATGGTTTCAGCAGCTTGTACAGTTGTTATATAAAAGATGTCGGCTATAAGACTCAAAATGGCGGCAGTAGAACGGTTTCAGTGGCTTGTATAGCTGGTATCTAAAGGATGGCGGCTATAAGACTCAAAATGGCGGCTATAATATGGTTTCAGTAGCTTGTATAGCTGTTATCTAAAGGATGTCGGCTATAAGACTCAGAATAGCGGCTGTATTATAGTTCTAGCAGCTTGTGTAGCTGTTATATAAAGGATGGCCGCTATAAGACTTAATATGGTAGCTTGTATAGCTGTTATCTAAAGGATGTCGCCTATAAAACTCAGAATAGCGGCTGTATTATAGTTCTAGCAGCTTGTATAGCTGTTATATAAAGCATGGCCGCTATAAGACTTAAAATGACTTAAAATAGCTGTTATCTAAAGGATGGCGGCTATAAGATTCAAAATGGCGGCAGTAGAACGGTTTCAGCAGCTTATGTAGTTGTATCTAAAGGATGTTGGCTATAAGACTCAAAATGGCGGCAGTAGAACGGTTTCAGCAGCTTGTATAGCTGTTATCTAAAGGATGGCGTCTATACGACTCAAAATGGCGGCTATATTATGGTTCCAGCAGCTTGTATAGCTGTTATATAAAGGATGTCGGCTATAAGACTCAGAATTATGGTTCTAGCAGCTTGTATAGTTGTATCTAAAGGATGGCGGCTATAAGACTCAAAATGGCGGCAGTAGAACGGTTTCAGCAGCTTGTATAGCTGTTATCTAAAGGATGGCGTCTATACGACTCAAAATGGCGGCTATATTATGGTTTCAGCAGCTTGTATAGCTGTTATATAAAGGATGTCGGCTATAAGACTCAGAATAGCGGCTGTATTATGGTTCTAGCAGCTTGTATAGTTGTATCTAAAGGATGGCGGCTATAAGACTCAAAATGGCGGCAGTAGAACGGTTTCTGCTGCTTGTATAGTTGTATCTAAAGGATGTTGGCTATAAGACTTCAAAATGGCGGCAGTAGAACGGTTTCAGCAGCTTGTATAGCTGTTATCTAAAGGATGGCGTCTATACGACTCAAAATGGCGGCTATATTATGGTTCCAGCAGCTTGTATAGCTGTTATATAAAGGATGTCGGCTATAAGACTCAGAATTATGGTTCTAGCAGCTTGTATAGTTGTATCTAAAGGATGGCGGCTATAAGACTCAGAATAGCGGCTGTATTATAGTTCTAGCAGCTTGTATAGCTGTTATATAAAGCATGGCCGCTATAAGACTTAAAATGACTTAAAATAGCTGTTATCTAAAGGATGGCGGCTATAAGATTCAAAATGGCGGCAGTAGAACGGTTTCAGCAGCTTATGTAGTTGTATCTAAAGGATGTTGGCTATAAGACTCAAAATGGCGGCAGTAGAACGGTTTCAGCAGCTTGTATAGCTGTTATCTAAAGGATGGCGTCTATACGACTCAAAATGGCGGCTATATTATGGTTCCAGCAGCTTGTATAGCTGTTATATAAAGGATGTCGGCTATAAGACTCAGAATTATGGTTCTAGCAGCTTGTATAGTTGTATCTAAAGGATGGCGGCTATAAGACTCAAAATGGCGGCAGTAGAACGGTTTCAGCAGCTTGTATAGCTGTTATCTAAAGGATGGCGTCTATACGACTCAAAATGGCGGCTATATTATGGTTTCAGCAGCTTGTATAGCTGTTATATAAAGGATGTCGGCTATAAGACTCAGAATAGCGGCTGTATTATGGTTCTAGCAGCTTGTATAGTTGTATCTAAAGGATGGCCGCTATAAGACTCAAAATGGCGGTTGTATTATGCTTCCTGCAGCTCCTATATCCGTTATGTGAGGTATGGCTACTATAAGACTTCAAATGGCGGCTGTAGAATAGTTATAGCAGCTTATATAGCAGTTATATAAAGTATGTCGGATATAAGACTCAAAATGGCGGCTGTATTATGGTTTCAGAAGCTTTAGTAGCTGTTATATAAAGGCTGTCGGCTATAAGACTCAAAATGGCGGCTGTATTATGTTGCAGCAGCTTTTATAGCTGTTATATAAAGGATGTCGGCTATAAGACTCAGAATAGCGGGTGTATTGTAGTTCTAGCAGCTCGTGTAGTTGTTATATAAAGGATAGCTGTTATCTAAAGGCTGGCGGCTATAAGACTCAAAATGGCGGCAGTAGAACGGTTTCAGCAGCTTGTATAGCTGTTATATAAAGGCTGTCGGCTATAAAACTCAAAATGGCGGCTATATTATGGTTGCAGCAGCTTGTATAGCTGTTATATAAAGGATGGCGGCTATAAGACTCAAAATGGCGGCAGTAGAACGGTTTCAGCAGCTTGTGTAGTTGTATCTAAAGGATGTTGGCTATAAGACTCAAAATGGCGGCAGTAGAACGGTTTCAGCAGCTTGTATAGCTGTTATCTAAAGGCTGGCGGCTATAAGACTCAAAATGGCGGCAGTAGAACGGTTTCAGCAGCTTGTATAGCTGTTATATAAAGGCTGTCGGCTATAAAACTCAAAATGGCGGCTATATTATGGTTGCAGCAGCTTGTATAGCTGTTATATAAAGGATGTCGGCTATAAGACTCAGAATAGCGGCTGTATTATGGTTCTAGCAGCTTGTGTAGCTGTTATATAAATGATGGCCGCTATAAGACAAAATGGCTTGTGCTTAAAGATTGTGTAGCAGTAGAACGGATTCAGCAGTTTCTATAGCTGTTATGTAAAGGATGGTGGCTATAAGACTTAAAACTTCGGTTGTATTATAGTTCTAGCAGCTTCTATAGCTGTTATCTAAAGGATGGCGGCTATAAGACTCAAAATGGCGGCAGTAGAACGGTTTCAGCAGCTTGTATAGTTGTATCTAAAGGATGTCGGGTATAAAACTCAGAATAGCGGCTGAATTATATTTCTAGCAGCTTGTGTATCTGTTATCTAAAGGATGTCGGCTATAAGACTTAAAATGGCGGCTATATTATGGTTCCAGCAGCTTGTAAAGCTGTTATATAAAGGATGTCGGCTATAAGATTTAGAAGAGCGGCTGTATTATAGTTCTAGCAGCTTCTATAGCTGTTATATAAAGGATGTCGGCTATAAGACTCAAAATGGCGGCTATATTATGGTTTTAGTAGCTTGTATAGCTGTTATCTAAAGGATGTCGGCTATAAAACTCAGAATAGCGGCTGTATTATAGTTCTAGCAGCTTGTATAGCTGTTATATAAAGCATGGCCGCTATAAGACTTAAAATGACTTAAAATAGCTGTTATCTAAAGGATGGCGGCTATAAGATTCAAAATGGCGGCAGTAGAACGGTTTCAGCAGCTTATGTAGTTGTATCTAAAGGATGTTGGCTATAAGACTCAAAATGGCGGCAGTAGAACGGTTTCAGCAGCTTGTATAGCTGTTATCTAAAGGTTGGCGGCTTTACGACTCAAAATGGCGGCTATATTATGTTGCAGCAGCTTTTATAGCTGTTATATAAAGGATGGCAGCTATACGACTCAGAATAGCGGGTGTATTGTAGTTCTAGCAGCTCGTGTAGCTGTTATATAAAGGATGGCCGCTATAAGACTCAAAATGGCGGTTGTATTATGCTTCCTGCAGCTCCTATATCCGTTATGTGAGGTATGGCTACTATAAGACTTCAAATGGCGGCTGAAGAATAGTTGCAGCAGCTTATATAGCAGTTATATAAAGTATGTCGGATATAAGACTCAAAATGGCGGCTGTATTATGGTTTCAGAAGCTTTAGTAGCTGTTATATAAAGGCTGTCGGCTATAAGACTCAAAATGGCGGCTATATTATGTTGCAGCAGCTTTTATAGCTGTTATATAAAGGATGTCGGCTATAAGACTCAGAATAGCGGGTGTATTGTAGTTCTAGCAGCTCGTGTAGCTGTTATATAAAGGATGGCCGCTATAAGACTCAAAATGGCGGTTGTATTATGACAAGCTGTTGGAAACATTCTACAGCCGGCTTTTCGAGTCTTATAGCCGCAGTCCTTTATATAACAGAAGCTACTGGAACCGTTCTACTGCTGTTATTTTGAGTCTTATAGCCGCCATCCTATATATAACAGCTACTCAAGCAGCTGAAACCGTTCTACTGCCGCCATTTTGAGTCCTCTAGCCGCCATCCTTTATTTAACAGCAATACAAGCTGCTGCAACCATAATACAGCCGCCATACTAAGTCTTATAGCCGCCATAATTTATATAACAGCTATACAAACTGCTGGAACAATAATGCAGGCGCCATTTTGAGTCTTATATCCGCTATTGGTTACATATCAGCAACAAAAGCTGCTGGAACCGCTCTACTGCCGCCATTTTAAGTCTTATATCCGCCATAATTTATGTGGCGGTTATACTAGCTGCTGGAACTATTCCACAGCCGCCATTTTGAAGCTGCTGGAACCGTTCTACTGCCGCCATTTTGAGTGTTATAGCCGTTATCCTTTATATGACAGCTATACAAGCTGTTGGAACCTTTCACCAGCTGCCATTTTAAATCTTATAGCCGCCATCCTGTACATAACTGCTATACAAGCTGCTGGAACCATAATACAGCCGCCATTTTAAGTTTCATAGCCGCCATCCTTTATATAACAATTATACAAACTGCAGGAACAATAATGCAGGCGCCATTTTGAGTCTTATAGCCGCTATTGGTTACATATCAGTTACAAAAGCTGCTGGAACCGCTCTACTGCCGCCATTTTAAATCTTATATCCGTCATAATTTATGTGGCAGTTATACTAGCTGCTGGAACTATTTCACAGCCGCCATTTTGAAGCTGCTGGAACCGTTCTACTGCCGCCATTTTGAGTGTTATAGCCGTTATCCTTTATATGACAGCTATACAAGCTGTTGGAACCTTTCTACAGCTGCCATTTTAAATCTTATAGCCGCCATCCTTTATATAACAGCTATACAAGCTGCTGGAACCATAATACAGCCGCCATTTTGAGTCTTAGAGCTGCCATCCTTTATATAACAGCTATATATCCGCCATCCTTTATATAACAGCTATATATCCGCCATCCTTTATATAACAGCTATAAGACTCAAAATGGCGGCAGTAGAACGGTTTCAGCAGCTTGTATAGCTGTTATCTAAAGGATGGCGTCTATACGACTCAAAATGGCGGCTATATTATGGTTTCAGCAGCTTGTATAGCTGTTATATAAAGGATGTCGGCTATAAGACTCAGAATAGCGGCTGTATTATGGTTCTAGCAGCTTGTATAGTTGTATCTAAAGGATGGCGGCTATAAGACTCAAAATGGCGGCAGTAGAACGGTTTCTGCAGCTTGTATAGTTGTATCTAAAGGATGGCGGCTATAAGACTCAAAATGGCGGCAGTAGAACGGCTTCAGCAGCTTGTATAGTTGTATCTAAAGGATGTCGGCTATAAGACTCAAAATGGCGGCAGTAGAACGGTTTCAGCAGCTTGTATAGCTGTTATCTAAAGGCTGGCGGCTATAAGACTCAAAATGGCGGCAGTAGAACGGTTTCAGCAGCTTGTATAGCTGTTATATAAAGGCTGTCGGCTATAAAACTCAAAATGGCGGCTATATTATGGTTGCAGCAGCTTGTATAGCTGTTATATAAAGGATGTCGGCTATAAGACTCAGAATAGCGGCTGTATTATGGTTCTAGCAGCTTTGTGTAGCTGTTATATAAATGATGGCCGCTATAAGACAAAATGGCTTGTGCTTAAAGATTGTGTAGCAGTAGAACGGATTCAGCAGTTTCTATAGCTGTTATGTAAAGGATGGTGGCTATAAGACTTAAAACTTCGGCTGTATTATAGTTCTAGCAGCTTCTATAGCTGTTATCTAAAGGATGGCGGCTATAAGACTCAAAATGGCGGCAGTAGAACGGTTTCAGCAGCTTGTATAGTTGTATCTAAAGGATGTCGGCTATAAAACTCAGAATAGCGGCTGAATTATAGTTCTAGCAGCTTGTGTATCTGTTATCTAAAGGATGTCGGCTATAAGACTTAAAATGGCGGCTATATTATGGTTCCAGCAGCTTGTATAGCTGTTATATAAAGGATGTCGGCTATAAGATTTAGAATAGCGGCTGTATTATAGTTCTAGCAGCTTCTATAGCTGTTATATAAAGGATGGCGGCGATAAGACTCAAAATGGCGGCAGTATAACGGTTTCAGTAGCTTGTATAGCTGTTATCTAAAGGATGTCGGCTATAAAACTCAGAATAGCGGCTGTATTATAGTTCTAGCAGCTTGTATAGCTGTTATATAAAGCATGGCCGCTATAAGACTTAAAATGACTTAAAATAGCTGTTATCTAAAGGATGGCGGCTATAAGATTCAAAATGGCGGCAGTAGAACGGTTTCAGCAGCTTATGTAGTTGTATCTAAAGGATGTTGGCTATAAGACTCAAAATGGCGGCAGTAGAACGGTTTCAGCAGCTTGTATAGCTGTTATCTAAAGGATGGCGTCTATACGACTCAAAATGGCGGCTATATTATGGTTCCAGCAGCTTGTATAGCTGTTATATAAAGGATGTCGGCTATAAGACTCAGAATTATGGTTCTAGCAGCTTGTATAGTTGTATCTAAAGGATGGCGGCTATAAGACTCAAAATGGCGGCAGTAGAACGGTTTCAGCAGCTTGTATAGCTGTTATCTAAAGGATGGCGTCTATACGACTCAAAATGGCGGCTATATTATGGTTTCAGCAGCTTGTATAGCTGTTATATAAAGGATGTCGGCTATAAGACTCAGAATAGCGGCTGTATTATGGTTCTAGCAGCTTGTATAGTTGTATCTAAAGGATGGCGGCTATAAGACTCAAAATGGCGGCAGTAGAACGGTTTCTGCTGCTTGTATAGTTGTATCTAAAGGATGTTGGCTATAAGACTCAAAATGGCGGCAGTAGAACGGTTTCAGCAGCTTGTATAGCTGTTATCTAAAGGATGGCGTCTATACGACTCAAAATGGCGGCTATATTATGGTTCCAGCAGCTTGTATAGCTGTTATATAAAGGATGTCGGCTATAAGACTCAGAATTATGGTTCTAGCAGCTTGTATAGTTGTATCTAAAGGATGGCGGCTATAAGACTCAGAATAGCGGCTGTATTATAGTTCTAGCAGCTTGTATAGCTGTTATATAAAGCATGGCCGCTATAAGACTTAAAATGACTTAAAATAGCTGTTATCTAAAGGATGGCGGCTATAAGATTCAAAATGGCGGCAGTAGAACGGTTTCAGCAGCTTATGTAGTTGTATCTAAAGGATGTTGGCTATAAGACTCAAAATGGCGGCAGTAGAACGGTTTCAGCAGCTTGTATAGCTGTTATCTAAAGGATGGCGTCTATACGACTCAAAATGGCGGCTATATTATGGTTCCAGCAGCTTGTATAGCTGTTATATAATGGATGTCGGCTATAAGACTCAGAATTATGGTTCTAGCAGCTTGTATAGTTGTATCTAAAGGATGGCGGCTATAAGACTCAAAATGGCGGCAGTAGAACGGTTTCAGCAGCTTGTATAGCTGTTATCTAAAGGATGGCGTCTATACGACTCAAAATGGCGGCTATATTATGGTTTCAGCAGCTTGTATAGCTGTTATATAAAGGATGTCGGCTATAAGACTCAGAATAGCGGCTGTATTATGGTTCTAGCAGCTTGTATAGTTGTATCTAAAGGATGGCCGCTATAAGACTCAAAATGGCGGTTGTATTATGCTTCCTGCAGCTTCTATATCCGTTATGTGAGGTATGGCTACTATAAGACTTCAAATGGTGGCTGTAGAATAGTTGCAGCAGCTTATATAGCAGTTATATAAAGTATGTCGGATATAAGACTCATAATGGCGGCTGTATTATGGTTTCAGAAGCTTTAGTAGCTGTTATATAAAGGCTGTCGGCTATAAGACTCAAAATGGCGGCTATATTATGTTGCAGCAGCTTTTATAGCTGTTATATAAAGGATGTCGGCTATAAGACTCAGAATAGCGGGTGTATTGTAGTTCTAGCAGCTCGTGTAGCTGTTATATAAAAGATGGCCGCTATAAGACTTAAAAATGCGGCAGTACGACTCAAAATGGCGGCTATATTATGGTTTCAGCAGCTTGTACAGTTGTTATTTAAAAGATGTCGGCTATAAGACTCAGAATAGCGGCTGTATTATGGTCCTAGCAGCTTGTGTAGCTGTTATATAACGGATGGCGGCTATAAGACTCAAAATGGCGGCTATATTATGGTTTCAGTAGCTTGTATAGCTGTTATCTAAAGGATGTCGGCTATAAAACTCAGAATAGCGGCTGTATTATAGTTCTAGCCGCATGTGTAGCTGTTATATAAAGGATGGCCGCTATAAGACTTAAAATGACTTAAAATAGCTGTTATCTAAAGGATGGCGGCTATAAGACTCAAAATGGCGGCAGTAGAACGGTTTCAGCAGCTTGTGTAGTTGTATCTAAAGGATGTCGGCTATAAGACTCAAAATGGCGGCAGTAGAACGGTTTCAGCAGCTTGTAGCTCAGAATAGCGGCTGAATTATAGTTCTAGCAGCTTGTGTAGATGTTATCTAAAGGATGTCGGCTATAAGACTTAAAATGGCGGCTATATTATGGTTCCAGCAGCTTGTATAGCTGTTATAAAAAGGATGTCGGCTATAAGATTTAGAATAGCGGCTGTATTTTAGTTCTAGCAGCTTCTATAGCTGTTATCTAAAGGATGGCGGCTATAAGACTCAAAATGGCGGCAGTAGAACGGTTTCAGCAGCTTGTATAGTTGTATCTAAAGGATGGCGGCTATAAGACTTAAAATGGCGGCACTAGAACGGTTTCAAGAGCTTGTATAGCTGTAATCTAAAGGTTGGCGGCTATACGACTCAAAATGGCGGCTATATTATGGTCCTAGTAGCTTGTGTAGCTGTTATATAACGGATGGCGGCTATAAAACTCAAAATGGCGGCTATATTATGGTTTCAGTAGCTTGTATAGCTGTTATTTAAAATATGTCGGCTATAAAACTCAGAATAGCGGCTGTATTATAGTTCTAGCAGCTTGTATAGTTGTTATATAAAGGATGGCCGCTATAAGACTTAAAATGACTTAAAACAGCTGTTATCTAAAGGATGGCGGCTATAAGACTCAAAATGGCGGCAGTAGAACGGTTTCAGCAGCTTGTGTAGTTGTATCTAAAGGATGTTGGCTATAAGACTCAAAATGGCGGCAGTAGAACGGTTTCAGCAGCTTGTACAGCTGTTATCTAAAGGCTGGCGGCTATAAGACTCAAAATGGCGGCAGTAGAACGGTTTCAGCAGCTTGTATAGCTGTTATATAAAGGCTGTCGGCTATAAAACTCAAAATGGCGGCTATATTATGGTTGCAGCAGCTTGTATAGCTGTTATATAAAGGATGTCGGCTATAAGACTCAGAATAGCGGCTGTATTATGGTTCTAGCAGCTTGTGTAGCTGTTATATAAATGATGGCCGCTATAAGACAAAATGGCTTGTGCTTAAAGATTGTGTAGCAGTAGAACGGATTCAGCAGTTTCTATAGCTGTTATGTAAAGGATGGTGGCTATAAGACTTAAAACTTCGGTTGTATTATAGTTCTAGCAGCTTCTATAGCTGTTATCTAAAGGATGGCGGCTATAAGACTCAAAATGGCGGCAGTAGAACGGTTTCAGCAGCTTGTATAGTTGTATCTAAAGGATGTCGGGTATAAAACTCAGAATAGCGGCTGAATTATATTTCTAGCAGCTTGTGTATCTGTTATCTAAAGGATGTCGGCTATAAGACTTAAAATGGCGGCTATATTATGGTTCCAGCAGCTTGTAAAGCTGTTATATAAAGGATGTCGGCTATAAGATTTAGAATAGCGGCTGTATTATAGTTCTAGCAGCTTCTATAGCTGTTATATAAAGGATGTCGGCTATAAGACTCAAAATGGCGGCTATATTATGGTTTTAGTAGCTTGTATAGCTGTTATCTAAAGGATGTCGGCTATAAAACTCAGAATAGCGGCTGTATTATAGTTCTAGCAGCTTGTATAGCTGTTATATAAAGCATGGCCGCTATAAGACTTAAAATGACTTAAAATAGCTGTTATCTAAAGGATGGCGGCTATAAGATTCAAAATGGCGGCAGTAGAACGGTTTCAGCAGCTTATGTAATTGTATCTAAAGGATGTTGGCTATAAGACTCAAAATGGCGGCAGTAGAACGGTTTCAGCAGCTTGTATAGCTGTTATCTAAAGGTTGGCGGCTTTACGACTCAAAATGGCGGCTATATTATGTTGCAGCAGCTTTTATAGCTGTTATATAAAGGATGGCAGCTATACGACTCAGAATAGCGGGTGTATTGTAGTTCTAGCAGCTCGTGTAGCTGTTATATAAAGGATGGCCGCTATAAGACTCAAAATGGCGGTTGTATTATGCTTCCTGCAGCTCCTATATCCGTTATGTGAGTTATGGCTACTATAAGACTTCAAATGGCGGCTGTAGAATAGTTGCAGCAGCTTATATAGCAGTTATATAAAGTATGTCGGATATAAGACTCAAAATGGCGGCTGTATTATGGTTTCAGAAGCTTTAGTAGCTGTTATATAAAGGCTGTCGGCTATAAGACTCAAAATGGCGGCTATATTATGTTGCAGCAGCTTTTATAGCTGTTATATAAAGGATGTCGGCTATAAGACTCAGAATAGCGGGTGTATTGTAGTTCTAGCAGCTCGTGTAGCTGTTATATAAAGGATGGCCGCTATAAGACTCAAAATGGCGGTTGTATTATGACAAGCTGTTGGAAACATTCTACAGCCGGCTTTTCGAGTCTTATAGCCGCAGTCCTTTATATAACAGAAGCTACTGGAACCGTTCTACTGCTGTTATTTTGAGTCTTATAGCCGCCATCCTATATATAACAGCTACTCAAGCAGCTGAAACCGTTCTACTGCCGCCATTTTGAGTCCTCTAGCCGCCATCCTTTATTTAACAGCAATACAAGCTGCTGCAACCATAATACAGCCGCCATACTAAGTCTTATAGCCGCCATAATTTATATAACAGCTATACAAACTGCTGGAACAATAATGCAGGCGCCATTTTGAGTCTTATATCCGCTATCCTTTATATGACAGCTATACAAGCTGTTGGAACCTTTCTACAGCTGCCATTTTAAATCTTATAGCCGCCATCCTTTATATAACAGCTATACAAGCTGCTGGAACCATAATACAGCCGCCATTTTGAGTCTTAGAGCTGCCATCCTTTATATAACAGCTATATATCCGCCATCCTTTATATAACAGCTATACAAGCTGCTGGAACCATTCGAATGCCGCCATTTTAAGTTTTATAACTGTCATCCTTTACACATCAGCTACAAAAGCTGCTCTTCTACTGCCGCCATTTTCAGTCTCATAGCGGACATCCTTTATACAACAGCTAAACAAGCTGCTGATACCATTCTACAGCCGCGACTTAAAGACTTTTAGCCGTCATCCCTCACATAAAAGATATAGGAGCTGCTGGAACCGTTCTACTTCCGTAATTTTGAGTCCTATATAACAGCTACACATGCTGCTGGAACCATAATACAGCCGCCATTTTGAGTGTTATAGCCGCCATCCTTTATATAACAGCTATACACGCTGCTGGAACCGTTCTACTGCCGTAATTTTGAGTCTTATAGTCGCCACTATATCACAGCTATATAAGCTGCTGGAACCATAATACAGCCGCCATTTTAAGTCTTATAGACGCCATCTTTTATATAACAGCTATACAAACTGCTGGAACAATAATACAGGCGCCATTTGAGTCTTATAGCCGGCATCCTTTATATAACGGCTATAGAAGCTGCAGGAACCATAATACAGCCGCCATTTTGAGGCTTATATCCGACATCCTTTATATTACAGTTATACAAGCTGTTTGAAACATTCTACAGCCGCCTTTTTGAGTCTTATAGCCGCCGTCCTTTATATAACAGAAGCTACTGGAACCGTTCTACTGCTATTTTGAGTCTTATAGCCGACATCGTTTATATAACAGCTATACAGGCTGCTGAAAGCGTTCCACTGCCGCCATTTTGAGTCCTCTAGCCGCCATCCTTTATTAAACAGCTATACAAGCTGCTGGAACCATAATACAACCGCCATTTTGAGTCTTATAGCCGCTATTGGTTACATATCAGCGACAAAAGCTGCTGGAATCGCTTTACTGCCGCCATTTTAGGTCTTATATCCGCCATAATTTATGTGGCAGTTATACCAGCTGCTGGAACTATTCCACAGCCGCCATTTTGAAGCTGCTGGAACCGTTCTACTGCCGCCATTTTGAGTGTTATAGCCGTTATCCTTTATATGACAGCTATGCAAGCTGTTAAAACCTTTCTACAGCTGCCATTTTGAGTTTCATAGCCGCCATCCTTTATATAACAACTATACAAACTGCTGGAACAATAATGCAGGCGCCATTTTGAGTCTTATATCCGCTATTGGTTACATATCAGCAACAAAAGCTGCTGGAACCGCTCTACTGCCGCCATTTTAAGTCTTATATACTAAGTCTTATAGCCGCCATAATTTATATAACAGCTATACAAACTCCTGGAACAATAATGCAGGCCATTTTGAAGCAGCTGGAACCGTTCTACTGACGCCATTTTGAGTGTTATAGCCGTTAACCTTTATATAACAGCTATACAAGCTATTGGAACCTTTGTATAGCTGCCATCCTTTATATAACAGTTATACATGCTGCTGAAACTGTTCTACTGCCGCCATTTTGAGTCCCCTAGCCGCCATCCTGTATATAACAGCTATAGAAGCTGCTGGAACCATTCTACAGCCGACATTTTAAGTCTTATAACCGCCATCCTTTACATATCATCTACAAAAGCTGCTGAAAACGTTCTACTGCCGCCATATAGAGTCCTATAGCTGAAATCCTTTAGATAACAGCTACAGAAGCTGCTGGAACCGTTCAACTGCCGTCATTTTGAGTACCGCCATCCTTTATATAACAGCTATACAAGCTGCAGGAACCATAATACAGCCGACATTTTGAGGCTTATATCCGCCATCCTTTATATTACAGTTATACAAGCTGTTGGAAACATTCTACAGCCGGCTTTTCGAGCCTTATAGCCGCAGTCCTTTATATAACAGAAGCTACTGGAAACGTTCTACTGCTGTTATTTTGAGTCTTATTGCCGCCATCGTTTATATAACAGCTATACACGCTGCTGAAACCGTTCTACTGCCGCCATTTTGAGTCCTCTAGCCGCCATCCTTTATATTACAGTTATACAAGGTGTTGGAAACATTCTACAGCCGCCAGCTATACAAGCTATTGGAAACATTCTACAGCCGCCATTTCGAGTCTTATAGCCGTCGTTCTTTATCTAACAGATATAAAAGCTGCTGGAACCGTTCTACTGCTGTTATTTTAAGTCTTATAACCGGCATCCTTTATATAACAGCTTAACACGCTGCTGAAACCGTTCTACTGCCGCCTTTTCGAGTCTTATAGCCGCCATCCTTTATTAAACAGCTATATAAGCTGCTGGAACCATAATACAGCCGCCATTTTGAGTCTTATAGACGCCATCCTTTATATAACAGCTATACAAACTGCTGGAACAATAATACAGGCGCCATTTGAGTCTTATAGCCGGCATCCTTTATATAACGGCTATAGAAGCTGCAGGAACCATAATACAGCCGCCATTTTGAGGCTTGTATACGACATCCTTTATATTACAGTTATACAAGCTGTTGGAAACATTCTACAGCCGCCTTTTTGAGTCTTATAGCCGCCGTCCTTTATATAACAGAAGCTACTGGAACCGTTCTACTGCTATTTTGAGTCTTATAGCCGACATCGTTTATATAACAGCTATACAGGCTGCTGAAAGCGTTCCACTACCGCCATTTTGAGTCCTCTAGCCGCCATCCTTTATATTACAGCTATACAAGCTGCTGGAACCATAATACAGCCGCCATTTTGAGTCTTATAGCCGCTATTGGTTACATATCAGCGACAAAAGCTGCTGGAATCGCTTTACTGCCGCCATTTTAGGTCTTATATCCGCCATAATTTATGTGGCATTTATACCAGCTGCTGGAACTATTCCACAGCCGCCATTTTGAAGCTGCTGGAACCGTTCTACTGCCGCCATTTTGAGTGTTATAGCCGTTATCCTTTATATGACAGCTATGCAAGCTGTTAAAACCTTTCTACAGCTGCCATTTTGAGTTTCATAGCCGCCATCCTTTATATAACAACTATACAAACTGCTGGAACAATAATGCAGGCGCCATTTTGAGTCTTATATCCGCTATTGGTTACATATCAGCAACAAAAGCTGCTGGAACCGCTCTACTGCCGCCATTTTAAGTCTTATATACTAAGTCTTATAGCCGCCATAATTTATATAACAGCTATACAAACTCCTGGAACAATAATGCAGGCCATTTTGAAGCAGCTGGAACCGTTCTACTGACGCCATTTTGAGTGTTATAGCCGTTAACCTTTATATAACAGCTATACAAGCTATTGGAACCTTTGTACAGCTGCCATCCTTTATATAACAGTTATACATGCTGCTGAAACTGTTCTACTGCCGCCATTTTGAGTCCCCTAGCCGCCATCCTGTATATAACAGCTATAGAAGCTGCTGGAACCATTCTGCAGCCGACATTTTAAGTCTTATAACCGCCATCCTTTACATATCATCTACAAAAGCTGCTGAAAACGTTCTACTGCCGCCATATTGAGTCTTATAGCTGAAATCATTTAGATAACAGCTACAGAAGCTGCTGGAACCGTTCAACTGCCGTCATTTTGAGTACCGCCATCCTTTATATAACAGCTATACATGCTGCTGGAACAATAATACAGGCGCCATTTGAGTCTTATAGCCGGTATCCTTTATATAACGGCTATAGAAGCTGCAGGAACCATAATACAGCCGCCATTTTGAGGCTTAGATCCGCCATCCTTTATATTACAGTTATACAAGCTGTTGGAAACATTCTACAGCCGGCTTTTCGAGTCTTATAGCCGCAGTCCTTTATATAACAGAAGCTACTGGAACCGTTCTACTGCTGTTATTTTGAGTCTTATAGCCGCCATCCTTTATATAACAGCTACTCACGCAGCTGAAACCGTTCTACTGCCGCCATTTTGAGTCCTCTAGCCGCCATCCTTTATTTAACAGCAATACAAGCTGCTGCAACCATAATACAGCCGCCATACTAAGTCTTATAGCCGCCATAATTTATATAACAGCTATACAAACTGCTGGAACAATAATGCAGGCGCCATTTTGAGTCTTATATCCGCTATTGGTTACATATCAGCAACAAAAGCTGCTGGAACCGCTCTACTGCCGCCATTTTAAGTCTTATATCCGCCATAATTTATGTGGCGGTTATACTAGCTGCTGGAACTATTCCACAGCCGCCATTTTGAAGCTGCTGGAACCGTTCTACTGACGCCATTTTGAGTGTTATAGCCGTTAACCTTTATATAACAGCTATACAAGCTATTGGAACCTTTGTACAGCTGCCATCCTTTATATAACAGTTATACATGCTGCTGAAACTGTTCTACTGCCGCCATTTTGAGTCCCCTAGCCGCCATCCTGTATATAACAGCTATAGAAGCTGCTGGAACCATTCTACAGCCGACATTTTAAGTCTTATAACCGCCATCCTTTACATATCATCTACAAAAGCTGCTGAAAACGTTCTACTGCCGCCATATAGAGTCCTATAGCTGAAATCCTTTAGATAACAG